>OY744522.1:56896587-57044087 GCA_963556195.1 Sepiola atlantica | reverse complement strand
AAGAAACCTCCCGTATGTATTTTTACTACTATTTATCGTACTTAAGCAGTTTACGAACCGCGTTAAAACCGACGATGCATCGGCATATTCCGGCAGGTTACGTAAACCACCGGAAGGTGCTGAAACATTTAGGCAGTGAAATCGAAGCAGCCGACAATTGGCAAACACGATATAATATTGCGGAAAAGTCAACAATATTTTAAAATTCGTTAAAGTCAGCATGAATCTAATCGAGTTGGGACAGACGCTTCAGTCTCCTGAAGCAATTGACTCTTTTTAGACAGACCCCATAAGAGAAATCAAGGAAAAACACTCATCTTATGGTAAGTTTCATTAATAGATATTTATTCTTTACCGAAGAAAATATAATGTAGCAACTAATAGCAAACAGTTTTTTATGATTTTTTTCCTTGCCAATTCTTTTTCAACACTAAGGAAAACTGAAAAAAAACCTGAAAACTGTTAGCGAAAAGAAAAGAGTTACCAAATGTATGCACACACATGCAAATTGAAAATAAATGATTTGAAAGTGCACAGCTTCCTTCCACTCTCTCTACCCCTTCTTCTTCGTCTTCTTTTTCTTCTCTTTCTTTTTCGTCTTTTCTGTCGTCTGCGCTTAAGTCCACAGAAAATCTGCTCATAAAAACCCCAACCATAACCTAACCCTATCAGAAAAACGCCCTAACCCTAGTGTTGAAAAAGAATTGACAAGAAAAAAAAAGCAGAAAAAAATCAGAAAAAAACTGTTTGCTATCAGTTGCTACACTATATTTTCTTCGGTAAAAAATAAATATTTATTAATGAAACTTACTATAAAATGAGTGTTTCTTTCTTTGGTTTCTCTTATGGGGCCTGTTTAAAAAGAGTATCGTGGTTAGTGTGACCAGTTTATTAAAATGCCTGTTTCCGGTAGATTCATCCTTAAAAAAACTCTTCTGTTTTGCTTATGCAGGTCCTATTTTGGTAGGTAAAATTAGTATATATATACATTTTTTCTTCATTTCAGATTAAGAACGTTCCAAAAATATGGCAATGTTTTGCAGCACCGACTTCCGTATTCATCGGCGAACAGTTCGACATAACTGTCACTTTATACAGTTATCTTCCATACAATATGTTGGTAAATAGCAATTTCTTTTTTTCCTCTATTGAAATATAAGTATATACCATAAATTCTTATATTCTGATTTTTCTTCTTTTTCTCACTTTTGCAACCCAATAACATAAACTATTAAAATGCTTCTTACATCTGCGATCAGACTTGTAGTATATGTTAGGAAAATGTTTTTGGTAAAATACACTGTTCTCAACAAACATACACAGATGAAATTTACATATAGTCGAGTATTATATATTTACACGCATTTTACTGTTGGTAGAATCTTGGAACAATATTCCGCTTGAATTCAATGTTAGGGCGACAGTAAGTATCTAGACCGTCTATCTCGTTATACAGCTGCGTACGAAAAAACACATTAAACGTCTTAACAAGGCACGATTGGTTGTCGAAAATGGAATAATTGTTGATTAATTCGGAACAACCTGACGGCAAGAAACAGGGCACAATTGATTGTCGAAACTAAAATAATTGTTGATTGATTGGGGACTGGCTACATTGACAACGAAGGCGAAAGCACAGAATGGGCGTTTGCAGATTGATACGTGGTTGTCACAAATTGTTGTATAATATCAACCCGGAGTTCAGATACACAGTCGACTGGCATGCGTTCGAGAGAACCACTCCATCAACCCATGTGCACCATCCTTCCTTACGAAACCACACCTATTCACCTCCGCCGACAATAATGATATATCATTATATTTTTATACGTCAGTGTTGTCATCATTCCTTGATGCACAGCAGAAATGCAATATATTTGTATGATATTTCTGTTTCTTTTTATAATGCTTGAGTTATCAATAACTTTTAAAAATTTCTAACAATTATACATTAATTGTGCTAACTTTCGTCTTTATTGTCAAGTATCCTGAAGAACTTATAGTTTAAAGATTATTAATTAACATATATAGCCTTATTGTATATATTATCAAGTAAAGTATCATTTTTAATTATATATATATGTGTGTGTACATACATACACATACACACACACACACACATATATATATATATATTTATTTATTTTGGTACAGAAATATAAGTACAACATTCGTCGCATCGGTTTCAAGCACGGAAAATCTTAGTCATCCGGCTCTCTTCAGCTTCTGTTGTTATCTGTTTTGCAAAACAGATGACAACAGAAGCTGAAGAGAGCCGGATGACTAAGCCTTTCCGTGCTTGAAACCGATGGTACGAATGTTGTACTAATTTTTCTGTACAAAAATAAATAAATAAATATTATACTCTTAATTTTTAACTTTAATTCTTAATTAATCGAGCACTCTGCTGGGATTTTTCCTACTATATTACAAAGAAGTATATATATATATATATATATATATATATATATATATATATGTGTGTGTGTGTGTATGTGTGTGTGTGTGTACGTCAGATATTAGATTTTAACAGTCATATTCCTCGTGAAAACAATGACATATTTGTAATCGGCAGGTTACTCGGGATGTGTTAGCCACCGTTTGCATATATTTTGATGGTTTTTAGGGGGTCAAAAAGTGATTCCGCCTCAAAGTTAAAATATCTTGATTTGCCTGAAATTGACACTAAAGCACCAAATAAGAAAAAATTGAAGACTTTCAAAACCATCTGAGTCTTTCAAGGAGGTGAAACATGACATAAAATGCACAAAAACGTCTCTTATAATGATCTTTACGGTCTTTCTTTTTTTCGTTGAAAATAAATCTACTCGGCAGAATGGCCAGAGATTGGCGTGAAGGAAATTGACGTGAAGGAAATTGACGTGGAGGAAATTGACGTGAAGGAAATTGACGTGAAGGAAATTGACGTGGAGGAAATTGACGTGAAGGAAATTGGCGTGAAGGAAATTGACGTGAAGGAAATTGACGTGGAGGAAATTGACGTGAAGGAAATTGGCGTGAAGGAAATTGACGTGAAGAAAATTGACGTGAAGGAAATTGACGTGGAGGAAATTGACGTGAAGGAAATTGACGTGAAGGAAATTGACGTGAAGGAAATTGACGTGAAGGAAATTGGCGTGAAGGAAATTGACGTGAAGGAAATTGACGTGAAGGAAATTGACGTGAAGGAAATTGACGTGGAGGAAATTGACGTGAAGGAAATTGGCGTGAAGGAAATTGACGTGAAGGAAATTGACGTGAAGGAAATTGACGTGGAGGAAATTGACGTGAAGGAAATTGACGTGAAGGAAATTGACGTGAAGGAAATTGACGTGGAGGAAATTGACGTGAAAGAAATTGGCGTGAAGGAAATTGACGTGAAGGAAATTGACGGAGAACACAGATAAATTGGGATGTGAGGAATCTGACCAAAGCAAATCAAATGTAACACAAAACAAAAAATAAGACGTTAAAAAATTTAAATTCCTACAAGACAAAAATAGGCATGGAAGAAAGCAAAACAACAATACATTTTTTGAATGTAACTAATGTTCGTATAATAATTTTGTTAAGAAATTCATTCACTAGAAAACAAAACAAAATGTGTTTATATAAACAGGAAAGGAAATAGACAGATAGATAGACTGAGAGAGTGAGAGACAAAGAGTTGTCGTAGCCGAGATGAGCAACTGACACTCACATTCACAACCTTTTGGGGCGAGTGGCGACAACTGCATCTACATATGTACACACATCCACGCATACACATACCGGGTCATTTTGAATTTTCATCACAATGAGCACAACAAAAGTAAAATAAAGAAAAAAGTATGTAATTTTTAAACTGCGTATCTGTTTGCGGGTTTTGCTGTTAGCTCATTCACAGAAGCTGCTAAAACGACTCGATGATCACCCTAACAGTAACAACAACAACAAAAACAACAACAACAACAACAGAATCTGCAAAAGTTCTGTGTCGATTTACGACTCATTCATGTAAAAGTACATAACTCTACAAACACGTTTTCGTACTACTACTATTAATAATCAAATACCACCACTACTACTATTACTGTTGCTGCTAAAACTAAAAATCAACAACCAATTACAGAGTTCAAAACTGCTCGACAGAATTGTACAAGATTTGACAGGGATATTCCTTGAGTTGCCAGATCTGTAATGGAGGGATCAACTATTATTCTTACTACGAATATCACTGGCGACTGAATCATTTGTAGATTGGAGCGTCAAATGTTGAAAAACACAGCGATATCACTTATCAAAAAAGTCAATCATTATTTTGTATGCATGTGAAACTTGAAAAGGTTGGAACGTCTTTATCCGCAGTGTATTCATAAGATCCTAGGTGTGATATGACAGATGCATATTAGTCATGTGTGTTGTATTGTGCGGGGCTTAATAAAAATGACAACACGGTATCTTGGGAAAATATAATATGTATATTTATTTAAAAGGAGATTGTAGTTTGCTTGAAGCATTGCTGGTAAATATAAGTGCAGATTAGTAGTTCGAGGCTGTAGCAATGCGATGTAGTTGCCGGAAGATGGAAAAAGTGAAAAAGAAATAAAACGATGAGAGAAAACGAAACTCAAACGATTTATTAATAATTTCACGAAAAACTGATAAAATATCAGAATAGTAAATACTGTCTGGTAAATAAAAAGTTCGGTATATTTATTTGTTGGTGACGATGAGGGTGATTACGATGAGGGTGGTGGTCTGAGAGGCTTTGTGCACAGGGAATTAGGCGGTTGATTCTCTCCGAGGTTCGATCGTCAACTGACTTCTTTCAATTTTCGGTTGGAATTATATAACAATTTCGTGGCCACCTCGACGACCTCATCGAGGTTGCACCCGGTGATGGCTTGCACTCATTTGACAATTCAACAAATCTGTCTATCTTTTCTTGGCATGATACAATTGCACCTGGTAAAATGGCCTTTAACCCTTCCGACATATCTCTTTCTTTTGACATTGGGTTCTTACCGTTTAAGTGATTCAACTGCAGGTGCATATCTTGTTGTCAACATAGTTTTACATTATGACAATTGATCCGTCTATGTCGCTTCTTACGTTGCAGGTGTTTCATGTTTTGGTCAGTGTTTCTTATCAAAACTGACCTTCATGCCATCCGATAGTTACCTCTTCCTGTGCAGGTGTTTGTCTGGTTGTGAGTTTTATTTTATTTTCAATTAACTTTTGGTCATCCGATAATTATCTTATCTTTTGACAATCGCCAGGTGCATCTGTTTATCAACAACTTTTCCGTACACAGACTTCGGATATGTAACAATGTGGACGTGCTTTAGCAAAGTTTTTGTTACAGCATTGAAGGCTTGTTACATAAGCATCGCTTAAGGTGGTGTGGGTATGTATGTAAGATGAGCAAGGATCGTATTCCAAAGCAGTTTTTTTTATATGAAAGAAACAGATCTCTCTCGAAAAATGGGTAATCCTGAACAGTAATTGGAAACACAGTACATAGATTAACATGGAGACAGGATATGGATACTGACGTGCATGAATGTGAGAGAAGACGCATTGAACATGGAAAAATTAAGAGTGTCCTTACGAAAAGAGGCCTCAGAAATACCAAATAAAATGTTTGCGATTCTGTGTAGTTGGGTCCGAGGAGAGTGTTGTAAATTATCCCTGAGCAAATCAGGTCTTACAAGTCACAGTCGCAGTTACCACCAAAAAGAACATGTGTTCTATCTCCTCCAAAGGTTATTAACCTGTAAATTAGCTGGTAAAATGTGCCAATCTGTGCTACGTTTAAAACGACATATGAGAGTCCACAACAACAACTTGCATGAGGCAACATGTCCGCAATTACTGTGTCAGAGAGTGTAAGAGTCTGGCGGGCTTGAAAAAAGCGATGACAAAACTTGATATCAAGTTTATTGCCACCATATACTATTTCATAGAAATAAATGGTGATCTCGTCTAAATAAACATCCAAGACGAAAGAAAAACTCAACTCTTTATAAAAAAGAGGACAGGAAACACATACTCAAATTTGACTCGCTTTCCTATGCACAAGCTCGCAACTTGTACCCTCTATTTGTTGAATTCCATAAAAATGTAATCTTTTTCTATCACATCTAATTTTAACTTTAAGCTGATACTAAAAGAATTAAATCAGATCCTCAATCCCCTCAGACGCGTACATCTACATCAGACCAGAACAGCTCTAGTTTGCTTCGGGTGTAGAAGGCACGCTCGACCGTTTCTTCATCAATTTATGCTTGAATTGTATTGCAGATCATTGAGGGTTAGCTATCTGTACGTCATTTATACCATTACATTTGTGTACTTCTTTAATATCATTATCTATTTGTACGTATTTTATACTATTACACATGTATATATATTTTATAAAATTATCTATGTGTGTATCTTATATATCATTATCTACATGTATGTCTTTTATATCATTATCCACGTGAATACCTTTCATAGATTTCATATGTGCATGTCTATTCAACATGCCTACATCTTTTTATACTATTGCATATATGTACGTTTTCTATACCATGACATATGTGTATATCTTTATGCCATTACATATGTGTATGTTTTTATACCATTACATATATGTGTACGTCTTTTGTGTCATTACATATGTCTACTTCTTTTATACCATTGTCTACGAGTATGTCTTTCATGCTATTACATATGTGTATGTCTTTAATGCCATTATCGATGTGTATTTATTTGATAGTGTTATATATGTGTATTTTTTGTGCAATTACATTTGTGAATATCCGTGATACAATTACATATGTCTACGTATGTTATACAGTTATCTCTGTGTGTGTCTTTTATATCCTTGTATATGTTTACTTATTTTATCCATTTACATATGTGTATGTTTTTTATACAATTATCTACTTGTATACCTTTCATAATATTACATATGTGTGCCTTTTATACCATTATATATATGTACGTCTTTTATATCATTAAAGATTTGTACGTGTTTTATACAATTACATATGAGTACGTCTCTCATACAATTATCTATGTTTATATCTTTTATACCATTGCATATCTGTACGTCTTTTATACCATTGCATATCTGTACGTCTTTTATAGCATTTCATATGTGTACGTCTTTTATACCATTCCTTATATGTACGTCTTTTATACCATTGCATATCTGTACGTCATTTATACCATTTCATATGTGTACGTCTTTTATACCATTCCTTATGTGTACGTCTTTTATACCATTACATATATGTACGTCTTTTATACCATTGCATATGTGTACGTCTTTTATACCATTCCTTATGTGTACGTCTTTTATACCATTACATATCTGTACGTCTTTTATACCATTTCATATGTGTACGTCTTTTATACCATTCCTTATGTGTATGTCTTTTATACCATTGCATATCTGTATGTCTTTTATACCATTTCATATGTGTACGTCAATTATACCATTCCTTATGTGTACGTCTTTTATACCATTGCATATCTGTACGTCTTTTATACCATTTCATATGTGTACGTCTTTCATACCATTCCTTATGTGTACGTCCTTTATACCATTGCATATATGTACGTCTTTATACCATTGCATATATGTAGCTGTTTTATACTATTGTCTGTATGTACGTCGTTTATACCATTATCTTAGTGTATGTCTTTTAGAATTACAAATTTACATTAATATTTGTATTAATATGCATATGAATATAGTTAAATATGTGTACATCTTTTCTTCCAATTAATGTGGATGCCTCTAGTACACGTAATATATAACGTATAAATTATTTTTACGAGCATTTTGTTATCTTTTCAAAATACAGGTGAATATCAAGGTCACAAATCCAGAACTAATTTGTAACGGAAGCAATATAAAAACTATAATGGTAAGAAATCAAACACGTTTATATATACTTTAATTTGTTATCTAATATAATAATACACCCTGTGCCTTTGTTTTAGAGAGTTGTATCAGCAGGGTCAAGAGGGGGATAGAAAATTAGATAATAAACGGTTTTCATAGATTAAAATATACTTTAAGGACATTATTTGAAAGAAAGAATGACAAAATCTATCCATACAAAATTAATTCATTTCATTCGACAACTTGTTAAGACAATTAAAATGAAGAACTGATAATGAATGAGAGTTCAAATAATCAATGGTACGTTACGTTGGAAACTGTCTTGTCTATAAAATGGGAGGAGGAAAGGAGAAAAAACGCTGTTTTTTTATACTACGCGCGTTATTTTCAGCACTGAATATTTCTTGCACCGTTATTGGTCGAAAGAAACTGCTGATTTGAACTTTTCTCCAATCACGAGTCGACACGTATATATTTTAAAAACTTAGTTAACCACTAACAAGGCAAGTTGCTACTATAGACGTAAGAGATTACTGAGAATTAGGGTGAGGGTTTAGTCGGTCATCCTAAATTAGGAGCTGTGCAGCGAGATGCTTGTTTACATTCATTTCTGCATGTCGGTACAGTCAGGAGAACGCGAACAGGAAGGTAATTTCGAAGGTCGGTAGCTCGAGTAAAGAAGCTATTTAAGTAGAAGGCTCTCCGGCATCTGGGGACCTCCACAATGAATGGATGGGACTTAGCTGATTGTCTGGTTAGTCGAGTGTATTTATATCGAGGCGGCACTAGAGCAGCAAGTTCATCGGAGCACATTCCATTGAAGTACTTGTAAAACAAGCACAAGGATGCAACATTGCGGTAATGGGACAAGGGCTGGAGCTTGGTGGATAGTGAGGGACCTATTAAGTTTTCGACTCTTTTTTGGACTTGGGAGAGACTAGTAGATGATGCACCAACCCAGATATAGCAACAATACACCATGCATGGGCGGATGGTGGTTTTGTAGCGATACAGGATAATGTAAGGTGTGAGGGGTTTACTAGCACGGTAGAGGGAGCCCACCTTCTTTGCAGCAGCCTTGGCAATGACTACAATATATTTGTTCCCATTCATGTTACCTGTGAATGTTAGGCCGAGGAGTTTGAATGTTGAACTCTCGGGTAGAGTGTTATTTGCTATGACAATCGGTGGTTGAAGAGGTTTCTTGTAGTTATTGAAGGAAAGGAGCTTTGTCTCTGCGGTATTAAAAATTACCAACCATTTATGACCCCAATCCACTATAGCTTAGAGGTCATTTTCTAAGGATTCAGCCATTGCCTCGGATATGTGTGCGTCCATTTTGCCCACATGATGAAAGCGTGGTGTCATCAGCAAATATACTTATGTCGTACCTGATGCCCATAAGGAGGTCGTTTATGAAAATCAGGAACCATAAAGGTCCAAGGATGGATCCTTGAGGACAAGCTGGATCTTTCTTTTGGTTAGGAAGGATCTAATTATATTAAATATTTGCCCAGCAATACCGTATAAGCAGATTTTTAAGAGAAGCTTTTTATGCCATATCTTGTCAGAAGCTTTTGATATTACAAGCGCTACCGCCCTAGCTTCACCTTCCTTGTCCTGTGTATGATATAGGCGTTCAGAGATGACCGTTAGGATATCCGCAGTAAATCGTACTTGTCTAAATCCATACTGATAGTCAAAAAGAAGTTTGACATTAACGAAGTGCCGAACTATCGCTTGATTGATTAAGGATTCAAATATTTTAGCGAAAAGCGGGAATAGACTGATGGAGCGATAATTCTGAAGGTCAGTTCTATCTTTAGAATTCTAGAAGACTGGTTCCACAGAGGCAATTTTCCAGCTACCATTGAAGCAAGATTCTGCAAGGCATTTGTTGTAGAGTTTGGAGAGGACAGGGGCCAGTTCAGCAGAGCATATCTTTATTACTATTATAAGTATAAGACTAAGCCCACACGTTTTGGAGCTGTCAAAGTTTTTTTATGATGTCCCAGATATGAGATGGAGTGGCGGTCAGCTGATCAAGTGTGGCTTTAGTCCACAATGGGAAATTCGGGAAAGAGTTGTTTGTGAAGTCCAAAGTGAAGTTTAAGGAGAAATACTGGGCAAGTAGTTCAGCCTTATCAGTTGCGTGCAGTGCAATTGTAGTTGGATAGACAATACTCGCTTTCACTTCTAACACTTATTTATCAACAATTATTATTAAACTCTATACTTTTGTTACCGTCACATTTAAATTTAACTTTTAAAATCCTATTCATAAAAACAAATTAATGAAATTGAAATTATTTTCACCTTCCGCACCTTGTTTGGTAAACACTTAGACTTAATAAATGATGATGATGATGATGATGATGATGATGATGATGATGATGATGATGATGATGATGATGATGATGATGATGATGATGATTTTATTCGTTCGGCTCAATCTCTACTCAAAATGAACGAAAGAAAAAAATATTCATTAATTAACCAAGCGGAAACCCATTTCACACAAAATAATTTAGGTGACTCAAAAAGGAATTAACGTGTAATGTAGTTTTTAAAATATCTTTAACATTCTCATGTATTAAAAGCTTGAAAGTTATTTATATCCAATAATTTTCTAAACGGAGATTAAAACAATTTTATTCGAGCGGACACCTTCATCAAATAACACCATTTGTATTAATCTGCGAGTTCAACAGTGTTCAAATTTCAAATTACTTTGTTTTTATTGAATAAAATTATTATATTATTTATTAAAGATAAATAAAATAATGTATTTTTTTTTTTTACCGTTGTAACATATAAAATGTATTTTGATATTATTATGATTTCTATTTACTGTGGAGATTAAATAACGGTGCATAATAAACATGTCGGTTACTAAAAATATCCCGAGTTGTAAGTAGAGCATGTTTTCTGAAGGAGAAAAACTTATACCTCATGAGCAAAAATAAACTATGTATCAAGATTAAGCATCTTTTCGATAAAATTGAAATATATGTTAATATCATGACCCGATATCTGCCAGTTATTTGTATTGAAATATAATTGAATATTGATCTTTATGAAAAATGTTATTAGCGTTTATGTATCTACTAATAGACTGACTGTACTTTATATATTAGGTATATATCAAGATATAGTAAAGATGAAAATACATATTGTACATAATTATATATAGTATGTATAATATATAGAAAGAATAAAGATATAAATTTACAGTATAAAATATAATTGTATATTATATAATATAGATATAGGTATATAATATAATATATATATTTGTGTATACTAAAGATATAAATATATAATATGATACAAATTTATGTATAGTAAAGATAAAAATAATATATATATGGTAGAAATATAAATATATAATATATATTTATAAATAGTAAATATATTAGTATATATTAAATATATAAATAAATAATACGAGGGGCGTTCAATAAGTAATGCCTCTGACCCATTTCCCATAGCAGTAGATTAATGAAACTTGGCACAGTTATTATTCTTCCTCTACATAGAAATAACCCAGAGTTACGTATTTCCCCCATCGTTTGATGCAGCTCTGGACACCGTTTTTGTAGAACACGCCTGGTTGGTCCTCTAACCACGTTGCAACTTCAGAAATCAAGGCTGCATCATCTGGGAAACGCTTTCCTTTCAAAAACAACTTCATGGCTGTGAAGAGATGAAAGTCAGAGGGTGCAAGATCAGGAGAATAAGGGGGATTGGGGAGGATTTCATAGCCACACGCCCGTGCTTCTGATCCGGCGACATGCGAGTTGTGTCCCGGACATTGTTCTGCAGGAGGAGGATACCTTTGCTGATCTTGCCCCGCCTCTTGATTTTGATAGCTTCTCTTAATTTCATCAAAAGTGAAGCGTAATATACTCCTCTAATTTTGGTACCCTTTGCTAGGAAATTTGTCATCACTACTCCGTGCTGGTCCCAGAAGACTGTGAGCATGACCTTGCCAGCGGAGTGATGCACCCTTGCCTTCTTTGGAAGTGGTGAGTCCAAGTGCTTCCACTGCATTGACTGGGCTTTGGTCTCTGGATCATAGTGATGGACCCAAGTTTCATCCTGTGTAATCAGTCTTTTGAAATACTTTGACTCATCTTCTTGGCACATCTACAAATTCATCCTCGTACACTCAACACGTTTTTGCTTCTGGAAAGGTGTGAGCAATCTGGCAATCCATCTGGCAGACACCTTATCCATATGCAAATGGTCATGAATGATAGTTTACACAGACCCTATACTAATCTTGACATCTTGGGCTATTTGGCAATTAGTAATGCGTCGATCTTCCAAAATGGCAGCCTCAACTTGACGGACAGATGCCTCATCAATGGCAAAAGAGGGACGACCAGGTCTGGGAGCTGTTTCCACAGACTTCCGGCCATGTTTGAATTCACGATGCCAGCGTTTTACAAGGTCATATGATGGGGCATCATCACCATAAGTTTCTTTCATTTCATCAAAAGTCTCCTTTGGTGTGCGTCCTTTCAAATACAAAAACCGGATCACTGCGCGACACTCAACTGGCTCCATTTCACACCTGACTCAGTTCAAACACCTGTAAATCAGAAATCACAATTACTTCAGAGTTGTTTTTGCAACATAACCGGTACAGATATAAATCATTACACATGCACAATTTCATCTAGATTAGACAACTGAAAGTGGGTCAAGGGCATTACTTATTGAACGCCCTCCTATAATCCATATTAATATATAGTAAATATATGAATATATAATCTAATATATATTTATAAAATATAATTTTATAAATATAAAAAATCTAATATATAAAATTAAGTCAGACGGATTTTAGAAGTTGGACCTAAATATCATTTAAGCTGGCAAATGGAAGTTAGATTTTTACGACCAAATTTTCATTTGTTATTATTGCACCATGTTCTTCGCAATAAAATAAAGTTCTTAGATTAACCTTACTTAATACTTATTCCGGCCCGGGGAACTAGTATTTTTCGTTTATCATATTGAAATATGAACAAATGAACGAAACATTGTGAGCAAGTGTGTTTCTTAAATAGAAGACATTTACCTTACCTAACAAAAGGGTTCATGCAGTCAATAAAAAAAGGTTTAAACATTTACGATTAACAATTGCACTTGTTTGCACTCGTGCGTACACCACACAAACGCCGTACATACGTTTCTTTTATCACATAAATATAAACAATTAAAAATGAAATACGCATTGAGTTCGCTTCACAAACTTTTATCGGAACCTCATTGTGGTAATAATCTATTACATTTTTACATTGAGAGATATGAGTTAACAATGCTTCTTTCAATAATTTATTTGATTCTAACAAATACCGATTACGTCACAGACTCAATTCATAAATTAGTGGAAATATTACATACAATAAAAACGTTCGAACATTATCATTATTATTGCGACTAGTGGTCTCTATACATTTTCAACGTTTTTTTCTATTGTCTAATACATAGTTCTGCCTAGATAGAAAGAAATAAGGTATTCGAGAAATGTTTCAATTCCAGGTCAAATCTTCTAAATTTTGCACTGAGTTTGTTAGTTCTAACTTCGGCCAGTACGTAATTCTTTTTTTCTCTGATTTCATGAAAACTTTAAATTCAAAGACTTTCTATAGGTTTAAAAATTGTATTCCAGCTTCTTTTAATAAAAAATAACATATTTTCCTTGCTTTTAACACAGTACTGCAAATCCGTAAATTTGGCTCTTATCTAATATATAAAATAGAGACGTTTTTTCCCCAGTACCTTCTCCGAGTATAGGAAAATAACCACATGCATCACAGGCTACTAAACTCATCACTATAATACACGTATTCACTCGAGCGTGTTTTAGTACATTTGTTATTATATTTTCCTACCTAACACTAAATATTACATTTGGCCCACCATCTACGTCTCTCCGAAAAACCAACTCCATATAGGTGGTAGCAAAAACTTTTCCCCCTAACAATTCTGTACTGTCACTCTACTCATCGACACCGGGAACTAATAAGCACAGTTAAATTTTCACAAAACACCGGTTCTTATTTATTATTTGCCTGGTATTAATTTAACACGCATGCCAATAATCAAGCTTATGTTAATTGGCCTATTTTCACAGTGGCGCAATCGGTAAGGAGGTAGGTTTCATGATCGTCAGTTTTAGCGTTCAATCCCATTCTACTCTACCACTTTTTTCTTTTTCCTTAAATTTAAAACATTCGCCAACACGATAGATGGGGAAGAAAAACAATAGGCCGTTGCTTTTTTTGTATTCAACGTAATGCAATAGGTAGTACTTTCTCCCGTGCAACGCCGAGCGACGGGTTCCGCTAGTTATTTATATAATACAGTTGGAGTTACATTTTGGATAGACGTCCGATTGATTTAAAATAATATAGCGTTGCGAAATAATAATGCCAGTACAAGTAATCCCTGGCAACACCGGGTCATAACACAGAATAATATATATTTATGTAAAGTAAATATATAATATATTATCTATATGTAAATGTCAACGTTTTTTTTTTTAAATTTATGTGTTATAGAAATCGATATTTTAGCAGTTAGAGCATTTAAACACGTATCAATAAAGGTTACATTTTTACAGGAATTTAAAGACACCATTGACATTTTTTGCGATTCAGTCTGGGGTCACTAGGGGAAATTATCGGTTAGGTCTACACTGAAATATATTAGAGAATGTACCGACTTATTCGGACTACTGTTCTCATCTTGGATGTCATTCTCACAACGTTTCGGCCGATGTAACCTCCGATCTTTTTCGTGTGCATCTTGTCGAACTCGGAAATCTTTCTTTCGAACTCATGAATCTGTAGAAAATTTGGAACGGGACCCATTATTTAATCCACGGGAGGGGGGGGGGTAACTTGCTCTCGTCCCGTAAGCCATGACTGGCTAGAAGTCTTAAATAATTCGTAATTGTGTTCGTAGTATCGTCCGCACTAAGTATTTAACCCACAACTCCCAGAAGACTGCCACTTAGCACTTGGCGTAACGGATATAAGTGCTATATATGCTACATAAAGTTATAGTCCCTGTCTGTTAGTTCGTTTATTCACAAACACCTCATTGCATTTTAAGTTAGACTATAACTATATATATTCCGAAAAAAATATTAACCAAGATACATAGATAATTATCATTTATTTCGTTCCAAGGGGTTACAAAATGGGGTCTTTGTCACTCTTGACATTCATAAAACGTAAATAGGAAGTGTTATTTATAACTTAAAGTTTATAGAAATTAAAAAAATAATAATAGAAATATTAATAAAGATGCAAAGCTCATAGTAGGTTTGCATCTTTATTAATTATGTCTTCATTGATTCCAGAGTTTTATGAAGCCGGGTATGGTTTTATGAAATTAAAGAAAGAATAATAAATGGAATATGGTGTTATAAGATCGAGGGAAAAGTACATCCGGTTCCTTATTACAATCCGAGCAATGATGAGTCTTCTTGCTTGTATATATATATTTATGCACAGTAAAGATATAAATGTATAATATAATATCTCTTACATAAAGCAAATATTAAAATATATAATATATACTTATAGAATATGGACAAAGGGTGCTGGAGAAATAATTGTAAAGCGAAGATTGGGAATACTTGGAGGGTATATATCCGAATTTAGGCTACGAATGAAAGTAGGTTTATTGCTTTCAGAAAGAAATAAACTGGGTGTGCCAACGCGAATAAACAAACGTTGATAAGGAAGAAGTCCCAGTCTGCTGTCTAGTAACCGAAAAACTGCATAAGAGAATAAAACGGGAGGAAGTCCAGAGTGCTGTCAGGAACTGCGGCCTATTTCAATCAATTCGTCTCGCCTTAAGCATACATCATCCCGATGAAATTACAGCTGTACACATCTTGCAAAGTACAATAATAATGCAAAGGACCGCGTACAAAAGTGGGAACCTATGGTATGACCATGCTTCAAAGACACACAAAAAAGAACATGCGAACGAAGGTTACGATAATATAACATCGAAATGAGTACTTTTTAAGATTAGGTGTAACTGGGTTCCTTAAAGCATAATTGCATAAACGGAGAACATTATAGATTAAACGAATACTTATATTCAATCCGTTGCTACACTCACTGGGAAAATGGTTGGATCATTCTATCGCTCCAGAAAGTACTCGTCTCCTTATGCAATCCTCTGCCTATATAAGTGAGATACTGTTACCACATTTGGGGAAGTTCCTCTCCGGGCACCCTTTCTTACTTTGGCAGAGTAAAAAATCGACTTCGCAATCTAGTAGGCTAAGATCTCTTCTGTTCCCTACAGCCCCTTTCTCACAGAAAAGATGTTACTAGTCTTTCTCTACTCTATCATTATTTCCATGGAAGGTGCTCGACTGAGCTTCACTCTCTGATTCCTCCTTATAAAACACTCATAGCAACTGCAAATAACTTTATTTTCCTCATCTGTAGGTCTAAAATTAAACGAAATTTCTATGTAGCACATTACTACGGGACTGCTCCCCTGCAGGTTACAACATGGTTGTTTTCAAATCCAATATCAATAAATTCTTCTCATAAACCTTCCTCATGTCATGTATTATTTTCACTCCCCTTACAATATTCTTCATCATTTAACTAAGAACATATCTATCTCATTAACTCTTATTCTCAACTGGCTTTTGTCCTTGATAAGTTGTGACACATTAGGTACAAAATTAAACGTTATTAGATTTTACACATGTTGTTAGCATTTGAGAATAATTATGCGATTTTTGTTGGTACATCCTGTATATACTCCATCAATAATACCTAATAACCAGTTGCACCCGGAAAATAATATCTACCTATATAAAAATGATTTTGTTTTTTTCAAAAGGTTCCGTGCAAGACCTATGTATACGTCACCTTCAGTATTTGCATGCGAGAATATGGAAGAAGAGGAATTTACACCAAAATATACAGTGGGCCAAAGAATTTCGACTTATATGGAAGAATAGTGTATGCGCGGGTAAGATGTTTTATTTAATGTCTATCATAGAAAGAAATATACTTCTAAACAGTCTGTGACACAAATAAAATCGACGTCGGCCGTGGCCGTCGTAAAGTGAGAAGGCCATTTCACTGAGTCTCATTTTTCTGCTGACGTCAGAGTGGTTAGTATAAAGAAGATAAACAAAACATTTCGACGGGAACGGTTGCACATCACATGTAGACATATGACGTAAATTATTCTCGTAAATTATTTCATCTTTGATCTAGTAATTGTTTGTCATTTAAGAAATGTTTTTTTTTTCATATGTTTTCTTGATAGTGATTTTAAGGTAAAACAATAAAAAGAAAAATCGTTTAGACTAAAATTTAAGATGGATGACAAACCTGTCTTGATAGGAAAATATTAAATAAAAAACAAATACTTGCTTGGTTCCCCTAAAGTTTGAAATATTTTTACACAGTAACAAGTCTGTATAACATAAAACTTTTGTTTGTTCTGAAAGAAAAAAATCTAATTTAATTTTGAACGTATATAAAATTGAACTTTATGTCCATGTGCCGACACCATTTTTAACAATTTGTTAGCAATACAATATTATCGACTATAAATTCCGTTAAAACTTCAAAGGGTAACATATGTTCTGATACTACAATTCATCTGTTCTGTCCTCGGTCAGTGAATGATAAATCCTTCTAGACTGAGACAATTTAAATTTTTGTCCCAATCCAGAAGCCCCCTTTTTGGTATCTGGATTTTCCCCACATCAAAACAAAACGGTTCGAAGAGAAATGTCATTACACGCCAAGACATGGACATATGACTGGTCATTTCTGTATGGAATTATTTAATCTTTGATGTAGTAATTGTTTCGTATTTAAAATAGGATACGGATGATTTTGTTCATATCGTTTTCATGGTTTGAAATCTCATAGTGGTTTAAAAGTAAAACTATAAAAATAACTCAGACTAAAATTGAAGATGGTTGACAAACCTGTTTTGATAGAAAAGGCTTAAATAAAATAAAAAACTTGCTTTTCTCTAAATTTTAAAATATTTTTTACACAATAACAAGTCTGTATAACATAAAAGTTTTGTTTGTCCTGATACAAAATTAACTTTTATGCTTATCCGTCAATTGTCATAAAATAATATTAACTAGAAATTCGGTACAAACTGGTTTCTTTGTGTATAAAAAACTTTATGTGTGTAACAAAATTCTAAAACAGTTCAAATATGTTTGGTGCTAGAAAAAACAATGCTTAAAACATTGAATTAAAAATATATATTCATAAATAAAATTTAAATTTTCAACACATTGGGTATGTTTACCCCTAGAGTAAATATGATATTGTGGTGACTAATGATTCAATCAAAGAGAAGGATAGACAGAAAATGACCAATGATATTCCACTTCCCACACTTTTGATGGCCTTGTGCATAATTTTTTTAAAATTTAAATTTTATTTTTATACTTTTTGTAATAACATAATTAAAAGTGTAATATCTGTTCTGATACTACACTTTGTCTTTTCTGTATTCGGTCAGTAAAAGTGATGAGAAATTATTCTAGACTGAGGCAATTTTAATTTTTGTCCCAATCCAGAGTGTTCATTTTTGGGAGCTTGATTTTCCTCATATTAAACCCCGAATTTCTGCCTAACTCTGTCCTGTCCTCGTAGGGAGGCAAGTAAATAGAAATAGTAAATAAAAGTCCATGAAACAACGTAATGTTTATTTACTTTAACGCAGCAATAACACAACTTAACTATTCATTTTGAATTATTGTTTTTTAAATTTTATTTATATTGAATAAAGTTCACTTTCAGTATAAAGTGAATCGTGTTCCTTTCTTTTCTGTTTTTAAATGTAATTTTTAAAGTTTTCTAATGCTTTTTTAAAGACCCTCATTCATTACTGACTGTTCAACTGATTTCGTTTGATACCTATTAGCATGACGTCACTTTTCAGTTTATCTTATATGATAGAAAAGGCATGAGGAATCTAATGGTGTATGTCGCATTCTACAAAAAATTGTAGTAGAAAAGATGCAAAGTAAAATGTCATGAAAATCTATGTCATTAATGGTGTCCTTATTTTAAAAGAAAACTATACTTTATTTAAACTTACAAGAGAGAAAATTGCATAAGGAATCTAATGGTGTTGGTTCTATTCTACAAATATTTATACTAAAAAAGATGTAAGGTAAAATGTTAAAAGACAATTTATATATATATATATATATGTGTGTGTGTGTGTGTTTATATATAAGTACACGTACTTTAAAGTATTGCGACATTGCACATTCAGGGGAGATAACTCATGAGCATGTAAAGGGAAGACACTCCACAGGACTCAAGGTGAGCAAATATACCAGTAGTACAATAATAACAAAAATAACAAAAAAAAACAAAAACAAAACAATAACAACAAAAATAACTGTATATACTGTTAGGTATGTGTATATATTTTTATGTACAGTATTCATTAGTATACTAATAGCTAAACTTGTCTTAACTGTTAAATTAGCTTCGCGCACCACATTATATACTCACTCAGCGTCGCCTGGACGAATCTTTTCGTCGTGCCTATTACGCGATTTGATTGGTCGCTGGCTACCTTAGCCCAACACTCGGGGAGTTGCCAGTCACTTTAATCACTTTAGAATCAGTTTTGTTTTCACTAGAATTATCTGATGCACTCAATGCCGATATGTCTGGTACTCATGACATATCTGAGCTTAAAATCAATTTATCATTTTTATTTTAAAAGAAAACTGTCTAGTGTAATATCAAAGGTAATTGATGCCCGTCTCACCCCTTTGATTAATGATGGAATGTTCTACATTCGTGTGTATATTAAGAGTGAATAGTGAATACTATTTGTCTCGGTAAGCAACGAATAGTTAAATAAAACTTATCCTTAAGGTATGTTCAGCTTCCTGTTTTTATTACAATTTATTTAACTATTCGTTATGGAACGTTACTTGAAACCCGATCGTCTAGACCTTGATACGGCCGACTTGGAATCTACTGACAAATGGCGGCACTGGAGAAAAATGTTCGAAGGATTCATTACAGCTCTACAGTTATCTTCAAACACGGCTTTAACAGGTACTGAGAAATATACCCTTCTTTTACATTATGTCTCTACTGCTATTTATAGAAATTTATCCGAATGTGAGAATTACGAAACTGCCGTGGACATTTTAGAAGCCATGTTTCTCAAGAAAAAAAAACAAACTATTTTTGCTAGACATTTACTTGCTACCCGGCGTCAACAACCAGAAGAAAGCCTTGAACAATACCTCCAAATACTAAAGATGTTAAGTTGCGAGTGTGAATTTCCAGCCTTAACTGCGAACCAAGCGAGAGATGTTTTTATCAGGGACGCATTTATTAATGGAATACAGTCCAACCAAATAAGACAAAGACTACTAGAGAATAAAGACCTAGACTTGCCAACAGCTTATGAACAAGCTCTAACGTTGGACATGGCACAGAAGCAGTCTGTCTTCTATTTACAACCCGAGATTTTGGGAGCTGCTATCGTAGCCCCTCCTCTGCATGTTCAAAATTCTTCCATTGTTCAAGATGCTCCCACACCCCTTCTAACGATCACGAACAACTTATCATTGCCGCTTCAGCTGGATCCACATGCTAGTTCGTCCTGTCCGGCTCGAGATGTTAGATGCCACAAGTGTGATAAGCAGGGACATTTTTCGAAATTTTGCCGGTCAGCTTCTTCAAAAAAACGTTCGGCTACTCTTGCTACTGTAGCACCAATTACAATATCAGCTGCATTCCCCGGCTGCCCCTCAAAAACAATCGTGAGGATTAAAATCAATGGATTGACTATTCATGCTCTTATTGATAGAGGCAGTTCCGAAAGTTTTATTAATGCCAGTATTGTAAAAGCGAATAAATATGAAATATTTCCTTGTTGCAACCAAATATCAATGGTAAATTCATCTTTATCGTCCCATGTAATTGGATATTGCATGGTTAATCTGAAACTAAAAGGAAACTCCTATCAAGGGATCAAATTATCGGTAATGAAAAACCTCTGCTGCGAAGTGATTTTGGGTCACAATTTTCTAAAACAACATTCATGTGTTGAAATCCCTTTTGGTGGCTCCAAGCCGGTCCTAAGCGTATGTGGACTAGCAGCTGTCAAAGTGCGGCACCCGTCACTTTTTACAAACTTAACTCCTGACTGCAAACCAGTAGCAGTAAAATCAAGACGCTATTCAGAAACGGACAAACAGTTCATAGCAGCAGAAGTAACAAAACTACTTAAGGAAGGAATTATAGAGCCAAGTGAATCTCCATGGAGAGTCCAGGTCCTCGTAACAGCCACCGCAAATCACAAGAAAAGGATGGTCATTGACTATTCCCAGACCGTCAACAGATACGCATTACTCGATGCCTATCCACTGCTTCGTATTGACGAAATGATTTCTAATATTGCAAAATATCACATTTTCAGTACTTTTGATCTCAGAAGTGCCTACCATCAGGTACCTATCAAGCCAGAGAATAAGCCCTACACGGCATTCGAGGCCTGCGGTCGCCTATACCAGTTCTGCCGAATTCCTTTTGAGATAACAAATGGTGTGGCTAGCTTTCAGAGGGTAATAGATGAAATAATCTCCAATGAAAAATTGAAGGGTACTATTGCATATATAGACAATATCACAGTATGCAGACATAACCAAGCTGAACATGACCACGACCTTAAACGATTCATGGATGCCGTCAAAGAAATATAATCTGACTTTGAACAGTGAAAAATGTTCCTACAACTTGAAAAGCATCAAGCTATTGGGATACATTGTCAAAAATGGCACCATGACGCCGGATCCCGAGCGACTGAAACCCCTAATGGAATTACCAATCCCTGGAAACATGCCCTCTTTACGACGAGCCCTCGGTATGTTCGGCCACTACTCCCAATGGGTTGCGTCTTTTTCAGAAAAAATACACCCATTGACGCAAGTATCTATTTTTCCTTTGTCCTGTTCCGCCATCAAAGCATTTCAAAACATGAAAAGGAACATTGCTCAGTCTGCCATTTCTGCTGTGGATCATTTTATCCCCCTATTAGTTGAGACGGATGCCTCCGACTGTGCGATAGCTGCCTCACTGAGACAATCCGGTCGTCCTGTAGCTTTTTTTATTCAAGAACACTTTCGCTATCTGAGCGAGACACTCGGCAATAGAAAAAGAAGCGTACGCCATAGTTGAGGCATTACGTAAATGGAGGCATTACCTAATCGGCCGACATTTTGAATTAGTCACTGACCAAAAGTCGGTCTCGTTTAAAAACAACGAGCAAAATAAAGAACGAGAAGATAGCGAGATGGAGAATGGAGCTTTCTTGCTACTCATTTGACGTCACTTACCGGAGGGCCTGTGAATGAGTGGTTATAGCACTTGGCTGAACGACCCGGGTTCGATCCCACTCACGGCATGCGAATTTTCGGGTCTGAAAACTCCCTCTGTCAATGGGTACCTGACTAAAACTCAGGGAAGGTTCAAGGCAGCGGAAGGAGAGGGATGGGCTCCGCCTTCCATATGCTGTGCCCTAGACACGGTGATTCTTAACAAATCACCGCCGCTACGACACTCGTGCGCGCCCAGGCTATGCGACCTTCACCTTTACCTTTACCGCCCTGGTAAGGAGAATGATGCGGTCGACGCGCTTTCAAGGGTATGTGGCCTGGTAACTGGCTCAGATGATCTTCAGTATATACATAGGGAATTATATAGGATTATATCAGATAGAAAAAAAGTGAGTAAAGCTTCTATTCTGTCTCAAAAAAAAGAGTCCTTTTCGACTGAGACAACAAGTCGAATCAACTAAATATGTTTAAATCAGAACATTGAAATCAGAGCGGATCCACAGAGACCTTCCACGCACATTGTACATATCGAACTATGAACTTATGGACGGTAACCCTACACACACATGCACACATACACACATACACACACACACGTGGACTATGTATATATATATATGTATATAACAAAATCTGACTTGTAGGTGGGAAGGGATGTAGCGTTTGTCGCTTTGAATTCGAGTTCCTATTTATCTACGTCCCACAAAGTAGAATGTGACACAAGGTCGGAAGGTGGGAATTTGTACTCTAGAGGAAGAGTACGGAGTTTCTTAAAAAATTGCCTGGGCAGGACGCCTCAGACAGTAAGAAATAAACTTACTCCTCCCCAAAGAGGGGAGGCAAAGCCTGGGAGGGGGTTAACCTCCCATAACTGCACAGGACAGTGGGAACAGATACTACACTTTGATCTTAGCCAAAAGACCAAGGAAGCATCACTCAGCAGAGTACGCACGAAGCGGCCGACGAGTAACAACGTGTCTGTGTCTCTTTTGATCTTTCCTTTCGCTTGTGTATTGTCTTACTTTCAGGAATAACCACATTATAACAACTGGCGACGAGAATTTAAACGAAAAAAACTCACAGAGTATTCGAACATACGAGCTAACATTTTTTTTTTATTAAATAAAAACAAAAACGAAGAAATATCCACCAAACAAAAACTGAAACAGAATGTTTTACAACGGTCTACCCAATTTTCCAAGTTTTAGCGTCCACGAAAGTCCGAGCACTAATTGAATCCGCTGGCAAAAGTGGTTGGACAAACTTGACAATCTATTCATAGCTTTATATATTCGAGATGACGGTAAGAAGAAAGCGTGTCTACTTCATTTTGCCGGAGACGAAGTTTTTTGACATTTTCCACAACTTTACGGAGATACAAAAAGGCGTCGGTGCAACCGTCAAATTGGATGGATCAAAAATACCAAACACCTACGAAATAGCAAAGAAATCACTGACCGACTATTTCACACCGCAAAGAAATATGTCTTATGAGATATTGCAGAATGTTGACGAAAGTCTAGACTCATTTCATGTGAGATTGAGGACCCTAGCATCCACGTGTGACTTCATGGATACAGATCGGGAGATACTCGCACAGATCGTCCAAGGCTGTTCATCCTCTAAGGTCAGACGAAGGGCACTACGAGATGACACCACACTCAAACAAGTGTTAGACGAGGCCAGAGCAATTGAATTAGCTTGCATACGAGCCGCAGACATCGAAAGACAAGAGGTGGTTAGTGCCCTGTCGTCCCATAACAATAAACGAGACCGCAGGCAGTACACATGCAGAGAAAAAGAAAAAAGAAATACCGACGAAAAACGCAACTATGGACACACCCAAGGCAGTAATCGCCAGTTTACTCCGAGGACCCAGCCACGTGGCAAAGACGCCGGACATGTCTGTCACTACTGTGGATACTCGGCAACACATGTGACGTGTCCTGCTAAGGGACAAGAATGTAGGAACTGCCGGAAAAAGAACCACTTCGTAAAAATGTGCAATTTAAAACCGGTAAGACAAATTTCTTACTCATATCGAAATGATATTGAATTTCTTTCTACATCGAGTGATGAGTCTGCCTACATAGTAAAAACTCCCACGTCGACAAAAACACCCACAGCCACCATCCTCGTTAATGACTCCCCAGTGACCTTCGTTTTGAATACCGGTGCCAGTATAAATATAATGTCTGGACGCACGTACGACGGTCTTCAGTACAGGCCGAAAATACACAGCACTGCTACACAGATATTTGCCTATCGGTCCAGGAAAGCCATGCCAGTCCGTGGATTTATCACTACCCCCATCGAATTTAAAGGAAGACGCTGCAAAGCAAAAATGTTCGTTATCGACAATGAAACCCCCTGTTCGGACACGATCTACAAAATCTACTCGGTGCCCACTCTGCTGAGGCACTGGGTATGATATCCTTTAATTTTACGTTCAATGTGACAACATCTATCCCAGATGAATTCCCCTCATTATTCGACGGAAAGATAGGAAAGATTTCTGGACCCACTGTTAAGCTGCACATCGATACTTCGGTCCCACCGGTGACACAGAGACAATGGAGAATACCCTTCCACGTGAGGAAGGACGTTAAGTCGGAGCTAAAACGCCTCAAGGAGATGGACGTGATTGAGGATGTTACTGCGCCTACCCCCTGGGTAAGTCCCGTGGTGATAGTCCCCCAAAAACCGAGTGGCGTGCGAATCTCCAACGTGCGAATATTTAAGGAGTAGATAGGTTCTGCCTATCGCCGGCCCCTTCACTCCTTCTTTGTTTATTAGTCAGGCGCAGAGATAACAGCACAGGGACCCCTCTAAACACTCAGTGCCTAGCCTTGTTTCCTTACTAGGGCAATGAACGCCGTTCTCCTCTTTTTTCTCAGTAGCCCCTTACGTCTACAGTGGCGTCCTGCCTTGTTTGGGGTGAACTATGTTAAAAATTTTTTTTTTAAATCTACATAGATATGCGAAAAGCAAACGAAGCTATTCAAAGAGTTAAACATCCCATGCCGACCGTGGATGACTTGTTTGTAGATTTAAACCACTCAAAGGTGTTCAGTAAGCTAGACATGTCGAGCGCGTACCACCAATTAGAGCTGGGGGAGTCCAGCAGATACATCACCACGTTCACCACACATGCTGGACTATTCCGATAAAAGAGACTGTTGTTCGGAGTAAATGCAGCCTTTGAAATATTTCAAAAGGCCATTGCGGATATTTTGAGGGGCATTTCAGGGGTCAAAGACCTCTCAGACGACATTATCGTCTACGGACGTGACCAAGCCTTATATGATGCCAGTTTGAGGTCCACGCTGGAACGTCTACAAAATGCCGGGGCCAGTCTAAACAGGAAAAAGTGCCTTTTCTCGGTGAAACAGATCACTTTTTTTGGACATACCTTCAGCGAAAAAGAGGTGTCACCAGACCCAGCAATTGCAAACTGCAAATCGCCCACCAACGTTGGAGAAGTGAACTCATTCCTGGGCATGGTCCAATATGTGGCCAGGTTCATCCCGCACTATACCACTGTCACCGAGCCACTCCGACAACTCACAAGAAAAGACAGAGAATGGAGGTGGTCAGAGACAGAAGAGAGGGCAGTGATAAAATTAAAAAAGGCCCTGACTGGAGCTGGAGTTATGGTCTACTTCGATCAGAACAAGGAAACAAATATCCTGGTAGACGCGAGCCCCGTTGGACTAGGGGCAATGCTTACACAAGATGGGAAAGTCTTGTGTTATGCCAGCCGTGCTCTCACAGATGTGGAACAGCGATACTCGCAGACGGAGAGAGAAATGCTAGCCGTTGTATACGCTACTGAGCATTTTAATCTTTACTTGTTTGGGTTAAGGTTCACCATCACCACTGACCACAAACCGCTTCTCGGTATTGTAAAAAGTCTCAAATCAGCCACGTCCAGAATTGAACGCTGGCGGCTACGCCTCATGCAATATGAGTATAGCTTGGTATACCAGCCGGGAAAAGATGACCAGAACCCCGCCGACTACCTCAGCCGACATCCTCACCACAAACCAGAGAGAGACAATTCGGCTGAAGCGTATATAAGATACGTGGCTCACCATGTCATACCTAAGTCCATCACCCTCGAAGAGGTGAAGCTAGCCACGGAAAAGACCCCTTGCTACAGAAAGTGATGATTGCACTTTCAGATGGAAAATGGAACGACCCGCAGTTATCCAGTCTCACACATGTCAAAGATGAACTATCTGCATATGATGGTCTCATCCTTCGATGTCACCGCCTGGTGGTCCCGTCCACCCTGCAGAAAAGAACCGTAGACATAGCCCACCGAACACACCAGGGCGTTGTTAAGACGAAGCAGCTAATGAGGGAAAAGGTCTGGTTCCATGGAATTGACAAGCTGGTGGAGGAGACAGTGCGCAACTGCATCCCTTGTCAAGCTTCCAACTCAACATCATCACACCGTGAGCCCATACGCACCACACCACTCCCTGCTGCTCCATGGACTGAAATCTCCCTGGACTTCGCAGGTCTTTTCCCATCTGGAGATTATGTGCTAGTCGTCATCGACAACTACAGCAGATTCCAAGAAGTAGAGATACTCCCCTATACATCAGCAAGAGTGGTCATTCCCCGCCTCGACGCAATCTTTGCCAGACAAGAATACTCCGATATTGTCAAGTCTGACAATGGTCCCCTCTTCCAAGGGCAGGAATTTAAGGATTTTGCCACCCAAGCAGGATTCCGCCACAGAAGAGTTACCCCTGCGTGGCCAGAGGCGAATGGAGAGGTCGAACGGTTTATGAGAACTCTAAACAAGTATGTTCGCGCCACCACTGTGGAGGGCCTGAACTGGAAAACCCAACTAATTCATTTTCTAAGGCAATACAGCCCCCCCCCCCCACAGTACAACCAAAACATCTCCATTCGAAGCCCTCACTGGAAGGAAGATGAAAACTGGCATACCTGTTGTTCTGAAAGAACCCATACCAAAGTCGATTCACACCCACATAGCGGAGAATGATACACAAGGGAAGAGGAAAATGAAGACCTATGCCGACATAAAAAGAACAACAAAGGCATCTCCCCTTTGCCTAGGTGACAAAGTACTTGTCAGGTAGAAACGTCTCAGCAAGCTATCCCCACCGTTCGACCCCGAACAACTGACGATTATCGGTATAAAAGGTAGCATGGTGACAGCACAAAGAGGAGATTACCTCCCAGAGAAAGTGTAGAATCAGACTCTGAAGATGAGTTATACTCGCATCCACAACAGGAAAACTCAGACTCCAGACACGAGTGCCAGATGCAAGTGTCGCCCACACCGACAACACAAAAACATAACCCACCAGTGGTAAGACGCAATCCAACGCGGAAACGACTCCTACCAATACGGCTAGAGGATTATATGAGATAGAAAAAAAAAGTGAGTAAAGCTTCTATTCTGTCTTTAAAAAAAGTCTTTTTCGACTGAGACAACAATCGAATCAACTAAACGTGTTTAAAGGGTCCCCCCCCCTTGAAATCAGAGCGGATCCACAGAGACCTTCCACGCACATTGTACATATCGAACTATGAACTTATGGACGGTAACCCTACACACACACGCACACACACACACGCACACACGTGGACTATGTATATGTGTATATGTATATAACAAAATCGGACTGTTTGGTAGGTGGGAAGGGATGTAGCGTTTGTCGCTTTGAATTCGAGTTATTTCCCTTGGACCATTTGAGGTAAATAAAAGGGTCACTCAGCAGAGTACGCACGAAGCGGCCGACGAGTAACAACGTGTCTCTGCCTCTTTTGATCTTTCCTTCTGCTTGTGTATTGTCTTACTTTCAGGAATAACCACATCATAACAGGTATCACAAGAATGATTCACGTAGTCAGGAGCAGAAACTTGCCATATTCTGTTGAAGACGTAAAAAGGATTACGAATTCTTGTCGGATATGCGCAGAAAATAAGCCCAGGTTCTACAAACCTCCTCCAGCAACATTCATTAAGGTCACACAGCCTTTTGAAAGACTTAACCTTGATTTTAAGGGCCCTTTGCCCTCTAAAACTAAAAATAAATACATGCTCACAATAATAGACGAGTATTCAAGATTTCAGTTCGTCATCCCCTGCCCAGACGTAACGACTGCAACAGTAATTCAAGGTCTCTGCTCCATTTTTGCCGTTTTTGGAGTGCCTGCATATATACATTCAGATCGTGGATCTGCTTTTATGTCGGACGAACTCAAGCAGTTTCTGCATGAACGAAGAGTAGCTGTAAGTAAAACAACTCCTCACAATCCTCAGGGAAACGGACAGTGCGAAAGATACAATGGCATAATATGGAAGACAGTACAGTTGGCGGCCGCAAATCGCAATAGTCCGATCTTTGATTGGAAAAGTCTCATCCCCATGGCCTTATACGCTATTAGGACTCTATTATGTACAGCGACAAACGCTACTCCACATGAGAGATTCTTCTCATTCCCACGACGAAGCTCAGCAGGTACATCACTTCCCTCGTGGCTTGCACAACCTGGCAGTTTTATTAAAACGCCATGTTCGTCACAGTAAACATGACCCATTGGTAAGCGAGGTAGAATTAATCGAAGCGAACCCTCAGTATGCACTGGTCAGAAATTCGGAAGGAAGGCAATCTACTGTCTCCTTAAGGGATCTAGCTCCGGCAGAGAATGTATATGAACGTAGAACTGCTTCAGATGGATATACTGCTTCGGTTCGTGGAACAAGTCCGACCCACTTAGGTGATCGTGCGCCAGATATGTCAAGTTCAGAGTCCCAACAAAATGAATCTGAATATTCTAACAGAGTCGTCTCTGACTCTAGTTCGGACGACAGATGGGTACCACGAAAGCGGCTTCACCCAATATCTGAGACAGATACTCAATCTTCAGACACCAAGCGACCGAAGCGCCGAAAAAAAAACGAGAGCGTTTTGGAGCAAGATATTTTAGCTCTAAGCCAGCCACACAAGACAGTCCCGAAACGTCGTCAGGTTTCGAGGAGCCTAGATTAGAGATGGATGCCGGGCACGAACAACTAAGACGCCCTCAACGAACCCGCAGGAGGCCAGGTCGATGGTATGATTTTGTTCCCTACGAATAAGACGGTAGATGGGGAGAATGTAATATCAAAGGTAATTGATACCCGTCTCACCCCTTTGATTAATGATGGAATGTTTTACATTCGTGTGTATATTAAGAGTAAGCAACGAGTAGTTAAATAAAACTTATTCTTAAGTTATGTTCAGCTTCCTGTTTTTATTACATCTAGTAAGCTTAAATGATAGAAACATGCACGTGGAATTCAATACTAAAAATTGCATCCAAAAATATCAACAAGAAAAATAGATAAAATAATTTTTTGGAAAAATAATTGGGGTCATATTTGATTCCTATATAAAAAAACAATGAAAAAAAAATCATGAATAGCATTACGATCAGTGGCGGCGCGTGGCTAAGATTAGTGTGGGTGCTGTTTCAGAGAAAGTTTTACCCATTGTTTTAATATTGCGTAAAAGGAACACAAACATATTAAAAAAATTTATACATAATTTATGCATAAAACTGCCGTCAAGTAAAAAAAACTTGACGGCAGTTTTATGTATTCTACTCGGAATATGAGACGAGGTAAAAAAAGATAATTATATATCGTTATTTGTTTTGTTTTGTTTTTTAATACGTTTGCTTTAAAATTCAATTACTACAGTATTATTGTAGATTAACACTCTCCGCCATATCCCAAAGTAGGATTCTACTTTCTATAGGCGATTACGTGTGAATACTCTAAAAAATAGCAAGAAAATAAAACTATCATAGTTTTATGATTTAGAGAGGTGGATTAGTTTCACATATAAATTTAACATAAAATGATCCCTCATTTCCGGGCATTTATTAGGAGAGTTAACCTTTTTTATTATGAGAATTAAATTCTGTGCGCTTTTTAGGGGGTCTACTTTTTAAGGTTTTACAACTTTGCCACTCAGACTTAGTGGTAAAAAATTGAGTTAATTATCCTAAAAAGTTAGAATGGTCCGAAAATGGGAGATCATTTTACGTTTAAATAATATTCGAAACTGATCACCCACTCAAAATTCTAAAATAATTGTCATTTTTTACCTTCTTTCTGCGAAATTTTTTAGAATGTTCACACGTAATCGCATAAAAAGGTAGAATCTCATTTTTAGGCGGGGGGGGGGTGATGGTGATTTAGCTGAAGATGTCAATCTACTAATTTGCCGATTTTACTTTTTACTCATTAAAAACAATTAAATTCGTTTTTAAATAAATAATTTATTTTTGTATTATTTGGATCATTTGGATTATTATTCTCATCTTGGTTTTTATTTTCACAACGTTTCGGCCGATATAACCCCGACCTTCTTTAGGTATAATATCTTTTCGAATTTGTGAACCTGAACTTAAGAGTCGAACTTGGGAAACTGAACGGAATTTGTAACTAAACTTTTTATTTTATCCACCGGAGTTGATTGTTCCTGTTCCGTCAGCCCTGACCCGGTAGAAGTTCTAATTAATTAATTTTTATGTTATTCTTAGTTATTATTATTAGTTATTAGAAATAATTGAAGCTTTAACCCTTAGAAGACTCTCCCTTAGAACTGATTGTTAATACACGCTTTTATCCGGATAGTTGAAGGTTCAATCCGTACTAACAGCGATAATATTTAAGAATAACATAATAATGAATTAATACCTTCTACCCGGTTATGGGTGACGAAACGAGAACAATCTACCCTCGTTAATTAACAAAAGGGTTCAGTTTGAAATTCCATATAGGTTCCTGACTTCGCATAAAGATTCCCAAGTTTGAAAATATGGACCTAAAGAAAGTCGAGGGTTACATCGGTCGAAACGTTGTGAAAATAATAACCAATTCGAGAATAGTAATCCGAATAATACAAATTATCAATTCTCATCTAAAAAAAATTTCGAAACATTTTTTTTTATTGTTCAAACATTTTTTTAACTAACAAATTATGTTTAAATTCTATTTTAGTCACGTAAATGATTAAAAATGAAATTGGTTATGGCATTACTCTCAAACAAGTTGTCCGCGAGGGATGGTGCCAAAAAGATGTAGTTCCTTTAAATCTTCGTCTTTATTTAATATACGGCGAAACATAGTGATCTTTCGCCAACTAATAATATTATTCAATGGTAAACATGTAAGCAAAAGCTAAATTTAACACAACGTTCCCCGTTTTCGTCTTGATTTTCTCACATTTTTAGCAAAACTTAGATTATAAAACTAAAAATAAATAATTATAATGTAATTGTTTATGTTTATAATCTATTTTTTTCCCAAAATGTAAACTTTAGCTGCAATATGGGTCTTTTACTTCTCCAGGTGTAATAACTTGTCCTTTACTTTTTTAGGTTTATTAATTTAAGACTATTTCTTTACATGCGTCCGCATTTTCCCCTGTAATATATATATATATATATATTAGATTTTTGAATGTGAGATGATATATATAATTATTTCCACAATCAGACCACACCGCAGCCCACCACCTATGAAAGAAATAAACCGGAAGTCCTAGACTCTAGTTTCCCCCTCCTTTGAGTTCATCAGTAGAACACATCCGAACTCAGGATTCGAAACCCGAGTCACTTGCATTTTAGTCGAGTACTCTGCCACTGAGCTACCTTACCACATACAAGAATGTCTATTAATTTACACAGATCAAGCAAACTGTGGCGAAGGCCGACTGTGGAATGCACCTACTCTTCTCAACAAGGGGTGTAGTCATCCAACTACTTAGAACCCAGACCGATATATATATATATATATATATATATATATATATATATATATATATATATATATGCATAATAATGTGTCAATATTGGTTCTGTATTTATCTTTGAACTTACGTATATCTTCGTGATTCATTGTATTCATTGTCATCTTATACATTTATCAGCAGATATCCCATCTCCATGTGACCCTCCTATCACGATAAATACATGAAACCCCTTTAAACTCTCAGGAATATAGTTACACCACAGAACGAAATAATTTTTTACCCTTAAGAACCCCCCCCCCCCGCTTCATACAGTCACATGTAATAGATTCTCAAATCATCCGCCCATCCCTGTATAAATGAAGATGAGTGTACATGCGTGTGTATACGTCCGTGTATATGTACAAGCACGTGTGTGCGGGTGCGCGTGTGTATGTATAGGAGCATATTATTAATAAATAGAAAATAGAAAATAATATTAATAAAATAAATAAAAGATTAAATTAATAACATAACAAAAACACAACAAATAAATTAAAAAATAAAAAATAAAAAATAAAATTAATAACCCCCCGTACATGTGAGTGTGTATGTGTGTACGTGCGTGCATACGCATATGCGTGCAGATGTTGTATATAGACATGCTTGTGGTTCCATGCACGTATGTGTATATAAGTTTATTTGCCGGTGCACATGGAGGGAAGTACGCGTACGAGTGGAATAAAATAAAATAAGATAAAGAATTTAATAAATTTTCTGAAATACACTAAATATTAATATTATTAACACACCATCAATAAAATAGAAGTTAACAACCCCCACCCAGAGACTAAACTTATACCCCTCAAAGGGAAATAACAGATAGCATCCATCATTTCGTTTATAACCAATTTTTGTTTTCAACACTGCTGGTTATAAACGGGACATATCAACGAAACACCGTTTTTTTTTAATATACGGCTTTCCTCCCATTAAGATCAAGAAAATACGAAAACACCAATTCAATAAACAAAAATAAACAAACACGTTAAGTCTATAAAAATATTATTGCATCATCTTTTTCAGCACTATATCGAACAATTAATCCGATACATAAATTTATTCCCAAAAAACAACAACAAAAAAGCACCCTAATTTCACAAACCTAAACGGCAAACTTCATTTCGTATTTTTTCAGACTAGGTAAAACAATAACATTACAAATAAAAAAAACAGATAAATAAATAAATAAAAATTGCTAACAGATGAATAAATAAATAAATAAAACTTGCTAGGGAATAAAATGAAGGCCTTTCATACACGAACTAACATCGACGTCCCTTAAGTCTTAGTTAATCATTATCCCACACCGGATTTAATCGGGGACCCCCTCAGAGATACATCGTTTTTTGTCATAAACCAAGCCCCGAAGGCCAAGACAATACAAGTTTATGGGGTGTAGTATCCATCGGAACAGATACTACACTTTGATCTTAGCCAAAAGACCAAGTGAAAGATTAAAATAAGGTACGAATCAAATTGTATTACAATTCAATGTTCAGGCAAAGTTCTTTAAAGTCATTAGTTAAGGACTTTAAAGAACTTTGCCTGAACATTGAATTGTAATAAAATTTTATTCGTACCTCATTTTATTTTTTCACTTGATCTATTTATATATATATATATATATATATATATATATATATATATATATATATATATATATATATATATATATGGTGTTCTAGAAGTCTTAGACACATTTTGACATTGAATATAAATTTTAAGTCCTTATATCTGGTGAATTATGACGGATAGTATTATTAAACTGGTATCATTTTAAAGCTAAATCTATTGTCTTTTGTAAAGAATGAATGACGAAGAAAAAAGAAAATGAGACGAGATGGACAACGTCAAAACATGCACCTATCTCGTGTTGTTTTTAATTGTTATGGTTCCGTACCTATAACGAACATTTGAACTCTTCCATTCTCAATAAATACGGGAAGTATAGGATTCTCAGTGTTGACGGCAACCTCAGTCTACACCGACAGTCAGGATTGACGTACCATTTCTCTTGTTTTACTGTTGTATATATTTTTCACCAATATACTTGTTTTATCTAGCCCCATATTCGTGTTTTCATCCCAGACCGTAAACAGGGCTACAACATTAGTGATCGAAATTTGAAATAACCATCTTTGGAAGCGCTGGTGAGGAGCGATGAATATCAAGACATTTTGTGTGTTGCAGCAGTAAACGATTGATTCTGCTGACGAAGTGAATACACTGTGGGATTCCAGCTATGCTACAGCATATCTATTCTAAAATACCACAAAAATGATACCACATCTACATGTATTTATAAACTCATGCGATATCTATTTCTAAAATAATGCCACATCTATTTACAAAATTATACCACATCTATTTACAAATGCCACATCTATTTACAAAATGATACCACATCTATTTACAAAATGATACCACATCTATTTACAAAATTATACCACATCTATTTACAAATGCCACATCTATTTACAAAATGATATTACATCTATCTACAAAAGTATACCACATCTATTTACAAAATGATACCACATCTATTTCTAAAATGATGCCATATCTGTTGTTTAATTGATATCACATCTATTCTGAAACATGATAACACATTTGTTCAAAATAATAACAATACTCTTTCTAAAAAATGATAGTATATCAATTTATAGGGAGATACTACGTGACAGCATAACATATCACTCAATGTGTCACGGGTCTATGGAATAAAACAACAACTTTTAGACAAAATTCAACATTGTTTTCTTTCAGGGTGATTCACTGATTTCAACTCATCTCTAACTATTTGATTTTTTTTTTTGTAGAACGATTTGTCTCTTCCGATATTTCTTTATTAGAGCTAGAATAGATGTAGCAAAAAACAAAAAAAATAGATATAGCATCATTTTGTAAATAATGTGATCTCATTTTTGTGAATAGAGTTTTACTGTAGGTAGGACAAAGTTACATTCCTTTAAAGCTGTCTCTTTCAGGGTTTTGGATTCAGAGTTTGGAAAAAGGGGTCAAGTCCCTCCTGAAATCTCGTCAAAACACATGACATCGTCCTGGCTCTCGTGATGTCCAAGAATGACACTAACGTTTTTCCTTTTTTGTCTTGCTGCTCACCGAACGATGCAGACCTGTAGGATCTTGGATATGCTTGTACTTGGCACTCCCAAGAATGGTTAGGGTAAGGGTTAGGGTTAGGGTCTTGGATATGCTTGTACTTGGAACTCCCAGGAATGGTTATGTTTAATGCTAATAAGACAAAGCTCATTCAAATTTCTCAGCTTAAAATTCACAGGTAGCATCATCTGGAGCACATACATAGAAGATACTGCCAAGGTCGCTGCAAAGAAGGTGAGCCCCATCTACAGTTCTAGAAAACTCTCACCTGATAGTAGCCTATATCTCTACAAAGCCACCCTTCACCTATGCATGGAGTATTGCTGCAACATCTTGACTGATGCACCAACTACTAATCTCTCCCTCCTAGATAGAGTCGAAAAAAGAGCCTATAATCTCATATGTCCCACACTGTCTACCAAGATCCAGCCCCTGTCCCATCGCTGCAATGTTGCATCCTTGTGCTTGTTTTACAAGTACTTCAATGGAATGTTCTCTGACAAACTTGTTGCACATGTGCCCCCTCTGCGTAAATACCCCTGAAAACCCCTGACAATCAGCAAACTCTCACCTCTTCACTGTAGAAAACCCACAGATGCCGGAGAGCCTTCTACTCTAATAGCTTTTTTCTCCGAACTGCTTCCCTCTGGAATTCACTCCCTGCCCCCTATTTCTCCGACTGTACACACGTGCAGAAAGTTGAATTAATATTAACAGACATCTCGCTGCACAACTCACCACTTAGCATGCCCCGATTAATCTGGCCCCTTGCGTCTCTGTGGCAGTGTACCTTGTTTTGGGTGAATACAAGTAAAAGAAAATTGTGAATAAATTCCTCATGTGTTTCGAACCCCTTCTCGTTTTATGTTACAATTATGTACATTCGATTATTCTGGGACATATATTAATTGTTTGTTTACTTTCTGTTTTACTATAGTTTGTGGAGAGAAACTATGACTAAATGCATATGTATTTAACTAGCTCCCCTGTGTTGTCTTTTGTTGCCAACATTTTTTTGGGGGGGGAATTCGCTTGCATGTCCTAACCACACTTTGTCTATCTTGGTAAAATGAGAATATCCAATATTTCCAATCTTCAATTGATGAGATCAGATTTGGTATAATTAGCACATATTTTATTTTATTGATTATTATTTTATTAACGATAATAAAGTCATAGTGTAATTATTTTAATAAAACAAACGAAATTCACCTACATTGACGTTTTTTTTTGTTTTTGTTTTTTTTTGTTTGTAAAACTTAATTATGTTCTACAAAACCAAAAACAAAAACAACAGCCCCTCTCCCTTTCTCCCTCCCCTTTTTTATTTTTATTTTTCCTACCCTACTCCCGGTCCTGGATATGACCTTAAACTACATCCGATGGTGAGATCCGGCTTACGGACTTTGGGGAATGTGGAGCCTCCTCTTAATTACCATTGCTCCCAGGTCCACCCTGACCCGGAGTGGTAGTACCTGTTAGGGTCCCAACTATGGGTTAAATAGAAACAGATATTAAAAGGGGAAAGAAACAAAAAAGAGAAGAAAACAAGACCAGATTCGGCATTAAATAACCCAAAAAGGGTTGATATGCCGTAAAACAAAACTACCAAACCATACCAATAAAACAAATTAAAAGTTTGAAGCTTATTCAAGTATTACACAGTTTGAGTATTTAGATATCTTTTCATGTGTGTTTGAAATCAGTTTGTGGATTTGGGGCTGTGTTTATTTCAACTTTAGACCGGCACCGAGTTTTAATTCTTGTGGTAGATGATAATGTACTTTTGCACAATTTCGTTGTTGAAAATTGAATAAAAACAGATCCTACACTTTGCTCATAGCCAAAAGACACGTCACAAGCTTGAATTGCCATTTTTGCTGCAAATGGATGTATATTTTGGTAATAAAAATTAGAAAATTCTGTCGATTCAATTGAAATAATGTCTCAATTGTTTTGGGGACCATCAGAGACACTCATTTGATGATAATCAGAAAACATCCTCCCAAACATCTGACACAACGTAAGCCGATTCTCAAGTCGACATCTTGGAAGTAGTAAGATTTTGCACGTGGACCACCGGTTGGCGACTACTGGTCTAAAATTTGGTTTCTGAAAATTGGCCTGTTCAGTGTTTAAATTGCTTACAATATAAATGCAAAATACACATAGTCCTTTCCTTAACATATTTAATCTGTTTGTATTACATGATAACTTGACCATGTGCCAGACTTTAAAACAAAATTAGTGACTCAACGACCAATGTCATAGATGGCTGTCATCAGGATGCAAAGTGAGATGTGTGAAAAATTAGATACTAAAAGTTTTTCTGTATTGTTTGGATTATTCAGACTACTGTTCTCATCTTGGGTGTTATTCTCACAACGTTTCCGCCGATGTAACCTCCGACCTTCTAAAGTAATAATCAGTTCTAAGTGACAGTCTTCTGGAGGTTGCGGTTCTATCCTCATTATGGGCGATACTAAGAATACAATTACGAATTACTTAAAACTTCTACCCGGTCATGGCTGACGGAATGAGAGCGATCTACCCCTGTGGATTAAATAAAGTGTTCAGTTCGAAATTTTGTTCAGATTCCTGAGTTTTACAGGAAGCTAATGTTACATCGGCCGAAATTTTGTGAGAATAATATCCAAGATGAGAACAGTAGTGTAGGGCGTATTTATTTTACAGCTGTAACCGGAGTCATCCGGAAAAGATATAGATATATAGATAGATAGATAGATAGATAGATAGAGAGAGAGAGAGAGAGAGAGAGAGAGAGAGAGAGAGAGAGAGAGAGAGAGAGAGAGAGAGAGAGAATTATTCAACTAATGCAAATTATCAATCCTCATCTAAAAGATTTATGAAACATAAAAGTTTTTTAAATAAGTAAAATAGGGGACATATTCTAAAGGACCCTATAGTACAATTGAATCGAATGTTATATCTTTAAGCAAACAAACACTGTTTCTTTCTTCTTTTTAAATTTTACAGCCTCATGGATACACTGTATATAAAACTAATGAAAAGAGATATAATTTGAAAAAGAAAACATTTAGAATTCTTATGCCTGTGGCGACGGAACCGGTTGTTCCAAAGAGTGAGGAAACGTACATCTACTATGCAGGTAAATAAACTTGGTTGTTGCTGTTGGATTTACAATGCCAAATCCAGTAATTTGTTAAAAGTGTTTAGATTTCGAGTTGGGAATATATTCAAATATTTATTCATGATGTAATTTGTTATTCATGATGTAAGTTTGTTATTTATGATGTAATTTGTTATTCATTATATAATTTTTTATTCATTATATAATTTTTTATTCATGATATAATTTGTTATTCATGATATAATTTTTTATTCATGATGTAATTTGTTATTCATGATATAATTTTTTATTCATTATATAATTTTTTATTCATTATATAATTTGTTATTCATGATATAATTTGTTATTCATGATATAATTTGTTATTCATGATATAATTTGTTATTCATGATATAATTTGTTATTTATGATATTATTTGTTATTCATGATATAATTTGTTATTCATGATGTAATTTGTTATTCATTATATCATTTTTTATTCATTATATAATTTGTTATTCATGATGTAATTTGTTATTCATGATATAATTTTTTATTAATGATGTAATTTGTTATTCATTACATAATTTGTTATTCATGATATAATTTTTTGTTCATGATATAATTTGTTATTTATGATATAATTTGTTATTCATGATATATTTCTTTATTCATGATATAATTTTTTATTAATGATATAATTTGTTATTCATGATATAATTTTTTATTCATTATATAATTTTTTATTCATGATATAATTTGTTATTTATGATGTACTTTGTTATTCATGATGTAATTTGTAATTCATGATATAATTTGTTATTCATGATATAATTTGTTATTAATGATATAATTTGTTATTCATGATGTAATTTGTTATTCATGATATAATTTTTCATTCATGATATAATTTGTTATTCATGATATAATTTTTTATTCATGATGTAATTTGTTATTCAGTATGTAATTTGTTATTCATGATATAATTTTTTATTCATGATATAATTTGTTATTTATAATATAATTTTTTATTCATGATATAATTTTTTATTCATGATATAATTTTTTATTCATGATACAATTTGTTATTCATGATATAATTTTTTATTCATTATATAATTTTTTATTCATGATATAATTTGTTATACATGATATAATTTGTTATTCATGATATAATTTGTTAGTCATTATATAATTTTTTATTCATGATACAATTTGTTATTCATGATATAATTTGTTATTCATGATATAATTTTTTTATTTATGCTATAATTTGTTATTCATGATATAATTTGTTATTCATGATATAATTGGTTATTCATGATATAATTTGTTATTCATTATATAATTTTTTATTCATTATATAATTTGTTATTCATGATATAATTTTTTATTCATGATATAATTTGTTATTCATTATATAATTTTTTTTCAGTATATAATTTGTTATTTATGATGTAATTTGTTATTCATGATATAATTTGTTATTCATGATATAATTTGTTATTCATGATATCATTTTTTATTAATGATGTAATTTGTTATTCATGATATCATTTTTTATTTATGATATAATTTGTTATTCATCATATAATTTGTTACTCATGATATAATTTGTTATTTATGATATGATATGTTATTCATGATATAATTTGTAATTCATGATGTAATTTTTTATTCATGATATAATTTGTTATTTATGATATGATTTTTTATTCATAATATAATATGTTATTTATGATATAATTTGTTATTTATGATGTAATTTGTTATTCATGATGTAGGTTTGTTATTCATGATATAATTTGTTATTCATAATGTAGGTTTTTTATTCATGATATAATAAATGAAATAACAAATTATGTCATGAATAACAAATTATATCATGAATAACAAAAACAATTGCCTTCTTATTCTCGCCGTAATTAACGATGACAGGCCTAAATGATTATCTGCCAAGCGAGAGCAGACCTTCGGTATCACCGACCCAAGGCGTATTACTCCCTCTAACGACCATATGTCTCTGTTGATATTTATTAGAATCAACGCTAAGATCATGGATTTTGCTAAATCTTTAACTTCCCATCTGGACCGCTTATTCCTGTTGTGGCGGTGATCGGTATTGACTAGCAAACACGACTCTGCCAGACAGCCCCTTTTCCGTTGTTTGAATAAGCTCGTTGCCACGTCGAATATATACTAGTTTTATATCTCCACTTCGTCTCTACACAGGGCATAGCATCATCACCAAGATGCATACTAGCGTGTAACCAGGGTACCCGATCCCCATGGGCCCGGGCACTTTGTCACATCCGCCCCTTTCCTTTGCTGTGTCATTTACTCGTAATTGACATCTTCCAGACCGTCACCCTTCCACGCACACACAGAGAGAACAACGGACAACGCAATAAGACATCAGAAATATGAACCAAAAGTTTTTTTTTCGTTTTTTTTTTGTCCGTCTTTTTCTTCTTCTTCTTTTTCTCCTTCCAGTCTATTAAACATCAGGGCTACGTATGTATGGGTGAGTGTGTATGCATTTTGTGGTTTTTGTGTTGGAAGAGGACAGGTGAGAAAATTAATTATCTACGCATGCAATGAAGAGTTTGTTGTTAGAAAATGAGGGCTCGCAACGCTCCTTACAATTACTGCACTATCCTCTTCTCCTCGGAATCAATCTCTACTTTTTCACTGGTCATCCACCTGGATTTCCAACAAGGGCAGCTATTCCTGCACCCTCTCGTGATCTGGGTGCAGTGTACTCAAGGGTAACCCTTCTTCGCTCATGCACTCGGTTGTCAGTGTATTCGCGCCGTCCAATTTCTCCGTACGCATTTTCCGTGCCCTTTTTACTGCAAAAGCTAACCCTATCATTTATGTTTAAAATTATCACTAACATCGGCCAAGCCACTATCGTACCCGTGTCTAATTCCTACTTTCTAACGTGAATTCCCTCTTCCTGCAGGGCTTAATCGAGCCTTCAATTTTTTTCGAAGTTAATAGCTTATTACCTTCTGATTATGCAACACATCTTAACCCATTATAATGCTTCCATAACTGTTCAGTGGGGTCGACCGGTAATCTCAAACGATCGGATAATTCGGCCTGTATCTGCAACAGCGCCTCTCTTAATCTGCCGAGGTTATTATACTCGGCGACAAGTGTCTCAGCGATAGCGTATCCAACTGTGCACGCACATGCTCCAACAGCCTCATCAACGGCTGCCATGTCTGGTGCATTCACTCGTCAGTGTCAACAACTGAAATTATCTCGATACAAACCCGTCTGGTACCTTCACTATCATTGCGTCGGCCACACCGGCCACGTCTTTTCTACGTTCGCGTTCTGGGGAAAACATTTCAATCAGACCAGTACCTTCTGCTGTCACTGCGTCGGCCACATCGGCCATTTTTTCTACGTTCATGTCCCTGGGAAAACAGTTCCCTCAGACTAGCACATTCTTGGCTCACTCCAGCCCGGTGACATTCGATATCGATGCGCCTTCTCTGGCTGCATGCGGCAGTAACCTTTTTGGTTCTTCCTTATCACTTCCAATTTCTTCATGATCATTCTCTCCCTAACGACACACCGAGTGCCTCTCCCATCATCGGGGGCACTGATTTCTTCTACCTCGTCTGTATCAACACTATCTTTCTTAGATAGGATCTCATATCCTTCCCTTCGTTTATCACTACTTCTGTGCCCTTTCGTAAGGCGCACCACAATCTAACATATTCTTGATTGTTCGAATATCTGTCGATTACCTCAACCTTTTTTTTTAAAACTCACTATATACTTGTCTGGTCGTTTCGGCAGCTGCAGGTATATTACTAATCGTGATCAACCATTTGGTGCTAACCACGACGACCCTCTATCAGTCCCAGTTATGCATCTCTCTCTATCCTTATCTGTCCGTTCATCTCCAGAGGGACATCCAAGATAACGGTCCGTGCCACAACCACCAGCACAGCCCATGCATGGGGACCCTCCTTGCACACGGTGGAACCAACAGATGCGATACAGCCCAACCTTGGCTTGTTCCCCAAATCTTTGACTATCTTTTGCTTGGCTTTCCTACTATTCTGTGGTGGGGCGTTTTGCTCCCCTCAACCGTAACTTCATAGGCAATTCTTCTACCTTTTTGGCTAACTGATTCTCTCTCAGTCTATTCTGGAGCTGGACAAGAGGCTTTTTGTCGTCCTCCTCCCACTGACTAAACTCATCAACCGACTTGGCAGTCGGGTTTAATTAGATCTCTCTCTCTCTCTACGGAGGGAGTGTTCATTGCTTCTTGCGGTTTCTCATAAACCGCTGAACAAAACCCAAGTCCGTCCTCTTCCCATTTAATTTTACTATCCTTCACTAAACTTGTCATTTCGAGGGTCACCCTGCCTTTTATTCTCTGCGGGTGGCCTCTGGACGTTTCCCTGGTTCCTTACCCCAGCGTCAGGTGGCACATTAATGTTCAGCATCCTAATCCCTATCCTCCGATCTCCCGCTACTGTGCACCACCGACTCTCATGTCCGAACTGACCACACCGATCCAAACGAGCTGCGTGGGCGCCCATAATTTGTGGGACACTGCCGCTCGATGCCCTTCACCTCTACAGGTCCAGCAGACCGATACCTGTTTAGCCGGAGCGGGCCTATAGTACTCGTATTGAAGGTTTCGTGCCTTCCTTCTAGGATCGGAGTCTGCCTCCCAATCCTCTACGCCCCCTCTTCCCATTCGGGGCCCCGGACTCGCTCTACTCCCACCGTTTTCCTTCTCCCAGGCCTTTCTTCGCCATCGCCCTTCTCTACGCGTTCCTCTAGCCTTATGCTATCTTTCGCTAATCCTTGGGCCTCCACTGGGTGAGCGGGTGACCCCTTAGTACATCACTCTGGGTCTCTTTATCACCCAACCCGTCCACCAGGGCATCCACCAGGATGGCCTGGATGGGACCCGTATTTCAGAACGCCCCATCTGGGAAGGCTTGAACTGCCAACTCCTGGATCCGCTCAACCAACTCGTTGAGTTCCTCGCCGTTGTTTAGCCTTAGCCGGGTTAACTTGTGTGCAGCCTCAATCGCAGTCTGCTCGCTGACATAGCGCTTCACCAAGCCATCCCCGGGTTCTCTTCATACATCCCCTAAAAAAATGTCGACACTGGGCCCATCGCTCCATCCAGAGCGAGCAGCACCATCTCGTAATCTTCTAATCCGTAGATTACCCTCTTCTTTTGGATTACTGTCAACCATTCCATTAGGCCGGCGGAATCTCTCTTATAGGAGGGTATTCGTATTCCTCCTATTGGTCTTTCTATTTTCCTAGTCTCTTCTTCCCCCATATCTGCTACACTTCCTACTATATCTTCTTCCGAACCCATTCATTCTTTTGTGTTCTAAGATAACACCCCAACAACAGAAATACCCAACTACGTGCAAAGTTGAACAGCAATCGATACACGGACAGAGTACAAAACTGAGCAAAATGAACAAAGGAAATCAAAGAGTCACTTACCCCCTTCTTTCCGCGGTCTGCTCCTTTTGTGGTCTACTTATGTCGGGTGGTTGCTTTTGCGAGCTCGTCCAGACCTTATAGTCGATTGACTAAAGTTCGCGATCTTGGCCGGCTCTCAAAGTCTTTCACAAAATTAAAACGGGTTTTCTGTCGGTCTATTTCTTTTTTCTATTGTTTTTCAACACGGATTTGGGTGCCGGTTAGACTATCTCTCTTTTTTTTCTTCTTTTTTTTCTTTAGTCTATCTCTTTTTTTTCTGGACCGATATCCCTTCTGATTTTTTTTAAAAAGTGTTCTGCAGGTAAAAGAAAAAGAGTGGCTAGAGTTGAAGTAGGCAAACTGGGCGACATCTGTCACAAATGGCGAAAAGTCAAGTGTACCTATGGCGTGACCTTACAAAAATGGAATATATCCTCCAAAAAACCTTCAAATACCACCGCTCTACGATAGAATAAAGGATTGGCCAAAAATGATGATGATGATGATGATGATGATGATGATGATGATGATGATGATGATGATGATGATGAACTAAACTCTCTATTTAAATCCAGTATAAGCAGATGTATGCAGAACCGGAGACTTCGTTGGTATGACCAGGTTAAAAGAATGGATGTGATTTCTTAGGTCAGTATATGTAGGACAGTTGAGGTAGCAAGTCTCATTAACCGAGGAAGGCTAAGGAAAACATGGGAAGAAAGTGATAGAAATGAACTTGAGAGAAATTGGGATAATCTCTGAACGCATATATCATACACTGGACAAGGCAGGTGAAGCTAGGGTGATAGCGCTTGATATATCCAAAGCCTTTGACAAGGTATGGGATAAAGGGCTTCTCATAAAAATTCACTCATATAGTATTATTGGACGACTATTTAATATAATTAGATCCTTCCTAACCAAAAGAAAGATCAAGGTTGTCCTCAATGGCCGTACATCCAAGCAACATGACATAAATGCTGGTGTACCCCAGGGATCCATCCTTTGACCTCTAGTGTTCCTGATTTTCATAAACGACTTCCCTGATAACATTGTGTTTGAGATGGATACATTTGCTGACGACACCACGCTCTACTCTTGTCATGTAAGCTAAACAGATGGCCACATATCAAGGGCAATGGCTGAATCTTTAGAAAATGACCTCCAGTCTGTAATGAAATAGGGTCATAAATGGATGGTAACATTTAATGCAGCAAAGACAAAGCTTCTTTTTCTTCATTAATTACAAGAAACCTCTTCAACCGCTGATTACCATTTAAAATAACACCCTACCTGAGAGTCCAACGTTCAAATTCTTTGGCCTCACATTCACAGGTAACATGCATTGAAACAAATACATTGAAGATATTGTCAAGGCTGCTGTAAAGAATGTGGGCTCCCTCTACCGTGCTAGTAAACTTCTCACACCTGACATTATCCTATATCTCTACAAAGCCACCATCCGCCCATGAATGGAGTATTGTTGCCACATATGGGCTAGTGCATCATCCACTAGTCTCTCCCTCTTAGACAAGGTCCAAAAAAGAGTCGCCAACTTAATAGGTCCATCACTATCCACCAAACTCCAGCCCCAGTCCGATCGCCACGATGTTTCATCCTTGTGCGTGTTTGCAAGTACTTCAATTGATTGTGCTCTGATGAACTTGCTGCTCTAGTGTCCCCTCGACGTAAATACACTAGACCAACCCGACAATCAGCTAAATCCCATCCATTCATTGTGAAGGTCACCAGATACCGGAGAGCCTTCTACTCAAACAGCTTCTTTCCTCGTGCTGCTGGGCTTTGGACCCCCCCCCCCTTACTCCCTGTTTCCCCGACTGTACTGACATGCAGAAATTTAAAACTAATGTAAACATACATCTCGCCGCATAGCTCACAACTTAGGATGACATCCAAAACTTACACTCTAAGTGTCAGTAGCCCCTTACGTCTACAAGTGCAGCCAGCCTTGTTTGGGGTGAACTATGATAACAATTTTTTTTTTTACTAAAGACCTGGCCAGAGATTGGTAAGTTTGGAACTCAATTTCTTAAAGCGGTCCAACAGATGCCAGCATGTAAAACGGAGGCTAAACCGATGATGATGATGATGATGATGATGATGATGATGATGATGATGATGATGATGATGATGATGATCGGTAATCATGCACTAAACAGCCAAAAAATCGAAAATAAAAGCAAAATATACATCAAATAACTTTTACCAAACGCATTAAATTTAATTTTCTACCGACCAATATAATGTTAAAGTGTGGAGACCGATTGTAAGATTTATTATCTCTGATTTTTTTCAATCATTAATTTGACTTTTATGAACTCGAGAAAATAAAAATAGCGTCAATCTTTTTTGTCGGTGATCGCTAATTTCAGGCTTAAAAGATAGTAAAACAATGATTGTCCCTCCTACTAACCCTAATTCCGGAGGGGGGGGGATCTTACTAGTCGGATTAAGGGTTAATAGTAAGGTAAGTCCTTTTTTGTTTACCACACTTTAAAGAATAACATACTATTAACAACAGCGAGCCAATCAGCCATTTTGAAGAACGTGTTAAAGAAAAGAGACTTTTCAAAGATATAATTTCAAAAACAAAAACAAACTTGAAAACATTTTCAGAACGTTTAAAATATATAGGTGAAATACATTTTTATACGTTCAGTAAAAGTTATTTGTTCTATAGTTTTCTTTTCGATTTTTTTGCTGTTAACTATACTGCATGCTTACCAAATCATCGACCCCTTAAGTGGGTGTGTTTAATACCATGTTTTATTGGTCTCCCGATTTATAAAATCGGGAGACCTATGTTTTGAGGCATTTCCGTCCGTCCGTCTGTCCGTCCGTCTGTCCGTCCGTCCGTCCGTCCGGATTTTTCTCCGCAACCATCCATTGAATTTCTCTAAAATTTTGCATGAAGTTGTAACTTTGGTCAGGTTTGAAAGTGACATTCTCCGATTTTTGAAAAAAAGGCAATTGTTCCTAATAGAAAATAAGTATCGCTGACCTTGGAAGTATCGCTGACCTTGGAAAAAATCTGGTTCGCGCCCCCAGGGTGTCAAAAGCCCCCAAAATGGCAAAAAATGACCCTTTTCTCCCATAACGTTTGATCCATCCATTCAATTTTTCTGAAACTTGGCCAAAATGTAGAGGCAATTGTTCTGGATATAAAATGAGCATCCTTGACTTCAGAAAAATTCTGGTTCGCGCCCTCAGGGGGTCAAAGGGGGGTCAAAAATGCCCCAAATTGCCCAAATTTATTGCATTTTACACTCGTCACATCGAGTCACATATAGAGGGGGACCACGCATGCGCGGCTTGTTATTATTATTATTATTATTATTATTATTATTATTATTATTATTATTATTATGTATTTATGTATTTATGTATTTACAGGTGACATCATGGCCAGTATTGCTTTTTATGCTCCTAGAATTGTGCTACTACCAACCGATTCTTGCGAACAACGTATATCAAAGTTTTCCTTTGTCGTCTTTGCAAGTCAGTACTTGGAATTCCGAAAAGAGATTTCCTATCTGGGGAGACTATCGAGTGATAAGAGATTTGGTAAATACTTAAGTTTAATTCATTAACTAGCTATTAATTAAAGAACTAGGTTTATAAAAAATACATAGAAGTGATACACTAGGCCATACCATCATATCATAAGTTATGTTGTATGTCTGAGTTTATTAATGGTTTCGGGTTTCGCAACAAGCGACAAGGCTGTTATTCATCAAATATACGAGTGTCACTATGAACGAAGGCATATACAAATATATCAGGAGAGAAATAATGGCTAATTACTGAGAGTGGTCAATATAAAGACCTAGCCAGCAGTTAAAGCAATCGGGTACACCACTCTGTGAAAGGGTAAGACTTTATTTATTTCTCAGAAGAGAGAAGAAAACCACTGTTCTGTTGGGTTGGATTCACTATCCTTATTCATTGGGTTTCTATTCATTCGGATACAGGCAAATACTTTAGAGAGCTTTGGCAAAGGCTTGAGAACAAAATGTTGCCACTTATCACGAAGCATATCAGTCTCCATCTCTAATTAGTCGGCCCATCATTCATCCCCATTTCTCTCAAGAAGCTTCAAGCTTATAATGTATTAATATATCAAATAAAGTAGCTATTTTATATATTACAGTTTTTCGGAAGCAAACGATTACTTTATTCAGCATCTGCAAATTACAGAATACAGAGACTGGTTTTTCAATTTACTTTGATATTTACTGAATTTAACTTTAGCAATCAGCTCTCTAATAATATTCGTTGCCGCTGTCTTTGATAAGTTGATGTTTCTACTTCTGAGCTTATATAGCTTAATTGCGATAAATATATTTTCATACTATATATATATATATATATATATATATATTGTTGAATATAAGAGACAACTCATGTCTAGATATTCCTTTGATAGATCATTTCAATAGTCTGAATCAGTATATCAGTATCTTAGTTTCGGAGGGGAATTGGCTGATGAATTTGCCATAGTTTGGATTTGTCTCCCAAGTACTTTCAGACCCATCCGGGTCCATCTTCAGGGGAATGAAGTCTGAAAGTACTTAGGAGACAAATCCAAACTATGGCAAATTCATCAGCCAATCCCCCCCCCTGAAACTAAAATCCTGATTCGAACTATTGAAACGATCTACCAAAGGATATCTAGACATGAGTTTTCTCTTATATTCAACAATTCTTGCCTGTATGAGAAGATGCTGCCTATATATATATATATATATATATATATATATATATATATATATATAGATAGAAAGAGAGAGAGAGAGAGAGAGAGAGAGAGAGAGTAGTATGAAAATATATCTATGGCAATTAAGCTACACTTAGGCGTCTATATTTCATCCAGCAAGAAATCATCAGGCTAAATGCACGGATTATTGTTATTGAATTTTTTTTGTATATCTAAGTAGCGTTTAGATTAGCTAACTTACCAACCAGATTCCTTGTTATTTCTTTCTCACGGGTTAATGGCCAAGCTTCTCTCAAACAAAAGCCTGTTCGACTTTTACCTGACATCCTTTTCTAAAGTGTGTCAAACTAACAGTTGACCTTATTTTATCAAGTTCGTGATTGAACTGCTTTCTTATTTATCCATTTTGTTATTCGTTGTATTTTGTCAAATACAGATGCCAATTAACATTTACAAAATAATGTATATGCAATTAATCAAATATATAGGTATTACATCAGTATTTAAAGTGGTCCACTTCAATTAAAATTCATTTAACGAAAACGAATAGCATACTCTCCGGGAGATTCGCCACATGATTGAAAACAGAACCTTCACCCAATGTTGGTTGTTCCGTTGTGTCAACACGTGTGGATTAGTAGGTTATACTGAAGTACTTGCTAAAGGTATGTTCAGGGCTGTATTTTTTGGAGGGCGGTTGCGCCGTCTCCCCACATACAACGCCTTGTATTCTCAAATAGTCACCAATCTGATACTGGCCAGGCTACACTTAACTTTAGTCATCTCACTAGAACCGGTGTGTCAACATGAATTCATTAACTAATTTTGATTTACTTACGTTTTTACTTTTTGCTACTATTATGATTACAATAAATTCAATTTCTGATTCCAGCTTATCAAGACGTACAAAAATGCCGAAATGACGACGGAACATATGGTGAGAAAAGTGTCTGGTAAGAACGCACTGAAACGTTTTAATTTTTCTATTAATCGTGTTACAGCTTATTATTTATTAGAATTACTATGTCTAACTTCTCAATTCAACCCTAAAAAAATAAAAGCAGGGCTACTCGGCGTCGCTCAGGTTCATAATTTTCGTAGATTACTGAAAAATATAAGTAAAGCAACACAATCTGCGTAATATTGTAATTTAAAATGTTTAATTTCACTTTAGGATAAAATCAGAATAAAACTATTTATGCCCAGATGGATTTCGAACTCGTAACCTTAGCCTCTAAGTATGCCGTGCTAACCGATTGAACCACGGAATAAATCTTCACCCTCTCACTCTCCCTCGCTCTCGCTTTCACTTTTTGTATCTCTCTTATACACAGTCGAATGTTGATTAAAACCAGAACAAGCAGAATTTTTTTCTGTCTTCATTCTGCCTTACGCTTTCTCTTACTTTCCCTTTGTCAGCCAACGGACGCGAAATAAAGGAGAGAAAGAAAGCAAAAAGGAAAAATAAAGACTTTTTTTTCGAATTTTAAAACCAAAGACAAGCGGAATTTTTCTGCCCCCACCCCTTATCTCGCTCTCTACTTTCCCTTTTTATACCTCTTTCAGTAAAAGTCAAAAAAGCAAGATGGCTGCTTTTTCTGGATAGCGATTTCTAAGTCTCTCTTTGAATGGAGATGTAATCAATGTTAATTGTTTATTTTGTAGGCTTTTGTTTACTATATAGCTATGTATTTTTTCTGAATGAAAACTTTTTGGTTTCTGATGAGTCTATAGAGAAAAGATCTGGGAGTAACATACAGATAATGCATGTTCGTATGTGAACGAAACGGTTCGTAATTGTACTGAAGTTTTTTGTTTTGAAAAAAAAAATGATCAGTAAAGTTAATAAAATCTTGGTTATTGGAATGTAGTATAATATATATATATATATATATATATATATATATATATATATATATATATATATATAAAGTGGAGAACTAAAAGCGAACTTTTAGGAAAGGTAAAACCTATTGTGAAAGTATACAGCTCATTATACAGGCTAGAGCAGATAGATAGGTAGAAGGATGAAAAGGAATTAGAAAAGCGACGGAGGCAGATCTTTTTTCAATTAAGTTGCTCAATACAAGGTATATTCCGAAAAAAGGCAATTTATTCAATTAATTTTTTCCTTAAGCCAGTCTTTTCAAAGATCAAAATCTTATCATCAGAGGAAATTGCTGGGATAGATAAGTTGGCAAAGGCCAAGATTTAAAATTTGAAAAAGTAAAATAAAGATTTTGGGGGGAAAACAAGGCAAAACGCTGCCCGAATGCAAGCAAATGTCCGATTGCAAAAATATCCGGTGTCAAAAAGTCCAGCGGAGAAAGTGATTTGTAGGTAGGTAGGTCGTTAGAAGGCACGAGAAATAGATTGAGAGGTTTCAAAGTTAAACTCCAGAAACCACATCTTCAGGTGCGGCGAAAATAGATAGAATCCAGAGGGTAAAAAGTCCAATAGAGGGTTCGTTCGTGGATGCAACAAGGCTCAGTAAAACGTGAGGTGGGAAATATTAGCCTTTTTGCGGAATATACCTTGCATTGAGCAACTGAATTGAACAAAGATCTGCCTCCGTCGCTTTTCTAATTCCTTTTCATCCTTCTACCTATATATATATATATATATATATATATATATATATGTTTACGTATTTGTTTCCGCTGGTGATAGTAACAGCATTTTGTTTTTGTATTTTCCACTTCTTAACCGATAAAGCGTATGCAGAATATTGTATTCAGTCGCCCTTAATAAGACATGTTATTATTTTTTATTATATATATATATATATATTTAATAATTAAGTTTTTACGCACATAAAAGTAATCCATAGACACATGTTTCTGGCTAACCGCCGTCATTAGCATGGCTAACTTAGACAGGGATCGAACCCTAGATTATATTGGCTGTAGTCTGAAGCTTTACCTTCTTACAACGGCGCCTTGCACGGAAAATGTATAACTTTTTATTGCCTAAATATTCAGTTTATGTATTTGTTATAATTTTTACTGGCGATAGTAACAGCGTTTGTCGTATTTTTCCACTTCTTAATCGGTAAAGAATATGCAGAATATTGCATTCAGTCTCGCTTAATAGGAGATGTTATTATTTTAATTTTATATATTATGTTATTTTATATATATATATATATATATATATATATATATATATATATTAATTTTTTACGTACATAAAAGTAATCCATTGACACGTGTTTTTGACTATAAGCCAGAAACACGTGTCCATGGATTACTTTTATGCACATTAAAATCAATTCATTAATGCATATATATATATATATATATATATATATATATATATATATATATAATTAAGTCATGTTCATTTAATATTCCAACAACCAAGTTTTTTTTTTATTTCTTTTATTTTTCACATTTTCAAAAAACGTAAAATTTCTGTTGGATGTATATTTACGGTCCGTTTCTTTTGAGATGAACCAAATAAATATTATTATTTCAATATCGTCACTTCAAAATCATCAGAAAATCCACAAAGAAGAAGGTTCTTAAATTGAAATGTCTTAATATATATATATATATATATATATATATATATATATATCGCCAGAAAAAAAACAATAACAAAAAATCAACGTAACATTATAGGCGATAAAAAGTCGAGCATAAAATGTGGTAGGGCATTCTAGGGGTAAAGCGCTGGACTACAAATATTTACATCGAGGGTTCGATCCATGCCCGAATAAGTCATGATGATGACGGTCCATAACCAGAAACACGTGTCCATGTCTATCTTTTGTGCACGCAAAAATTAATTTATAAATTAATTAAACAATTCTATATATACAAAAATTAATTTATAAATAAATTAATTAATTTCTCTCTCTCATATATATATATATATATATATATATATATATATATATATATATATATATATATATATATATATATATATATAATACATATTTGTTATTGTTTATTATCCATGTACGTACACGTTTCGTCCTTAATAATCGGGACTCATCAGCATAGAGATATGACTATTAACTACTGGATTACGAGTATTTTGCAACTCAAATCCAGACGCCTGAACCACTGGGCCACGTTGAACAGCGAATAAACGGTGATAATTTTAACACTTTATGCGGCGGCTTGACGTCGTAGAGCGTTCGACGTTTTAATGAAAGGAACGATGCATTTAAAGCTAGTGCTCTTCTAGACGGATTTTTCTATGAGCTACAAATAATAAATAGCGTATGTAAGTATTAATAATTTAATATTTATTTATAAATATTATACTAAGCCCCTTTAAGAAATTAAAGTTGAGCACGTTCGGGTATGTTAAAAATAGACTGTCAAAAAGCTCTAATGCAAAGTTCCGAATACGTTCGTCGAACACTCTCGACTAGTCTTCTATCTGTGCCCGCTTCTAGGTACATATAGATCTTAATTTCCCTTAATTACGTGATATATATATTACATGTTGTGTTAATACTACACTTACAGTGCTCTTCTAGACGGATTTTTCTATGAGCTACAAATAATAAATATATAAAATAACATATATATATATATATATATATATATATATATATATATATATATATATATTACTAGCTGTACCTATTAGGTGTTGCCCAAGAATTGTTTTACTTTCATTTTTGTTTCGTTTTTTTTACCTTTATTCACTCAAAGAAGGCATATTACCGCCATATCATTAAGAGCTACTATGCTATGAGCCATATTTAAAATAGGAAATCTAAGGAGAGAATTAATTTTTTTTAATGTTGGTACGGTTGGGAACCTGAAGAAAAGAAACTATAACCATAGAGAATTTTACAGCATATAGGGACCTATACAGTAAAGGTGTGAGATTGCCACCCCCTCTACAGTAAAAGAGCGGGATTGCTCCCCCTCTAAAGTGAAGAAGTGGGATTTCTCTCCTTTCTTTGTCTTTTTAAAAATAAATTTCTTGTAAGAAAATATTTATATTTTTGCAAAGATAATTAAGTTAAGGAACATTAAAAAATAGCTTTACAATAAAATCAATCGGACGTATTTAAATCCCATAAATACGTTCGAGTTTTTAACTGTGCCATATTTTTTCCTGGTTATTTTTATCCTTTTGAAATAGGATTTTAAAAGTTAAGTTTAATTATACATAGTTAAATAAAACTGTTACTAAAATTGAGAAACGTGTTTTGATCGATTAAGCGAAGCAAAAACAAAGCGGAGAAAGACGCTTGTGGCTCAATGAATCGATCGAGTCGAACCAGATAAAGGCTCGGATTCGGAATGTGGATCATTTACGTCGTTAAAAAGGACAATCTAGGTCAGAAATAGCAGCCGATTTACGATTTGGAAAAGACGAAATCTTCAAATAATAAAAAAACAAAACACGCAACACGCATGTTTACAAAATCTGCCAACAGGTGGATAGAGAGCGTGAGTGGCTGATTACATGACGAATGCAGCGTAATGGAAAACTGGATTGTCTGGTGTGCGAGAAGGGGAGAAGAGAGTGAATACTGATTAGGTATTCGTTCCCCTTTCTCTCTTTCTCTCTCTTTGTAATGTAGTACCTCACATATTTTATAGTTTTGGCCTCACTCGATTTAACAACGTTTTTGTGTTCAGGTGTTTTCCAATCTCCAAATGGATAGAATAAGATTGATTTTATTTTCGGAAATAAATAAGTAAACCGAATTAATTAATATAATAAATCTTTGTTTACTAATTACTTAAAAGCAACAAATTAACATTTTTATTCGCCATCTGTTTATCTATCTTGAATACTTCATTCTACTGATCATCGGCTTTGTAGTATGTAGTATACCTCATCATTGTATATTGGTCTTCTTGCTGTCAACTTTGCCACCATTATTCACTAAACCGTTTATTCACTCACTTCATTGTTTCCGCTTTTTATACACTTAGCAAAATCCTCATTACACTAATATGTCAACCCATGTCTTGAAGACCCTTTCGCCCATTCACAAGTCTGGCCTGTTTCTCCCAAAAGTGTACTCTTCAACTTCTTCCATTCTTCTTTCTACTGATGGGAGTATTCCAATATTTTTTCCCGATTCCGATACAATTACCCATTATGTTTTAAATTCCCAATTACGATAAAATTACGGATTCCGATCCTTGATAAATTTCTAAGTATTTAGTTATAAAGTTGTTTTTTGTATCTTCGGATTACCGTAAAAAACTCGTGTAATTTTCGCAGAAGTAAAACTACACGTGGGTGGTGTATGTTACACGAATATTTTCCCCGTAATTGATTGAAAATAGTGAGACCACTAAAGATTTATTTTTTATTTTAAAACAAAGCCAATTTGCAGTAGTTTGTCACAAGTTGACAAAATGTTATTCGATCAGGGTATTTTAGTAATGTTTTTTTTTTCAATAAACTAGTAACTTATTTTTAAAATGAAAATATACAAAGAATAAAAATAGGACATAAAACTGTCCCCTAATTTCATTCTATTCTCTTTGAAGATTACAAAGTATACCGTTATGTTATTCATTTCCAACAAAGAACTTGTGAAGATAATCTGTTAATGCATTCTAAGAAATACTGGTTTAATGAAAATGTAATCATAAGTTCGTAACTAAGTGAAATTATGTTAAATTTAACTAAAATGAAAACCACTTATTTACGCCTGGCAATTTTGAAACGTTTAATGTGTGAATTTTACATGGGTAGACGCTTTTCTAACAAGTTCTATGCTGAAAATCACCTACGCACATTACACATCTGCGCACATTACATGTTTTTTTTAAGGTATACTGGATTCAGCAACAACTTTAAAAATTATTAAAAACCTTTTTGAAAAAAAAATTCTCTTTAATTTTGAAGGGGTCACGGAGTAGGTCCAGTTCGCTATGTTAGTTTTACGTAAATTGACAACCTATACGAGAGAATGTCACCTCATGCAACCTGGTTGTCAATCTACGTCGAAATGACATGGAGAACTGACCTCTTCGCATCAGATACAAATTAAACGGATAAGTTTTTATTTTTTTTAATAATCTTTGTGGTATGTGGAAACTTGATAATTTTGACAAGGTAGGATAATTCCGAATTCGGTAACTATGAATTAGAATATGAATTAATAAAGAAGTTACATACATACTAAAATGCACGAAGTCACTCGCTAGAATCTGTACTAATATTTTCGTTGAAATTCTGGGTAAAGTGATTTAAGTATCCATAATAGAAAGTTGTTCGAACATCATTCTCTCTAGAAATACGCCGTTTTGCTTTAGATAAAATACACCATAGCTGCTCAAACCGGGGCATTCCTAAAGAGAAGGCCATTCAATTAAGTCTCGGTTTTCTGCTGACGTATAAATGGTTGGTGCTAATAGTAAATAGAAATTCTGTTGAAATATGTTCCTTTTTGTATAAAAATAATGTTCTAAGTTTATTTTTGTGTCACAAAGTGTTTTGTGTATAATAAAAGTATTCAAATATGTTTTGTGCTACAAAAGACAACGATTAACACATTGAATCAAAGTTACATTCTGAACACTTTAAAAATAATTTTATTTCAGAACAAGAAATGTAATTTAAACCAAGTTAAATTGTCAATAAAATTAATTTCTTTATATATTTATATCCCAATAGTTCTAAACTTTTTTAATAACGCTTACGAAATTCATTATTTAGTTTGTTTTTAATCAGTTTTAATTTTTTTGATTATTTAACGTTTGTCTTGTATGATTATTGAATTACTGTTTGTTTGTTTCCTCAATTCATAATTGCTATTTATGAGTCTTTTGTCTTTTGCTTTTTGTCTTTTGGCTAGGATCAACGTGTAGTATATATATATATATATATATATATATATATATATATATATATATATATATATATATATATATATATATATATAGGCATTATCTTCTCTTTCGTGGAAGTATTGTTGAATATAAGAGACAACTCATGTCCAGATATCCTTTGGTAGATCCTTTCAATAGTCCGAATCAGGATCTTAGTTTCGGAGGGGAATTGGCTGATGAATTTGCCATAGTTTGGATTTGTCTCCCAAGTACCTGATTAACCTCATTCACCTGAAGATGGACCCGAATGGGTCTGAAAGTACTTGAGAGACAAATAAAAACTATAGTGAATTCATCAGCCAATTTCCCTCCGAAGCTAAAATCCTAAGATCTTGATTCGGACTATTGAAAGGATCTACCAAAGGATATCTAGACATGAGTTGTCTCTTATATTCAACAATATATATATATATATATATATATATATATATATATATATATATATATATATTTGTGTGTGTGTTTGGTTGTAGACCACGGAATTTTCCTGTTTTGTGATTTTCTTAATTATTTTATCGACACAGCGAGCAAGCTTTCAGATTTCATGTGGTAGTTAGTGTAATATGCCTCCGAAGGTTTTTTCTATAGGATATTGTTAGTTTCATTTTCTGATGTTTTCAATAGGTTTACTATATCGGTGTATTAGGTTAATTATTGCTATTTCGACGAGTTTACAATTAGGATGCATTTGAGTTTTGTAATATAGGTGAAAAGTGTCATTTTTATTGTGGGTTTTGTTCTTATCGTATATGGAGTTTATATATAATTTTATTTGTTGGTCGACTATTCTATTGGAGAAATTGTTATTGATTACTAATCAATAACAATTTCCACAATATAATAGTGGATTAACAAATTAAAAATAGGTATAAGACCCTGCACATTTCTTATTTGTGTTTAATCTTAGATGTAATCATGCATTTTTACTTTACTTTTTGAGTGGGGATTCTGTTGCAATCTGGCCTTAAGGTTAGTGGTAGAGGTAAGGTATTATCTTTTTTTTTGGGGGGGGGGGGTGCCACTCGGATTTAGGGTTAGTAGCAGGGTTTAGGGAGGATTTGGGGGCAATTTGAAATAAGAACTATAAGAGAATGGTAGGTTGAACAAATTTATACAGCGCTTCCTATTACTATTTAGCTTCTTTTTTATTGTGTTCTATTATAATTTGAAGTAAGAACTATAAGAGAATGGCAGATAATACAGCACCTCTTATTCCTATTTACCTTCTTATTTCTTATTGTGATTTTTAAAATTTAAATTTGAATACTATTTTAATTTTATAACTATAAGCGAATGACGTATTGAACCAAGTTATACGGCGCCTTCTATTATGATTTAGCATTTCATTTTTGATTGTGTTTTATTATAATTTGAATAAAAGCTATGGGAGAATGGAGTGTTGAACCAAAGTATACAGCGTCTCCTATTACTATTTAGCATTTTATTTATTATTATTATTATTATTTTATTATAATTTAATTAATAACTATGGGCGAATGGCAGGTTTTGCCAAGACATACAGCGCCTTAATTCATATTTAGCTTTCTTATTTTTATTGGGTTTTATTATATTTAGAAGTGAGAACTATTGGCAAATGGTGGATATAACCAATTTATACGGCCCCTATCGGAGAATAGCGGGTTGAATTAATTTGTACAGCGTCTTCAATTACGGTTTAGCTTTTTATTTTTATTGTGTTTTATTACAATTTGAAGTAAGAACGTTTTGTTTCCAGTCAAGATATGTAAGTAATTCATCGCGTATCGTTTATATTTCAGGGAGACTTTCATGGCTTGTAGAATCATTTATCAGGCAAGTCTAGGTAAATATGCGATTGACATCGATCAGCAGAAATTGTTAGTTTCTTTAAATTGGCTGATTAGTAAGCAACTCGCCGATGGCAGCTACGCCGAAAGCGGACCCATCATTCATACGATGATACAGGTAAGCTAAACGATTATCTTAAGATTGGAGCAACCCCTATTTACTTGCCTCCCCAAAAGGGCAATGTTAGATACAAGGTCGATTTTTATGTGAAAGAAATACAGCTCCTTAAAAAGGGGAACTCTTAATGGGACAAAAATAAAAATTGCCCCAATTTTGGGTTTACTTTCGGCAGCCTCGTCACTCTCGCTTCCCTTATTTTGTCCTTTAGTCCTCATATTCCATGAACGATGTTTCTGACAAAGGGGGAAGAATTTCTGTTTTCTAAGGTGGGAATCTATCAATCTAACACTAATCTTGGACTAGTTTTTTTTACCTTGTTTTAGCTCCTTACATCAAGTGACTTCATGCCTTGTCTGAAGCGATTTCCATAAAAAAACGTATATTTAGGAGAATTGCCCTCTTATAAACAACTAATACTTCGACTCAAAATTTAATCTACGCATGTGATAAACTTAGGGAAACTGCTCTCTTATAGACTGAACATAGCTTTACGCACCATTCGATATACGCATGCAGTACATGTTGATTTATGGAAATTGCCCTCTTATACACTGACCCTACCTCGACTGGCAATTAGATCTACACGTGTGGTAAATGTCGATTTAGGGCAATTTCTCTCTCATAGACTCACCATACCTTGATAAGCAATGCGATCAACGCATGTGATTCGCAATGTTATCTACGCGTGTGGTAAACGTCGATTTTGGGAAATTTATCTGTCATAGACTGACAATACCTCGACACGCAATTCGATCTACGCATGTGGTAAACGTCGGTTTAGGGAAATTGCCATCTTATAGATTGACAATACTTCGACGCAAGCCGATTTACGCATGTGGTAAACATCGATTTAGAGAAATCGCCCTATTTTTGACTGACTATACATAGAGGCGCAATTCACTCCACGCATGTGGTAAATTTCGATTTAGAGAAATCGCCCTATTTTTGACTGACCATACATAGAGGCGCAATTCACTCCACGTATGTGGTAAATTTCGATTTAGAGAAATCGCCCTATTTTTGACTGACCATACATAGAGGCGCAATTCACTCCACGTATGTGGTAAATTTCGATTTAGAGAAATCGCCCTATTTTTGACTGACCATACATAGAGGCGCAATTCACTCCACGCATGTGGTAAATTTCGATTTAGAGAAATCGCCCTATTTTTGACTGACCATACATAGAGGCGCAATTCACTCCACGCATGTGGTAAATTTCGATTTAGAGAAATCGCCCTATTTTTGACTGACCATACATAGAGGCGCAATTCACTCCACGCATGTGGTAAATTTCGATTTAGAGAAATCGCCCTATTTTTGACTGACCATACATAGAGGCGCAATTCACTCCACGTATGTGGTAAATTTCGATTTAGAGAAATCGCCCTATTTTTGACTGACCATACATAGAGGCGCAATTCACTCCACGCATGTGGTAAATTTCGATTTAGAGAAATTGCCCTATTTTTGACTGACCATACATAGAGGCGCAATTCACTCCACGCATGTGGTAAATTTCGATTTAGAGAAATCGCCCTATTTTTGACTGACCATACATAGAGGCGCAATTCACTCCACGCATGTGGTAAATTTCGATTTAGAGAAATCGCCCTATTTTTGACTGACCATACATAGAGGCGCAATTCACTCCACGTATGTGGTAAATTTCGATTTAGAGAAATCGCCCTATTTTTGACTGACCATACATAGAGGCGCAATTCACTCCACGCATGTGGTAAATTTCGATTTAGAGAAATCGCCCTATTTTTGACTGACCATACATAGAGGCGCAATTCACTCCACGTATGTGGTAAATTTCGATTTAGAGAAATCGCCCTATTTTTGACTGACCATACATAGAGGCGCAATTCACTCCACGCATGTTGTAAATTTCGATTTAGAGAAATCGCCCTATTTTTGACTGACCATACATAGAGGCGCAATTCACTCCACGCATGTGGTAAATTTCGATTTAGAGAAATCGCCCTATTTTTGACTGACCATACATAGAGGCGCAATTCACTCCACGCATGTAGTAAATTTCGATTTAGGGAAATTGCTGTTTTATAGACTAACCCTATCCCGACTCGCAATTCGATTTACCCATGTGGCAATCGTCAATTACGGGAAATTATCTTTTTATAGACTGAGCATACCTCGACGCACACTTTAATCTACGCATGTCATTGACGCCGATTAAGGTTAATTGCCGTCTCATAGACTGAACAGATATCCACTCGTTATTCACTCCACGCATGTGGTAAACGTCCATTTAGGGCAATAGCTCTCTTATAGACTGACCAGACCTCGACGGGTAATTCGATCAACGCATGTGGTAAAAGTCGATGCCGGATGATTTTCTTTAAAATATACTGACCATATCTCTATGCTCGATTTGATCTACACATGTGTCAAACGTCGATTTAGAGAAATTTCGTTCTCACAGACTGACCATATCTCGACACGAAATTCGATTTACGCAAATGGTAAATTTCGATTTAGGTCTATTTCATTCTCATGTACTGTTATTGTGTGATGGTGATCTACCCTATTTCATGACTATATGGACTCTTCTAGACACTATGCATAGAGAAACTTAGGATGAAATCTCGAATCAGTCTTAAAGCATTTTTCTGTAGCATACTATTCCGTACTGCTGTGACTACGCACTCTTGTAAATATACCACCGTGTTATCTTCAAAGTCACAAATTGGCTACGAGAACTTGGACTCATTCAGCACAACATCACCCGGACTTATGTTGTACACAACACTGAAAACGAGAACTTGGACTGATGTCGGATACAACAAAACCATTACTGCCATTGCCAATGTTGGATTTTCAAAAAAGGATTTTGTTAATTACAACAGTAACAGCGAGAAGTTAAAAGCCTTACTGGATTTTAAACACACAAGGTGTGCTAAATCTGCGAAAAGAAACACTCTAACGTCAGAAAATAAGATTGAAAAAGGTGTTCGTTCTGTAGTAGGACGAAAACAATTCCAATTCATTCTCCAACACGTAGTTTTGAAATCTAAATCGTTCCCCCCACGAGAAAAAGTCCAACAAAAGTCTGTCGATTAATCAGAAACACGTAAATAAATTTGAACAAACTTACTTATTTTTCCTCTCTAAAACGCGATCAATTATCTTCCAGTGAGAAACTGTGTAAAAAATGCTTTTTAAATACACGAACAATTCGATAGCCTATTTGAGTGACGATTAATGGAGGAATTAAAACGTGCTATATTTGAAATTATTAAGCACCAACAAGAATCGACAGCTTCTACTAAGTGATACAATTATTTACTAAATTGTTTCACCTTAAAACGTATCTTTTTTACAAAAGATGAAATCTATGAATCTCACAAGTAGACGAAGATTACACTACTTTCACTGGCGTAGTTAGCAAACACTGTGATGATTTAAAATTGTAAGAAGTTGAACGCTAATAATTTAAAGGCCTAATCTTCGTTTAGTATCGAGTACGGATGCAGAAATAAAAAGAAGAACCCTTAATAAACTAGGGACTGAACCTGGTTTAAGACTTCAACATATCGCAGAGAAACTGCCCACGTCCGCCAAGATTCAAGCGACTTTGAGCAAAGCAGAGTGTCACATATTAGAAAAATCAATAACAAAAAGAAAATTAATTCACAAACTAAATTTAATAATCGAAAAGAAAAATAATTTGCCTTTTAAACTGTGTTTTGGTTGCGGGCAACTGCATTGGTACAAATATTGTCCATAAAATATAAAAAAGTGTTTTAATTGCGATCGCATGGAACACAAAAGTACACACTGCAGAGTTTGAAATAAAATTTTTAAAAGCTTTATTAAAATTGCGAAAAAGCGCGAAGTTTAAAAGATCAGGAAGTTTGTGGAAGTAAAACTATTGAATAAAAATATTATATTACAACTTTATTCCGAGTCATATTTGTCAATAATAAATCTTCAAACATGGAGAAAAAATGGAAAAATTTAGCTAAAACTGTCACTGGTGAATAAATAAAATTTGAAGGCGAGCTAATCGCTGACGTTTTATTAAAAGGAAAAACTTTGAAATTGAAAATATTTGTGATGAACAACTCCAACAATATTTTCGCACGGATTGGATGGAGAAATTTCAATTATGAAATATGTCAATAAACTCCTTCTGTCAAAATAATGAAAGTGTAAATGCCGAAGCAGAGAAAGAATTAAAAGAAAGCTTTTCGGAAATGTTCCTGGTGGACTGGGAAGATGTAATAAAAATGAATGCCAACTAAATATTTAACCAGTTTTTTAAAAGAAAATAAATGCTTCATTTACCTTATTCAACAAAAGTGACGAGGAATTAGAATCGAAAAATGTGAGTATTATCGAAAGTAGAGCACATCAAATGGGCTTTTCCTACAATCTACGTAAAAAAGTAAAGGGATCCATGTTTTTTTATTCAGATTTCTCCACAGGATTGAACCATGCACTAAAGGATTACCACTAATCTATGCCTATTCCAGAAGAGATATTCGCTAAACCCAACGGATGAAAAAAATATAAAGGTTGATTTAAGCGATGCTTATCTACAAATATCTCTGGACGAAGAGTGTTCAAAGCAAGGGCTTTGTACAAATTCGAACGATTAACATTTGGGGTCAATGTTGCACCAGCCACTTTTCAACAAGTAATGGACACATTAGTTCGCGGACTGGAATTTGTGACAGCCTACCTAGATGACATTTTAGTGATAAGTAAAAGTACAAAGTACATGTACACGAATATTTAAAAGAACCAAAACTATGGATTCAAATTGAACGAGGGAAAATGCAATCTTTTCATGGAAAAAAATAAAATATCTTGGTAAAATTATACACAAAGATGGTAGAAAATTAGACCCAGAGCGAGCGAGTGCGATAAAACATATGCTGGCTCCACTAACGTATCACCATTACACAGTATACTTGGTTTAGCAAATTATTACAATGTGTTTATTCTAAACATGACCAATTTGCTAGCGCCTCTTAATGAGTTATTAAAAAAACTAAAAAGATTGTGTTCCGGAAAGGAATTTGAACAAATAGAAAATATTCTCACATCAGAATTATTTTTGACGCACTACAACCCAGATCTCGAAATCATTGCAGCTACTGATGCTATTTTGTATAACATTGGAGCTTGCATATTATACAAAATGGAAGCCGGATCGCTAAAACCTATCGCTCACACGTCTCGTACGTTATTACCTGCAGAAAAAAAATTAATCGCTAATCGAGAAGGAAGCATTGGGTATTAATTTTGCAATCAAACAATTTAATCGATTTGTTCATGGGAGACATTTTGTGTTGCAAACCGACCATCAGCCATTGCTAACGATTTATGGGTAAAGAAAGAGATTATTATTTTTTATGCAAACATAACAAGTGTTTATGATTTCAAATGATCAACGAAAAGTTCTGCTCGGCTCTAGGGAGGTTATTAATAAAGGGACTGGATTTGTTAAGACCGAGATGCTTGATCAGTCAGGATATTAACTCAAAGTCAAAAATGAGCAAATACGAAGGTTCATATTTTTGGAACAGCAACACGAAGTGAAACCATCAAACAAAGATCAATGACAGAAAGAGAACCACTGCGACGTATCATTGGATCTAGTTGTGTTTCTCGCTTTATATCAATCCTTTCTCAGTTCCATCTGTGAATATATGCGAGATCACTGCTCCCACGTTATGATTTGGTACATCCGCTGCCACGACTATTTTCTTATTTGAATACAAATGTGTGAGCAGTAGGTCAGAGTTAATGAGTGCTTTGATTTTGTCGAATGATTTCTGATAGTCCACGGGTCAAGGCCATTTTGCGTAATTTGTCAACAGTTTGTTGAATGATGATTTGATTTGATGGGGTGAAGGCAAGAAACTACCGTAGTAGCTCACCAGTCACAGAAATGCGTGTAGACTGCTAACGTCCGATGGGGTTGCATGTGTTGAATGACTGCCACATTAGCAGGATCTGGCGACGGCTTGACGATAAAAATGAATCCCAAGTATTTTAGGGAAGGTAAATAAAAATGACACTTTTCAGGCCAGAGCTGGAAACAAACGTCTTAGCTCCGGGTTAGGACCTTGCTGATCCGTTTGGTGAACTCCTGGTTGGATTGCCCAACAAAAATGATGTCATCTAAGTGAGCATTGTGTCCATGATCTGCTGAAATATTGCAGGGGCTGTATTGCCCCAAAAGGTAAACGAGTGAATTGGAATAATCCACGGTGTGTGTTTATAGTAAGCAGCTCCCTGGAGTTTCTGCCACTTCGATTTGCAGATAAGCCTCTGTGAGGTCCAATTTTGCAAAGCAGGTGCCACCATTAAGTATGGTGAAGAGATCATCTGGGATTGGCAATGGGTATTGGTGATCCTCTAGTGCTGCGTTGAGACCAGTTGAAAAATCAGCAGAAAACCGAATTGAACCATCGGCTTTCTTTACTACTACAATGAGTGCTGTCTACCGTGAATATGTCACCGGTATGATTACCTTCATTTCCTCAAGTCGTCTTAGTTCCTGATCCACCAGTGGCAATGCAGCATATGGTACTTGGCGTTTGTGTCGGAAAACAGGCTTAGAAAATGGTTTAAGGGACAGTGTAGTCTTTGCCTGAGTTCAGCGTCCCAAGTTGTTTGTGAAGACAAGAGAAAATTGTTTCCTGATGTTTGGTCGATACTGCTGCTTTGAGGTGACGATCTGGATACCACCTCACATATCCGGTTGAGTGGAATGTCTAGAAGACCTAGTAACTCAATAAAGTCAAGTCCTAGCAAAGTATGGCATGTGTTTGCTATGTATACGGTACCCGACACCGGTTTGTCCTTCATTTTAATGGTAGCGGGTAATTGACCCGTGATGTGAACACAGCCCCCGGGAGCACTCTGTGCTACCTGACTTGTTGGTGTAAATGAAGGCTGGCCTATGGCTTCCCATAGTTTTGTGACATAAGTGTAATATCAGAGGCAGCCGAACAGGATGGCCATTCAATTGTACTGCAACATATTTTCGGTTTGATTTTTGGTTTGGAAGAAAATGTGCTACCAGACTGTTTGTATATGTTTTATGATGTTGTCGGTGATTTGTCTATTATGGGTTGGTTTTTGTCCTTGAGAGGTGCAAAATCCCACTTTATGTCACAGTCGATTGCAGTTGCGACAGCGGTGTGTTTTAAATTTACAGTTTCGTACAAAATGCAAGCTGCCACAGTTCGAGCAATCGGTTGGGGGCTTGACAGATGTTGAAGTCAATGAGGTGGGCCGACGTTGTTTTGGGACAGTGTTAACCGTAGATGCTGTTGTTTGTTGCACCATAGTTGAATCATGCTTTAGATTCACGAGACGCTAGCATTCCATGGCGACTTGTTGCAATGTTATTTCTAGATTTTGCTCTATTTTTGACAGAATCCGTGTGCGAATATCTGCCTCCCACGCCTATCTCAAATAACCCACAAAATTAAACATTTTAATTGAGCGTCCGTGATGGAAGATATTTTAAACTGTTCACATTCTCTGTTCACAATGCCTGTATAAGTTGAGAAATCGGTTGAATCAAACTTAGTTATGCTTAGACAATTGAAACGCATATTAAATAACGAAATCTGCACACCGAAAATCTGCCTCAGAGTCTCCACCGTGTCGTCGAAGTTGTAGTCACGTGGGTGTTTAGCTAATATTTAGTTTGCATACCGATCGTATTCCGACGTCCCAAGCTTCCGTAGCAAAAGTCTGACTTTCCAGTCGTCAGGATGTTCCTTGATTTCACCACGGAAAAGTTCCTCAAAGCGTGAAAACCACGTACAGAACGTATATTTAGCCATGTGGTCGTAATGAAATTCTGTGATTGTTTGTGCAACTTATTTTGCCGATGTCGTAAGCTTTGTTTCCGAAAGCGATGATGCAGGTGCTGAGAATCTCTCCGAAAATAATTCCATCAAACTTAATTGTTGTTGTATTAATTGCTTTATGGTGCAATCCATCTTTCAAAGTGCAAATTTGTGTTCCCGTGGTTAAAAAAAAAACTATTCCCGTCGCCAATGTTACGTCTGATGTTTACACGTTGTTATCGGTTTAATAACAACTCAAAAAATGTATTTAACAAAAACACCGATTAAATGAAATGTAGAAACCGCTGAACGCGTTATGCTTAGTCTGATCGTGTGTTTACTTTTTCAAATGTCATGGCAGACGACTCTTTATTCCAAGGGCTATAACTCTTTCTTGGTCCAAGGAAAATAACTCTATTCTGTTTTGTTAGGTTGCCCTAACACTAATGCATACTGCAAACAGACTACAGAGATAGGGGACTATTCTTATCAATTATAATTATAAAATAGAGTATCTTCCACCGTCACAATTAGTCATGCAAACTGATTATCTAGACTTATCCTAAAATATTATGAACCGTTTGACGACACAGTGCCCCCCCCCCTGCAAAATAGGGTAGAAGTAAAAATATGCAAAGGTTTGTTTTGGCAACGAAGACACCCCCTATAAAGTTAAAACACTGACCGAAAACTGACCTACCGTAGTCGAGGCTCCACATAGATTATGCTGGCTCAATGGGTGGTTTCTATTACCTAATAGTAGTGAAAAGTTTCTCAAAATGACTGGAAATATTAAAATGTAAGAAATTAACCACGGAAGTAACCATTAGATTTTACATGAATTGCTCACCCGGAACTCATTCAACGTCTAGTGAATTTAAAATATTCTGTCAAACTTTTGTAGCGGAGCATATAATAGCGCCGTGCTATGCGAGAATCAATGGTCAGGCAGAACGTTTCATGCATACGTTCAAAAGGTGCTGAAGAAAGCGATGTGTACACCTACCGAAAAGGCCATTCAAGATCTTTTACAGGTATATAGGATGATCCCAAATAACAATGTTCCATCGTCCATTACGCCAGCAGAACAATGTTCACAAGAACAATGAAAACTGTGTTTGATAGATTATTTCCAACTCATACGAAACCAGGACGTGAAAGAAATGTCACGAAGTGACGCATCAAATAGGAGAAAAGGTTTGCTTTCAAAAACAATAAATCCTACCGGGATACAGGAATAGTGGATAAACGGATTGGAAATATTATTTACATGGTAAAGGGGTCCAAGTTTTCTCACAAAAGACACACGAACTAGATAAGAACATTATGTTCAGATAATGTCGAGAATAATACTCCAGAGGACAAATTAATGGATGTCGGGTTCGACAGATTTGAGTTACTCATCCCGCAAACAGGTTCTTAACAGCGAAGATAAAAAAAGTAAGATTACGGACTTAATTGTAATAAACTGTAAAAGAAAAAAGTATTGACTCCATACGGAGCAAGGCTGAAAAGGAAGATGTTATAGCGTGATAGTGATCTACCCTATTTCGTGACTATATGGACCCTTCTATACATTATGAATGGAGAAACTTAGGACGAAGTCTCGAAGCAGTCTTGGAGAAGTCTTTCACTGACATACTAGTCTGTACTTCTTTAAATGCACATACTTGTAAATATACAACCGTGTCGTCTTATTTATTAATATTTGATCTACCCATATAAATGTCGAGTTTGGACAAGTGCCCTCTTATTGACTGACCCAACATCGACTCAAAATTCAATTTACGCATGTGGTAAAATTCGATTTAAGATAATGTTCTTCTCATAGACTAACCATCATTCGACTCGGAATTCGATCTGCGCATGTGGTAAAAGGCGATGTAGAGCAGTTACCATCTTATAGCTGACCATAACTCGACTCGGAATTTTATTTTTATCGACTGACCATACCTCGATGTGACAAACAGCGGTTTAGTTCAATTTCTTTCTGATAAAGTGAACATACCTCGACTCGCATTTACATACATGCATGCGATAAAAGTCGATTTATGACAAGTTCCTTCTCATGCAATGACAATATCTCGACTCTCGATTCCATCTAGCAAACATCGATTTTAGTAAATTTCTCTACGTTAGACTGACAATACCGCGACTTGCAATTCGAGATACGCATGTGGTAAAATTCGATTTCGGACAATTACCCTCCCATAACCTGACCATACAATGACTCGCAAATTGATCAACGCATGTTGTAAACTCCGATTTGGGGCAATTTATATCATAGACTGACCATACCTCGTCTCACAATTCGATCTACGTTTGTAGCAAACGTCAATTTAAGCTAATTTCCTTCGTATAGACTGATCATTCCCTGACTCATTTTGATCTACGCATGTGGGAAAATTCGATTTAAGATAATTGCCTTCTTATAGACTGACCATAATTCACTGGGAATTCGATATACTCATGTACACGTCGATTTTAGGCAATTGCCCTCATAGCTGATCATAAGTCGAGTCGCGACTCGATCTACGCAAGTAGCAAACGTGTATTGAGGTCAATTTTCTTTTTTATAGATTGATCATCCATCGACTCGATTCGATCTACACGTGTGGTAAACTTCGATTCAGAGTATTTTCCTTCTTATACACTGATCATACCCCGAATAGAAATTTAATCTACACAAGTGGCAAACGTCAATTTAGGTCCATTTTCTTTCTTATAGACTGACGATACCTTGACTCGCAATTCGATCTACGGATGTGTTAAACATCGATTTAGGTCAATTGACACCAGGACAAACAGACCAACTGACAAACAGAAAAACTGAACGCATCTTAAAATAATAAAATTGCTAATTGTTTATCAAAAGAATGCCATATTTTCCGCGGTTGATACGACTCGAATATAATACAAAATCGGTGTAGGAATGAATTTCATGATCTTAAACATTCTGCCTCCGTATTTTGTTGTATCGCCCAGGAAATAGTTACCGACGTTTAGAAGAGAATTTAAACAACATAATAAAAATAATGGAAAATCAAGGGAGAACATCTCCATATAAATTGGAGCCATTTTCACATTCATGACAGAACAACTTTCTAACATACTCAGTCATGTCTATGCAATCGACGTCAAAAGGTTAACTAATTTGCATATTGCTTTGCAAAATAACCTCTTATTAATTAACTATTCGCTTTTATTGCTTTCTTATTTGATAATTGCTTTAATTTTAATTATAACCCACAGTTCTATTTACGAGTTTTTTCTATATCGTTGTAAATACTTAGCATTTAAGTAGGATAAAAGTCTTTCCAGTCCTTTCAAGTTACTTTACTTCTGGGGTTACGATTCTTGGTTTCCTCAATTTTTCCGGGCAATGCTAGAATGCGGGTCCTTCTAGTATAGAATACGATCAGAAACTTGCAGCTTTTTAACTGAGATCATACGTAGTGTCTGATCGGTTACAGGAGGTCATCATCCCAGCATTAGTTTCTCATTTCGGAGTGGGGTGTTATTATGTATCGTCTTTATTTTTTTGTGTAAAATGTAGCTCTTAAAAGTAGCCAGTAGCGATTTATGCCTATCTCTCTGCCAGAATAATGTATTAGAAATAAATAAAAAAACAACGGATTTTAGGTACAGACGTCTTCGTGATGAATCGTTAATAGAATTCACAATCCCTTCTATATTTGGTACAAATAAACTTAATTCAATGCCTTACTTGTCCACCAAATTTCAGTTATTAGTGTCCAACATGCCAGGTGTACTTATCATTTTATGAGGGAGGAGTTGATCACAGTTGAAAGTTATCTGGCGATCGGGTTTAAAATCTCAACACGAAGCCACTTGTCACTAGCTACACTGAAGAGCCGTGATACAACGAAAGAACTGACTGTGAATGACTATATATATATATATATATATATATATATATATATATATATATATATATATATATATATATGAGAAATTACCATGTCTTTATTCATTTTTAAAAAGATAATTTATTGACGGACCGTTTTGTTAAAACTTAGACAACTAACATACAGAGTTAGATATGTTGTTTATCTATGACTGTAACACATCAGAAGGAAGGCAACAAAATTGTGTCAAAAACATCAGAAAATAAAAGTTATAAAACTCACATCACAGGACTATATATATATATATATATATATATATATATATATATATATATATATATATATATATATATTAATAATGTAGAATATGTATCAACGTATATATATAACACATATACTAATTATATTAAGGAAAAAAATAAATGTATATATATATATATTTTTAATTTTTAAATATTTTTAACATAAAACTATAAATCAGCTAAAAAGTAGTGTAATGGATTCGTCCGAACACTTTAAAATACACAAATTATTTTGTAATTAACGGATACAATTTATTGACACAGACGAGCAGCGCAGGCGAGGAGAACATTTTTTTTTGGTTTTTGTTTTTTTAAATAACTAATATAAGTTAGCAAAACGTCTATCTGGAACAAAACTTAGATCTAATATACGGAACGTTTTTAAGGAAAGTGGGGTCTGATCAACTCTGCTGGGAAGCCATGAAATAAAATACTGTTTTGTTTTTAAATTCCTGAAACAGTTTTTCATGGTAAACAACTGATGATCCCTTAAAAATGTTAAGACTAGCGTAAATTCTTGGAAGAAAACTAATATAGTAACTGCTAAAAGTAAATTGACTTATAAAAGTGATTTTCCACCGAATGACTTGGGACTAAAATGCTGTTTTTCTTCTTTTTTTTATATAGTTTTAATTGTTAGGAAACTTCCGAGACTATATATATAGGTTCAATTAGGAATATAAGTTTCTGTTTATTTAAATAAACGTCATATTTGATAACCAACAGAGCCAACGAAAATACGTATATTTCCCTAAAGTTTACTTTATTTTCTTTGCTTTAAGCTACTAGGTCGGATATTGTTATGGTGCCGTACCTATAGGACGAACAGTGGACTCGTCCATTACTAATAAAAGACTGGAAGCATTTATGCTTTTCGTAGTTATTGGATTGAACTGAGTTTCGGATGCTTCCTTGGTCTTTTGGCTAAGATCAAAGTGTAGTATCTGTTCCGATTGTCCTGTGCAGTTATGGGAGGTTAACCCCCTCCCAGGCTTTGCCTCCCCTCTTTGGGGAGGAGTAAGTTTATTGCTTACTGTCTGAGGCGCCCTGCCCAGGCAATTTTTTAAGAAACTCTGTACTCTTCCTCTAGAGTGCAAATTCCCACCTTCCGACCTTGTGTCACATTCTACTTTGTGGGACGTAGATAAATAGGAGTTATTGGATTGAACTCCAGTCTACGCTGACAGTCAAGACTGATATACCACTTCTCTTGTTCTCTGTACATATCTTTTCTTCAATATATATTGTTCACCTAACCCATTATGTTCCGTGTCTTCATTTCGGCCCCTAAACAGGGTCACAACAGATATGCATATGTATATTTTTTTAATTCGGCATGTTAAACTTATGATAGTTCTTGAATTTAGTGTTGCTGGATGTCCAGCCACCTACCTGATCGGACAAGCAAAGGGATGTCTGATGGGGTGTCAGTTTAGTTGCCGACAGTCCGACCACGAAACAAGTAGTACTAGTTTACATGTTACGAGTAGCAACTAAGAAAGTAGAAAACTCAAAACACTAAACGATTAATCAAACAAATATATTATGGAATTTTTTAAATTATAGACAGAAAAGAACAGTCGAGAGTAAGATGATCTAAAGAAGTAGCACATATGTTGCATAACAATGACCTTCAAAGTATAGAATTTAATAAAATATGGGAACCAAATTAATGGTTCCCATATTTTATTAAGTAGATAATAGACTAAAACACGATTTAGAAATTCATATATATATATATATATATATATATATATATATATATATATATATATATATATATATATATATATATATATATATATATAAATTATTTCATGTATCTATATAGAATATGATAAGGAGATATAATATATTATGTATCGATTTTTAGTATTTACTTCCACAGTGCCCAATACACGAGTAGAGCTAGGTAGTAACTTATGAAAATATATTTATGGCAATTAAGCTACACAGAGGCATCTGCGTTTCATCCGTGTAAGTAATCGTCATTTAGGATAAAATGCGGACGCCTCTGTGTAGCTTAATTACCATAAATATATTTCATAACTTACTATATATATATATATATATTTATTTATTCTGGTACAGAAAAATTAGTACAACATTCGTACCGTCGGTTTCAAGCACGGAAGGTCTTACCCATCCGGCTCTCTTCAGCTTCTGGTAAGACCTTCCGTGCTTGAAACCGACGGTACGAATGTTGTACTAATTTTTCTGTACCAGAATAAATAAATATTATGCTCTTAATTTTTAACTTTAATTCTTAATTAATCGAGCACTCTGCTGGGATTTTTCCTACCATTTTACAAAGAAGTTATATATATATATATATATATATATATATATATATATATATAATGTCTAAAGAAGGTTTGAGTCCTTTTAAACAAAGAAAGTATATGCAGTTTAAATTCGCAGGGATACTAACTAAATCCAAAATATCGCATAAGCGGACTTACCGCTGGAAATATTAGAAATACAATAAGGGATTATTTTATATAAACGTGAAACTATATATATATATATATATATATATATATATATATATATATATATATATATATATATATATATATATATATATATATATAACAAGTAGTACTAGCTAGTAAGATTACACATCTAAAACAAAAATAAGTTTAAGGCTCCTAAAATTCATACTAGAATTGTCCGCAAGACTCCATAACGCAACAGATAAAAGTAGGAATCGGTTCTAAGTGACAGTCTTCTGAAGAGTGATCGTTTTATGCTCAGTGTGGACAATACTTAAACCTTCTACCTGGACATGGCAGACGGAACGAAGCTACATCGTGGATTAGATATAGGGTTCTGTTGAAAATTCTGTACAGATTCTCAAGTTCAACATAAAGTTCTGTGTTCGGCAAGATGCACCTGAAGAAGGTTGAAGGTTACATCGGCCGAAACGTTGTGAGAATAACATTCAAGATGAGAACAGTATACCGAATAATGCAAATAATACAAACAACTTTATTAGAGAGTATCTATTGTATATTGTCATAGAATTTAAATTTTATGATAGAGATAACACCTTAATCTTTTTTACATACTTCCAGATTTGACGCCAGAAAATGATAATTTGCCTTTTGAGGGTTTTTTTATATTCATGATTGTAATTCATATGCATTGTTCAATGTTAAATTTTCACAACAAAATTAATCCGATTGTATTTTTGTATTTTTTGATCTTTCTTGCAGCGAAAAGGAGGAAAATCTAGCATCCCATTAACTATCTGTGCTTTGTTGACTCTAACAGATTTGAAACATTTACAACCGGTGAGTTTGGCAGCTAACATTTCATTTGTTTCATTGCCTATCTCCAAAGGTGTTATCGTGATCCTTTTCTTGGTCGGTCTGTTATATTCATGAAAAAGAAGACGATTAAAATAACAGTTAACTAATGGTTGGTACGTCCACTTGAAATCATTGGTGATTTATGTTCACAGAGAGATGTTATCATGCAAACAGGATGTAAGAATCGGACGGGGTCAACATTTGATGCCATCTGAACTCTTCTATATCTACTTACCCAGGAACTCTCATCTATTCTTTCAATGTGACCAAACCAACAAAGTCTCTTGCTCTGCCCACATCTTGCTATACTGTTCAGATTTAATCTTTCTTTGAGGTCATCAGAACTAAGCCTGTCTTTAAGACTCACATTACACATCTATCGCATCATTCTTGTATTATTTCTCTCCATGCAACGCATGTCCTTAATCCTCATTATCACACTGCGTATACATGCCTAATAGACTCTTCCCCTGGTTGACAGTGGTAACGCTCTGCTCAACTTACTCCTGGCTATCAGCTGCTTCACCCTGTGCTCCAATTGTATCACCAAGGTGACAAAACTTCTGAACAACCTCAAAAGCCTCGCCATCCAGATATACTTTCACAACATATGAGTTATCATCCATCTTCGTTGATTGACACTTCTTGCACACAAACTAGTTATCCTCTCTCAACCTACCAGTAATTCTAATGCACCTCTTGTGTACCCAAGGCTTACACTCTTAGACCTTTACTTTCCATAGATTTCCTTTAATTTAACAAGAAGCTCTTCCATTGTTTCACAGACAAGTACTAAATCATCAGCATACAACGTCTCTTTTGTACAACCCATACGAAACCCCCTTGACAATGCTTCTAAGCCACAAATGAAAAGCAACTGACTTAGTACAGAACCTCTATGTACTCCGAATTTAACATTAAAGCTGTCACTAAATGTGTTGTTAATTCTAACACGACTTTAAGCATTTCTGTACATTGCTTGAACAACTTTCCGCAGCCACTCGTTTGTCCCCTAGTTTACCCAATACCAAACAGATAACCTCTCTTGGTACTTTGTCAACATTTTTCTCCAAATCTACAAAAGCAAAATACAGGTTTTTTCTTACCAATGTACTACTCTTGCATTCGTCTCAAATAAATATAGCACCAGTGGTACTTTCCTCGGGCATAACACAAAATGCATTTCATCTATGCTTATATGACTTTTTATTTTCTACTCAATTATTGTTGCAATCATTTTCAGGACATGATCAATAAAATTAAAACCTCTATAATTACCTCTATCAAGTGCTTCCCCTTTACCCTTGTAACAATTCAAAATGATACTAAGTTCCCAGTCTTTCGGTATAACGTCTCCTTTTATGATCTGATTTGTCAATCTCTGATCATCTCAATGCCTGTTTCACCTGCAACCTTCAACATTTCTGCAACTATACCTGAGGGTCCTGCAGCCTTATGCTTCTTCATCTTACAGCTTCCCGTACCATTTCTTTTTCAATTCTTATTCGAACAAGAGACTGCTTCTGCAACTTCTAGAATTTCTCGGTTCCATGAAAACTCAGTATTCAACAATTTCTTATTGTAGTATTTCCAAGCATCCCTCTTGTTCTGTTTATTTGTTGCTAACACTGGATTGTCATTTCGAATGCACTTCTCTCCAACAATATCCATATTTGTATTTGCCATCTATTTAGCTATTCTGAATACTTCATTTTTTTGTCATCCTTTTGTAGTACATCTGGAAACTTAGCTCAGAATTCTTCCTGGCTTTGTAGACTGCTCTTCTTACTTCTCTCTTTGTCGCCAGATACATATTCTTATATACAAAAACATTTATCCACTAACTCATTTGTTTCCGTTTTTGTTCGATACACTTCTCAACTTCCTCATTTCATCAGCATGTCACCCCATGTGTTGGAGGTCTTTTCGTCCACTCACAAGTTTGTTACCCCCCAACAGCTTCTTCCACTGTTCTTCCTAACTTCCTGTAGTTGATTTGGTAGCCGAAAACTTCATCACATGGTCTTTAAACTCGCGTGTTACGTATTCTTTATTCAACCTCCACACCTTTCACCTGGAAATTAAAATTTCTCTTTACCTTATGATTCTTTTTCAGTATGAAATTGCAAATAACTAGTTTGTGCTGTGTCACAATTTCATACTCATTAAAATTAGGTACATTCGATATTGCTATCTTATGTCAATTCTCACTCTTGTACACTGAATTACTTCCCTTAATGTTGCACTTTATTCATAGAATATAACAGAGATAAAATCTGTAAATAAAACAAAGAGTCTGCAAATTCTCTTTACCATGTTGCACTTTGCACGAACAATGGCAGAAAACCATATATCTCCCTCATTTACAATGAGTGTACAACCTTCCACATCCATTTTTAAAAATGAGATTGTCCGATTGTATCGTGATGAAATATGCAGGAAATTGAAAACTCACTAATGTCGTTAAGCTAAACAATTCCAACTTTATACATTTCAAAAATCGAACCCTACGATCCTGTCGACTAAAACTACCAATCACATTCTTTTTGTTTAAATGTAATTTTAAAACACATGCAATTGTTACAATTTTAAATAAATAAATTTTAAAAAGTGACATTCATTTTTTTATGTAAAACAGATTAAGCTGACAATTATTTTTACAGTAAGAAGTAAGCAGATATTTATAGTCGTAAAAATATTTAAATTCTTATGACGTTCAATAAATAAATAAATAAAGGAGATACATATTCAAGAAGATAGTTAATTTTACAGATTATAAATCATGAAATTCACCGTGTAATTTCCACAGACCTTGCTAGTAAATGTGTATCTTAATGCTGTTTGTATATTTCAGGTCCAGGCAAAGAGAGCAATTTTCAAAGGGATTTATTTCTTGAGGAGAAATAGACCAGTAAAACGATGGGATACCTTCTCGTTAGCCTACTTAATTCATTTGTCCGGCAAATTGAAAGATGTATCCTCTTTCCGTGCTGCATACAAAACACTCAGCAAGAGAGCCACGAGATGTAAAGATACTATTTTTCTTCTCCTTACTTTTCATCATTCTTTTATTTGTATATATTTTTACTAACAGGTCACTGATCATCAAGACCCAAAGGCCATTCGATGACAAGGCTTAATTGTTTGTGTCAGTTGTGCTAAACCCTATTAAAAACCTTTGATATATCGAGAGCTATTTTTCTAGAAACGAAACCTCCATCAAGATTCGCTAATACTGTGTAACATTACAGTCAGCACGTCAGCTGTTTATCTTGCAGGACGAAATGAATATTGCTTGTCACTGAGTAAATTGCTTTTGCTGAGGTGACTGACAACTTCCTGATTTATCACATATTCAAACAACTTACTCCTGACACATAGGAGACTGATTATTCTGTACTGAGATGCAGAAGACCACTCTCTAGTATTTTCAAATACTGGGCAACCTGATGAAGTTTTACAAAGTGATGGGAAGCATTTATCTTTTAGGTAATGACCGAACAGCTTTATAAGAATAGGGGCTAGTTCTGGTTGAAGTTTCTTAAGACTATGATTGAAATGTTGTCTAGATCAGTTGCCATAAAATGTGTTCTCTGCACATCACAGAATACGATCTATCATGTATCAACTGTCTTAAATGTCCTCTCTCTCTCACTACTTGACCCACTAGCTGACTGATTAATCTCTGTGGTCAACCTCTTTTTCTGCGCTCTTCCATCATACGGTCTAGATATATCTTGCTCACATCAACCGGTGTTTATTTGTGTTTCTGTAAATGTCTAACACTTTCTATTTAGCTACAGACGTTATTGGCGCAAGTTTCGTCTTAAATATTTTCTTTTGAAGAACAGTTAGTTTTTCCATTGTTCTCTCAATCCAGTTGTAACATGCAAGAACATATAGTACTACTGGAAGTACATTTCGACATACAAAATTGTCTGTATGTGTGTACATTTCGACATACAAAATTGTCTGTATGTGTGTACATTTCGACATACAAAATTGTCTGTATGTGTGTATATTTTTTTAACATATATAGAACACTGTCAGGTAGAGGAAGCCCAATTTCTTCGCAGCAACCTTGGCAATGTCTTCTTTGTATTTGTTCCAATTCATGTATCTGTAAATGTTAGGCCGAGGAGTTTGAACGTTGGACTCTCAGGTAGAGTGTTATTTGTCATGGCAATCGGTGGTTGAAGAGGTTTCTGTAGTTGTTGAAAGACAGGAGATTTCTCTTAGCAGCATTAAATGTTACCATGCATTTATGACACCATTCCACTACAGACTGGAGGTCACTTTCTAAGGATTCAGCCATTTTGCCCACATGATGAGAGTAGAGTGTGGTGTCGTCAGCAAATATACCCATCTCAGACACAATGTAATCAGGGAGGTTGTTTATGAAAATCATGAACAATAAAGGTTCAAGGATCGATCCTTGAAGTACACCTGCATTTATGTCACTTTTTTTTTAGATAAATGGCCATCGAGGACAACCTGGATCTTTCTTTTTGTTAGGAAAAATCTAATTATATTAAATATTCGTTCAGTAATACTATATGAATTAATTTTTATGAAAAGACATTTATGCCAAACCTTGTTAAAGGCTTTGGATATATCAAGTGCTACCGTCCTAATTTCACCTGCCTTGTCCAGGGAGAAATCTTTAGTAATTCGCAATTCTTCATATTGCCTGCACAGAGGATTGGACCTTCAAATTTCAGTCATGGCTGACGAAACGATAGCATGCTACCCCCGTGGATTAAGTAAAGTGTTTTGTTCGAAATTCCATCCGGATTCCCGAGTTCGACAGAAATATTCCCGAGTTCGAAAAGATACACCTGAAGAAGGCCGGAGGTTACAGCGGTTGAAATGTTGTGAGAATAACACTCAAGATGAGAACAGTCGTCTGAATAATCCAAATTATACAAATTATCAATCCTCATCTAAAATATTCGGAAACATTCTATTACCATTTCTTATATCAAAGAGGTCCTCTTTAGGCTACTCCTGTTAAAAACGAACTGTAACAATTTCAAAATTCCCTAATCTTCTAGACTAAGCAGAATCTTCTGTATATCTGAGTCGCCCTGACTATTGTGAGAAAAAGTTACAGTACTTACCTTCAACGGCTTCTGGTTTAGAGAGACAGATGTAAAAGCACCTTCCTCCCTTGTGATTCATTAAAGCATGTAAGGCAAGTTTGTTCGGCAGGCAAGCTTATGCTAAAGACAAAATAATGAGTTCTGGAGTTCCATCTTGTCTTGCCGTTTCCTGGCAAAGAATGAGAACATGTTTTTAGCATCTTGTCTCCATGGCTTCTCGTTCAGGAACTAAATTGTACCCGTCCGCCAACGAGGTGGGTGGGAATTGGCTGTAAGTCGCACACATGTGCAGAAGTCTTCGAATTGCCCAGTTTATTTACAGCGAGTTTTAATCTGTCTGTTTCAGCCAACCGAACTGCAACTAAACATTAGACAAGAGAGTGCATGTAAATACAAAATAAATAGATCTTCATAATGTAACTGCTACAACTTTTATTTTTTTTTTATAAAGTGACCAAGGGAATGTGTATGCCGTGTGAGTATGTATGGAAGTGAAACCATGTAAGTGAGGGTTGAGAACATGCGTTGAGTGGAGAGAAATGATATATAATGATGTGATAGATGTGTAATGTGAGTCTAAAAGACAGGCTTAGATCTGATGACCTCAGAGGAAGATTAAACATATACAATATAGGGAGATGTGTGCAGAACAGATACTTCGATGGTATAGTCACATTGAAAGAATGGATCAGAGTTCCTGGGTCAGTAGTTATAGAACAGTTAAGATAGCAGGTCTAGTTCACATGGAAAGGCCAAGAAAAACATGGGAAGAAGTGAGAAAAGAGGGATAAATAAAAACCTGGCAGAAATAGGTTAATTTAGAAGTCAATTTCTTAAATCCTTCCACCACATGCCAGCATATAAAATGGACGTTAAACCTAATATGATTGTGATGATGATAATCTTAATAACCTATGGCACATTTGGCATTCCGAGGGAGCCTCATGCCAATTCTTGTCCAATAGTTTTTGATACTATATGTGCATATTGTTTCAGTGCCATTAAGAAGCTAAAAAAGAGAAAAACAGCGTGAAAAGGAAGGGGTGAACAAAACTAAGCTATGACTGAGCGCATGCATATATGCCATTGCCCCTTGTTGTGGAGTATTATTAGACTAGTTCAGGTTTAGGAGAGTTGGAGAAATGTAGAATGTTATAAATTTGTTGAGACCTCTTGCTTGAGCAGGATCTAAGCGTCCATTATTAGTGTCGTGGTTTTTAAGGGCCGAAACGAAATAACACGAACAGATGGTAATTAAGGAATTGGATTAACAGAAAGTACAGAAGAAATTGGTTAACTCAGGCGGCTTTCTCACTTTGCGCTTCTTCTGATTGTCCTAGCCAACTCTATTCATAGAGTAAGGAAGAGTCCATTCAGTGACGGAATAGGGTAGATCAGGTTATTTCATTGAAATGCAGTCATTTTGACAAATGTTTTTATGCTTCAAGTTCTTCACATTTTCAACTATTTATTCATGGCGTGTGTTTTATCTTGTTGTTAATGATTTAACTGTATGGAACCGGATCCTGTTTGGTGACATACAAAGGGCGCCAATAGATATGACCCTAACAGGTACTATAAATTTGGGTAAGAATTTTCCTGGAAGAAATAGAAATTATAAGGTGAAGTCCCATCCTCCAAACTTCTAAATTAGAGCATCACCACCTAATTTAGTTTTGTGTTATACTCAGAAAATATTCTTTTAAACCCCTAGATTAGCCTCTGGGTTAGAGTGAACCTGGGAGTAATTGCAATTCTGGAATGAATCCACATCACCCAAAGCTCCCAAGTTTAGGCCTCACCACTGGATGTAGCTTAGTGTCATATTCGAGCATATCTGCTGTCATGTACTTCAAATAATCTATACTATGTATACCATTTCTCTTTTACAGCTGGGCACATGTTGTACTGGAAAGGCGCCTATGGTGTCGAACAGACATGCCACATCCTGCTCGGAATGTATTACATGAAAAAAAATTTTCGTGGTTGGAAGATTTTCAATTACCTTCTTTCAAAACGCAACATGCGAGGAGGTTTTGGTAACACACAGGTAAAAATAAGGGTTTTCTTTTTTAAACCAAAAAATTAAGACATTTTCTTTAGGAACAGGTATTCACAGAAGGACCCATATGAAGGTTGCCAACATCCATAGTAAGAGTAGCACTCTATATGGTACGTCAGTCCGTGTTGTCATCGACTTTACCAACGCCACTCATCTTGAATATCAAAGAATAGGAAACGCATTTAGGATTCAAATTTTTTTTTTTACTTTTGTTTGTTCCTAACAAGGCATATTACCACTGAAGCTAAAGGGGCAAATGTGATAGGGCCAGATTTATAGGATGCAACCTGGATGGAGATTTGGACAACAATATGTTTGTTCACATTACATTTATATTTCTGCATGTTGGTACGGTTGGGAAAACAGGGAGCAAAGAGGGAATTCCAAAGGCTAGTGGTCTGAAAAAAGCTATTAGAGTAGAAAATCTTTCGACGTCTAAGGACCTCTATAATGAAGGGGTGTGATTTTGTTGCTAGTCGAGTGTTTCAGGGGTATTTACGTTTCGGGGGTATTTACATTGAGGGGGTATTTATGTTGAGGGGGTATTTACATTGAGGGGGTATTTACGTTGAGGAGGTATTTACGTTGAGGGGTATTTACGCGGAGGGGGTATTTACATTGAGGGGGTATTTACGTTGAGGAGGTATTTACATTGAGGGGGTATTTACATTGAGGGGGTATTTACATTGAGGGGTTATTTACGTTGATGGGGTATTTACATTGAGGGGGTATTTACGTTGAGGGGGTATTTACATTGAGGGGGTATTTACATTGAGGCGGTATTTACGTTGATGGGGTATTTACATTGAAGGGGTACAAGTGCAGATAGTTCATCAGAGCACATCCAGTAAAAGTACTTGTAAAACAAGCACAGTAATGCGACACTATAACAGGGCCTGGGGCTTGGTATACAGTACGGGATCTATTAGATTGGAAATTCTATTTTTGCACTCTGTCCAAGAAACAGAAGCTAGTGGTTGGTGCACCAGCCCAGATGTGGCAACAATACTCCATGCACAGGGGAATAGTCGTTTTTATAGAGATATAAGATTCTGACTGGTGTCAGACGTTTTCTCGCTCGGGAGAGGGAGCCTACCTTCTTTGCAACAGACTTGGAAACATCTTCTACATACTTATTCCACTCCATGTTGCCTGAGAATGTCAGGCCGAGGAGTTTAAACATTGTACTCTCGGCAACGGTGCTTTAGGCCATGACAATTCGGGGTTGGTAAGTTTTTTTATATAGTAGTTACAGGAATGAAGCTTTGTCTTGTAGAATTAAATGTGGCCATCCATTTTTGGTCTCATTCTAGAACAGACTGGAGGTCATTTTCCAAGTATTGAGCCGTTGTCTTGCTTGTGTGCCTATTTGATTTCCACTTATACCGGCAATATAGAGTAATGTTATCAGCAAATACACCCATCTCAGACACGATTGCATCAGGAAGTCGTTAATGAAGATTAAGAATAATATAGGTCAAAGTATCGACCCCTGGGAAACACCTGCATTGATGTAATGTTGTTTGGCCCTTGTCAAAGGCATTTGAGATATCTAGCGCTACCACCCTTATTTCACCTAACTTATCCAGTGCGTGGTATATACGTTCAGAGATGACTGTTAAGATATCTGCAGTAGAACAGGATGGCCTAACTCCATATTGTTGGTTAGAAAGAAGTTTAGGTGGTGAAATGTTGCTATGTTTATAAATGATTCAAAGATTTTAGTGGAGAGTGAAAGGAGACTTATGGGGCGATGATTTTGCAGGTCAGTTCTTTTACTAGGGTTCTTGAAAACTGGTACGACAGAAGCAGTTTTCCAGCTCTCAGATCAGCAAGATTCTGCAAGGCATTTGATGTAGAGTTTGGGGAATACAGAGGCCAGCCAAAAAAAGCATTTCTTTATTACTATAGCAAGTATAAGATCTGGTCAAAATGTTTTGGAGGTGTGAAGGTTTGTTATGATAGCCAGGACATGGGAAGGGGTGATTATCAGATCATCTAGTGCGGTTTCTATCTATAGTAGAAAATTAGGGAGGGAGTGGTTTGTGGAGTCGAAAATTGAGTTTAGGGAAAATCTCTGGGCAAGCAATTCAACTTTGTCCGTTGCTATGGAAGCAACTGATTTCTAATCATCTCAGTGTACCTACTTTTAGCTGCAGCTATTATATCCATACAGTGTTTTTTCGATACTACAAAATTTTGCCTATTTTCAGCTGACTTATGGCAGTTGAAACGGCGAAATGCTTTTCATTTCCATTGATTTGATGGTGTATGTTTCTAGAACTCCCAGATATTTGTATGTCTCATGTTCGCTAATTCCTCTCATCCCATCATGGTTAGGTAGGTCGATGCCCTCTACTGTCTCAAGCTTTCTACTTTTCATCTCTAGTAGCGCACACTTTTAATTCCAAATTCCATTTGAATCTGAAGATTCTGGTTGCGTTTATCAGTTTTTTCCAATTCCTTTTTGCTGTTTTGCAAATATCTTCAAGTTGTTCATATACATGTGGTGGTTTATTTATTTATTTTTATTTTTTTAAACTTAGTTTACCTCAAACAAGGCAAATTGCCACAGTAGACGTAAAAGGCTACTGAGAATTAAGGTGTTATTTTAAATTGAGAGCTGTGCAGCACAATGTCTGTTTACATTAGTTTTAAACTTCTGCATGTCGTACAGTCAGGGAAAGAGGGAGCAGGAAGATAGTTCCAAAAGCCAGCATTTCGAGGAAAGAAGCTTTTAGAATAGAAGGCTCTCCAGCATCTGGGAATCTGGGCAGTGAATGGATGAGATTGTTGGGTTAGTCTAGTGTATTTACGTCGAGGGGGCACCAGAGCAGCAAGTTCATCGGAGCACATTCCATTGAAGTACTTGTAAAACAAGCACAAGGATGCAACATTGCGGGTATGGGACAGGGGCTGAAGCTTGGTGGACAGTGAGAGACCTATTAAATTAGCAACTCTTTTTTTAGACCTTGTCTAAGAGGGAGAGACTAGTAAATGGAACACCAGCACAGATGTGACAACAATACTCCATGCATGGGCAAATGGTGGCTTTGTAGAGATATAAGACTGTCAGGTGTGATAAGTTTTCTAGAACGGTAGAGGGAGCCCACCTTCTTTGCAGCAGGCTTATCAATGTCTTCTATGTATTTGTTCCAATTCATGTTACCTGTGAATATAAGGCCAAGGAGTTTGAACGTTGGACTTTCAGGTAGACTGTTATTTGCCATGGCAATCGGTGGTTGAAGAAGTTTTTTGTAGTTGTTGTAGAACAGGGTTTTGTCTTAGCAGTATTAAATGTTACCATGCATTTATGACACCATTCCACTACAAACTGGAGGTCACTTTCTAAGGATTCAGGCATTGCCTGGATATGTGCGCTTCCGTTTTATCCACACGACTAGAGTAGAGCACGGTGTCATCAACAAATATACCCATCTCAGACACAATATAAGCAGGGAAGTCGTTGATGAAAATCAGGAACAATAAAGTTCCAGGGATGGATCCCAGGGATACACCTGCATTTATGTCATGTTGTTTGGATGAACGGCATGGATCTTTCTTTTGGATAGGAAGGATCTAATTATATTCAATATTCGTCCAGTAATACCATATGAATTAATTTTCATAAGAAGACCTTTACGCTACACCTTGTCAAAGGCTTTGGATCATGCTTGCCTAAATCCATACTAAATCCATATAGCATTAATGAGGTGACGAACTATCGCTAGATTGATTAGAGATTCAAAGATTTTAGCGAATAGTGAGAGTAGACTGACGGGGCGATAATCCTGAGGATCAGTTCTATCTTCAGAATTCTTGAAGACAGATACCACAGAGGCAATTTTCCAGCTATCAGGGAAGCATGATTCGGTAAGGCATTTGTTGTAGAGTTTTGAAACGACAGGGGCCAGTTCAGCAGAGCATTTCTTTATTATTATTACTGGTATAAGATCAGACACACATGCTTAGGAGGTGTCAATATTTTTAATCATGTCTCGGACATGAAATGGGGTGATGGTCAGGTCATCAAGTCTGGCTTCAGTCCGCAATGGGAAATTTGCGAGGGAGTGGTTTGTGAAGTTCAAAGTAAAGTTTAAGACGAAACGCTGGACAAGTAGTTCAGTCTAATCAGTTGCCATGCAAAAGACATCCTTGTGGTTGGATAGCGGGACAATTGTTGATTGCCCATTGTTCACCACACTATTGAAGATTTTCCAGAAATCACGAGTACCTAGTTTCTGTGACTGAATGCGTGTTTTGGTCATACCTTATATTTTCTTCATCTATTACAGTCTTACAATGATTTCTTGATGCTATAAGTGTCTGTCTTTTTGTAATTGACTTATGTCGGTTGAATTGTCAGAGTGCTTGCTGCTTCTGAGCAATAGCAGCTGCATAGTTCGAGGTGAACCATTGTAGAAAGATGGGTTTGTTGTAGAATTTTCCCCTGGGGACATGTGCTTCAATGCCTGCTTTGACCACTTCGGTTATCTCATTTGTGCACTGATCAGCAGGGAGTGAAAAATGTTTCGCTCGATTGGGCGTCTCTGATGAGATTTCTGATGGATTCCCAATCAGCCCGCTTGTAAGATCCTGTCGTTTTGATTAACAGCTCTTCAACTTTGAGGGTGATATCAATCATTACCACAAGGTGATCAGCGTTCCCAAGCATGCTATGGGCATTCGTTGCACAAGCCTCAGGCAGTGAGGTCAAGAACAGGGTGAGAAGTTAGGCTTGCTGGTTCACATGATCAGGGAGGCGAGTCAGGAAAGTGACAGTCTATGAGAGGGAGTGCGCTATGGAGAAACTATACGTGGAGTTACCAGCTAGCTGTGTCTGAAGAGTTGGAGAATCCAAGCCAGTCACGGTGATGTACATTGAAATCACAAAATACATGTATTTGGGCACTCGAGTCAAGTGAGAGTGCTGTATCTATGCTTTCAGAGAGCATTAAGCAGGGTGCAGTCCTGGGTCGAAGGAGAACGGTATAAAAAATATAAGTAACTTACGCTGTGCTGTAAGGTTAATCTAAAGCACATGTAAGCATGATCATCTGATTCTAGCCTATGTTCTCTAATCAAGGAGAGGGTTTTCTGAACATAAACTCCTGTGCATATGTTAGTCAGTCTTTACGGTAGAGTGGGAGGTATTTAGTCTGACAAAATTGTGTGAGATTACAGAAGTAATGGGGTGACAGAGGTTGCTTCCTCACTTCTCTCCCCTTCTCACTTCTGCTGATTGAGCATAACGACTCTATTCATAGAGCCAGGAAGAGTTCATACAGTGACAGAATAGGGTAGATCACCATAACACCCCATTTTATTTTATTAATCGTTATTAAGTCCGTGATCTTTCGTTTTCTTTTGACTCTTTTGTCTTTTGAGCTCGTTTGTGGTATCGGAACAACAATCGTCTCAAATACAACACCAATTAGATCTTCCTCTGTGGGGTTGTTGTCGACGGTGTCTGAATACCGTTTTCTTGATTTGATTTAGGTGTCTTTTATGAATGAACTTAGGTTCCTTGATCATGTATATCATGTTTTCGATCCGCTTATCTACTGTACCTGTTTTCCAGTAAAATCTGTTATTTTGAAACATGTGAAAAAAATATTTTTTGACAACTTTAAAACGATTTCTATCATTGTATCTGATCGTCAAGTTTTCGAATCTATCAAACACTATTTTTACCTTTCTTGCAAATATTACCTCTGTTAGGAAGATGGAGCATTGTTATTAGGAGTCATTCTATAGACCTGAAAGAGTTCTTGTCTAGTCTTTTCAGCAGGATTACCTCTGACTTCCCTTAGAGCTCTCTTGAACGCAGCCATGAAATGTTCCACCTGTCGATTGCTTCTTGCATGATATGGAGCGATCGTTATATGCTCCACACAAAATGTTTGCCAAAATTTTTTTGAATTCAGAAGACGTGAATTGCGTTCCATTTTCGGACACAATTCAGTAAACGACCTCAAACTGAGTGAATAATTCATGTAAAAAACTAGTTCTTACCTCAGTGATTAGTCTTTTAGACCTCAAGATTTTCCCCCAGCTAGTAGAAACTATTCAGTGGGCAATCGAAGCCAATGTGGATCCTAGACCACAATCGGTCAGTTTTGAGTCAGAAGCTGAATTTTATTGCAGGTTTTCTTGCTGCCAAAGCACAACTTTTACATACTTTTACTATATTCTCAATGTCCCTGTCCATATTATAATAAACAGATTCTCATGAGAATTTCCATTTTCGGCATTCCAGGGTGCTCGACATGAAATTCTTTTGGTGTTCTCTTCTGTAATGCTGTAGGTATAACTACTCGATCACCATACATCAATAATTAATTACAGATTAGATAAACTTCCGATATTTGTTGATCTTTGTTTTTTTACTTTTTTACGTTTTTTATAAAATCGTCACTTTTTGACAATAAAGACAAAAACTTACCAATTGAAAAGCGAATGAAATGCTTTGCATGTCATGCGTGTCCATCTACCAGAGGAATAAGGGTTTCTCTTAGCAATTGTAGACTTTTATAGTTGGGACTGATTTGCATATGTGAATACTCATTTGCATGTGTGGAGAACAATTCACTTAAATGAAAGAATGGATTGAAAACAGGAGAGTTCTGTTCACAGAGAGAAGAGAAACGAGCAGAGAGAAAGTGGCTGTACTGGAAATCTGTTTGAAGTTTGGCTTGCCTTTGTGACTTTTTTTCCAGCCAGTTTACACATTTAACCCTTTTTCTTTATTCTCTTCGAGTGTTACAGGAATCTCCCTAATATTGTTACATAGTGTATGTTTTACTTCTACCTCAGTGTTAAGGGAGGTAATCACTGTGTCTTCAAGGGGTTCAGTATATTTAGAGATATGCCTCGACAATACGTCGGCATCACATATTTTTGTAGATGCAAGAATCTCCATTTGAAAATTATAATTGTGGAGAATGGTTCCCTGTCCCTGAAACCTGTTTGCAGTATGCGTTAGTAGTCCTTTTTTTTTACTCATAGATCATAAGTAGTGGTTTATGATCAATCTGTAAAATGAAATACATTCCATGGATGAATTTATGAACTTTAGTAACTACAAAAATAACTTCCAGTGTTTCCGTCTCGATTTGTAAACAGTTTTTATCTGCAGATAGTAGTGTTCGAGAAGCTTCAGTGATCCGTCTTCCATTTTGTGCAATAGACAATCACCAATGTCATATGAGCTGGAACCAGTGGCTACAATGATTTCGAGATCTGGCTTATAGTGCGTCAGGAATAAGAATATTTGTATTTCTTCAACTGCTTCTTATCATTCAGTTGTCCACACCCAATCCTATTCTGTTTTTAATACCTCATTTAGAGGAGCTCGCAAATTGTGCATGTTTGATATAAACACATTGTAGTAATTTGCCAGACCAAGAAAACTTTGGAGTGAAGACACATTTTCAGGCACCGTCATATTTTGATAGCACTAGCTCGTTCTGGGTCTGGTCTCCTATCATCTTCGTCTATCATTTGAACAATATATTTTTCGTGAAGTAATAACAGTTTCCTTCTGTTTTAATTTAAATTCATAGACTTTCACTCTCTCAAATACTTTGTATGTGAAATTTATGTTGCTCTGTGCTTTTACTGTTCATTAAGATGTCATCTAAGTATGCTGTCACAAATTATAGGCCGCTACGTATGGTGTCTTTGACTTGTTGGAAGATCTCTGGTGCGACTTTAACTCAAAACAGTAGTTGTTTGAATTAACCCAAACCCCTATGAGTATTAATACATAGCAGCTTTGAGCACTCCTCATCCACAGGTATTTGGAGATAAGCATAACTCAAATCAATCTTTGAAAAAAAATTTCTGCCACTGAGCTTTGCGAAAATTTCTTCAGGGCGTAGAAAAGGGTGGTTGTACCCCTTTAATGCATTATTCAATCCTGTGGAGAAATCAGCACAAACACGGATTTCATTACTTTTGGTTTTAGAATATATCATATGTGAAGTCCACTCACTCTACTCTTGATAATAGACTCATTTCTTAAGTCTATTCCTCGCCAATATTATTTAATGATGCAAATATGGAACATTTCTTTTCTTTTTAAAAGCTAGTTGAATAGTTTGTTTCAATTCAAACTTGGAAGACATGTTCTTAAATCGCTCAAGTCCACCAGAGAAAACTTCAGAAAAAGTTTCTTTTAATTCATTTTTTAATCTCGCTTGCTTCGGCATTTACATTTTCAATTTTTTGCCAGAAAGAATTTATCAGCAAATTCTATAATTGAAACTCTTCGATCCAGTCTGAACCGGAAAGATTGTTTACGTTGGTCATTACGTACTTTTTAATTTCAAGATTTTCTATTTGAATGTAACGGTTACAATTAGTTCGTCTACAAATTTTATTATTTCACCAGTCACGCTTTTCGCCATTGTGTTAGTTTTTATCAATGTTAGCCTGCCTATTTTTCTCCACGTCTTCAAATTTATCATTGACAGTCAACTTTAAACTTTATGGTTTTATTTAATATTCTTACTTGTATATATTTTCTGATATGTTCAGTTATGTCACTTTTAGTTATTTTTACAAAGCTCTTTTTATTTATAAATTTGCATACCTCTGCAGTGTGTACTTTTGTATCCGACAATTCTATTTGCTATTTCCCACAGCCAAAACACGATTTAGGTAGAAATATTTTAATTTTTGATTGATCATATTTAGTTTGTGAATGATTTTTTTGGTTTTTGTGTCGTATTTTCCTTATCTGTGACGCACCGCTTTGCTCATATCTTTTAAATCTTGGCGGACACTAACAAAACGTTGGCAGTCTTTTACAGTCTTTTTCTGCATCCGTATTTGATACTAAACCCTGTGTGAAGATTATACATTTAAAATTGTTCGCGCTCAACTCCGACAATTTGAAATCATCGCTGTGTTTGTTAACTATGCTAGCGAAAAAGAAAGAAAAAAACAGCGACCTCACAGTTATTGAAGCCGTACAATTATTAACTAAATTATTCAGTAAAACGAAAGCTACACTAGCTTTCATCTTCTTTCTTTGTGAGGTTAATACATTTTCAGTTTTTGTGAAAAAGAATTTTTTTTGACTGATGTGCCAGTTGACACGGTTAAGATTCGAATAAAAATTGTTGTTTGGAATAAATACAATTTAGGCGCGCAGAGTGAAAATTGTTGTATTGGCGCGTGACAAATATAAAATAACGCCCACGCAAATTCCGATGTGGCTTTATATATTAAATCAACTCAAAACGAGCGGACGTAATTGGGAGCACACCACGTGATATTTCTGTCCAATGAGATTTCTCCAAAGACATATTTTTCTAAACTTTTCTCCTTTAGCTCGCTGGAGCCGATCCAAATAGTATTTAAGCACACACAAACATCAAACTTTCTCTTTCAACTGACTTTTCGTCCGGAGCTTACACGCATCTTACTATCACTCTTCCAGTTCACCCTTTCGCGCGCTTCATACAATTTCACAGGCGAACATTACCTATTGCCTCTTTTAACATTTTATAACAAATGAACATTCAACAAAAGAAAAGACATTCTTCTTTTTACTTACCCTGAAACTAAAGAAAGGACTCATGAACTCATTACAAAAGAAATATATTCTATTTGTTAATAGTTTATTTCAGTAAATAAACTTCCGTTGATATTGCATGTAAATCTTCTTCTTATTATTTTTATTTGTGGAGAAAGTTATCACCAAAAAACGGTATGACGACCCCCACACTGAATAATCTAGTTAATAATTGTACGGCTTCAATAAATGTGAGGTCGCTGGGTTTTTTGGGAACAGGAGGGTAAAATATGATTAACAAATTTGGTATGATTAACTGTACGCAATTTCTTTAGTAGCAAAGGAACCGTTATAAATTCAGTCCAATTCGCACAATTCGTATTATAAAGAACTTCATATCTTCTAAAATACGAAGCAAGCGTAATGTCGTCTTCGTAAGTGAAATTATCACTCTAAATATCGTTTTAGAAATATGCGCTTTCATCTTCCATATTAGACAACTCATATAATATTTTCTGTTCTTAAAGAAGCATTTCTTCAAATGTTTGTTTTCTTGGTTCGGTTGCTTTATCCAAGTAAATTTTTTTGTTTTTTTAAGTTTCAGACGTAATTCTTCAATTTTCTTCTGATTTTCAAGTTGTTCCAAATGTCTTTCTTAAAATCTATGTTCTAATCGAATTTGCTGTTCTTGTTAGTACTTAATAAAGTTCTACATAGTGTTTTTGAATTCCCAAATGTATGTCAATTTAAAATGGGAAACAACTTTACATACTTTTTAGTACATGGTCGTACGTAAATTTTCAACTGGAAAATAAATTTTGTCAATTCACTTCTTTACGAAGTGATAAAAAATCTTGTTCAACTTATTGGTGTTCCTAATTCTTTAAAAACAGAAGACAAATCGATTAACTTCGTTTTTTTTTTTCGTTGTCGTACGCTTTAGTTGTTTATTTTTAAATCATTGTTAAAAAACTTATTTTTCGCCGACTTTCTTTTCGCGGTTTTGGTAAAAAATTGTGTGTTACAGGATTCGCGATGTTCTACAGTTTCTTGTTGTTAACGTTGCAAACATTAAAAAGTTTTACGAGCACTCCACAGAAATCCTTTTCGAAAACCCTGTGTCGCTAGTGTTGTAGTATTTGTGATATTGTATCTGACATAAGTCCGATTTCTCATCGTCAGTCTTGTGGCCTTAAAGGGCCGGAAAGAAATAACACGATCCGAAGCTAATTAAAAAAGATATTTTATTAATGGATGTACAAAGCTGCTTCCTCACTTCGCTTCTCTTCCCACTTTTTCCGACTCTATTCAAGGATTTAGTAAAAGTCAATACAATGACTAAATAGGACAGATGACCATAATATAATTACTTTAAAATGGATGACGTCATAACGAACAAGATGATCCGTGACCAACCATGGAGAGGGAAGAAGAGAGAAACAAGGGAGAAGAGAGACTAGACGATGTATATATATATATATATATATATATATATATATATATTTTATACGTACATAAAAGTAATCCATAGACACGTGTTTCTGGCTCACAGCCGTCATCAGCATGGCTAACTTACACAGAGATCGAACCCTCGATGTTGATGCCTATAGTCCAGCGTTCTACGCTCTGTGTAGAAATATGTACGATTTTTATCACCCAAGTATTTAATGTATTTCTATGTAATTATTTTTATAGGTGATTTTCAGCTCGTTCTTATTGAGCTTACTATTATTTCAATATATATATATATATATATATCGTGAGATAAAACCCAATCTTGGCTTTTCGAATGTAAATGAACCTTGCGTATATATATATATATATATATATATATATATATATATATATATATAACCTATTAAGTTTTTAGTTAAAGTAAGTTTTCGTGTCTCCTCTAAATTCGGAATTGATCCCCCCATTACGCCACTTAAACTTTTATACGTATTGCTTATTTCACTCGATGATTGTGGGGCTTATTTTCTCGAACATTGAAGGAATTTCTTCATTCCGGTGAAAAGTGGCATTAGTAGAATCGACTAATATTTTTTTTAATACTAATTAATGTTTAGAAACACAAAAGAACAAGAACGTGCAAAAAGAAGCAAAGAGAAATAAAAAGAAATAAAAACACTCAGAAAAGGCGCGAAAGAGAAAGAGCGATGAAGAGATTAATATAAAATACAGAGCAATATACCAATAGGAGGTATGAAAAACTGAATAAAAGGGGTCGAAACTCGATCAGGGAACTATTTACCCTTTTACTTCAATCGGACTCAATTTCACTGTATGAAGATAATAGCCGACTTGTTTCCCCCGTCAAAAATAATGCGGCTCACAAATCACTGGACTTTTTCTCTGAATTCTCTCCTTTCTCCTTCTTTTCTTCTGAATATTTATTTACATAAAAGTACAATACATGTAAAATATGTAAAATATGGCAGAAAGCCAAAAAGAGGGATGAGGAAAGGCTGGCCATTTCTAACTTTAACTGACTGGCTAACCTTGTTAGTCTCATTCACTGACCATCATTCACCAAAACAATACACTCATAAATCATTTACACTAACAAATGCATACAGTACCCACCCTACTTGAAACCCATGCATCGAATATGCAATAGGGAGTTGGGGAATTAAAATATTTATATATAATAAATATGAATATTTACAGTTGATAAATGAGGGAAATAAATTATTAGTATACCATTACTAAATGTTGCAGATAAATTGTCGAAACGTTGGTACAGGTCCCTACGCTTTATTTACACACACCTCCTTAACAAAATCGAGGGGTGACTTGCATTACTGACCAATCAAGCTACTTGTCACCTAATTTCGGGAGAAAATGAAAAAGAGGGCCTAATGAATTTACACATACACTAGCTAAGTTATGAGCATAAATTTACCAAAAAATTGGTTCTAATCTAGGGGAAGATGAAGGGGGCATATTTATTTTTATGGGGAGTTGGAGAGCTGACTTAGTTGGACTTAGGGGTTTTCTTTATGGGACTTAAAAGGGTTAACTTATATGTTTTTTCGGGGATTTGTGTAGTCATCAGAAGGGAGCATAGCTTTCGGTGTCAAACAGTTGCTGGCATTTTTGGAGGAGAACAAGGGTCAGATTTATTTGGGGTTGATTTTGGGACTGGTTGTTTTATTTAAATTGGGGCTGGTTTTTGGAAGGATGGTAATTGGGGCTAATTTTGGCTTTCGTTGTTCATCCAGGATTTTTGAAAAGTTTAACTATCTCCGTATTTTTAATTTTTTCCCGGTGTCTTTGGATATCTTTATGCGTTCCACTTCCTCTTTCCACATCTGTTCCAGTGACTTCTTCCTGGTGTTTTTTTCCTGCACCAATACTGATGATTTCGGCATTTCTTTAATTCTCAAACCACACACCAGGCAAAAACGGCTCCTTTTATCGTTGGATTAGGCAAGTCGGGCCACTTTCACTGCTCAATTCAGGATCATCATGTTCGCCAGACTGAACAGTCTACATTTAAGACAGCAATACATTTATTTCGACCGACACAGCGGCCCCCTCAGATAATTTAGTTGTACATTACATATAGTGAAAGAAATGTATTCAGATATTTGGGTAATTGGCGAACTAAAATGGAATATTGCATTTCAAATAGGGTCATGTTATGGTTGCAACAATATTGAATATTTAAATTTCCTCGATCCACTCAAGTGGAAAGAGAAGCAATTTTTAAAAATTAATTTTTATGTATGACGTTTAAAAATGTTATATGACGAGAAATATTTATTAACGTTGAGTTGAGTTTTCATTCAAACATTTTTTTTATGGAAATCGCTCCAGACAAGGCAGTAAGCAACTCGATGTAAGGAGCTAAAAAATTAAAAAAAAACCTACTTCAAGGTCAAAATCTAGCCAATGATAAGTGTTATATAGATAGATTCTGACCCAGAAAACAACAATTCTTCCCCTTTATCAGAAACATCGCTCATGGAATGTGAGAACTAAATGACATACTAAGGGAAGCGAGAGTAAACGCAAGGTACACTTTCTACTCTCCCAAGAGAGATTTGTAATTGGCGAATAAAAATGAAATATTGCAATTTGTAGCAATGTCAGGTCTGTTGCTTGAAAAAATATTATCATGATTGGGCAGTGATATCTGTCTTCATTATAATTATAGTTTGGTTGTTATAAAAGGCCCTATCTTGTTAGATAGTGGGGTTCCAAGGGTGGGAGGACGCCCTGAAAGATGGGAGGAGTGAAAGCGGAAGTCTGAAATTACGTCACTTCCGCTCGGGGCTGATTCTGTCTCGGCCGACCCCATATTCGAAACAATAACAGACGACATTGAAGGTTAACAGGAGATAACCTTTATTTGTCAGTGCTAAAAAGCAATTAAAAACAGCTAAGAATGAATCTTTACAAAGAGGGGGGCGTCACGTATCTTTGTAAATTTAATCCCGTTACTGGCTAGTTGGGAGAGTCAACAATAGAATGTCGTTAATACGCGCTCGAAATTCCAACCAATTAAAATACGAAAAGAATGCTGCGTGTGTGCTTTAAGTTATTCAATAAATCGTATTCTTACGCCAAGACATCTGAATGGCCGTTCGACCAATTACCCATTAGTACCTGTCTATACACCAAGAGATTATAGTACATCAAAATATGTAACTGCTACAAATATGTACATATGTATATTAAAAATATTCCTCTTTTTTACTATCTTTCAGAGTACGACTGTTTGTGTGGAAGCGTTCTCGAAATTTGGTCAGTATTTGATTCGAGTTAGCAACGCCCAAATTAAAGCGACCGTCAAGAATATACACGTATCAACGTACAACTATAAAAATGGCAGATACCCATTGCGTCTATATATTAGAAGGGTAAAGTGAATTTTGTTTTGCCAAGCTAATTTCATTTATTTGCTTCACAGCTTTAAAGTGTGAAATTTTGTCTTTTAACATTTTCTGTACGGAAAAAGAAAGATTTATTTAAAAGTTACGTTCTATATATAACAGTTTAAACTTTTGTTCAAGGAATGAAAATGTTAGAGCTTTAAAACGAGTTTCAACAAATCAATTTTATTTGCAAAATATAGAAAAGTGCAGCAAGTCATGTAAAAAGAAAGGGCATTCTAAGACATTATATTTAATTAATTATATTCATATATTTTATAATTGATAAATAATTATAAACGACATACATTTAAAAACATTATGTTTAATTATTTATATTAATTTATTTGATAATTGATAAAAATTATAACAGAAACTACATTACAAGAAATTATATTTAATTATGTTATTTGATAATTGATAAAAATTATAACAGAAACTACATTACAAGAAATTATATTTAATTATGTTATTTGATAATTGATAAAAATTATAACAGAAACTACATTACAAGAAATTATATTTAATTATGTTATTTGATAATTGATAAAAATTATAACAGAAACTACATTACAAGAAATTATATTTAATTATGTTATTTTATAATTGATAAAAATTATAAAGAATAAGACATTGAAACATTATGTTGAATTAATTATGTTAATTTAATTTATATTTTAAATGAATAAACGATAAAAAAATTCCAAGACATACTATTAAATTAATTATGTTCGTTTATTTTATAATTTATAAATAATACTAAAAGATAAGACATTTCAAGATATATTAAATTAGTTCAGTTATTTTATAATTGATAAATAATGATAAAATATAAGAAGTTTTCAGATATTATATTACAGTAATTATGTTTATCTATTTTACAATAAATAATTTATTACAAAATATAAGACTTTAAGGACAGAAATAATGATAAAATATAAGAAATTTTCAGATATTATATTACAGTAATTATGTTTATCTATTTTACAATAAATAATTTATTACAAAAGATAAGACTTTCAGGACAGAAATAATTGTAAAATATAAGAAATTTTCAGATATTATATTACAGTAATTATGTTTATCTATTTTACAATAAATAATTTATTACAAAATATAAGACTTTCAGGACAGAAATAATGATAAAATATAAGAAATTTTCAGATATTATATTACAGTAATTATGTTTATCTATTTTACAATAAATAATTTATTACAAAAGATAAGACTTTCAGGACAGAAATAATGATAAAATATAAGAAATTTTCAGATATTATATTACAGTAATTATGTTTATCTATTTTACAATAAATAATTTATTACAAAAGATAAGACTTTCAGGACAGAAATAATGATAAAATATAAGAAATTTTCAGATATTATATTACAGTAATTATGTTTATCTATTTTACAATAAATAATTTATTACAAAAGATAAGATTTTCAGGACAGAAATAATGATAAAATATAAGAAATTTTCAGATATTATATTACAGTAATTATGTTTATCTATTTTACAATAAATAATTTATTACAAAAGATAAGACTTTCAGGACAGAAATAATGATAAAATATAAGAAATGTTCAGATATTATATTACAGTAATTATGTTTATCTATTTTACAATAAATAATTTATTACAAAAGATAAGACTTTCAGGACAGAAATAATGATAAAATATAAGAAATATTCAGATATTATATTACAGTAATTATGTTTATCTATTTTACAATAAATAATTTATTACAAAAGATAAGACTTTCAGGACAGAAATAATGATAAAATATAAGAAATTTTCAGATATTATTTTACAGTAATTATGTTTATCTATTTTACAATAAATAATTTATTACAAAAGATAAGACTTTCAGGACAGAAATAATTATAAAATATAAGACATTTGCAGATGTAATATTAAATTTATTGTGTTCGTTTATTTTATTATAAATAAATATTAATAAAAGATAAGGCAGTTCAAAATATTTCATTAAATTAACCGTGTTGATTTATTTTATAATTGATAACTAATTATAAAATATCAGATATTTAAAAATATAAAATTAAATTTATTATATTCATTTTGTTATCCTTAATAAATTATTATTATAAAAATTTTTCAAAACATTATATTAAATTAATTATTATTCCTTTATTTTATAATTGATAAATAATTTGAAAATATAAGGCATATCAAGATATTATATTAAATTTATTATGTTCATTTAATTTATAATAGATGAATAAATGTAAAAGATAAGATATTTAAGTTAATTATATTAAATAAATTATGTTAATTTATATGATAATTGCTAAAAAATTATAACATATAAGACATTTCGAAACATTTTATAAAATTATGTATGTTCACTTATTTTATAATTCATAAATAAATATAAAATATAAGACATTTCAAGACATTATATGAAACTAATTATATTCATTTATCTTATAATTGATAAATATACATAAATAAGAAGACTTTTCACAACATTATATAAAATAATTTATGTTAATTTATTTCATAATTGATACATTATTCTCAAAGATATACAATTCAAAACATTATATTAAATTTATTATGTGGATTTATTTTATAATTTCTAAATAATTAAAAAGATAAGATATTTGAATACATTGTATTTAATTAATGACGTTAATAAATTTTATAACAAATAAATAATTATAAAAGATGAGATATTTAAATACCTGATATTAAGTTAATAATGTTCATTTATTTTATAATTGCTAAGATATTTAAATACCTTATATTTAATTAATAATGTTCATTTATTTCATAATATAATAAATAATTATAAAAAGTTAGATATCTAAATACCTTATATTTAATTACTAATGTTAATTTATTTTATAATAAATAAATAATTATCAATGATAAGACATTTACATACCTCATATTTAATTATAATGTTCATCTAGTTTATAATAAATAAATAATAGAAAAGATAAAATTTTTTAAATACCTTATACTTAATTAATAATAATCATTTATTTTATAATTGCTCGATAATTATAAAAGATAAGATATTCAAATACCTTACATTTTATTAATAATGTTCATTTATTTTATAATAAATAAATAATTATAGAAATATAAAATATTTCAATACATTATATTTAATATATAATCTTTATTTATTTAATAATTACTAAATATTTATAAAAGATATAATATTTTAATATCTTATATTTAATTAATAATGTTCATTTATTTTATCATAAAAGATAATTTTAAAAGATAATATATTTAAATACCTTATATTTAATTAATAATGTTTAGTTATTTTATAATTGCTAAATAATTATAAAAGATAAGATATTTAAATACCTTATATTTAATAATGTTAATTTATTTTATAATTAATAAATAATTATAAAAATTAAGAGATTTGAAAACATTATAATGAATTTATTATGTTAACTTCTGTTCTAATGGATAAATAGTTATAAAGGTGTTAGGGCAACCTAACAAAACAGAATCGAGTTATTTCCCTTGAATCAAAAGAAAGAGTTATTGCCCTTGGATAAAAGAAGTCGTCTGCCATGACAGTTGAAAAAGTAAATTCGTCCTTCCTTCATTTTTTAGTTGTTATTAAACCGATAACAACCTATAAACATCAGACGTAACATTGGCGACGGGAATAGTTTTTAGAACACAGATTTAACCTTTCAAAGATGGGTTGCACCATAAAAAAATTAATGCAACAACAATTGCGTTTGATGGAATTATTTTAAGAGAGATTCTCAACACCTGTATCATCGCTTTCGGAAGCAAAGCTTACCACATCGGCAGAATCGGTTGCACAATCAGTCACGGAATTTCATTACGACCCAATGGCTAAATCGACGTTCTGTATATGGTTTTACGCTTTCAGAACCTTTTCCGTGTGGAATTCAAGGAACACGCTGACGACTGGAATATCAGACTTTTGCTACGGAAGCTTGGGACGTTGGAACACGATCGGTATGCAAATTACATACTATCTAAACACCCACGTGACTACAACTTCGACGACACGGTGGAGACTCTGAAACAGATTTTCGGTGTGCAGATTACGTTATTTAATATGCGTTTCAATTGCCTCAGCATAACGAAGTTTGATTCAACCGATTTCTCAACTTATACAGGCATTGTGAACAGAGAATGTGAACAGTTTAAAATATCTTCCATCACGGACGCTCAATTCGAATGTTTAATTTTTGTGTATGGTTTGAGATCGGCGTGGGAGGCAGATATTCGCACACGGATTCTGTCAAAAATAGAGCAAAATCCAGAAATTACATTGCAACAAGTCGCCGTGAACTGCTAGCGTCTCGTGAATCTAAAGCATGATTCAACTATGGTGCAACAAACAACAGCATCTACGGTTAACACAGTCCCAAAACAACGTCGGCCCACCTCATTGACTTCAACATCTGTCAAGCCCCCAACCGATTGCTGGAACTGTTGCAGCTCGCATTTTGTACAAAACTGTAAATTTAAAACACACCGCTGTCGCAGCTGCAATCAACTGAATCATAAATAGGGATTTTGCACCTCTCAAGGACAAAAACCAACCCATAATAGACAAACCTCACATAACAGACACAGACAACATCACAAAACAAACACAACTGGTAGCAACTTTTCTCTTAAACTAAAAATCAAAGCGAAAATATGTTGCTGTACAATTGAATGGCCATCCTGTTCATCTGCAGGTGGATACTGCCTCATATATAACACTTATATCACAAAAACTATGGGAAGCCATAGCCCATCCTTCAATGACACCAACAAGTCAGATAGCATAGAGTGCTCCCGGCGACTGTGTTCACATCACGGGTCAATTACCCGCTAACATTAAAATGAAGGACAAAATAGTGTCGCTTAACGTATACATAGCAAACCGATGGCCTAATTTATGGGACTTGACTTTATCGAGTTACTAGGTCTTCTCGACATTCCACTCAACCGGATATATGAGGTGGTATTCAGATCGTCACCTAGGAGCAGCATTATCGACCAGACCAAATACATCAGGAAACAATTTTCTCTAGTCTTCACAAACAACTTGGGACACTGCACTCAGGCAGAGGCCACACTGCCCCTTAAACCATTTTCTAAGCCTGTTTTCCAATCCAAACGCCTAGTGCCATATGCTGCATTGCCACTTGTGGAGTACCACCAGACAACAGAATTCAGTCAAGCTGATGCCTTGTCACGACTCATCAGTGCACAATCAGTTCCAGACGACGACACCGTCATCGCTGTCATCAGCATGGAGGACGATTTTCAACGCACTCTCACAGATTGTATCCGGACAATTCCAGTGACAATGATTGATATAAAGCGAAAAACACAACTAGATTCAATGATACAAAAAGTATGCAGATTTCGCCAACATCCATGGCCTCGTAACGCCACGGAAGACCGCCAACAGTTCAAACGCCGCAATAGCTCACTTTCTGTAATTGATGGTTGTTTGATGTTTGCATATCGTGTAGCTGTTCCGACTAAGCTCAGACAAGCAGTCCTTAAACAACTACATTCGAGGCATCCAGGTATTAATCGAAGGAAATCACTAGCCCGCAGTGTGGTCTATTGGCCTAACATAGACACAGACATTGAGCGTACTGTCAAACGTTGTATCCAGTGTATGGAAGCACAGAAGAATCCACCTCGGATTGTTGATTCCCGCTGGATATACCCAGAGCGACCATGGTCCAGAATACACGTAGACTTTGCTGGCCCTATCGATGACATTAGATTTCTGGTGGTTGTGGATGCCTATTCCAAATGGCCAAAGTTTTTTCAATGAAACAGACTGATACTCAGTCTACGGTAACAGTACTCAGGTGGCTATTTAGTCAATACGGCTTGCTCGAGACTTTAGTCTCAGAAAACGTCTGAGTCATTCCAACAATTCTGCAAATCGTGTTGCATAACTGTTGTGGGTGAACCTACCTACCCTTTAATAATAACTAAATGGTAGCAACCGGCTACCAGAAATACCGGCTTTTGGCGGGAGAACATTGGTAGCCACATTTAGGCACTAGCACTGCCAACACTGACTTGTGTATAATTTCTCTGTTCAATACAATTCGTTATTATTATCTCTAAACTTGTTGTTCTTTTATTTCATTGTTGGTACCCCTAAACGGGTCCACAACAATAACACACATCCGGTCGCCACCCTATCATCCTTAATCCAATGGACAGGCGAAAGGTTTGTAGACATATTCAAACCGACACTACTCAAAGAAAGGGGGGGAACAACAGAAGATATACTACATGATTTCCTCCTTTCATATCGAATAACACCAAATGACTCTATGAAGAATGGTACATCGCCATCAGAGGCACTCGTGGAACAAAATCTCTGTACCACACTTGACGCTTTACGGCCTCAGTGACAAAGGCAACAACCAAGCCCTAACAAAGCAAAATCCTTTTCAGTTGGCACATCATTGTTTGCTCGAAATTACAGACCTGGCCAGCCAAACTGGGTACCGGGCATCATCCGCAAAATAAATGGACAATTCCTGTATGATTTTCAAGTCGTGGGTCAATTCTGGGAACGGCACAAAACCAGTTATGTCACAGATACACTGGAGCCAACTTAGTTGACAACAGAACAACCATTCCGTTTGATCTGTTAATGGACACATTCGAACTGACATCTCGATCACCTACCAATCAGACAAATACAAATGGGAAATAATAAAAGAATTCACAGAAGTTGGCCAAAGCCCTGTCGCACTCGAGTAAAGCACTTCAAAGTTAACTCTAAGTGCACTCAGTACAGTTAAAGAATTAAACGATGGGAAGTTAGAGCAACCTAACAAAACAGAATCGAGTTATTTCCCTTAAATCAAAAGAAGGAGTTATCACCCTTGGATAAAGGAAGTCGTTTACCATAACAGTTTAAAATTAAACAGAACGACTCTCACGATTAAACAAGCATCTCGTGGACTAAGGGAAAAAAGTTTTTTCTATACATTTCTTGTTTGAATTAATTGATGATCAAATAAATATATATATATATTAATGTTACCAGTGCGAAAGAAAAAAATGTATTCAATAAATACATTATTAAACTTTTGACAAAATATAAAAATTAGATTTAGATTTAAATGTTCATGAAATACTTTTTTACCACCAGATTTTAAAAAACATATATTCGGAATATCAGGAAGTTTCAACGGATGGCTTATTTTTTAAACATTAAAGTCAACATTTTAAAATATGTTTTATAAGCAATTTAATGTTAATGAAAGAACATTTATCTCAGAATAAAAGTTTAAAATTTAATAATATAAGAATTATATAAAGGTCAGCCTTTCCAGATGTTTTCGGAGTCACCATTGTAAAAATATAGCATTTAGTCCAATGTAAATTAAATGAAAAAGTCGTATTTAACATAATTTATCAAATTTATCTCTCGTCTCTGCTCAACAAACAAAAAAGAGTTTAACGGTTTGACGTAAAATTATATGAAAGAGTTTCATGCCGCTGATGGGTTGAATGGGCGATCTTTTCGCCCCCTTAGATTCGCATCTTTAAGTCCAACTGGTTTAGAAGCGGAAACAAGTGTAAGTAGTTCAGCAGAAGTACATCCCAAGTGTTTTCATTGGATAATAGATCAATCATTCCGCGTATGAATATTAGCTTATATGGAAAGAAAATAGCCCATCAAAATGTACCTGCTACATTCATAATAATTATATATATTCGGATTTATGATCAATCAATAATTATATCAATATAAAAGTCATCTTTTAATGATGTTTTATAGCTAATTAAAAATTAATTACATGATCATTTAAATTATAAAATAATTAGTTGTTTAAGTAGGTGATGTAAATTTAATTAATTTATCGTTATATTACGATTTTTTATGTTTCAGATGTTGTATTAATGTTCTTCAGATGTTTTATTAAGTTAATTAAAATGTAATTACATAATCATTCAAATGATCAAATGGTCAGCTGTTTTAAGTAATTGATATAAATTTAATTAATATTTCGGTATTTTATGATGATTTTACGTTTCAGATGTTTATTTATGTTCTTCAGATGTTTTATCAAGTTAATTAAAATTTAATTACATAATCATTCAAATTATCAAATGGTCATCTGTTTTAAGTAATTGATATAAATTTAATTAATATTTCGGTATATTATGATTATTTTATGTTTCAGATGTTTTATTAATATTTTAGTTCATTAACACGCAATTAAATAATCATTTAAATTATCAATTGATATAAATTTAATTAATATTTCAGTATATTATGATTATTTTATGTTTCAGATGTTTTATTAATATTTTAGTTCATTAACACGCAATTAAATAATCATTTAAATTATCAATTGATATAAATTTAATGTTTTAGTGTATCGTATTTGAATTTGTTTATTTTTTAAATGTATTTTAGTTAGTTTAATGAATATTCTTCTATTATATTGTTCGGAAAATACTGATATTTCTTTTTCGATTCTATTTTAAAATGTTCATTTGCGTTGCCATTTTGCATTGTTTCATATGCAGAATAAACGACATTTTGTCAAAAAGTAAATTAATGACAAAGTCATTTCTAACATATTTTATCACGTCTTCGCTCAACAAACAAAAGAAAGAGGTTAAAAAATATTTTACGTCAAATGTTAAAAAAAAAGTGTTTCGTGTCGCTGTGAGTTAAACGCGGTGAAAAGTCATAAGAAGTCCAACGGAAGTGCATCCAACGCAAGGTGTTTTCATTGGATAATAGATCAATCACTCTGCGTTGAAATATAAGCTTACATGGAAAAAAAATAGTCCATGAAAATGTAACGGACACACATATATCATTTTTAATGTTTAATAATTGTTTTGTACTCTTTTATAAATTTCTCATAATTTATTTTCCAAATTTACGAGCCTTTGATGATTAAACTGAAAACTTATAAATTCTTGGACATCTTCGGTATTTCTTTAAACTTGCTCATAATCAAGCGAAACAGAGCAATGAAGGGAAAAGAATTATCTGTTGGTTCGAAGGTGATTTCAGAAATTTAAGCAATTTGGATTATTTTGATTATCCAGACTACTATTCTTACGTTGCTTGTTATTTTCACGACGTTTTGCTCGAGCGATATGACCCCGACCATCTTCAGGTCCACCTTTTCGAATCTATATGTCGAACTCGGGAATCTAAATTGAATTTCGAACTCAACCCTTTATTTAATACACAGAGGTAGATTTTTCTCTTTCCCTCAGCCATGACCGGGTAAAAGTGTTAAGTAATTTTTTTTTTATATGGCGCAACGGATAAAAGGTTTGAGTAAACCAGTTCGAAGGTTGAAGGTTCAATCCTTACTACATGCGATAATAATTATATAAAGAAATAATTCAAATTATTTAACGCAATAACAGTCAAGATGAGAATAGTAATCTGAATAATCCATATAATACAAACGATAATTTCTCATCTAAAAAATTTCGAAATATAATTTAAAGCAATTGTTGAACAAAAATACATTTCAATTTTTTTGAAAAATGTCTAAGGCACTTGATGTCAGTATTTAAATAGTGCCTGGCCATCTGAAAAAAATGGAGAAAGAGTACAAGAAACTGAACCAGCAGGAGATCAAAATATAAGTGCTTTATTCTGAAATCGATCATTATTTTCCGAACAAAATAAAACTAAATTCACATACATTGTCCAGGTTTGAACGCATATATGTAAATAGTTTATATATATTTTATTATTTAAACAGTTTACTTCCGGCTCGGTTGGTGTCAAAGCGAAATCCGCGGTATTCAGAAATAAGATTTGGAAAGAGAAAAAACAATTTGCAGTCGCCAGGGTAAGACAATTTATATTCTGCATTTATTGAAATATAAGCTCGGAAGCTCGGCGTTTTCTGGAAATAAATGTAAACTTTCGATATAATTGGTAAGAATGATAGTTAAAATAAAAATTAGAAAACAGATAATTAATTAATCAGATTGATGCATAGGTTATTTATACAATGACCTGAAGTTGTTTAGACGACATTAATAGATTAATTGAAACGATATGATACAAAAGAAAAAAGGAGAAAGAAGGAAGAAAATGAAGAAGAAAAAGGGGAAAAATAGATAACTCTGAACCGATGTGGTGTGTATAAATTGGTCATTCATTTATATATACATTTTAAATGCATTATTTTTATTGATCGAATATAAAAATTTTGAAAAGAAAAACGTATAAAAAGCATCGATGGTTATAATATATTTTGAACTTTTAACTACAAGTTTAACTATGAGTGGAAAAAATAGACAAAAGCGATATGTAAATTAAATGAATACGATTGCATTTTGATTCTTTCTTCTGACTAATTATGGCGAATGTACACTGATGAAGCCTTTTCGTAAGTGTTTTTGACATTTTGTATACCATGACAATACATATTTTCGGAATGGACAGAAACAATTGTCTTCTGATAAAATGTTTTTTAAGTAAAATATGGAATATTTTCTTAATAATTATTATATTAAATTACGTTATGAGCCTAGTTGTCTGGTACTCTATTGAGATACAACATCAGCTTTTGTGTGAACAAATACATTTATATAATACATGTGTGGGTGTGTGTGTGCGTCTGATAATATAAAAACAGGATATTTTTTTATAAAGTTCAGATCTATTCTTATGAGAGAAAATCAACTTCTAAAGCATAATGAAGCTCAGTATGCAAACCTTTAAATAGTTCTGTCAAAATTTGGAACAGAGTTATAAATCAATAAATTGACAGATCAAATTTATGTCACACTGATTCAAAGCTAAAAAAAGCAAGCTGTGTTTCTAGGAGAACCAAACTTGAAACGAATGCAAATAGTAAACAAAAATCTCTCATCGTCAGAGCATTGTTGTCAGATAAAAACTTTAAACTATTAAAGTGAAATTGTATGCAAAGAGATTTCAATGACAACATGGGAATTGATACACTTGAAAGAAAATTTGAATCATTCAGACTCGAATGTTCAGAAAAAATTCGTTTGCACATCGAAAACGGCTTAAAACTCAATACAAGATTGAGAATGAATGTCAGAAATTAACTCTGACATTTGACATTTGAAAACCGATTTTTTCTTAAAGTGTCAAATGTTAGAGTTTATTTCTGAAATTTCTTGTCTTTTTGTATTGACTTTTGAGTTTGCTGATGAACAGTCGATTGTGACAATTTCTTGGTGGTGTGCGCTACCCCCTTCCCGACCAAAAAGAGGAGTTAATACTTGGGAAATGGTCTCATGACAACAGGTGACTCAAAGAAAACGGGCCCCGTGTAAACTTTATATGATATCTCCTTTATTTATTCACCGATTGCCCTTATTTTACAGGACATGGCAGAATCAACGACCGTGAGTACACCAAAACCTCAGTAGGAGCTGGGACAAAGAATACAGTGTGTTAAATTTTACTATAAGACAGGCTCGTTTAAGAAAACCCAGGACAGTTTCATGCATCAGTTCGGATGTGAAAAGGCTCCACCCAAAAGCAGAATTCAGAACTGGGTGGACCACTTCGAGAAGTATGGGACCGTGGAGAACTTCAACGCTGCCAGTGAGAACCGTCCAAGCCACTCGGCACGTCCCAAGAAGCGGACAGCCGAGCTGGTCGAAAGTGTGAGAGAGTCTCTCCAGGAGAGTCCGAAACGTTCTGTGAGTAAGCGAAGTCAGTCCCTCAGTATCTCCCTTGAGACTTACAGGAGAGTGCTGGTGAACAATATCAGGGCTTATCCATACAAAATACAGACGCTGCAGACCCTTACAGCCTCAGACAAGAAGCAGAGGAGCGCTATGATAGTCAAGATGCTCGATAAGATCGAGGAGACACCAGGTTTCCTTAACCTCCTTTGGACCTCATATGAAGCCCACCTCCATCTTGACGGAAACGCGAACTCCAAGACAAATGTCTTCTGGGGGTCCTTCAGACCCAATGAAGTAGCCACCAAGCCCCTGAACTCTCCTAATTGCACGGTGTGGGCTGCAATCTCGGTCAGAGGCATCATCGGACCAATCTTCATCGAAGAATCTGGCGCAGCAGTGACAGTCACCAAGGAGCGGTATGTGGAGGTCCTCAAAACTTTCAAGAGTGAGCTCCTGACCCTCTACCCGTCGCTCATGAGCAAGTTCTGGTTCCAGCAAGACGGAGCAAGTTCTCACACCTCAAACCTGTCCTGAGATTGGCTGAAAGAGAACTTTGGAAGCCGAGTGATCAGTCTCAAGACTAATTTTGAGTGGCCACCCCATAGCCCGGACCTAAGCCCCCCAGATTATTTCCTTTGGGGCTATCTTAAGGACAGAATGTACGCAAGGAAACCCAGAACCATCACGGAACTCAAGGAAGCCATCAGGGAGGAGATGAGAGCCATTCCCAATTCAGTCTGTAAGAACGTCATGGACAACTTCGTTCTGCGCCTCAAGAAATGCACGGAGCTAAAAGGAGTCCATCTAGAACACATGCTGTAGAACGGAGAAAAATAAGCCAACTACTCTAGTGTTTTAATATGATGTTGTGAATATAATAAACTAGTTATGCCCCAAAATTCATTTCATTCGGACGAAACACTAAGAAACGGGGCTTAATTAGATTTGAGGCCCGTTTTTGGGGGGGTCACCCTGTATTACCTTCCCAAAGGAGGAGGCAATACCTGTGTACACTACCCCCTGAATTAAGCATTGAAACATAGTACATTAACAGAAGTAATAGCATAATTTCGGATTTAGACAAAGTAGATTATTATTTTTAGTATTATATATGTAATATTTTATTCCGCATTTATTCATTTAACAATCCTTCTATTGAATAAAACTCTCTTGTTTTTTATAATTCTAAAAATGTTGCAGGCGGCGTAGTTTGAATCACAGATAGACATTACATGTCTATTATTAATTTTATCTCTCAAAAGTGAAAAACCAAGTAATAAAGAAATACTTTTTATAAAGCTGTCTGGCGTTTTTTATTTGTTACATACAAATGCCCTTTTGGTTGAATACATTAAATAATATCACCTTGTAACTAGCCAATTTCCATTTCTTCTTGATGTACCATGTTATTGGCACTATAATAGCATACTTCACTACAGTTTCTTTAAAACATCATGTGGTATTGACCGAACAACTGATAATATAGAAACGTTTTTCAATTATGACCGAAAAATTAAAACCAGTAAGGGAAATTACTCACATCTTTAATTGAAGAATATAAGTTGTCTCTCTTACAACTAAAATTTAAAAAATGTGAAAATAAATTAAAATTAAAAATGAAAAACTAAAATGACTTCACTGCAACGCCAACGAGGTACGGAGAGTTTTATTTGATATAAAAAACAATAAAAGGGTGTTGTTTTTTTTGTATTTTTTTAAATGTTATAATAAATGAGGGTTTCTTTTGTAGTTGGTGCGGATGTACAATACACTGAAACAAATGAATGATAACTTCGGCCTTGTGACTACAGTCAGAGTTAACAAAGGTTACCATCTAAACATAGTACTCTGTTATCGGTGAGTAATCTATTTAAAATATACCTATCCATTTCAATTTATATTGATCTATATTTTATCTATTGAATTTTCCATGTATTATACTGTATGTATATATGCATGTGTGTATTTACGTGAATTTTATGGTGAGCTTCTTTCTGGCAAAAGATCCCAGCACAAGCCCCAAAAACGATTTCGAGTTTAGCATACTTTGGTATTCTTACTGCGAGTCTCTAGCGCCTGATCTTAACCACTGGAGGGTGCAGATGTACAAGGGTACTGAACGTTTTGAAGCAGCCAGAGAAGACCGTGAAAAACTCAAGAGAGCATGTTGGAAACATGAAAACTTGCCAACTAATTGTGGAGGTGTGTGCATCTGTGAGGTCTTGTTAAGTACAGGAAATCACATAAAAGCATTTCAACTACAGCTATTTCTCTTCCAAGACAAACATTTCTGGAAACACGCATGAGAGCTTAGCCTAATTGGATGGCGGAACAGATTAGCATATGAAGATTTTTGTTATTATCCTATTATGTTTTAAGGCAGACGGGAAAAATCGATATTACTTTATTATATAGATATATGAAACAGTGTATATATATATATATATATATATATATATATATATATATATATATATATAGAGAGAGAGAGAGAGAGAGAGAGAGAGAGAGGGAAAGAGAGAATGAATAGATTGAGATAGATAGATCGATAGATAGATAGATATAAATAAATAAATTAGAGTAAATATGAAATGAATTAGGTAGATAGATAGATAGATAGATAGATAGATAGATAGATAGATAGATAGATATACACAGCTTCTCATTCTCTCGATGCTCTAAAGCGCGCCGATCAGCTGGTGGCCTTAAACGTAACACAAAAGTGTACACTGATGCAACTTCTGTGCTTTCTGGTTTGACCCAGACCAGTGACTGAAGTGTGTTCAAAGATATGTAATTCATTGGCAAGACTGAAGAGCCATCTGCAGGCCTACAGACGGTCAATAAATGGTGTTGCATCCGTCTGACAAGACGTCACAGTCATCATGTCAATTGATATGGATAACTGTGAAGGAATAGCTCTAATTTATATAGTATAAATTTTTATTTATTAAAAAGGGACAAATGTAGCAATATTAGAGACAGGTATGTAAGAATAATATCAACAAATATACGTCGATCTGACCTCTTAAGTAATCAAATTTTATTCATTCCATTCGTCGTTTTCAAGCATACCTCATATCTATTTATATCTATCTATTTATCTATCTATGTGTCTATTATACATAGCTTGGTAAGGTTGGTAGAAAGAAATCCAACAGAGTACTCGATTATTAAAACTGTGCCCTCGTGTGGAGATAAGTGAGCCTGGTTCGTAAACTGCATAAGCACCATAAACAGGCAAATTTAGGTGATTAAAATAGGATTTATCAATGTTTTGAATGAAACAAAATAGATTTTTCTATGTTTTGTATGACTTGCCCCTCCCCCTACGATTGTAAGTAGCGGGTTGTTTGTAAAAAAAACAACACTTTACACACCCCTCAAGAAAATATTAAATGTGATCGAAAAATATGTGTGATGTTTCCAAGTCAGTGAAGGAAAAATCCTTCTAGACTGATGCAATTTTTATCCCAATCGGGAGTGCCCTTTTTTGGTTGTAGATTGAATTTACCAACAATAAAAAGCAATGGTGGATTATAATGTGTTTTAAATCCATCTCCTGGGGGAAAAATTAAAATTGCCACAGTCTAGAAGGATTTCTTCTTCACTGACAGAAGAGAGAATAGAATAAGTTTAGTACTTCACTGACCGAGAAGAGAAGAGATTAATTAACAGATACTACACTGTATATGATTTGAGGATATTTTGAAACGTAAAAGGAAATAAGTAAAAATAAATCGAATATAATAGATCTTTTTTTTATTGTAGTAAGTAAATAAAGAAATGAAGAGAGAGAGAGAGAGTTATGGGGGGGGGGGTCCCAAATCATCTACATAAAAATTGCCGCATTCTAGAAGGAATTCGTCTTAACTAAGAGAAGAGATTTTTTTATTGCAATTAGTAAATAAATAAATAAAGAGAGAGAGAGAGAGAGAGAGAGAGAGAGAGAGACGTGGAGAGAGTATGGTTATAATAGGTCAAAATAAAAGAAGAAAAGATAAGAAATTACATAGAATACAAAGTATGTATCGATTTTTTTTTAGAACAATAAAGGAAAGCAAGCATATGAGAGAAAAATAATAAAAATAATATATTCTGAGGTTTTGCGATTGTTTTAATAATGTTCGATAAGTATGGATGGTCAAAATTGAAACAATGTAACTGTTTTGTATGGATTTTATTACTGACAACGCCGTGTAAAGAAGGTATTATGGGCCTCCATGAGATTACTATGAACAATTAGGTGGTTTTAACCGTAGACTGCTGTTCGTTTAACGCTGCTAGTTGTTTTTAATTGAGTTATCAGCCGTGAAAGTGTTATGGATGAAATTGCCTAAGTGCTTATGGCTTAAAAGTATGTGATAAAAAGTAATAATATGTGTAACAATCGAAGATTCGCAACTAAAATGAATTTTCTCAAGGAGATTGATATGCAGGTGACGCCATTTTGAATCAATGTACGAAGGAAATTATCTAGTTCGTTAATGTAAACCGGAATTCTGGAATTAGTTTAAGTGTATGTTTAATAATTATAAGTAATGACGGACAATAAATAAGTATATGTAACTTGATTTCTATAATTTTGAAAGAATGTCAGGGAGCATTTATTAATTGATTTAGACATTTTTTATATGATGGTTGAAATTAGTAGAAGAATGAAATTAAATATTTACGGTGATGATTCTAAAAATTATCCGATGTAATTTATTCACCGGCGTTAAGTGGGAGAGGAGGAGTAGAAGAAGATTAGAGGGAAATGGTTTTGCTACCATTTGTATGTAGTTTGTTTTTGTGAGAGTCCGTGATGTTGATTTAAAAGTAGCATTTCTTGTTAGATGTTGAAAATAGTCATATATTTTTTGAAACACGCTCGAGTCTATAAGGTGAAAAGAGTGATGAGTTTAGTAGCTTATGATGCATATGGTTATTTTCTTACCTTCGCCAAAGGTAGAGGGGAAAACCGTCTCCACTTTATTTATATATATATATAGAGAGAGAAAAAAGATAAATGTTTGTTTTTCTTCTTCCTTGTAGTGTGTTTCTCCTTGCATGTAATGTTACATCCGTTTTTTCACTTTGAGTTCTATTGTACATCCCTAAATATTGTTTTTTTTACCTGGTCTGTACTGATTTCATGTATTCAACCCCCTACACCCTTCATTATTTTTAATTTGTTGTATAATTGGGAATATTAAACTCTATAGCCCTGATGCTGTTTGTTAGCTTTTAAATTGCTGTCTCAGAAACGATCGTACACAAACAGTTATGTTGAACTTTTGGAGCACAAATAAATGATCATGCAATAAAACTCACACAAGATCTATGTTATATATATATATATATATATATATATATATATATATATATATATATATATATATATATATATATAAGAGAGGGAGATAGAAACGCTAATTACTATTAATAACATAGTCATTAATACTTCTAACAGAGGCTGAGTGTATGTATGTATTTATCGCCATGCGTATCTATCTCCCAATTAGAATAATAATAATAATAATAATAATAATAATAATAATAATAAGATGATGATGATGATGATGATGATGATGATGATGATGATGATGATGATGATGATGATGATGATGATGAAGAAACTATTGTTTAGAGTTCTCCAAAGGATGATGTACAATTATCAGGGAAATGAACAGTGTATGTGTAATGATATACATGTGTATGGGGGCATAATCACAGCATAATCACGTTCACACACACTTCTTGTTAGATCACCAAAGTTAAGTGACGTTGGACCTGGTCAGTACTAGATGGGTGACGATTTGAGAGATGCAGAAAACTAACGTCGTCATAACTCCTGACCATAATATACATGCGACCAAGGAGAGCTTGTGAATTTAATATTCCCTTAAAACTTCCTCTTTTGGAGGAAACAGGCTCAACCTGCCCAAGGTTAATGCCGCACCATGTACCAGATATATACCCAGGGTCTCAGGTATTAAGTAATAGGTATACGGAGGGAGGATCAGGTGTAATTTTGGTGAAATTCCGAAAGCATGAGGATTTTAAGGGATCCAACGTCTCGGCAGCTAACAACTGATGAAAACAATTTGTTTCATGTTTCAGCAATTCTGAGCATGAAATTGTTTTCGAAAGTCATAAGAGCTGTGCGGTTTTCTGACTGTGTACGAGACATAGAAATCAAAAAGGTTGTCAAGGTTGTTATTGGCGAGATGGTTAATAATTTTGCGGGTGTTTACCAAGTCAGTTGCTTGACGTCGAAGCTTCAATTAATCCAATCCCTAGGAGGTTAGACATTCGTAGTATGACAGGAGTCTAATGAAGGTATTTTCTTGGTTGCCATCTCTGAACGGTTTCTAGGCGATCAATCTTCTGAGCAGGATAAGAGTTCCAGAGTTCCAGACTGATGATGCGAATTCTAAGTGGAGTCACAACGTTTTAAATAGCTAGCTGGAGAGCAGCAGCTAACAATGGTAAGGAGACCAGTGATGGGGAACACTTTTGCACAAAAAGGCCTGTGTTATTTTGGCAAAGTTTCTGTTGGTTGGCAACCCTCATTAGCCAGGTTTTAGAACCGTAGAGGAGAATTGACAGGACAGTCACCTGGTATATACACCCATTGGCAACCAATGAGATTTCCCTACTGTCCAACGGGCATCACTGCAGCTGCATAAAAGTAAATCTTATTGTGGCAATTTGGTGTCCAACCCCAGGCTTGCCTTTACAATGTAATACTTTCTGACTCTATTTTTGTTTTATCTGAAACAAACATAAGTAGACTTTCAGGAATCCCCCTTTTTTAATAAGCTCTTAGGACTGACTTTCACTCCAGACCTGAAATGTAAAACTTACATCAAATCTGTAGCTGAGGTCGTTGGAAAAATATTCAGATCATTCTACCGATCCAGAAGGTACCTCAGTTCTGACGTAATTCTCTACCTGTATGATAGCCAAATACGTCTTAAGATGGAGTACTGCTGTCATATATGGGGAGGTGTCGCTCGGAGCACTCTTTCTTGTTTTGACATAGTACAACACCGACTTCAGAATCTAATGGGGGATGATCTCTTCTCTTCTTTACAGCCTCTTTCGCACAGAAGAGATGTTGCTAGCATCTCTCTACTTTATTATTATATTCATGATAGGTGTTTGATAGAGTTCCAATCAATGGTTCTCCCCGGTAAAACATTCACAGCAAGAACTCGCCTAGCTACAACAACAGAAATGAACTTTCCTTTCTTCCTATCTGTACCAAAAAACCAAAGATGGTCATCTTCAAGTCTAATATAAACAAATACTTGTTGAGCCATCCTCTTTGATAATAAATTCCTCTTAAGTTATCATCTGTCCATCTCACCTATTTGATTCTAATCCTTTCGTGGTGGCGTTCATTGTCCAACTGAAAATTTCTTTAACCATTATGCTTGAGTGCCCACACCTCCGGGCCTTGATGAGTGATAATCTTTAGTAAAAAAAAATGTTTTAGTTCTTTTGTTTATCAAGTGAATGCAACAATAGCTTACACATAACTTATATAAAGATAATTATAAAGAATAACATAAAAATTGGCATTTCTACCAGATGAAGGTTGACGGAATGAGAACAAACTACCCCCATGGATTCAATAAAGGATTCAGTTCGAAATTCCATATAGATTTCTGAGTTCGAAAAGATGCATCTGAAGAAGATCGAGGTTATATGTGTAGTATTACTGGGGTGTTCTCCTCAACTCCCACAGTTCACCCACTTTATTGACGGGATTCACTGGTCGGGTTTCAGTACTGATGTGGAACTCAAAGCTTCCATCTCCTCTTCTCTCCGTCGTTGTTCTCTTTTATAGACCTTAATTAAACAAAGAAGCATCAACAAATAAAATTGGGCTTTAAAAATCGCTTTGGTGTTTCATTTTTTCTTCAGAGTATATGTTACATATATATGTACACACATAAAACAACCCCTACCCCCTATCAAAAAGCCCAGTCGCCTTCTTTGGTGACACAGAAGATAGAGAGCGATTCTCTCTACTAATTTCATGCATCCATTTACCTGCTTCATGTGCTTGTGACGTAACATAGTCTTCCTTGAACCTTAAATGGAAAATTCCACTCTACCTAATTTTTAACCTTACGTGGAAATTTACCATTCCAATCCTATTCTTACGCACCCGTTTCTAATATTGCTACAATAGGTCCAAAATGTTGTGAAAATAACAACCAAGATGAGAATAGTAGTCCGTATAATCTAAATAATATAAATTATCAATCCTCATCTCAAAATTTCCCAAACATTAACTTACAGGCCGTATAAAATGACTTAGTGCCGCTTTGGTTTGATATCTACAAGGAAAAATATCTCTTCTTTGAATGTTAAAGTTAGGGTTAGGGATTAAGGATTAGCGTTAGGGGTTAGGGGTAAGGGTTAAAGGTTAGGGTCAGGGTTCCAGGCTCTTTAACCACACATTCTTTCGAAACCAATTATGAGAAGTGTTTTCCTTGTTCTTGCACTGTGTTGATTGAAATAGGAGATGTAGATCGCACGCCAAAGTAAATTCATGATATGTAGATTATGTAAGTGTAGATCGCATACCAAAGTAGATTCATGATACGTAGATTGTTATGTAAGTGTAGATCGCATACCAAAGTAGATTCATGATACGTAGATTGTAATGTAAGTGTAGATATCATACCAAAGTAGATTCAGAATATGTAGATAACAAGACAAAGCAGCAGCAATTACTCTCTTAAGGCAACAGGCAATCGCATCAGCACTGTTCTTTGTTTTGTTTTTATAAATAATTTTTTTTTGTTTTCTATTGTAGGTGGACAAAAAAATACGTCTCCGGACTTTTACTAACCAGATTACAGCTTCCAACAGGTTATATTAAAAAAGCGGCCTCTTGCGGAAAACCAATTTGCAACAAACATGGAATATGCAAACCTAACACTAATTGCATTGCTAACATAGTAGGCAAAGAAAAGCGAGTGTCTATCTATCTAAAATCGGTATGACTGCTTTCTTAACTGGCTTTCACAAAACTTTATGAAATTTAAAAATAGCTTATAAATGTCATCTCGTAATTTGAGACGGGTTTTGTAGATACTCGAGGTAAATAACTTTCTTTTAGTTGACATAATAAAATCCAAGATGTTATCGGTAGGACTGTTTTGTCAAGGGGATATAACACTTTAATGTCTACTAGCTAAAATACCAATCTACATTGGGTTTTTCAAATTTACTGAAATTCAATGGCAGATTATAAATCTCCATTTGTCATTATTTATCTCCAAATAACGAATAATTAACTAAAAATATCAAGATATAAATTAGGAAGTGGTTATCTACGTAAAATTACCAGGGATGCTTTCTCAAACGGATCTAAGAAGTTAACATCGTGTAACTAAAGTAGGTCGGATTTGTGATTCTTACTGAACTTTAACACCAAGTTCGCAATATTTTCCAGTCATTAAAGACAGGTTTTGAAAATCACCATGATAAAGAAGTTTTCGTAATAATATTAGCCATAATAAAATAGAAGATATGTATTGAGAAGTGGTTCTCACTTTAAATCAGTAGAACTACTTTCTTAAACAGATTTCACGATTCAATATCCACTTTTTGCAATTTCATTTGCAGTCTTCTCGAAATCCAACTCCCATAGAAAAAGTAATTATTGCAGGTGTTGAAACATTCAAGAAATTCACCTACCTAGGAAACACAATTGATTCCAGTGAGCGAACTGACATAACTATAAAACGATGTACATCCGCCACATGGAGTCTTCAGGCAGCTGTTGACAATTTTACAAAATGCGGGGATCCCATCGTATGCGAAAGTTGTAGCATACAACACAAATGTCCGGCTTGTATTCTTGTATGGCTGTGAGACATGGTCGATGACAAAACGACATGATCCTAGATGCAGCGCAGGTATCATTCTAAAGGCTTCCATGAAAAAGTATGTCGCACAACAACGTTTCAACTGGTACGGCCACATCACTCACCTAACACGTTCCAAAGTGTGTTCCACATTGATGTTGATGCCCGAAAGCCACATGGTAGGCTGCTTAAGATATGGAAACGATCAGTTGATGACCTGATCCCGGCGGACGGCACAAGTGAAATGGCAACAGAGAGAAGAAGTTTGAAGTCATTCACGAAACGTTTAACCTCAGCATGAGATAAGAAGCCGAATAATAATAGCAATAACTCCGAACACACAAAGGCTGATCACCGCAGCAAGAGACAACGTCCCAATGAACAACTCGAGAAACACCGAAAGCAGAAACAAAAAGACAAGAAAAGAAAAGTGGGAAGAAAAATAGCTACATGGACGTTTCATAAGAATAGCAAGAGAAGAGATCCACCAACAATTCTGGGTATAGCTAAGAAAAGGACACTTGAACAGAGAAACGGAACATCTACTGACAGCTGCACAGAACATTGCGAATAGGACTAACTACATTAAAGCTAAAATAGATAAAACCCAGGAAAACAGTAAATGCAGACTGTGTGGACCAAGAGACGAATAAGTAAAGCATATAGTAATTAAATGCAGCAAACTAGCCCAAAGAAAATAGAAGAAAATACATGACTGCGTGGGGAAAGCAGTACACTAGTAACTATGCAAACGACTGCATTTCGAACACACGGACAAATGGTACCAACATAAACCAGAGACAGTACTAGAAAACGAAAATCACACAGACATGGAGGTGCAAACAGATACACTCATACAAGCAAGGAAACCGGATATCATAATAGTCAACAAGAAGAAAAAATCCTGCCAAGTCGTAGATTTTATCGTTCCAGCAGACCATAATGTGAAGATCAAGGGGACAGAAAAAAAAGCAAATACATGGAACTTGCCAGAGAAGAAAGTCAATATAATACCAATAATCATAGGAGCACTAGGAACAGTCCCTAAAAACCTTGTAAAAAGACTGGGAGAAATAGGAATCGAAAAGATCACTGAGACCATACAAAGAACGGCAATGATAATAACAGCTGCAGTCTTAAGGAAAATCCTTGAATGCGGAAACCAACCCACATAAACTACGAATGGTAATCAGTCACATGAATGTTACAACAGGAAGAAAACAAAACCACAAGAAGAACACTAGTACATGAACCCAAAGAACTGACTCCTCCCCCCCCCCCCAAAAAAAACGTGATGGCACCATCCTTGGCTGATACCTCACAAAATAGTCATGAAGGGTCAAGGAAGATGGGAAGACCGAGGAGGAAGAGAACTAACCAGACCTCCACTGCTGAGAGTGCTGAGACTTTGAGGAGGCTTATTGCCATCCGGATCCCAGAGGAGACCTATGGTTGTTATTAACAAGAAATCAATGCTGAGTGGCTGCTGCGATACTGCAGAGTCATTAGCAATGGTTATCGAAAAGAGGTTGAAATCACTGAAAATCTGGAGAGGTTTGTTGTCACTCAGTCCCCAGGGAACACCATCGGTTATTATCAGTGAGCAATCACTGACGATGGGAACTTCTAGTGAGTTCAAATAATAATAATAATAATAATAATAATAATAATAATAATAATAATAATAATAATAATAATAATAATAATAATAATAATAATTGTTGAAGTACCTGTCTAAGTCAGGTTTCTGCAATCTTATTTCACTTTAAAACCAGGTTACGGATGTCCTCTAGTTTAAGAGGTAAATTTGAGAATCACCACGATAGATTAGACTTTGTAAACATTTTTGCCATAATCAAAAACAAGGCATGAATTTAGAAATGTTTCTCTACTAAAAATCAGTAGGACTGGTTCTCTACTAAAAACCGGTAAGACTAGTCCTCTCTTTTAAAACGGTAGGACTGCTTGATTGCTGAAATTTTTATTCATATCGATTGTCAAATCATCTGTAACTTTAAAACCAGTTTCGGTATGTCTTCTCGATTCCTATTAGTATATAGTACATATTTATGTGTGTGTATATAATACATATATATGTATATATAGTTGATTTATATATATATATATATATATATATATATATATATATATATATATATATATATATATATATATATATATATATAATATTTGTTATTTATGTACGTATACGTTTCGTCCTTATACCGGGACTCATCAGCATAGAGATATGACTATTCACTACCGGTCATGCGATTCGAAACCCCGGATCACGAGTATTTTACAACGCAAATCCGACGCCTTAAACACACGGCCAATTTTAAATAGCGAATAAACTGTGATAATTTTGACACGTTATCGGCGGCTATAACGTCTAAGAGCGTTATACTTTTTTGAGGAAGGAACGATGCATTTAAAGCTAGTGACGTATATATAAGTATATGTATAGTATATTTGGAGATTTCACGTTGCATTGGTTGGGGTTGAGAAAATGATTTCGTTTCCGATATCGACACAACATTTAATTCATTTTAATATATTCTTCTTTTTTTTTGCTGACAGATGTCACGAAACATGTCTTTTTGCATAGTAGTTGCAACGTCGAAATTCTACACCGTTAAGAACAGAAACCATAAGATGTATGTTGAAACGTCGCAATACTACACAGGTACGTGGCTATCAATATCATAATCTATCAATATCATAATGTTATCACTATAAACATCTATTTTAATCTTAATATTATAAATATCATAGTCATGACCTCCGTTCAGTCTCGAGAGACAATGGACACCCCTTGTAAAGGTGGTTGCGCGTGTAATTGTGAAACAATGGTTGAACAATCATCAACTACCACACCCCCGAGTCAGCACTGCTTTATTCCAGTGGCAAGGGGAAATCCAGGTAACCCATTTAGTACTGACCAGGCTGAACGTCGCTTAACTTCGGTGATCTAACGGGAACTGGTGTGTCAACGTGATTATGCCGTATATTAAATATAATAATCCATCAATATCATGATGTTATGAATATCATAATGTTATCAATATAAAAAATCTATCAATATCATAATCTATCAATATCATCATGTTATCAATATAATAATATTATCAATATCATAATATTATCAATATCATAATCTATAAATATCATAATGTTATCAATATAATAATGTTATGAATATCATAATGTTATCAATATAAAAATCTATCAATATCATAATATTATCAATATCATAATCTATCAATATCATAATGTTATCAATATAATAATGTTATCAATATCATAATGTTATAAATATTAAAAAATCTATCAATATCATAATTTAATCTATATCATAATCTTATCAATATCATAATCTATCAATATATACCCTAAGGTTACCAATGTCATAATCTATCAAAATCATGATGTTATCAATATCATGATCTATCAATATCATAATGTTATCAATATCATAATGTTACTAGTATCATAAACTATCAATATCATAATGTTATCAATATAATACTGTTATCAATATCATAATGTTATAAATATAAAAAATCTATCAATATCATAATTTAATCTATATCATAATCTTATCAATATCATAATCTATCAATATAATGTTATCAATATCATAATGTGATCAATACCCTAAGGTTACCAATGTCATAATCTATCAAAATCATAATGTTATCAATATCATGATCTATCAATATCATAATGTTATCAATCTCATAATATTATCAATATCATACTGTTATCAATATCATAATCTATCAATATCATAATGTTATCGGTATCATAATATATCAATATCATAATGTTATCAATGTCATAATGTTACTAGTATCATAAACTATTAATATCATAATGTTATCAATATCATACTGTTACTAATATCATAATCTATCAATCCATATTTTAATTTAAATTTAATATTCCTTAATAATATCAAATGTCAAATTATGTTTTTAATGAATAAATGTATTATTCAAATTAACAAAAGAAAATTCATGTGTTTTTTCTTAAATTTTGCAGATAAAAAAGTCGTCCTATTTTACAGAGTATAAATCGATCGATGATCGATAAAAGTGATCACTAATCGATTTCAAGATGAAGAGAAAAACGAAGCAAAACAGCAACCGTAATCATCCAAACTTGTTGTCTTTTGAAGAAATAAATTAACCTCAGCAGCAAAGTGTTTTCGTGTTGAATTATTTCTGCCCCTTTCGTCATATTTTGCTTTCGTCAATTTGACGGTAGGGAGGGGGCGGGGATAGTCCGTCAGCGATTACATCACTTTAAATTTAAACGCAATTAAGGTTCAATGATTAAAACCTGGATTCGTGCAGGGCCGTTTTTAACTTTGGGTGTCGCCGAATTGATTCTCCTCCATTTTAAGGGACTTGTACTTCTGTTTAAGTCCTGGGTAACTAGGTTTCCTTCTTTTTGGTACAAGAATTATATATATATATATATATATATATATATATATATATATATATATATATATATATATATATATATACCTTGCATTGAACAATCGAAGTTTGAAATAAATTTGGACATTCGTGCATGTTTATCACTCTTCGTCCATCTATCTTATATATATATATATATATATATATATATATATATATATATATATATATATATATATATATATATATATATATATATTAAAAATAACCGATAACTCGTGTCTGGATATTTTTGTATGAATCCCTTCCATTTTGCGGATTAAAGTCCTAATCTCGGAATAGAATTGGCTGAGGAAACTGCCGTAATTTTCGTTTAAGTCCAAAGTACTTTCTGACCCACCTGGGTCCATCTTCAGTGGAAATAATTTCAATCAGGTAAAGACCTGGAGTGAGTGTATAGTTAATTTTTGCGGGAAAATTTAAATACGCAACTATATTTATTTAGTATTATAAACATTTAAGTATATTAGTACTAGTGTTAAAATTAATCCTGTTGATAACCGTTATTTTTTGTTTTGATGTGTAAAGCTTCTAGTATATGGAGTTTTTTTATATTAGTATTGTGTTATAAGATACACACACACACACACACACACACACACACACATATATATATATATATATATATATATATATATATATATATATATATAGTACGTCAGCCTTGCAGCCTTTCAACGTTCGTTGAAGACTGACACATTTTAATTCTAGCTATATGGCAGTAATGCTTTCATGTTAGCTTGCTTAATCTCGATTTGACGGCGTTTGAGATGGAAATTTAAATAGTTTTGAGGGTAATAAGAATTTAACGGTAAGTATGATAAAAAATATCTTGCATTGGTCACATTACCTCTAGAGATAGAATTTTCTTCATTCTACAAAATGAAAGCATAAAGAAAGGACATACTGGCTTGAGGATGTTAGGTTTCTTAAAGTTGTGACTGAAACATGTTTTCAAATTTGTAGGCAAATTTTTTTTGTATAAATAAAACTTTTTATCACAAGTAAATTGCATAATTATCAAGCATTATTATATAAACACAGTATAGATTCTTCGGATTATTTTACCCTGTTGATACAAACTTAACCTGGTTTAATATATATATATATATATATATATATATATATATATATATATATATATATATATATATATATATATATATATATATATATATATATAATTGTTATGGTCTAACTTTATCTACCTATTCCGGGAATAAATGGACTTACCCAGACACAATACATACAGCTACGACTAAGCGTTGTGGAAGTTATTGATCGCAATTATGACCAGAGAATCGGACGCATATTTTCTGTTATATACTTTTGTTAATTGTGTCACTGTGTTTGTCATGATTATTATCGGCTTTTCAAGATCACAACACTGGCGACGAGGATTCAAGACCGACATCTTATCACACTGGAGTTGAGTATTTATTCGAACATTACCCAAACTTGTGTCGCACAACATTCGAAACCTACATCTCACAACATTGGAGACAAAGTACTCGGACTTATTCAGTCCAACATTTTTCTTCAAACGTATGTCGCACAACAATGACGACAAAAAAAATCGGATTCATATCTACACTTGAATTGTTGGATTTTTGAATAAGAAAAAGACTTTAGAGGTATGCTCTAGTTATTTGTCGCGATAATGAGTGAAAGAATAGTTGCCGATTTCTAAGTATAACGAAATAGTTTCAAAACAAAGTTTTGAAAAGTCAAGTCGTTCAACTGAGACGGAAAAAGTGATATAAACTAATAAAAAGGTCTGTCGATTTTCTTTCGTTAATCAGAAACAATGTAAATAAGATTTGTGCGAGCTTATTTTTTTCCCTTCCACTGAGAGGTTACGAACTTATCTCACAGTAAGAAAACACTATGAACTGTGTGAATTATATATATATATATATATATATATATATATATATATATATATATATATATATATATATATATGCATATATATATGCATATACGAGCCCTGTCTAAAACGTATCTGACCTTAGGCCTTCAAATACGTGACGAGGTTGGGACGCTAATCCCCTTAAAAGTAGGCCCCTTAGTGTTCATCTCAGCCGTCGTTTTTCGCATTATCTCTTTTTTCGCACCTTCTCAACAACAGCTGCACTTCGAGCAGTTTGGGGCTTGTCAGAACGCTTGATGTGCAGCCATTTTTGAATCGGTTGAACAACTCGTTAATTTGTGTTACACATCGCATCTTCTTCAAACACCTGCTGAATCTAAGGCGATGGCGGAGATGAATACCATTCCAAAAGAAGACTTCCAGATGTGTTTCCAGCAGTGGATGGATCGGTAGGCTAAGTGTGTGCAAGCAAAAGGGGCCTACTTAGAAGGGGATTAGGGCCCCAACCCTGTCACGTATTTGAAATATTTTCTGGCCTAAGGTCGGAAACTTTTTAGACAAGCCTCGTATATATATATATATATATATATATATATATATATATATATATATATATATATATATATATATACGAAAAGGTCAGTTATTTAAATTTGCTGTTAATTTAGTTAAGCGATTCAATTGTTGACCAAATTATTTAGTCCCAAAACATCTCTTTTCCATAAAAGGTGGAAATGCATGAACCTTACAAGAAACGATGATGAGGACTACACTACTTTTGTAAGCATAGTAAATAAGCACTGTGATGTCTTCAAGTTATCGAATTAAATGCTAATAACTTCAAATGTCTTATATTTGTACAATAATTGGTGTTGAATAAACTTTTGGAAATTAGAATGAGAGTCCTTAACAAACGAGAAAATGAGCCATATTTAACACTCCAGGAAATAGCTGGGGACTACCAACTGTGCGTCAGGATTCAAAGGAAATCGAACATAGTGGAGTGTTCCATATAACAAAAATCCACAACAAGAAAATAATAACTTCCTTGGTAAAATTTGATAATCAAAAGAGAAGTAACCATGTTTCAGTTGTAGACAGATGCATTGATAGAAATATTGCCCATATGAAACGAAGACATGACCCAAAAGGAATGAAAAAATATGCCAACGCCAGAAAATATATCGTCTTTGCAGATTTTTGTTGGGTTAGTGAATTACTACAACGTATTTATCCCAAATATGCACAACCTACGAGCGCCTATAAATTAACTATTGAAGAAGGAAAAAAACTATTTGGACGGCAGAATGCCAGGAAGCATTTGACAAAATAAAAAACATTCTTACGTCCGATTTATTTTTAACACATTATGATTCAGAACGCGAAATCGTTGTAGCTTCCGATGCGAGTTCATACGGCATAGGAGCATTATTTTACACAGAATAGACGACGGTTTGCTGAAGCCGATAGCGTATGTGTCTCGTTGACTTCTACCAGCAGAAAAGAGCTACTCGTAAATAGAAAAAAAGCGCTACGCATCATTTTTGCGATAACAAAGTTTCACTGTTACGTGCACGGAAGACAATTTTTTTTATTACAAACCGACCATAAAATTAATTAACAATTTATGGATCGAAGAAGGGTTTACCTACATATACGGAGTACAGATTACAGAGTTGGGATATACGCCTTTTAAATTATAAATACAAGATGGAGTATCTTCCATCTTCAAAAGTCAGTCATAAGGACGAACTGTCAAGATTAATACCGAGATTTGCTGCATCCTTTGAAGACACGATAATTGCCTCTCTACATGCGGAAGTGGAAGTAAAGCAATATGTTGTGCACTATCGTAAGAGAACTTCCAGTGACACTCGGCGAAAGAAAGACAAATGCGATGGACGATTATTTAAAAAAAATATTTTTAAAAAGCATAATAGAAAAGAACCAACAAATTCCGGAAGAATATTCCATCTGCGACGATGTAGTACTGTACAGTGATTGGGTGGTCAGTCCGGCGACATTGCAAAACATATTCTAAGAGAGTTTTATGTTTGGCAACCAGTTATATCACGGATGAAGAGTCTTATGCGAAGATACGTCTACTGGACGAACATGGATCGAGATATTGAAAATATAGTTAAATCATGTAAAGGGTGTGCGTTAGTAGCAAAGACACCTCCCATAAAATTCAAACCATGGCCTAAACAGACCAACTGTGGTCGGAAATGTATATTGACTTTGCTGGGCCATTAGACATGTTCTATTATCTGGTTCTAGTGAATAGCTTCACTAAATGGCCAGAGATACTTAAGTGTAAAAAAACAACGACGGAAACAACAATTGGGTTTCTACATGAATTGTTCGCACGTTTTGGAGTCATGGATGGTGTAATATCGGATAACGGTACTCAATTCACGTCCGTTTTATCAGTCGTTTTAAAGAACACCTCACAATTGCGCCGTATCATGTGAGAACAATGGTCAAGCTGAGCGATTTGTCGATACTTTTAAAAGACCACTAAAAAAAGCGACGAGTACTCTCACGTAGAAAGCCATGAAGGATCTTCTATAAGTTTATAGAATGACCCCGAATAATGACGTTCCATCTTGCATGTCACCAGCGGAAGATTAAGACGATTTTCGACAGACTGTTACCGACTCATAAGAAACCGGAACGAAAAACAAATGTCGAAAAGGGACGTTTTAAAATCGGAGAGAAGTTTTTTTCCCCCAGTGTTTAAGAACAACAAATAATTTTCGGAAATCGGGATTGTTGATAAAAAATTAGGAATATGCTCTACATTGTGAAATAACCCACATTTCCTAAAAGAGACATTTAAAGCAAATCAGAAAAAGATATTCCGATGCTGCAGAGGATAACACTACAGAAGAACAATTGATGGACGTCGTGTTTGACACGTTAGAATTGCCAGTTCTGCAAGCAATTCATCAAAAGAAAGAAAGGTGTTATGGTGTAAGTTGATCTACTTATTTCGAGCATAAATGGACTTAACCAGACACAATAAACAAAGTTACTAATAAGCGTCGTAGCAGTTATTAATGGCATTTATGGCCACACAATCAGACGCATATTTTCTGTAACATACTTTTGTTAAATATACCACTGTATTTGTCTTGATTATAACTACACATTCAAGGTCACAAAAATAATATAATTTAATAAATGTTCCGATTTTGTTTTTAAAAACATTTCAGGCTTAGATTTTTAATTGGTTTAAATAAAGGTGTTGACGCTTTATTGCATCTTACATCTCATCCAATTTCAGATGAAAAGAGTCCTATAATCCAAAGGAGAAGCAATTATGTAATGAATAAATTGAGTAAATAATGATGAATGAGTATGAAGAAGTTTGAGTAGGCTTGAATAAGTTTTATTCTACCAAGAGAAAAACAGAGATGGAGTCTCTGCAAGAATAATAGTCGTTTGAGAAAAAAGTGAACAAAGGGAAGTAATTCACTTCCAAAGAGCATAAAAGGAAAGTGTACAGTTCTTTTCTTTTTCATCACATTCTCCGTCACTCAAGAAAGTTCAAGGTCGTATGCTTGTCTTAGGATGGATTGGTTGTATGGATTCTTAGGAGTGTGTCTCTGCTTAAACTGAAAAAAGAGAAAAAAACTTCAAAGCCGATAGTTTTCAGCTAAATACTGAGGACTCTGACGGATTCTAGTATAGAATCGAAGTATCTCCTGAAGATTTCCTCTGGCAATTATCCAAGTGTGGGGAGTGAGGAGGATTCATGTATTTGGGCACTCGAGTCAAGTGAAAGTACTGTATTTATGATTTCAGTGACAAACTTAAGCAGAGTACAGTCCTGGGTCGAATGAGAACGATATATGAAATATAAGTAACTAACATTGCTCGTCGAAGAGAAGGAAGGTCAGATTAGTGCCATGCATAGCCTGATTTTCTCCACAAATGGTAAGGTTGTTAATGTAGGAACAAGTTCCTCGAAGGTTTTCTCGTTTGATGATGCCATCGATTACGGGTTGACAACTCGCTATTCTATTGGTTACTCCAAATGGGATTCAACGAAACTGATAACGATAGAGAGATGTAGCAGCTTCGAAGGCAGTGTATTTTCATTTACGTTCTTCAGGTTCGATCAATCTGCTGATAAGCACTGGTTAGATCAAGAGTGCTAAATACTTGATAATTCGCAATCTCATATACCATTTACTCCATTCGAGGAAGAGAATAAGAATCCAGAAGAGTTTATCGTTTGTGAGTAATCTGCAGCAAATCTTGTGATTTTCATGAGATATTACAAGTGTATGGGCACGCCATGATAATTGAGAGGCCTCTATAATACTTTCCTCTACCATACGGGATGTTTCTGATTGAATAAATTCAGCATCAGGTAGGATATATATCCTGGATTTAAAAGCTATTGGGCAACAGTCTGAAATTAACAGTGGTACTACAGAGGCAATTGTCCAGCTATCAGTAAAGCAAGATTCGGCAAGGCATTTGTTGTAGAGTTTGACGAGGATACGGAACATCTCAGCAGAGCATTTCTTTATTACTATAGCAGAGATATCACCAGGCCCACATGCTTTTGAGATCTCAAGTTTTGTTTTATGTTATCCCGGAGTTGGGAAGGGGTTATGATCAGATCATCGAGTTTGGCTTCAGTCCGCCATCGGAAATTTAGGAGGGACTGGTTTGTGGATTCCAAGCTTGATTTAACTCATTCAGTTACCTCATTTGCGCAGAGAAAAGGTTTTACTCTATTTGGCTTCTCTCGTGTGATCTCTGATGGATTCCCAATCAGCCTGTTTGCAGTACCTCGTCGTTTTAAGCAACGGCTCTTCAGCCTCGGGTCGAAAGTTTAGTGTGATATTAAACATTATCACAAGGTGATCAACGTTCCCGAGTGAATTCTGGGTATCTGTCACACAAGCCTCGGATAGATCGAGAAGTGAAGCTGGTTGATCCTCATGATATCCTACATTTAAAATAAGCATAAAAAAGTGTTTGTGGAGTGATAATATTCCAACAACAGTAATAGATTAAATCAAAAAGGACTATAAATATGTCGTATTTGTTATTTGTTGTTGTGTCATGTGAACGCGAGAATGAAAAGATATAGACTTTATTTGATAACGTTGTGTTATTCTACTATTTTTTTGTGACCGATACAACAAAAACTGATTCCACTGGGTGAGGTATGAATATCTCCCATATATTCTATATATAAGAACACAACAATACCAAGACCTGAAAAATAACTTGAAAACAACGTGATCTCTGAAAGAAATAAAAATAGACCGTTTGTGGTAGGAGCAACTGGCTTAATCAAACAAAATGAAAACAAAATTTAAAAAGAATACCGGGACATAATCACTGTTAAATAAAACTGTTGTGAAGTCTAGATTGCATCTCTAAAACGGACAAGGTCAGTCCTAAAATAACCTCTGATATAAATAAAACTCATAAAAAATGCAAGTGTTAGCCCCAGGAGCGGGGCCGTCTTGATCTCTAAAAACTAACTGAACTAACATTTAAGAAATTTTTAAAACTGATTCTGAACACTTGGGCATAAAGATTTCCTTCATTTTGAATTGATTAAAAAAAGTATTCAACTATCTAGAAAATAGAATGGATTATACATGGTGGGTAATAAATATTTAACACAAATATTGTGGGAAATTCTATCCAGAAAGAAAGTTTAATTCTTGTTAGATAAGTGCTAAAAGTTGAATTGAGAGCGACAGCTTTTGAAGAAAAGGAACAATAACTGTCTACACTAACTGAACAATTTTACGTAGGCAAACAATAAGGAATGATATACAAACAGTAAAAGGCCAATATACAGAATTAGGGTTTACAAACACGTGCATTCACGTGAACTTATCTTATGTGAAAAAAAACATTCTATCAACAGGCGCACTGCTTCAGCTCCAACAATTTCTTTTGTAGACCAATCAGACCTTCTTCCTGAGAGACGTTAGAAAACAGCTCCTTCCGGACAACTGCATGTCACCTTGCCCTGCGAAACTAACAGCCGAAACACAAACTTCCAGCTTCCTGAGATTGTTGTACCTTGTGGTGCAATAAACAATACTCATTTCGTTTATATCGTTCTCCTGTGTTTGTCATCCTTTATTCGCGTTATTTTTTTTATTTGTGCTTCAACAATAGTTGTAAGACTGATCACCAGCATCGGACGCTGCAACAGTGGTTATCACGGGTCATAGCAACATTTCTCTTTAAAATAATAATTTAAAATCTGATTTTATGTAATCTCTCTGTATTCACTACGTTCCCACGGTAAAAAAGATGCGACACAAGGCCGAAAAGTGGGGCTTCGAAAGCACCAAAATATAAATAAAATGTCTGTATCTTTCTTTCGATCTACGTATTAAATATTGTTACTACTTGTAGTGCTATTTGCTGTTGTTTATAATGAACTATTCCAATCTTTTCATTCTTTTCTTTCTTTATTAATGAACAGTAAGGACCTCCCAAAACAACAACAAAATGATGCCACGTCATCATTCTGTGTGTACTTTGTAAAGTATGCGTACTTTAAATTTTACATATGTTCATTTATTGTGTTTTTAAATCTCCCCCAAATAAAGTTTTATTTATAGGAAGTTGTTTTAAAGTCGAAATGTTTATTTAAAGATTAAATCATCGAACAGGGGAATAATATTAATTTGTATATTGAGAAATAATTTTTTTAAAACTTGTTTTCTCAGCGGGGGTTTGAAATGAGAATTGCGTGTGAATTTTTCAATATCAACGGATGATCAAAAGAGATAGAAAATACGTTTCGTGTCATTATGATTTTTTAAAAGTCGTTTTTTGGTCCGATTAAAAAGCTGAAATGAATAATGGAAGTAACATTTTTTTGGAATTATTTTGTTTTGTTGGATTTCGATATTTACACAAATATTATATTTATTAATATATATATATATATATATATATATATATATATATATATATATTAATTTATTATTTTAAAATATTTATATATTTATTTGTCTGCCGAGCTAATATTTTTCTTCTACAATAAAAATTTCCATCTTAGGAATATATAACCATGTTGGTTAATAAACAAACCCCCTTTTTTCTATTAACTACACTGCTCAATCGCCAAAACGTTTTTTAGAGTTGCCGGTAGGTACAATCGAAAATTCGAACAAAAACTTTGAATGAATAAGCATTTAAATGTAAAAATAAAAAGAAGAATTGATTAAAATGATATAATACTTACTTTTGTTGAAGTAATACGTTTTCTTTTTTAGCGTAAAGAAAAGACTGAAAAAAAAACTTCGTGAACATCTGACCAGTAGTTGATTTTTGTTAAAAATGGCTACTACATAGGAACGTTGTTTTAAGGTGGCAATAACGTAAACACTATTTTAGTTTCTCATTTTCATTAGTTTTGTACGCTGAATTTTTTTAAATTTTTAATCATTACCAGTTAATTTTTGGTTTCTTCTTTGGAATAGTAAAACGTTACGATGATAATATTAATCTATATTAAAGTTACAGTGTGTTACATATAGTAGGGGTAAATTCTATGGTGAGCTTTGGAGGTTGCTAATGAACACACACACACACACACACATATATATATATATATATATATATATATATATATACTTATTAATTAATTTTTACGTACATATAAAAGGAATCCATGGACACGTGTTTCTGACTATCAGCAGTTATCAGCACGGTTAACCTAGGCAAGGATCGAACCTACGATATTACTGTTTGCGGTCTGGCGTGTCGAAATATATACGATTTTCTATCGCCATATTGTTACCTAGTCTTCTGTTATTGTTTTCTTACGATAGAAACATAGCTGTTTTCTTCGTATTTTTCACTTCCTAAGCGGTAAAGAACATTGCATTAAGTCGTCCTTTTTAATATGGCGTATAATTATTATTCTAATTATATATATATATATTTATTAATATATTTTTTAAGCATGTTGATGGCAGCTGATAGCCAGAAACATGTGTCCATGGATTCCTTTTATATGTACGTATATATATATATATATATATATATATATATATATATATATATATATATATATATATATATATAATTACACGTCCTATTAAAAAGTGCGACTTAATGCAATGTTTTTACCGCTTAGGAAGTGGAAAATACTAAGAAAACAGCTATGTTTCTATCGCCAGCAACAACAATTACAAAAGACTATATATATATATATATATAGAGAGAGAGAGAGAGAGAGAGAGAGAGAGAGAGAGAGGGGGGGAGAGAGGGGGGGAGAGGGGGGGGAGAGAGAGACGGAATAAAATAAGTGAGAGGGGTAAATAAATATCTGACCTAATCAACTGCCTGTTAAAAGCAAGCAAAAATTCTTACTCACACCCTGTAATGCTACCAAGACAAAACTCTATTCATTTAACAATTATAAAAAAAACCTTTCTAACCACCGATTGCTATGGCTGGTAGAACCCTTCCTTGTAGTCCAACATTCAAACTACTTGGCCTAATATTCACAGTTAATATAAATTGGAAAAAAATGCATAGAAGATACTGCCAAATATGCTGCAAAGAAGGTTAACTTCCTCTACCGGGCTATAAAACTTCTCACACCAGCCAGTATCTATGCATGGAGTATTGTTGTAACATCCGGATTCGTGCACAAAAAAGTATCTAACCTAATAGGTCCTTCACTGTCTATCAAGCTTCAGTCCCTGGCCCATCACTGCAATGTTGCATTCCCGTGCTTGTCTTACAAGTACTTCCACGGAATGTTCTCTGACTAACTTACTACGCTTGTATCCCTTCAACGTAATACCCCCAACCAACCCGAATAGCAGCACCATCCCATCAATTTACCGTGAAGATCACCAGATGCCGAAACAATTTTCTACTCTCATAGCTTCTTTTCTCGGACAGCTTGCCTCCCTTTGAATTCTCTTCCTATTCCTTGTTTCCTAGACTGTACCAACAAAAATGTAAATGTGATGTGAACAAATATATTGCTACACAATTTCCATTCATTATGTCCCCTATAAATCTGACCCCTAATAACAGCATCTCCTAATGTCTCAGTGTTAATATGCCTTGTTTGACGTGAATAAAAATAGAATTAAAACAAAAAACTATCAGAAAGCAAAATCAAGGCTATCTATAGCCACATGTTCGAACACTTTTTGATTAGAAGGAGTGTCAGAATCCTAGGCAGCGTATTGGTATTGTTTCCAAGGAACTGGCAATGCGGCACTGGCAGAAGTCTTTCAGCGATGAGGATCGATTGGCAGAAGTTGGAGCTCGGTATACGTTTTTCTGAAAGAGTAGGATGGTGGGTAAAAGGCAAATATGTGGAGTGGGCTATGCTGTTCGTCAATAGTGTCAAGCAATCGCCGTTTTAATGATAGGAATATGCGTCTGTGTGTGGCATTGTGCTGCAATCGATTTATTTTGGTTCATGCTCCAACTCTTAGCCTCTCCTTCTACCAAGATTTCAGGATGGTGCTAATTTTTCTTCAACGGAAAAATCATGCAACATGGTCCGCATTGTGTAAGTATGGAATGGAGAACATGAATAGTATTTAGCTTCTTCATCTCTGCTTTAAATTTGGCACACACATTTAAGTTATCATCTGTAGACAAGGCCTTCAAGATGTGTGCATTATGCAAGCCATGTGGGATGTGGAATAGGGGTCAGACGACAAGCTAATATGGTAACATATTATAGCTTCGTATTATGTGTAAGTCTGGCTCTTCAGGAGTAAAAATTCCAAAGCGCTTTGATGTTTTTAGATTAGACTGCCTGGAATGAGAGAACATAGGGATCTTTGGGAGCGTAGAGTTTAATGGCACATAGAATCAATTTAGGACGGGGATCTAGAAAGCCAGCGTTGAAGTTCTTTGTCTTAAGAAGTGGGGTCAACAGGATTGGATGAAAACGATGTGTAGATTAATAAGCTTCTAGGAGAGAAAAACAAGCTGTACAAGCTATACCTCAGCACATGTGAAAAAGAATCGTCACTCCAGCACACTATATGTAACATGAATGGATTTTTCTAAAAGAATACAGAAAGATGTCAAAATTATGCCCACTTGATTAGGCAGGTCTTCAGAAATAAATCCTCATCAATGGTACCGTTCATGTTCAATAATGGGCCTTCCTCCACAAAAGTCCCGAGGATATTATGAAATGGTGGACTGAGTATTTCACGGGCCTCTTCCTTAAATCGTCAGTGATTGATAAAGATGCATCAACAGTTTTCCATTGAAGGCTATCAGCCATATGATGATGGCTCACCCCACTGTGTCTGAAATTATTTTTTTTTAACATAGTTCACCCCAAACAAGGCAGGGCGCCACTGTAGACATAAGGGGCTACTGAGAAAAAAAGGGAGAAGGTTAGGGGGTCAACCTAAATTGGGATCTGCGTAGCAAGATGTCTGTTCACATTAGTTTTAAATTTCTGCATGTCACTACTGTCGGGGAAACAGGGGCCAGGGAGGGAGTTCCAGAGGCCAGCAGCACAAGCAAAGAAGCTATTTGAGTAGAATGCTCTCCGGCATCTGGGGACCTCCACAGTGAATGGATGGGATCTAGTTGATTGTCGAGTTGGTCTATTGAATTTAAGTTGAGGGGGCACTAGAGTAGCCAATTCATCGGAGCATAATCCATTGAAGTATTTGTAAAAAAAGCACAAGGATGCTACATTGCGTCGATAGGACAGGGACTGGAGCTTGATTGACAGTGAGGGACCTATTAAGTTGGCAACTCTTTTTGGACCTTTCCAAGGAGGAAAAGACTAGTAGATGATGCACCAGCCCAGATGTGGCATCAATACTCCATGCATGGGCGGATGGTGGCTTTGTAGAGATACAGGATAATGTTAGGTGTGAGGAATTTACTAGCACAGTAGAGAGAGCCCACATTCTTTGCGGCAGCCTTGGCAATGTCTTCAATGTATTTGTTCCAATTCATGTTACCTGTGAAGGTTCGGCCGAGGAGTTTGAATGATGAACTCTCAGGTAGGGTGTTATTTGCCATGACAATCGGTGGTTGGAGAGGTTTCTTTTAGTTATTAAAGGAAAGTAGCATTGTCTTTGCGACATTAAAGGTTACCAACCATTTATGACCCCAATCCACTACAGCCTGGAGGTCATTTTCTAAGGATTCGGCTATTGCCTCGGATATGATCGCGTCTGTTTTGCCAAAATGACGAGAGTAAAGGGTGGTGTCGTCAGCAAATACACCAATCTCAGACTCTATGTCATCAGGGAGATCGTTTATATAGATCAGGAACAATAAAGGTCCAAGGATAGATCCCTGGGGTACACCAGCATTTATGTCATGTTGCTTAGATGAACGGCCATCGAGGACAACCTGGATTTTTCTTTTGGTTAGGAAGGATATAATTATATTAAGTAATTGCCCAGTAATACCGTATGAGCGTATTTTCAGGAGAAGCCCTTTATGCCATACCTTGTCGAAGGCCTTGGATATATCAAGCGCTACTGCCCTAGCTTCTCCTGCCTTGTCGAGTGTATTATACATGCGTTCAGAGATGACCGTTAAGATGTCTGCAGTAGATCGTGCTTGTCTAACTCCATACTTGCGGTCAGATAGAAGTTTAGCATTAACTAAGTGACGTACTATCGCTAGATTGATTAAGGATTCAAAGATTTTGGCAAAGATCGGCAGTAGACTGATTGGGCGGTAGTTCTGAGGGTCAGTTCTATTCCCAGAACTTTTGTAGACTGGTACCACAGAGGGCAATTTTCCAGCTATCGGGGAAGAAAGATTCAGCTTGGCATTTATTGTAGAGTTTGGGGAGGACAGGGGCCAGTTCAGCAGATCATTTCTTTATTACTATTACAGGAACAAGATCAGGCCCACAAGCTTTGGAGGTGTCAAGGTTTTTTATGATGTCTCTGATCTGGGATGGGGTGATGACCAGGTTATCAAGTGTGGCTTCGGTCCGCAATGGGAATTTGGCGAGGGGGTGGTTATCTGAGTCCAAAGTTGATAGAAGCGAAGCACTGGGCAAGTAGTTCAGCCTTATCGGTGGCCGTGCAAACGACATCATTGTGGTTTGATAGTGGGGGAATCGTTGATTGACCATTGTTCACTACACTATTGTAGATTTTCCAGAAATCGCGAGTACCTAATTTCTGTGACTGAATTCGTTTTTTTGTTAACTCATTATACCTTTTCTTTTCTTCGCCTATCACGGCCATACAATTATTTCTTGACTCTATAAATTTATGTCTATTAATAGCTGACTTATGACGGCCGAATTTACGGAATGCTTGTTGCCTCTCAGCGATGGCAGCTGTACATTCCGAGGTAAACTATTGGGAAGAGTGTGGCTTGCTAAATAATTTTCGCATGGGGCATAGGCTTCAATGCCTGCTTTGACCCATTCAGTTAATTCATTTGCACACTAGTCAGCAGGGAGTGAGAAGGTTTCCCTCCATGAGGCGTCGCTGATGTGATCTCTGATGGACTCAAAATCAGCCTGCATGTAGTATCTCGTTATTTTGAGCAACGGTTCATCAGCTTTTGGACGACATTTTAGGGTGATATGAATCATTAGCACAATGTGATAATCATTCCCGAGTGGGCTATGAGCATTCGTCACACAAGCCTCGGGCATTGAGGTCAAGAAGAGGTCTACTCGATCGGGGATGTGTGTCGGAAAATCAACAGTTTGAGAGAGGGAGTGAGCTAAGGAGAAATTATACGTAGAGTTGCCGGCTGCGTCAGTAAGGCTGGAGAATCCCAACCAGTCACGGTGGTGGGCATTAAAATCCCTAAATACATGTATCTGGGCATTCGAGTCAATTGAGAGTGCTCTATCTATGCTTTCAGAGACAGAGTTTAGCAGAGTACAGTTCTGGGTCGAATATATAATAATATAAGTAAGGAAATGAATATCGAGAAGAAACCTGGTCTTGATGGTATTCTTGTTGAAGTTCTTCGTTTTGGGAGTGACAAGATCGCTGCAGAAGTACAACATCTTATATTTGATGTATGGATGTGTGACCCTTTGACTCTGAAAGATTCTGATCTCTTTATATAAAAGGAAAGGAGCACGGTCAGCCTGTGACAATTATTGAAGCTGTGGATAACATCTTTTCAAAGCTCTTACCAAACCGGCTCATGAAGTGAGTGCATCCTTCAATTATTCCAGAATACCAGAGCAGCTTTTGATCAGGTCATAGTAGAATGGATATGATCTCTTCTGGATTACAATTTTAGGAAACGGTAGCACTCAGGTTTTGATAGACTAGATAAAAGCTTTCGACACTGTTAATACAGCAGCACAATGAGCACTTCTTTAGTAAAATTGGATGTCTACCAGGATTCGTCACAATGCTTAAGCAACTTGACCAAGGCATGAAGGCATACTACCACTTCAGTGGTGCACTCTCTGAACGAATAGCTATCGATGTTAAACAGGGTAACATTATTGCACCGACGTCTCTATATATTTTGCAATCACCGTCTTTCACGCCTTTAAAGACCGTGACGTCAGTGTTCTCATATATTTCCGAGGCATCGGTAGGATCTTCAATCTAGCTCGATTTAATACAAACTTAAAACTTTCCAAACTCTTGTGCAAGAGCTCCCCCATGCCGATACATGTGATATGCAGACTTTTTTCCCACAGTGAGGAGGATATGAAAGTGATAATGGACTTCTTCTCCCGAGCATGCACCACCCTTGGACTCAACATCAATGTGGTGAAAAATAATACTCACCAGTATGTCGAACTCAATATCTATGCTAATGGGGTGAGATTAAGTGTAGCTACCTCTTTTGTATATGTTAGTAGTACCCTCTTTGGAGATGGATCTCTTGATTTTGAAATACTTTTAAGAATCGAAAAGGCTAGTAAACCTTTTGTTAGTATCGAAAAGCGTGTGTGGTGAGACATAGACATTAGTATTAAAACAAAGCTAAGTGTGTACGAATATCATGTCTTGTTTGTTCTCTTGTATACCGTAAAGACATAGACCACACATCAAGGACTTGGAGAGGTTCCACCAAACGTTCTTCAGGAGGATCCTAAACGCTAACTGCCAATCGCTCACACCAGACATCACATTTCTACAGCAAACATAGAAGTACGAGTTACTAATAGTCATAAGCGCTGGGCAAGGCACCTGTTTAGGATGGAAAATAACAGACTCCCTAAATAACTGTTATGTAGAGAACGTCCAAGACACAAGCCATAGACACGTTTTAAGAATGTAGTCAACGACAATCTGAAAACCGTAGAATGATCACAAACACATAAAACAAAATTATCCAACAAAATCCATAAACCATATTTTATTTTTTTATACTATTTTCCGAACCAATTTATAAACATTTTTGTGTGCTGATGAGGCGATTATTAAAACTATTTCTCAAACATATGTACATAATAATATTTGTTTATGTTGCATTTTTTAACATAATTACAAAATAGTGATTATTTTATTTTATGACTTGAGTTTTAATATATGAGCTCCGTTAATATATGAGCTCATAATCATTGAGCGTAATTTCTTCGGCGGCATTCACTTGTATCATAGATAGTTGGAATGCTTCATTTCTTTTATATTTCTATAATTTAATTGAGTTTTTTGTACAATTAAGTTAAAAAGGGAGTAGAAAGTGGACCTATGGTTTACTTTCGGCAGCCTCGTAAGCCTCGCTTTTCTTATTTTGTCCTTTAGTCCTCACATTCCATGAGCAATGTTTCTGACAAAGGTGGAAGAATTGCTGTTTTCTGGGTCGGAATCTATCCATCTAACACTTATCGTTGGCTAGTTTTTTTTTATTTTGAAGTGATTTAATAAATGTTCCAAATTTGTTTTAAATAAGGATTAAGAGAATACACACAAAATACTAAAACCGAAAAAAAATGGCGCGAATAAGATTTTGTTATGATTTGATGACGTAAAAAATGAGTAAAAAAAGAAAATCTAAGAACTAGGAGTAAAGGAAAAGATGAAACTACGTTGGTTAAAATCTTTTTTCTTTATGTATATGCGTCTGATAAATATCTTTATAGATATTATGCACTTTTCTTCATTTTGATAAATATCTTTATAAATATTATGCACTTTTCTTCATTTTGATAAATATCTTTATAGATGTTGTTACACCGGCCGTTCTTACACAGGAGAAACAACACCGGTTGTCACTATAAATAGTGCGAGACACCAGAAGACAAAACGCAGTCTTGTAACTGTCGTTCAGTCGCTTTCTTGGCTTTTGGCCAAGATCAAAGTGTAGTATCTGTTCCGATGGATACTGCACGAGACTGGTCCTGTGCAGTTCTAGGAGGTCCACCCTCCCAGACTTTGCCTCCCCTCTTTGGGGAGGAGTAAGTTTATTGCTTACTGTCTGAGGCGCCCCTACCGGGGAATGCCGACGGGGCTGCCCAGGCAATTTTTAAATGGTCAGATGGCTCACCTCTCGAGCGCTGGCTTATCTAATCCCACTTTCCGACCTTGTGTCACATTTTACCTTGTGGGAGGTAGATAAATACCCAGTCTTGTAACTGTCGTTCAGTCGCTTTCTTGGCTTTTGGCCAAGATCAAAGTGTAGTATCTGTTCCGATGGATACTGCACGAGACTGGTCCTGTGCAGTTCTAGGAGGTCCACCCTCCCAGGCTTTGCCTCCCCTCTTTGGGGAGGAGTAAGTTTATTGCTTACTGTCTGAGGCGCCCCTACCGGGGAATGCCGACGGGGCTGGCCAGGCAATTTTTAAAGGTAATAGGTGCTCTTCCTCTAGAGTGCTGATTTATCAAAACCCCACTTTCCGACCTTGTGTCACATTTTACTCTGTGGGGAGTAGATAAATACCCAGTCTTGTAACTGTCTAGCCAAGAGCTAGTCACTTTCTTACTTTGTTAATACACTTGTTAAACCAACCCTCGACTTGACTTCCTTTATTTATTATTTACTGTGGAACAACTTCACAACAGATTGGCGACGAGGAATCGAAACGAGTTCACTGCAAAAAAAAAATCACCCAAAGTGATTTGCAAGATCCTCACGGAAAAAAAAACCATCTTAGTCAGATATTTGGATTCGCAAGGATTAACAGCAAATTAACTACTGAGTAGTTAAGCGAAAAAACAAAACAAAAAAAAACACAAATTCAAAACTTGCTACCAAAAATCGAAAACTAAAAAACGCGTAAGACATTTTCAATTATTGAAATAATTGAATACACTGATACCTTTATTTTTCTCTTCAAGTTTCACTGACTCGTTAAGATAAATGTTATCCGCGTCAACTATTACAGATATTGTGCAAGTTTGTCGTTATTATTAGGACAACATCTGATATTTGAGCAAAATCCGGATTGACTATTTATTAAAACGGTCTACCACAGAATTGTCGAGAGCAAAAGACGGACAGTAAAAAAATATATTCTCGTAAGTCATTTGTGCTTCTAACAAAAAACTGTTAAATAAGCAAGTCGCATTTTTGCAAAATGAAAAGGGGTTAAAAAGATTTCCCATAAAACTAGTCTTATTAGGCTTATAGCGACGGACTTGGTTTTGTAAAACTACGTACACATATATAATTTAAAAAAACAAACAATTTTCTTAGTTTTATTTTTCAAACAAAAGAACTGGGATTGAATTTACTAAGAAATAATATATTTCTTGTTTTGTGTATTAGTTGAGCAAATTAATTATATTAAGCACGTTGTGGGGAAAACTGATTGATTTTTACAAGTGTAAATTGTGTGGTGCATAACTTGAATTCGTGAATGATGGACACTGAATTCAAAGATTCTCTTTTTCAATTACTTAAATTCCAAACGGAACAAAATGTTGCGTTACAAAGACAGCAAGTTGAACAACAAATGGAACTTCAAAGAAAACAAGTTGAAATTGAGGAGAAATTTAAAAGAGAGTTGTTGGAACAGCAAAAAGCCCAAAGAAAAATGCATGCTGAACAAAAAGAGCTGGCGACAACACGAGAAGAAAGATTCCAAGAAAGACTGCTACAACAGCAGAAACACTTCGAAGAACTCTTGATAAAAACACAGAAGGAACAGAGAAAATTTCTGGAGGCAACACAGTTAACGAAAGCAAACGAGAATCATAATGCATTCTCCCAGACGGCTGTGTGGAGCGCTATCGAAATTTTCAATTATAATCCAGAAGACGATGTCACTTTTGCTCACTTCTATAGAAGATATGAGGATATTTTTGTATCGGACTGCAGTACATGGACAAACTCTAAAAAAGTTTGTCCATTTTTGCTAAGAAAATTAGGAGCTGCCGAGCATACAAAGTTCGTGAGTTTTATCCTTCCAAAAAAGACCAGTGAGTTGAACTTTTAGGAGGCAGTTACTTTACTAACAGAACTGTTTTCTACAAAAACTTCTCTTTTCCATAGGAGATATAAGTGTATGAATGTCACTAGAAGAGAGGAGACGACTACATTACGTATGCAAGTATAGTAAATAAACTTTGCGACGATTTTAAATTAGAGGAATTATCATCGGATAATTTTAAATATTTAATATTCTTGCAAGGTCTGGTCTTAAATAAAGACTCTGAAATCAGACGTCGTGTTTTAAATAAACTCGAAAATGAGCCATGTCTAACAATACAAAACTTAGCGGAAGACTGTGAACGTTTTGTTGCGTTGAAACAGGACAGTCGTGACATAGAGAAAAACGGAGTGTCGCACATTAAAAAAATCCATCAGAAGAAAAAATTGACTTCAATGAATAACCAGAGAAAAAACATGCAAAAGATCCACCTGGACCGTGTTGGAGGTGTGGAGATAACCATTGGTACAATGAGTGTCCCTACATATTCAAACAATGTGACAACTGCCACCAGAAAGGACATAAGGCATCACGTTGTAGAAAAAGATCTGGTAGAAAGACAGCTATTAAACTGACAAAAATTGAACCTGAAGAACAAAATATCCGGAAATATGTACAGGTCAAAATGCTTTAAAAAAAGTAAGACTACAGCTTGATAGTGGGTCTGACATTTCCATCATTAATGTACATACATGGAAGAAGCTTGGGAGACCCACTATGATCAAATCACAAAAAACGGCGAGAAGCGTTAGTGGTGAAAAAATAACCTTCGAAGGGGAATTATTGACGAATATTTCTTTCCAGAATAAGACCGTAAAAGCCAAAATTTTTATTATGCGAAAAACGAATAAACTTTTTGGAACTGATCTGATTGAAAAGTTTAGCCTATGAGATCTGCCTTTAAGCTCCTTTTGCCAAAAGGTTGAGGATTCGAATGTGGAGGCAGAAAAACTCAAGAGGGAATTAAAAGAAAATTTTCCAGACGTATTTTCAGGCGGTCTTGGAAGGTGTACAAAAGCGGTAGCAAAGTTTGAAGTTAAAACAAATGAACTACCTGTGTTCAGAAAGAAAAGAAATGTTCCATACGCCGCTATAGAGCAAATAGACGGTGAATTAGAAAGACTCGAGAACATGGCTGTCATTTCAAAAATTGATCACAGTGAGTGGGCTTCACCTACAGTTTATGTTAAGAAAAAGAACAAGGAGATTCGGGTTTGTGCCGACTTTTCCACAGGCTTGAACAAGGCATTAAAAGATCACCATTACCCTCTTCCAAGCCCTGAAGAAATATTTGCGAAACTGAGTGGAGGAAAATATTTTTCTAAAATCGACCTCAGCGACGCTTATCTTCAAATCCCTGTCGATGAAGAGTGTTCAAAACTGCTATGTATCAATACCCATAAGGGATTATACAAATTTAACCGACTTCCTTTTGGAGTAAAGGTCGCCCCTGTGATTTTTCAACAAATTATGGACATGATGTTAAATGGAATGGATTTCGCAGTAGGGTACCTTGACGATGTGTTAATAAACAGCGTTAGCAAAGAACAACACAAGACTCATGTAAACCAAGTATTCAAAAAAATCCAGGATTATGGGTTTAAAAGCAAAGATGAGAAATGTACTTTTTTCATGGGAAAAATAAAATACTTAGGACAAATCATCGATGAACAAGGAAGAAGGCCAGACCCAGATAGGGCAATGACAATACGGAACATGCCTGCTCCAGAAAATATTGCGTCTCTACAAAGTTTTTTAGGGTTGGCGAATTACTACAATGTGGTCGTACCAAACATGCATAAACTAAGATCACCCTTAAATGAACTGTTAAAGAAGGACTAAAAATGGGTCTGGACGCAAGAAGCGTTTCAGAAAATTAAAGATATCTTAACGTCTGACTTGTTTCTGGCACATTATAATCCCAAGCGCGATATTGTAGTTGCAAGCGATGCCAGCAACTATGGTATAGGAACATGCATATTGCACAAAATGGATGATGGAAAATTAAAACCCATAGCCCATGCATCCCGAACACTTCTACCAGCCGAAAAAAACTACTCTCAAATTGAGAAAGAAGCGCTAAGCATTATATTCGCGGTAAAGAAATTTCATCGTTTCCTGCACGGTAGACAATTTCTGTTACAAACAGACCACAAACCCTTATTAACGATTTTCGGATCGAAAAAGGGACTACGACAACACACTGCGAATAGACTCCAAAGATGGTGTACCATTCTTCTTAACTACAATTTTCAAATGGAGTATGTACCATCTAAGAAATTTGGTCATGCAGACGGGTTATCAAGGTTGATACCTAAGCAGACAGAACCATTGGAGGCATATTCGCGGTAAAGAAATTTCATCGTTTCCTGCACGGTAGACAATTTCTGTTACAAACAGACCACAAACCCTTATTAACGATTAGCAGCCATTCAAGCGGAAGCTGAAGTAAAAAAAATACGTTATGTAACACAATAAGAGAACTTCCAGTAACGCTTGATGAGATTAAGAGTAAGGCAGAGGTGGATGAATTTATCATAAGCACGAAAGAAAAAACCAACAAAAACGTTATTAATCCCCAGAGGGGATATTTTCAAAGGGGGGTGTTACACCGGCCGTTCTTACACAGGAGAAACAACACCGGTTGTCACTATAAATAGTGCGAGACACCAGAAGACAAAACGCAGTCTTGTAACTGTCTAGCCAAGAGCTAGTCACTTTCTTACTTTGTTAATACACTTGTTAAACCAACCCTCGACTTGACTTCCTTTATTTATTATTTACTGTGGAACAACTTCACAACAGATATTATGCACTTTTCTTCATTTTGATAAATATCTTTATAGATATTATGCACTTTTCTTCATTTTGAGAAATATCTTTATAGATATCACGCACCTTTCTTCATTTTGAGACCTATCTTTATAGATATTATGCACTTTTCCTCATTTTGATAAATATCTTAATAGATATTATGCACTTTTCTTCATTCTGATAAATATCTTTATAGATATTATGCACTTTTCTTCATTTTGATAAATATCTTTATATATATTATAGACTTTTCTTAATTTTGATGAATATCTTTATATATATTATGCACTTTTCTTCATTTTGATAAATATCTATATAGATATTATGCACTTTTCTTCATTCTGATAAATATCTTTATAGATATTATGCACTTCTTCATTTTGATAAATATCTTTATATATATCATGCATTTTTCTTTATTTTGATAAATATCTTTATAGATATTATGCACTTTGCTCTGACGAGGAATATTTTATATTCGAAAGCTCAGTTTAAAATAAATAAATATTATTTATATATTTCAACAAATTACATTGTTATGGTTTTTCAAAAATGTTTATACCTTTACGAAACAATGGTTTATAATGTGTCTACTCCTTTCTACTTATTCAAAATGGCGTAACCGCGCTCAAAGACACAGACATACATTCTTTCTCAGTAAGTCAATACCACCAGACGATGAAGAGGAAAAAAAAGAAAAAAAAACACTTTGCTCTGACGAGGAATATTTTATATTCGAAAGCTCAGTTTTAAATAAATAAATATTATTTATTTATTTCAACAAATTACATTTTTATGGTTTTTCAAAAAATGTTTATATATATATATATATATATATATATATATATATATATATATATATATATATATATATATATATATATATATATTGGTGGTGATTATGACGATGCTGCTGCTGACGACGACGAAAACCATGACAAAGAAGAAGAATTCCATCCAGACACACAAACAAACAGATGGATGCCCTTTATATATAAAATAGGTGATCGTATTGCTGAATATGTTATCATTTACCACCGGAAATCAAAATGAATACAAAATATTTACAAAAAAACACAAAAGACAAATTTATGCTTGTATAACTTTATTTCTGAATCGTTTCCTATTCTTAAAAAAAAATTGTTTCCATAACAACGGTTTCTGATGAAGTACAAGTTCATATTTCTTCTTTAAATTCACAATTAGAATCGGTCATCTCAAGAAGATGAAGTGTGTGAGGTTGATCGCATCTTTTTAGCTAGAATGAAAACAAAACGAAAATATTACAAAATTAAATCAGAAAAGTAAAAAATACAAGTTTGAAAGTGAACATTTACCACTCTAATTATATCGTATAATTGATTGGGGACTTTAGCTTGTGTTTATTTGTTTTGAATTAGGAGTCAATGCGAATTAATGTGTAAAAAGATACATTGTAGACAGCGGCCAGCAGGGTTCAGACGGTTAATCTTTTAATGCATTTTGCTGGCATGGGAACCAAGCTTGTCAGAATTGACATTAGATGAGGGATTTGAGAGCACGATTTTTTTCGAGTAACTGAACCTGTTTTGAGCAGTCTTAAAACCCATTTAACAGAGCGATACACTTCTACGTGTCTGCTTTTTTCCTTGGCCCCTTGTAGCTTTCAAAAATGAACGATACCTGAAACGACTTTCGGTTGCAGCTGGCAAATTATCTAAAGTGTAGGAGGGGGACATGACACAGGTGGACACTGGGACGTCGATTGAAAGAGGTAGATATGTCTTTTGATTAATGCATGGACTATATTAGGTGAGTCTGACAACGTGAGTGTTAGAGAGTTCTCTGAGCTTTTCATAACAAATATGCTGCCAATTCAAAGTAACGAGTTTAGCCTGGCACTGTATTTAACGACACTCAAATCCCACAATCGTCATTTCAAAAGGATGACGAGATTTTTGTTTACTAAAGACTGACCACTTATCAAGGCCAAAAGGCACCCGAGGATAAGAGTTAATGAGATGGATGGAGTGTTAGTTAAAAGATGAAGAACATTATGAAATGATTGAAAATGATTAATGGAATAAACTAAGCTTGATTACTTATGGGGGCAGCGTATGACAACTGTTTGTTTACTTTTAATTTGAAGACGACTATGTTGTAATCTGCAGGGAAGCAATCCTGTGGTAATGTGTTTCACATATAGGAAGCCTTTGGAAAAAAACTCTGTTCATGGAAATTGTACCTGACAATAGGCACATGGAGGAATAAAGGAAAGGTTATTTTCTGTTGTGGTAACATGACGAGTTCTTGCTGTGAATGTCTGACAAGGACCAGAGATTTGAGCTCAATAGAGCAACTTCCATGGAAATAACGCTAGAATAAAGAAACTTGCAATGATTCTTCTGGGAGAAAGGGGCCATGTAAAATAGAAGAGATGACCCGTCACTAGATTTTGAAGTCAATGTTATACTCTGTCAAGGCAAGAAACACCTCTCAAGATGTGGTAGCAGTAGTCCATATCGCACTTATATAGGTAGAGGAGTCAGGTATATTTTTGAGCAGTAGAATGATCCAACGATTTTTCCAACAACCTAAGCAATAGATTGGATATAAGTCTTCCTCTGTAGATCTGGAATAAAAGTAAATCACAGGACATTATCAAAACAAGAGTTTTCATTCAATCATTAGAAGTGCAGTGAAGGTTACCTAAAGCGACAAAAAATATACCCATTACCTCTCTGAAAAGAGGAGGCAATCCCTAGGAGGATAGCCTCCTGAAGAATTTTGTTATGAAATCTAGTCACGGCTAAAATCGAAAGCTGTCATGATAATGTTAATTTAAATTTAAATTTATAAAAGTGTAATCATCAAATTTAAAAAGTTGTACTTTAAATAGAAAAAATGTGAACATCAAATTAAAAAGGTTTACGTTCAAATAAAAGAAAACTCAAGTGTTTATAATTTATTATTGATTGCAGGTTATCCATGCAACAATAACTAAGTTTGATGCTATTCCTAAAATTTTAGCTTATTGTTTATAGGGAAATGTGTATCTATCATCCTATAATGGTATAAAAAAGATGACTGACACTGTAAGAGATAAGAGTTTTCTTCTCATGTTTATTCATTTATTTTTAAAGATTATATTTTAATTTCTATATTTATTTAACTATATTTTGTTTCAAAGTGTGTATTAATTAGATGTTGTTTTTTTTACTTTTTGTTTACTTACGTACATGTTGTTTTCTTTTCTTTTTGTTTTCGATCACTAATCGTAACTTTTTTCTGCAATTCTTACTTATTTACTTTCGTTTTATATATTAATTATTAAATAAATTAATTAATTTTATATATTAATTATTTATTTAATTTAATTTTATATATTAATTATTCTATTAAATATTTTATTTTATATTATATGTTAATTATTTAATTAATTATTTTAATTCATGTTATATATAAATTATGTAACTATTGAATTGAATTTTTTATTATTAATTATTCAACTAATTGTTTAAATTTAATTTATTTTATATACTAATTTTTCATTTATAATTTTAATTACTATATTAATTATTTATTGTTAATAATTTGGACGATTTTTTTTATTACTTAATCGGTGCTGAAATAGGAAATATTTGTTCATGTGTCACATTTAGCTAGAAATTATTGTGTTTTTGCTTAATAAATTAATTTTCTAATTTATTTTTTATTCTATAATTAGATAAGGTTGTATCATTATTGACTAGTACTGTTTTTATTGTTAAGTATTTATTTATTTATTATTTTTATAATTTATTATTGATTGCAATCAATAATAAATTATAAAAGTAATAAATGAATAAATAATTATCCATGCAACAATAACTAAGTTTGATGCTATTCCTAAAATTGATAATTTTAGATAGCTTATTGTTTATAGGGAAATGTTTATCTATCATCCTAAACCATAGTTTGCCAATTTATTGTCTTTACCTCTCTGTTATAAGGCGGGATGTACTTTATTTTATTTCGTTTTCTTTTATTTTTGTTTCTATTATTATTAATATTAACTATTCTTTTGTCATTATATTTGCTCTATTTTAAAGTTGTTACATATTCGATTTTGTGTAGGTTGAATATATTTATATTGCTGTAATTAGTGGCTAGTGTATAGTCTATTGGCGTAGGGATTTGTTCGAAAATGACGGGTGGATTGTTAGATAGTTTATTAGTATACAATGTGATTT
>OY744522.1:56889087-56891587 GCA_963556195.1 Sepiola atlantica | reverse complement strand
TTGATTTTCAAAGTACTCGGCGTTGTCCGGGAAAAAAGTGCTCAACGTCCTTGATAGAGGTACTGTAGTGATAGGTTTGGATAATATTTTAACAGGATCTACGCTGAAAAGGATGGGGGAATCGATAAGAGTTATTTCAGTAGTGCTCAGGAGGCCTCTTTGATTTTGAAATACTCGGCGTTGTCCGGGAGAAAAGTTCTCAATATCCTAGATAGAGCTACTGTAGTGATAGGTTTGGAAAATATTTTAACGCCATCTTCGTTCCCCTTTGGACTATTTCGCAGATCAGAAGGAGAGAGGATACCTAAGTGATTTCAGTAGTCCCCAGGAGGCCTCCTTGATTATCGAAGTACTCGGCGTTGTCCAGGAGAAAAGTGCTCAATGCCCTAGATAGAGCTACTGTAGTGATAGGTTTGGAAAATATTTTAACGCCATCTTCGTTCCCCTTTAGATAATTTCGCAAATCAGTAGGAGAGAGGATACCTAAGTGATTTCAGGAGTGTTCATGAAGCCTCCTCGATTTTCAAAGTACTCGGCCTTGTCCGGGAGAAAAGTGCTCAATATCCTAGATAGAGCTACTGTAGTGATAGGTTTAGAAAATATTTTAACGCCATCTTCGTTCCCTTTTGGACAATTTTGCAGATGAAAAGGAGGGATGATACCTAAGTGATTTCAGTAGTGCTCAGGAGGCCTCCTTTATTATTAAAGTACTCGGCGTTGTCCGGGAGAAAAGTGCTCAATGTCTTATATAGAGCTACTGTAGTGATAGGTTTGGAAAATATTTTAACGCCATATTCGTTCCCCTTTGGACTATTTCGCAGATCAGAAGGAGAGAGGATACCTAATTGATTTCAGTAGTCCCTAGGAGGCCTCCTTGATTATCAAAGTACTCGGCGTTGGCCGGGAGAAAAGTGCTCAATGTCCTAGATAGAGCTACTGTAGTGATAGGTTTGGAAAATATTTTAACGCCATCTTTGTTCCCCTTTGGACTATTTCGCAGATCAGAAGGAGAGAGGATACCTAAGTGATTTCAGTAGTGCTCATGAGGCCTCCTTGATTTTCAAAGTACTCGGCGTTGTCCGAGAGAAAAGTGGTCAATATCCTAGAGCTATGATAAAGACTATCATGAGAGGATTGAAAATGATGAAGACTATCATGAGAGGATTGAAAATGATGAAGACTATCATGAGAGGATTGAAAATGATGAAGACTATCATGAGGGGATTGAAAATGATGAAGACTATAATGAGGGGATTGAAAATGATGTACACTATCATGAGGGGATTGAAAATGATGAAGACTATCATGAGGGGATTGAAAATGATGAAGACTATCATAAGGGGATTGAAAATAATGAAGAATGTCATGAGAGGATTGAAAATGATGAAGAATTTCATGAGAGGATTGAAAATGAGGAAGAATATACTGACAGCATTGGAAATGATGAAGAATACCATGAGGGGATTTAAAATGATGAATAATATCATGAGGGGATTGAAAATGATGAAGAATATCATGAGAGGATTGAAAATGATGAAGACTATCATGAGAGGATTGAAAATGATGAAGACTATCATGAGGGGATTGAAAATGATGAAGACTATAATGAGGGGATTGAAAATGATGTACACTATCATGAGGGGATTGAAAATGATGAAGACTATCATGAGGGGATTGAAAATGATGAAGACTATCATAAGGGGATTAAAAATGATGAAGAATGTCATGAGAGGATTGAAAATGATGAAGAATTTCATGAGAGGATTGAAAATGAGGAAGAATAGACTGACAGCATTGGAAATGATGAAGAATACCATGAGGGGATTTAAAATGATGAATAATATCATGAGGGGATTGAAAATGGTGAAGAATATCATGAGAGGATTGAAAATGATGAAGACTATCATGAGAGGATTGAAAATGATGAAGACTATCATGAGAGGATTGAAAATGATGAAGACTATCATGAGGGAATTGAAAATGATGAAGACTATCATGATGGGATTGAAAATGATGAAGAATGTCATGAGAGGATTGAAAATGATGAAGAATGTCATGAGAGGATTGAAAATGATGAAGAATGTCATGAGAGGATTAAAAATTATGAAGAATAGACTGACAGGATTGGAAATGATGAAGAATACCATGAGAGGATTGAAAATGATGAATAATATCATGAGGGGATTGAAAATGAGAAGAATATCATGAGGGGATCGAAAATGATGAAATATACCATGAGAGGATTGAAAATGATGAAGAATATCATGAGGGGATTGAAAATGATGAAGAATATTATGAGGGGATTAAAAATAATGAAGAATATCATGAGAGGATTGAAAAAATGAAGAATATCATGAGAGGATTGAAAATTATTAAGAATATCATGAGCGGATTGAAAATGATGAGGAATATTACGAGAGGATTGAAAATGATGAAGAATATTATGAGGGGATTGAAAATGATTAATAGTATGAGGAGATCGAAAATGATCAATACAACG
>OY744522.1:56839087-56884087 GCA_963556195.1 Sepiola atlantica | reverse complement strand
AAAAACAAAAAAAAACGTCAATGTAGGTGAATTTCGTCTCAGGGAGCCACAGGGCAGCCTGATCTGGTATCACCAGCCAATAGTTTTGTATGTATATATATATATATATATATATATATATATATATATATATATATATATATATATATATATATTAATTTTCAAAGGTAAATGTTACCGATAATATTTACAGTTACATTACCGAGTTTTATCCTCTGATGAAAAGAGTTTGTGTTTTTGAAAAATGAAACTTTTGAACTTCTGATGTCTTAATAAATATTGCATTTATACACTTTTTTATTCTCAACTTTCATCTTTTGAATTTGTATTATAGCAACCATCATGCAGGCCCACAGGGAAAACGGGTTAGGGTTGCACCGTGTATTGTCCATCAGTGATTGAACCCAGAGTGTTCCAGATACAAAATGGATACATGTAACTTTTGTCACGCGACGAGAGTTCACGTATGCAAATGAAGCTTGGTTTGCATGGGCTGATTCTCGTTGTGATAAAAAGTGTAGACACTTTGCTCCGGCGACGGAGTGAATAAACGTTGACGTTGTGACTACGCCGAGTGTTCTCTCTCTCTCTTTCTCTCTCTCTCTCTCTCTCTCTCTCTCTTGGGAGAGAGAGAGAGCAAGAGAGAGAGAGAGAGAGAGAGGGGGGAAAGAAAAGGGAATTGGATGTTTGACTAGACGTTTGGTCGTTTACATGCGTGTTGGTAAAAAGAACACAAAGAATAATTCGGCGTTCCGTTTGAACTCAGTGGTAGAGTATCCTTTAACTCTTCCTTTGATATATATATATATATATATATATATATATATATATATATATATATATATATATATATATATATGTGTGTGTGTGTGTGTGTGTGTGTGTGTGTGTGTGTGTGTGTGTGTGTGTGGAGTTCCATCAAAGAATATACAATAAAGTAACTCACTGGAATTTGCTAAGCTGTGTTTAAAAAATATATATTTAAAAGCGTTCTTTTTTGTTATAATTTTAATTGTATAAACATATATTAAGCATTGAAGCCCTATATACTAACAGCAATCAATTCCAACTTCTCCTCAGAAGAATTTAAAGTAAGCAAAACAAGTAAAAAGCAGCAGTATGCTGAATCCAGATATCCCAAAATGGTGGTAGCTAGAATTCAGGGGCTGGCAGGAAACGGAGCACTGAAGAGGTGTTGCGAGTTGCGGAAGATACATATAGTAGTCAAAGGCAAACAGGGTTGGGTTACGTCCCCCTTTCCCCAAATAAAAAATGCTAAAGGGAAAGAAAGATTACTGTAAAAAGAAAGATAACTGTCAAATGGCCAGTCTTTGTCAGCAGGGAACCGGGACGAAATGGAAGAATGTCGAGGGGAAAAGAATTACCTGGTCAGAGTTTCGCTATTCAGTCCATTTACTATGTCCTGCCGAGCCATACCAACCTGCATATATGGGAAAGAGCGAGATACCTAATTGCAAACTATGTGCAAAGAAATTATCTTTACAGAACATCATAAGCAATTGCCCCAAAGCTTTGAGTGATGGTCGGTACTTTCACCGCGATCAGGTCCTGGCAAGAATCGCCAACAAGTGACGAAAGCAGTAAAAGCTAGTAAACATAAGCCCGGGAAAACATGGGGTCTGATCAAGTTCGTCAAGCCTGGAATGAACACATTCAGACAGAGAAGAGAGAGAACGAGCAGTTATTACCTGTCGATGACTGGAATTTAATAGTAAGCTTGAAACCCCGACTGAAATTCCCTATACACGTATCAATAACAACGCTTAGACACGCCCTGATATTGCATTCGAAAAAAAAACAAAGCAATGGATAATCATGGGAGGAATCAATCACATAGGCTAACGAAAGAAAAAGGACCAAATACTATGAACTGGTCGAACAAGAATGGATGGAGAATTCACTACGACTTTATAGAAATTGATTGTAGATAACTGACAAAATAGGCAGTGTGTAAAGGACATCTTATATATAAAGTAAAGACGTTTTTTCCCCTGTACCTTCGCGTCGAATAGGAAAATAAACTCGAACTCAATACGTTACTACAATCGCTACAACATCAAGCTTATTCGCTCGAGCGTGTTCTTAGCAAACTCTACAGTCTTACATCCACCACGGGCAAATTGTTACTTTCGTTCCTCCATCAGTCACTCTCCCCAAAACAGACACCATACAGGTAGTAGCAAGAACATTTCTCTCTAACATTTTACTCTTCCCACGCTACCAGTCTACACCGGGTACAACTACACAACGGATACTTTACACATTTTACACCTTATTATTTATGTTAGGTCCGTCTTCACATTACAACACAGTAGCATACGTTGCACAGAAAATATAACAGACGCTCCCTTCAATACATGTGCCTACGTCACTTCCGTTAAATACTATTACGCAATCTCATACTCTCAGCCTCGAACAGCGTATACAGTTCACGAAACGCCTGCCACATTCACTACGCTTAAACAGTTATGCCGATTTCCCTTACCGACCTACGACTACTTCAGGTAATACGCCGTTCCTGTTCTGCCATTTACATTATACATCTACCATAAACAACATTACGATTTACTTACTTAAAAAAAAAAACTTCTACACAATTTGAACCAACGGAATACGTTAAGAAAAAAACAAACTGTTACAGATTAACCGATTAACATTCCCTAATTCTTACTCCACACGGATTTCCCCCATTCTTTTAATGGCTATTCATTTACATTATACCTTAACATTTAAAAAATAACTGTTAACTATTCTGAGAAATTTGTAATCCCTACAATAAATAAACAATTATTACTTTTATAAATTATTATTAAATAAAATACAATAACAATTGCTTTTTTGGGATAACTTCCCTCACCGTTAAATACTTAGAGAAAATAAACAAAACATAAACAAACCGAGTACATACATTTATTCTTTACGTTTTTCACATTAGTTTACATAAACGACACCAATTACATAATAACAAATATATTACATTTCATCTCTAAAAAATAATATAAAAGAATTACGTTTTCCATACTAAAACAAAACAAATAAATTTACTTCTACCGATTTTGACCCACCGTAATACTTTACGAAAAAAAAAAACCAACGGATTACGTTAAGAAAAAAAACACGGTTACAGAATAACCGAATTACATTCCCAAATTCTTGCTTCGCACGGATTCTTCCCATTCTTTTAATGTCTATTCATTTAAATGATAACTGTTCATTTCCAAAAATAACTGTTGACTATTTTGAGAAACTTTTAATTCGTACAATAAAAAAAACAAACAAATATTATTTTTATAAATTATTACTAACTAAAATACAATAACAATTGCTTCTTTGGGAAAACTTCCCTAACCGTTAAATACTTTGATAAAATAAACAAAACATAAACAAACCGAAAAGATACATTTTTCCTTTACGTTTTTCTCATTATTACACTTAAAGGACAGCGATTACATAATAACAAACATGAAAACTTCCAACTATAAAAAATAAGATAAAACAATTACGTTTTTACTTACTAAAAGAAAAACAAAAAACTTTACTTCTACAGAATTTGACCCAACGTAATACGTTCGGAAAAAAAAGGTTATAGATTAGCCAAATGACATTACCTACTTCTTCCTTCGCACGTATTTTTCCCATTCTTTTAATGGCTATTCATTTAAATGATAACTTTTTATTTTCAAAATAACTGTTCACTATTTTGATACAGTTTATTTCATACAATAAAAATAAATATTATTATTTTTATAAATTATTAATAAATAAATTACACTAACAATTGCTTCCTTGTGAAAAGTTCCCTCGACGTTAAATACTTTGAGAAAATTACCAAAACATACACAAACAGAATAGATACATTTTTTTTAATCCAATGTTGGGGGGGGGGAGAATTGAAATCTCAGCGATTTATTAAATAGGCCTACAGAGCCCCATTAAAATCACCCCACCCCCACATTATCTTTGATACACACACATAATTAATGTAACCTGCAGAGCATTACAATCGGATGGTCGGGGAGAAATAAAATGACGATTATATGATTATTTTCAATAAGGAAGACTATTCGCTATTTTTTTAATTGACTGCAATTGAGTGACATGAGTCAAATGCCTTGCAGTGGGGTGTGGCGGGATTGATAGGTTGATGTAGTGGATCTGTTTTGAAAAGTAACAAAATATAAATAAACCGAAAAGAAAAATATTGTATTCGAGGGAGGGGGGCATAAAACACCGAATTGTACAATATATTTAAATCGACAGAAGACTCAGGAATGTGCGGAAAATCCATCAACGTTACTTCTACTATTTCGAAAAGTAAAACAAATAAAACTAAACCGAAATAAAATAACATGTATTGGGAGGGGGGGGAATTGCCTATTATATGATTATTTATAATAATAAACACTATTCTCTATTTTTAAATGACTGCGATTAAGTCACATGAGCCAAATGCCTGGTGGCGGACGATGGTGGCCGTGAAAAGTGCTGCCCGTTTTATGTTACGATTCACCTTCTGGCGAGCAAATGTATGGGCCGATTAGATATAACTCTTTCTCAAACACTAAATTAGATATTGTTCTTGCATTGCAAAGCATGCTTCACAGAGAAAATGTATATATCCAACAATTTCAGATGGCGATGGAGCATAATGGAGGTGCAACAAAAATTGAGATCCTCTGACATAGATTAAGTTATCAGTGTGGAAATTCCGGATCCAGTGGCATCTTTTACATGATATCATTAGGCACCATATGATTCATGGACCATGTGGAAACATAAACAGATGTTCACTCTGTCTCAAAGATGGACACTGCAGTAAGAGATATCCCTAACACTTCTTGAGTGAAACTCAATCGGATACAAATGGCTACCCACAATATCGACAACTATCTCCTTTAGCTGGAGGTTTTGAGACGACAGTTACCCTACCTGGCAACATAACAGTTCCTGTAGACAACCGATGCATTGAACCACATAATAAACTGCTTTGTAAGATTTTTGATGCACATATCAATGTTGAATATTGCAACAGCGTGAAATCAATAAAATACATTTGTAAATATGTAAATAAAGGTAGTGATCAAGATACCTTCACAATTGAAAGTAATGCTCATGATGAAGTTAAGAGTACGAAACGGAACGTTACATATCAACCAATGAAACCCCCAGTTATTCACCTATCAGTTCATCTAGAAAATGGACAGCGGATATACTTTACTGAAAGTACTGCGACAGATAGAGTTGCAAATCCAACTTCAACCACTCTAACAGCTTTCTTCAAATTGTGTCAAACAGATTTTTTTGCATGTACACTTTTGTACTCAGAAGTTCCACTTTATTATACCTGGGACACAAAAACTAAGGTCTTCAAGCAACGATTACAGGGTAAGTTAGTTCCAGGCTATCCGTGCGTTAAAAAAACAGAAGTTTTGGGAAGGGTATGCACCGTGCATCCAAATCAATTTCACTGCTTCTGTTTGAGACTGCTTCTACACAATGTTAGAGGTACACAGAGCTTTAATGACCTAAAAACGATCAATGGTCAAGTTATGACTACATTCAGGGATGCATGTAGTGCACATGGACTACTTGAAAAAGCTTTTACTGAAGATTTCCTTCTTAGGAAATGCAATCAACAGCCTGAAGTTGATATAACACTTTCAGACGACATCTTCAATATGGCTTTAGTACATATAGAAGCTATGACTTATAGGATGAATGGTAAAACACTGACAAAATTGGGTCTTACCTCACCTAATCGATCTAAATCGAACTAAATAATGAGCAAATTCATATTTTTCGTACTATAGTTAATACTGTAGAAGATCAGCAAGGTGGCCTGATATTCCTTGATGCACCCAGAGGTACAGGAAAGACATTTGTTACCAAGTTAATTCTTGCTAAAGTTAGGTCAGAAGGCAAAATAGCTGTGGCAGTCACATTATCTGCCATTGCAACCACTCTTCTTCCTGGTGGTATAACAGCTCACTCCACATTTAAGTTGCCATTATCCTTAACAAAAGATGCTGATCCAATTTGTCAAATAGAAATAGGATCAGATCCAGCTAAAGTTTTACAGAATTGTTCCTTGATCGTATGAGATGAATGTACAATGGCACATAAACAAGCGTTCGATGCTCTAGATAAAACATTGCGTGATCTCAAGAAACGTGATGTTGTTATGGGTGGCATAACACTTTTATTATCAGGTGACTTCCGACAAACGCTTCCTATTGTTCCACGTGGAAGTCCCGCTGACGAGCTTAATGCTTGCATTAAATTGTCATATTTGTGGAAGTACATTAAGACTGTAACGTTATTTACAAACATGCGTGTACATCTCAATAGTGACCCAATGGCTGGTGAGTTTGCCTCCCTACTCCTAAAAATAGGTGATGGCAAGCTTGCAACAACCAACAATGGCAAGATTGTTATTACTCCAGGTATTGGCTCAATTGTTTCATCACTCACAGAACTTAGTAGCAAAGTTTATCCAAATATAGCCGAAAACTATGTGCATCCTGAATGGCTAACGGAGAGAGCAATTCTAGCTACTGAAAATGACATGGTACATGTCATCAATCAACAACTGCTTGATGAAATTCCAGGTGATAAACAAACTTTCACTTCTGTGGATTCTACTCTCGATGACGACCAGGCTGTACAATACCCTACAGAATTTTTAAATTCATTAGAATTGCTTGGTATGCCAACACATAAATTAAAGCTGAAAGCTGGATGCCCAATTATGTTACTCCGGAATCTTGATGTTCCAAGGCTATGTAATGGAACGAGACTGTGTGTTAAACGCATGAAACCTCAACTGATAGAAGCTGTAATACTAACTGGTGTGGCAAGGAGCAAACTGACATTCCTTCCCAGAATACCCATTATTCCGTCGGATTCTGCAATAGAATTTAAAAAGCTTCAGTTCCCAGTTAAATTGTGTTTTGCCATGACAATTAACAAGTCCCAAGGACAATCATTGGCAGTGGTTGGTCTAAACTTGACTTCACCTTGCTTTAGCCATGGGCAGTTTTATGTAGGATGTTCAAGGGTAGGCTCTCCACAATGTCTATACATATTTGCACCATAAGGTAAAACATCAATCCTATTTTTATTACTTAAATTACTTCCAGTGAAATGATTTATTTTCTGAATCTATTTATTTAACTTAAAAATTAAAATCAGGCTGTTATATTTCCCCGGGCAACGCCGGGACACGGGTCCTGCTAGTAATGAATAAAGTGTTAGCCGCGTCCAAATGAATTTGACTAAAAAAATCGGAGCCCTGGAAAAGAATTGAGTAGTAAATGGCGGCGTAGGACAAACGAAGTATTTTTAAAGTATTTTAATCCATCACATTGACATGTTTATTTATTTATTTTTTAATCGGCACGTTGAACAGTTTAGTGTGTAAAATTGACAATCGTTTATGTGTGTGTTTAAGCTAACATATAGATTGGTCGTGTATTCATGTATTTATTTTCTATATCAGCATGTTGAACTGTTATTGTGTAAAATTGACAATTGTTAGTGTGTTTTTAATCGGTGCTTCTACGAAATTTGAACAGAACCAAACCAACTTTTGCCGAACTAAACATAACACTTAGATTTGGGTCAGGTTGGGATTTGTTTATGATTAGATTATGGTTAAGTTAGGAGTAGTTGGGTGTTAGGTTAGGGTTAAAGAAAAAAGAGTTTGGTTACGGTTCTGTATAGGTACCGTTTAATCTAGCATGGCGAGTTGTAATGTTATTTGGATATTTGTTCTTGGCTGATTTGTGATGTATTCATGTGCGAATCCATAAAACTGTTTTTTATCGGCACGTTGAACTGTTTTAATTATTTTGGCTTTATCTGATTCGTGATATGTTTACGTACGAATCTGATACAGTGTTTTTTACTTTTTCATCACGAATATCGATTTGAGTTCATACCTAACTAGCTAAACATTTTGGAATAATTTCATTAATAGTGGGACTGGCGGAACTAATGATTAACGTTAAGATGGTCCCCAATGCTAAAATTGGGCATGTTGTGTAAATAATTTATTGGTTCATAAGTATTTCGATAGTAGTATTAATGTGAGCAGGAGTAATTATTTTAATAGATAACGTTTTATTTTCTAGTTCTAGTAAGTAAATAATTTACGAAGAATCAATCGTGCAGCTGACTTATGAAGTTTATCTTTATCGTAAATAAAATAAAGTAAATTACATAGGATCAGTTGTTCGATTTGATTGCTTCAAAAGTAACAATTAGATTAGTTTGGTAATGAAACCAACCTACCTGAATGCGAACTCAGAAAAAGACAATGGCGAAACAGGAAAAGGGAAAGAAGGCATTATATGGGAGCGATGGGTGTGGGAACTATTCTCATTGGCTAATGCCTGCTGATGTGGCTCTATAAGAACAGTCGAAAATTGCCACTTCAAAAAAATGTAATGTTTGCAATGTTAACGTGTGTAGCTAAACGCTTTCAAGAAGGCGATATGACGCGTTCAAAATCAGGTCGGGGTTGCTGTCTGAGACGATATGATGCGGAACCCGAAATTAGCAGTGAATACAATGCATCACTGAAGACCACCCTTTATGTATCTAGAAAATGTATATTACGATATATATATATATATATATATATATATATATATATTGTGTATTTAGGCAGCATGTTTTCATTTAGACATACGAATGCTTTTGTTTAATTAATCTTTTATTGATCTTCTCGATCTTTCAGATAATCCTTCTTGTATTCCTGTCTAATTGTCGACTGTAGTTCCTGTTCATTTTTGTCCGCGAGTACTTTCGACCTCTCTGAGTTCGAGCTGTGCGGTAAATTTATAACGTTTTAAAAGTGTTATATTATGGAGGGGGCCCCATATCTTTGGAAACGATTAAGTTAGATAGTGTGAATTATGGCTGGGGTCAGTTGAGACAATAAGTGCGGGTCAAGCTGACATGCACTGAGGGGGATTGTTATGAATGAATCGTGTTTGTCAAAACCATAATAAAGTAACAAATTCGGACCGACACAAAAATCCCGGGTCAGAAAAGGTCGGATGTGGTACGATTGTGAATGCCGTGTCTGATTGGCCGACGCGAGGAAGTGTCTGTTACGTCATTGTGTTTTCTCAAAAACTAGTGTTCTTTTGGTGAGAGAACGCTTTGGAAGTGATAGCGATAACACCACGATGTAGCCGCTCGTCGTATGGTCTGGACCTCGAATGAGATCCAACAAATATCCCCATGCATTGTCGCGTCCCACAACGAAAAGTATGAATGAGTGAAGTGTGGAATTGGACGAGTGGATGTAAACTCCTCCACAACCAAGACATCGAATGAAAGAATCGAATCTCTCTCTGAAAAGAAAAACTGTAACCGAGTTTTGTCTCCTGCCGAAAATAAAGTTTGTCCACAGAACCAAGACCAGCAGAATCGATCACGGCCAGAGACGTAATGGAACCAAGGCACAGATAGCGATCACGACCAGTGGGCGAGGAAAGAAACTATAAGGTAACTTTATGAATTCAACATTTTCGGGTCCTAATTTGATAAGGTGAAAAGAAAGTCTGTTACGTGTTAAAAAGAGAAAGAAAAAGTGTACCATGTTAAAAAGAGAACAATGCTTAAAAGAGTTTAAAAGAATAGTGTTAAAAAGAAAATGTTTTAAAAACCCGAGTGTTAAAAATGCCTTAACGAAAAGGTTTGAAAGCGCTTCTAAATTTCGGCTTTCGAGAAGCGTTTAAGAGACTTTCAGTGGCAATAATTTCATTGATAATGTAACAAAATGTCTGTTTGGTGTCGTGATAGTAAGCGTAATGTAACAAAAGTATGTATAGTTCGGTGTTTTGTTACGCAGTAAGATAGAGCTTTTTCTATAGGGAGTTAAGTTTGTTGGATTATGGTGTATTGATCCGCAGTGATACTGCACCTAAGTTTGTTTTCAAGTTCATAAATTTCAGAGGTGTGTTGGTTAATAACATACACACACACGCATATATATATATATATATATATATATATATATATATATATATATATATATATATATATATATATATATAACCCTTCTTTTCCATCTTTAAATCTCCTTTCACTGGACATCTTATCAACGGACATTTACCAACTGGACAGACCCCATATCTTTTTACACGCACATTCTCACTCTCCATTACGTAATATTTTTTCAAATTTTGAATTTTGGCTTTTCCACTGCCAACTTATCTATCTATGTAATTCCTCTGATGATAAGATTTTAATCTTTGAAAAGCCTTGGCTTAAGGAAAGAATAATAAATATGTTTTACCGAGTACACCTTGCATTGAACCATCGAAGTTGAAATAAATTTGTCATTCGTGCATGTTTATCCCTCTTCTTTCATCTATCTCTATATATATACACACACACACACACACACACACACACACACACACACACACACATATATATATATATATATATATATATATATATATATATATATATATATATATATATATATATATATTACTCTTGTTATGTAAGAACATAATACAATTCGGAGGTTTTGTATGACTAAAAAAGTAATTGAAATTTCGTGAAATAAAGGAAAATTGAAGAAAGTTCGAGATAAACAACAAATCTATTACTTACCCGTCTTGTATTGTGGAAAGGCATCAACGTGCTTATCATCGATTTACCTGGAAAAGAAGATGTCAGGTAAAGATAAACATGAAGCTGTCTGTTTTGGCAATTAAACAGCAGGACCAAACCGCAAGCGTTGAGAATCAAGTTGGCCTGATGAAGGTCATCGGACTTTGCCACCAACAATATGTTTTCATAGTATTTCGTCTCAAAGGTTTTTTCGATGCAGATTTCAAAGATTAAATCTATTAACTGATTGATTGTTTTTTGCTGATAGAGTAATACCTTTTTGGAACAAGATAAGATTAAGTGTAACCATATTTCGATGATTGTGTATAAAAGTAGTGTTCAAACAGTATTTCCCACATAAGGTTAAATTTTAAAAAAAAAGCAGAGTAATGAAAATTTTCATCGGAAGTTAAAAATTAAAGTCAGAGCTAAATGTCAGGGTATGGCGTCATAACAGGAAATCCGTAATGAGACGAGTAAAACAAACAGAGAGACGTCACTACCCGCTGGGCATCTACTTGAACTTGAACTACCGAATGTTAATGAGAAAACAGCTGTTTCTGTCGACGAAGATGATAGGTAATCTATGGAGATCGAAGAAATTCCATGTGCTATGCTACATGAGAAGATCAATTAAATTTTGGGTACTCTTATAGAGAACGTGCCGTGTTTCCGTGACTTCGCGTCGTCAACGTTCGGGAAGTGCCCGAGAGTTTACAAAACTATTGATCAATCAGGTTGTAGTAGACATTAGACAATCAGGTTGCAAGCAAGCAGACAATATCTTTTGGAATAAAATAATTTCTCCGATCTGCAGCGCGTTAAAAAAAAATGAATTTCTTCGATCTGTGGCAGCGCGTTGAATCTCCCGAAGGACTCATTGAGTTCTGGCAGCAACGGTCACTTTTAGCGAAAGACTAACCCTAAATTCTAACCCTAAACCAGAAAATGTTGTAAAAGAAAAAACATTGAAAAACAAATGAAAAAACAAACCAACAAGAAATTGTTTAAAAACAGTCGTTTCGTTGTTTGTTATATATAAAAAAATCATCTTTTGAAACTTTTCGGAGCACAAAAATAAAACATTTTATTTAAAAATATTTGATTAACAATGGTTCCTTTGACAAAAATAAATAAATAAACACCTAATTAATTAGTTGTTTAACTATGGTTCGTTCGTTCTTTATTTTTATATATGTATTTTACTTTGATTTTCTTTGTCTGAATTTATCGTCTGTCAGTCTTCTATTTATCGTTTGGCAGTTTTTGCCTCGTCAACTCTCGGGCGCTTCCGAGAACTGCCCGAACGTTGACGACGCGAAGTCACGGAAACGATGCGCGTTCTCTATAAGAGTACAACATTTTGAGATCGAATCAAACTAATGCACAAATGAAAGGGAAAAAGAAAACAAATTTACAAAACATTTTTTATCGACATTTTTTTTGTGAAGAGAAAAATATTTATTCAATAAATACATAATTCAACATTTTACAAAATATAGTTATTAGATTCGAATTTAAAAGTTCAATTTTAGACACGTTAAAAAGTTAATATAAACATTTACTTTATTCCTGTCATATTATGAATAATCTAATCTAGTTTAAACAAATTAAAAAAAGGCCTTTGTGGATATATTCGTAACATCAGGAAATTTCATTGGATGTCCTGCTGGTTTCTCAGGCTGGGAACAGGCTTCAAGCGTCCCTGCGAATAATGTCGATAGAGAGGAGCTCGTACATTTAAGTCAACTTACGATGGTCCTTGGTGTAACGTGTTATTGATAGACCCAAACGGTTAAGGAAGTTCTGCTTGGTAAAACCAATCCCTCCACACAAGCGGTACTTGGTCGATCAGTTGGAATACGAATCTTTCAAGAAGACTAATGTATTTTGATAGCTTATAACCATATGGCCACGACACATTACCACGTCAAAAAGGGAATTTAAGTTCAATTTATGCGAAGGGAGGCACATATAGAAAGACTGACTAGAGAATTCAACGAACATTGTCGGAATATGCCTTATAGCTACGTGTCAGTCTATTTTCCACTTCCCCACAGGGCTCAGCTTAAATCTTATTAAAGGGCTTATAACAATATTAATTTTAAGTAAATAATATTAAATTATTTAATTATTTTTACCTACATACGCCAGCGTTTCAAGCTTTTGCTCTCATCAGAGTAGGGAATGATAATCTCAGACGGTCGCAAGGTTCGAACCCCTGCAACAGATTCAACCTAGACTCTGCAAGCAAGCGTCATAACCATACGGCAACGAGACGTGTGTAGTGTTGGCTCTTATGACTTTATTAAAACAACGTTGAATGAGTCATGACTAAAAAGAAACTTGTTACGATGAAGGGAGAAGTAGAGATGAATCAAAATGACATGAGAAAAAAAACGCTGTTACTACCACATTTATTAGTTATTTTATTCCGACAATACTCCTCTAAATGAACCGTAACAGTAAATAAACAATAATAATATGTAAGTCCCATAGAGGCGAGAATCACACACATACACATGCACACAATAAGCGGTCAAATAATTTGGCTTATATTAGAAGAGATTGAAGTGTGGCACCACTTTTGACTATATTTTTGATGACTTACCGGTGTATGAGTCGACTGTCTTAATATAGAGTGTTGAGTCTTTGTTATACACCAGGTGGACTTTCCTTAGGATGATCATTACGTAAACAGGCTTGTTGTGGTACATCTGAAAATAATTTAATAATAAAGTAATAATTAATTGATAGAAATGATGTTGAGGCAAAAAAATAACCGTATAATACAATCGAACAGAATTATTAAAAATTATTCTCTCAATGCTGGTCAATGTCTACTTGGCACAAATCAATTATTTTAATATATATATATATATATATATATATATATATATATATATATATATATATGTGTGTGTGTGTGTGTGTGTGTGTGTGTGGATGTATATAAACATTTAAAGTGGCTTACACAAATGCAATTACGTTTCAGCATCCTAGTGCTTCGTCGGAACCAAGAGATAATAATCGGCTGCGACAGAGCACTAAGGTATTAAAATGTAATTGCATTTGCGTAAGCTAATTTAAATATTTATATAAAAAATATTTATAAAGCTCTACCTAGTATTGATCACTTTTAAAAGAAATATTGGCTTTAAGTTCATTTTATTAATACATTTTTATTTATCTAATTAATATGTATATATGACAAATGAAAAAAGGAAAACATAGAGAACGAGTGTAATGTAAGCCCAAAGGGCTACACTCTCCCTCCTCCTCCTTAATAGTTTTAATAACCTCAATTGCTACCATTTTACCCACACACTTTCTACTGCAACCATCTATTTGTAGCTTATAATTTATCTTTTCATAAACGGCCTTTTGAGTTTTACTCCTTCTACTGCTACGGTTTCAAATATTTGCAGATTAATTATCCCGAGGAAGTCTTGAAATAAAGACGAAACGTTGATGATTACATTAATAATATATATATATATATATATATATATATATATATATATATATATATATATATATATATATATATATATATATATATATATATTGTTCGTTCTTTTTTTTTTAAGCATTGAATGAAAATGTAATAAATAACGTAAAAAGCCCTTTTAACAATGCGTGAAAGATTTTTTTTCTTTTTTTTCTTTTTTTCCAATTAATTTCGAAGGATACAACCTTCATCATCAGAGATGTATTTTTTCTTTCTTTTTTTTATAAAATAAACAAACTTACGTCATTTATTATATATATATATATATATATATATATATATATATATATATATATATATATATATATATGATATAAATGGAAATAATGATCCAGCGTAATTAAAAATGAAAAAAGAAGCATCGAAAATTGTTTATATGTTTATCAACGTTTCGTCTTTATTTCAAGACTTTCAGCTCCTGTTTAGGAACAGAGAATATTTCCAAGTATGCAAAATTATACAAAAATATTGACAATTTTATTCTTCAGAAGGGGCTTCATCACTGATCAAGATAAATAATTGTCTATTTTTTTGTATAATTTTGCATACTTTGAATATGTATGTGTTTGAGGAGGGCCGAAACAATTGTATGCCTATAAAAACAGTATTTTATGAACTTATGGAAATGTACTCCCTTCATTAACTATGGTTTACATAACATAAAAAAATTCATTAAGAGCTCTAGTATTGCATTATTGAGCTATGACGTAAAATTATTTTGTTTATAAAAAAACTGATATAAAAAGTACAAATATATATATATATATATATATATATATATGTGTGTGTGTGTGTGTGTGTGTGTGTGTGTGTATATATATATATGAAAATAGAACAAAGGGAAACCGAATATTGTTCATATGTTTATCGACGTTTCGTCTTTATTAATAATAATAATAATAATAATAATAATAATAATAATAATAATAATAATAATAATAATAATAATAATAATAATAACTGAAGCGTTTGTGGACCTGGATAAAGCCGCTTTAAGATTTTCACAATCAATATACTACTACTACTACTACTAATACTACTACTACTACTGTACACTAGTATTGATTTTGAGACAGGCGAATCGGTACAGGTTGTAATGGCAAACTGGTTCTTAGGGCAATCAAGGCTCGATCTAACCCATAAAGGTCAAACTTGAGGAATGAGGTAAAAACTGTCAGACTCAAAGAATAACACTCTGTACGGGAAACATGAAAAGCTAACTAAAGCAATATTGCAAAGTTCCTTCCCCTCTGTTGAATCTTTTACAGAGGCTGACTGTATTCATTTAATGAATATAGGTATATTTCCCTTTCTTAGTAAAGATGTTAGATAGAAATCAAATGTCATTTCAGTCCGGGTTCGGATCCTGCGAATAATGGTACAGTTATACTTAGCCACACTGATGATTTTTGGTTGAGATGAAACACATATGTATATGGATATTGAAAAATATTTATTATAAATAATTATATATATATGTGTGTGTGCAGAGAGAGAAGAGAGAGAAAGAGAGAGAGAGAAAGAAAGACACACTAAGAAATTGTATTGTCTATATAAGGTACCACTAAGTGAATATAGTGATTTTTCTCACCTCGTTAAGATAGAGATCAATGCGACCGTTCTTGAATGTTTTCTCACTCAAGCACTCAGTGCTTGTAGTACAATTGTTATATTTTTCACAATCACTTTTGGTACAACTAATTGACTTCGGAGCATAGCCGCTGGGTGCGTTCATACTTGATGTGAACATTCCACTCTTGCCTTTTCGTTTCCACCTGAAGAAAATATAAAAATAGATAAACAAATGCGAAAATATATCATGCATCAGAGCCATTACATCATACTCATTTCAGTGGTGGTCAGACCCTTGTTTACATCCTCCAAAAACAACAGTTATTCGATTGTCCTTCACTTTGGCAAGTCGGGCCCCAAAGCAATAAAAGACATTCTGTTAAAGTGAAAATGACGTGAAAATAAACCTTCCACATTTTGAAGTTAAGGGCTTAGAATGTTTTGAATTTTTTTGTTAAATGACTGTCAATTACACAGACTTCCCAGATTTTTATCAAATTTCCTTTTCTTAATGGAGGTGTGTGTGTGGTAAAAGGAGTGCACGAATAGAACTTTAAGAAATAAATTATATCTCTTATAAAAAAGACAAGAAAATGCCTTATTCATTTCTTATTAAGACATTCTCCTCCAGCTGCAGAATTGAACGATTCCTCGTTCTTGAAGTAAGCCAGCATTATTTTTAACATACCAGGCGCGTTTTCCTTTATTTTGACCAGTGACGTCAAAACAAGAGTTTTGGTGAATGTGATTCACAGCGTGGGCACAGACTATAGACAATGAATGGGTCAGAATGAATGTGACTTTTGTGGCCCCACAATAATGTTTAAACCGTACACGGATTTTCTCGTAATAGTGCCTCAAACCAAAATTCTACATCGGGTGCAACCCTGCCCATAATAGTTTTACATGTGGAGGGAGCTCACCAGACAAAAAATAAAACCCAGCTAAATATTTCTAAAAGACACAATGTAAAAAGATTTGTGTGAGCCCTGGTATGAATGGGATATAAACTCACGCTGACAATCCCAAAACTTGCCCAAAATCTTTTTGGTACTTCGTACTAGTCAAGGATACGTCCTCAACAATCAGTCCGACAATCTAGGCTACTATACCAAGAACTGCTCTTCTCTGTGGGGTTGACAAATTGTCTATGAAATCCAAGGAGGTCCAACCTCCCAAGCTTTACTTTCGAACTTTGAGGAGGGGTTAGTTTATTGCTAATTGCCTGAGGCGCTTCTACTGGGGAATGATAACGATCTGTGCAGTATTTTTTGTGGAGCCAGAGTGCACTCCTCCCTCCCTCTTGTGTTCTGGCCTTTCTATCCTCACCTTCCGACTTTGCGTAACATCTTCCTACGGCGAGAGGGAGGTAAATAAAAATGAAAATAAATAATATTTGTTGGAATAAAGGGAGGTAAAGACAGAAGTTATGAACACAACAGATATATATATATATATATATATATATATATATATATATATATATATATATAAGGTTTGCCTTCTTTAGACAGTGTGTGAGTATGAGTGTTACATTGTTTACAAGTTCAGTAGTCAATGTAGACAGTGTGGGTATATGCTTGCCTTTAGTCAGTATGTGAATATGTGTAAAAGTAAAGATAATAGCAGTTTTTTTCTTCTTTCCTTGCTCCGGCAGAGCATAGTTATGTCCTCTCTTTTGCCCCATCTGTGTGACTGCTTTTTGGCTGACTCAGATACTGTTTTTGAAGCCGTGTTGAAATTCTTTTTATTAGCTATGATCAGCTCACAGAAGCAAATTTGTTTTGGGTGTGCAAACATATTTTAGCCTGCAGACAATTGAAAAGGGGTCACATAACTGTTATTTTTGATTAATTTCGTCTTTCTTGTATTTTGAGCCGATGTTAGTTGAACAAAATTTGCTATTTTTTTAGGTATATAATTTTGAGGCATGGCTCACACTATTGGCTTATAATTGTAGGGTTGAAAAGGATGTTAAACCTTTAAAAGAATGGAAAAGAAAGAAAAACTAAATAAGCAAAAATGGAAAAAACAGTTGATGTACTAATTAATAAAAACGCATAAACTATATATGCAAGAAGAAAAAAATACATTCAGAATGGACAGTCACATGACGATTTCTTGCTTAAATGTCCTTTTGCTGTAAAATGTAGACCGGTTATAGATTTCATGGGACATAATATGGGAACAACCTCCCCTTTGAAAATTTAAATATTTCAGATTTGCATTAAATTTTATCCATAATCACTAATTATTGTAGACACAAGTTAAGCAAGATTCACTGAACTTTAATTTCTTTTTAAGACCCTTTAAGCTTAAGATTTAAACATTTTCTAGAATCAAAACTCAATTCATTTTTTAGTATACTTAACTCGGCATTAAAATGTTGGAATTTTCAATAAATTCGCAGTTAAAATATGTATGCACATATGCAGCCAATAATATTTGTATAAATAAATAGATTTATACTATAATACATCTCTACCTGTTATTATCTTACACACACCACAGTTTCATTCGATTAATATCTAGGAAACAACAACCATACAAGTACTATATATATATATATATATATATATATATATATATATATATATATATATATATATATATATATATATATATATATTCATGCAAGATCCCAAACACAGTTTGTTGATCACTTTAAACTGCTCGTGTAAATTAGCCGCCGACTCGCTATTTACAAAGTTATATTCCTCTTTAATCATTAGCTAATTCCCTATGGCCGAGGGGTTAACGCTCTTGACTACGAATCAGTGGCGATTTGTGATCAGAGTTCGAGCCCGCCAACCGTTGAGAATTAACTTCCTGCATGAAACATCGATGTCTGTAGGTAATAAATAATTGATATTTATTCATAAATATATATATATATATATATATATATATATATATATATATATATATATATATAAGGAGATAGATAGATAGATAGATAGATAATTGACAGGATAAAAAAAGCAAGAGATGGACAAGTAGATATTTATACTCACCTGAAGCAAAGAATAATTATTAGATATCGCTTGTTTGTAGAGCTGACTTTAACCTCCATTCCAAAATCTTCTTTCTTTACAACATAAACATTATATCTGACGGAAACCTGAAAAAAAGAGTAAATTATTATTAATGATTCAATAATCCTCATTGGGCAGATACCAACGCTAAGAGCTCATACAAAAGAACGGAACCTTTTTTACTAAGGAGTCATCACTTAGCAAATCCACTCGAATAAAGGGTTAATGAAATAGATAGATTGTCACTTAAATGAGAGGATTCAAAATAATGAATGGAGTAAAGAAAATTTGATTACTTATTAGGATGGTTTCTGATAAGTATCAGTTGATATTGGATTTGAAGACGACCATGTTGTAGCCTGCAGGGAAGTGTAGTGGTATTCTACAGATGGGAAGTTCTTGGAAAGAAACTATGTTCGTCATTTACATTCCATTTGATGTTTGACACTCGTAGGACGAAAGGAATGGTTCGTGCAGTAGTGGTAAATAGAGGAGCTCTTTTTCCCCACATGTCTAGAATAAAGCCTGATGTTATCAGCAAATATACACATCTCGGACGCAATTGCATCAGAGAAGTCGTTTATCAATATCAGGAATACTACACCTGCATTAATGTGATGTTGTTTAGATGTATGACCATGGAGGACGACCTGGATCTTTCTTTCGGCTAAGAAAGATCTGATTATATTAAATATTGTCCAGTAATACCGTATGTATTGATTTTCACAAGAAAATTTTCATACGATACCTTGTTAAAGGCTTTGAATATATCAAGCGCTACTACTCTAGATTCACCGGCCTTATCCAGTGTATGGTATATGCATTCAGAGATAAACATAAGGATACCTGAAATAAAACGGGCTTGCCTAAATCCATAATGTTGGTCAGAAAGAAGTTTAGCATTAGATGGACTATCACTAGATTTATTAATGATTCAAAGATTTTAGGTAAGAACTGGAGGAGACTGATGGGGTGATAATTTTGAAGTCCAGTTTTTTCACTAGAGTTCTTAAACACTGGTACAACAGAGGCAATTTTACAGTTATCACGGAAGCAAGATTCGGCAAGGCATTTGGTATAGAGTTCGGTAAGTACAGAGGCCAGCTCAGTATTTTTTATTACTATACCAGAAATAAAATATGGCCCAGATGCTTTGGAGCTGTCAAGGTTGTTTATGATAGCCATGATACTGGAAAAGGTGTTGATCAGATCATCTAGTGCGGTTTTCATCCGAAGTGGAAAATCAGTAAGGGTGTTGTGTGCGGAGTCCAAGGTGGAGTTTACAGCAAACTGCTGGCCAAGCAATTCAGCCTTGTCCGTTGCCGTGAAAACAACTTCATAGGGGTTGGATAGTGGAGCAATTGTTGATTGCTCATTGTTATTCATACTATTTAAAGAAATTTATATATAAATTTTTTAGGAATTGCAAGTTCCTCATTTCTCTCATTTAGATTCTTACAATTGTTTCTTGATGCTAGACATTTTTGTCTATTTTCAGTGTACTTACGCCGTTTGAAATGTCAGAATGCTTGCTGCATATGTGCAATAGTAGCTGCACAAGTGAAAGTGAACCATTGGCGAGAGTGAGGCATATTATGGAATTTACAGATGTGGAAAAATGTTTCTAAGCCTGTTTGACTATTCTCTACACTGTTCAGGAGGGAGGGAAAAACTTTTTACTCCAAGATGCATCTCTGATGAGATATCTGAGAGATTCCCAATCAGTGATTTGGTTGTTTTTAGGCAGGCGCCTGGTTTGAGCAATGCCGCTTCTGTTTGAGAAAACGAATCAATCGCTGTGGTGGACATTAAGTTCTCCAAATACATAGATTTAGGCGCTCAGATCCGAATAAAGTGCGATGTTGATACTATTGAAGACATAATCAATTAGTGTATAGTCCTGACTTGAGAGGAAACGGTAGAGGAAATATAGGTAACTAACGCTGTGTTGTAAGGTTAATCAAAAGCACATGTATTGGCATATCGAAATCATAAGGAATTGAGGATTTTAGGCTGGTTTTATATGTGCAATGATAACTGGGGATTTTACGTGGAGGAAAAATTCTACATCGTCAAGGTTAGTTCTAAGACCCCCAGATATTTGCGAATAATAACCCAATAGGAGGAGGAGATTTGGTTGTTTTTAGGGTGCGCCCTCGTTTGATCATTATTCTATTATTTTGTAGGTTTCATATTTGCTTAGATAGAGTGGTGGATGGTGGATGACAAAAAAACGAAAAAAACAAATACTAACAGTCAGATAAACAACACCATTTCCCCTTCCTTTCACTCGAAGTTTTCGAATATTGGATGGACACTGAAAAGAAATGAAGAATATCAATATATATATCAATATATATCAATATATATATATATATATATATATATATATATATATATATATATATATATATATATATATAGTATATGACAACATTTATTTATGTTATATATTATCATTATATTTCTACCCTTACAAAGTTAGGTATGTTTATATATTTATATGTACAAGATTAATTCCTACAATATTGAACCGATCAAAATAAGATCTATATTTAGTTTTATGCAAAGGGGGTAAAACGGGAGTGGAAGACTTTCATGAAAATTCAGATACCTCTGAATTTTATGACTTTTTAACAATACATATTAGACGTCAATTAATAAAAATTCCACAACTTTCAATTTCTTTGGAGTATTTTAAAGAGATTTTAGGGGACATAATATGAGCATAACTGCCCATTTGAAAATATAAATATATCAGATTTGCATTCAATTTAATCCAGGTCATTATACACTAATTAAGCAATATTTCCTGAGCTGCAATTTCTTCTTTAACACAACTTATGCGTGAACCTTTAGTTTTAGACGTTTTCAAGAATCAAAATAATGATAAAAATTAGAATAAGGTTCTAAACATCAGGTTAAATCATCATTATATTTTGATTTTAATCTTCGTAAAAGGACATCAAAGTGGTGCAAAAGTGTTCTGTTTGGGGAATAAATTTTACTCGTCCTAGGACAGGTATTCTTCTAATATATATATATATATATATATATATATATATATATATATATATATATATATATATATATATTGATGCATGTTTGATTAAACAACAGTAACAATTTCTGTTGGTTTCTATTTTTATCCACCCTTTCAAGTTGGTGAGTCAACGATCTAATGTTCTGTTAGAGTTTGAACTGGAACTCGCCAAAACTGCAAACGTTTTCAACTCCGGTGAGTCTTAATCGGGCACGTGAGGAGTTGCAAAAATGAAAATGTTGAATTTATTAAGAAAGTCGATTAAACCCCCTTTTTATTTTATTTATCTATTTATTTTTTGTGAGAGAGATGGGAAACCATTATCAATAATTATTTCCCATCATCCTTTATCACTTCTTTGGTGTGTTTTCCTATTACTATTGTATGAACACTTTTGTCTGATGATAAACGAAGTTAAGATGAAGACGATGTATTTCTCTTGATTTTGCTGCGAGACGCGTGTAAGATGTAGAAAACGTATTGCATTTGGAAAAAATAGACATAAATAAATAAATAAAATATAAATATATTGAAATTATTTTTGTTTGAGACAAAAAGGAATTACAGATATTCGCCGATATATGGAAATAAAGAAAGTGAAAGAACAGATGAAAGTTATGGTTGTGGTAGTTCAGCTATACATGAAAATAAGAAAGCTTGAGGGAGAGATGTAAGTCATGGTTATGGATTTATTCCTGAGATCTTTAGAATGCAACTATATATATATATATATATATATATATATATTAATTACTGAGATCATTGGAATGCAAATATATATATATATATATATATATATATATAAAGTGAAGCCGTTCTATTTTTCTATTTGTCATCTATAGCATTGTACCTGACAAATCGATATTTTATTCTGACAAGCAAATTTTTTCTTCCTCCTTGTTCTTTACAAGAACAAAATGCATTTCGTTTTACGTGTTTGAAAAAATACTGATTCAGCCGAGAAAGATTGTTTATATGAAGACCCATTTCAATAATTACCGAGGGCATTGGCAATTTCTTTTACATTCTGTATTTTTCTCAGATTTCAGATTAATAATTGCATTTGCACAGAAGAAATTGTAAACTATTTATTTTTAACATTATTTGCTTTTCATGGTATTAGGTAAAATATTTTGCTTTAGAAAACCCATTTAGAATGCTGTTTTAATAAAGTGTTATAAGCGACTTTTAGTGCCACTCATGGACTTATTAATCCTGAATAGTATAAGTCTAATTTTACTTCCTTTCTTTAGAACACATAAAAATCAATTATAACAACAAAAAAAAAACTTACTTCTAAAGAAATAAATCACACTACACCAAAATCCAAATATTTACATTTCGGAAAGTTACATGTTTTATATACGTTTTTTTTGTTACAGAATAAACGAAACATTCCATGTTGATTCTTCTAATTGTATATTCTTAATTCCTTATTATAATACCAAAAAATAATATTATATTAAATCATACTAGGTCAATAAACGAATGTTTACTTTTCAGCAGATTAAAGAATAAATTTAAAAAATCATCTTTATTCTTCTTATAATGAATTCATTCATAAAATCGGTATAAAAATCTTTTATCTTTTCCTTTAAGTTCCGATGGAGTCGATTTCTAGTCAGAGATGACAGAAAATAGAACTATTCCGGAGTGTAATTTGTCATTCAGAAAAGAACTGCAATGGCCGTTTCGGTTTATGACGGTAAAGAGTTTGGATGAGTTACAGAAAAGCATGCACAATTACAGGGGTGAAAATTATAAACGTTGCAGTAATTTGCTTTTAGAATTTGGTGTAGATACAAATACAAAATGGCTGCTGAAGTATGATTAACCAGGTGTGATCCCAATTTCACCTAACCCTAATTTAGCCTATCACCTGATACAAGGATAGATATCGAATGGGATAATTTACATCTTGGGCTAAATAAAATGAATATTTGATATTCTATTTTAATCGTTTTAAAACCGACGTACATGTGGAAGCCCCTTCTCTAAACGAGCGCCGCCATGTTGACTAGGTTGTGTTATTTTAGATAGCACACGGTTAGAATAAAAAGGAGGAAAATATAATAATGAAGAAATGGTAATAATAAAGAGACGCTTGTATTTATAAATGCACGTACATTTATTTCTCACAGAGAAGGTTTGTGAAAGAAAAGGGTTGATAATTACAGACGTAAGAGTCTACATTAAAAGTTTCTACAGACAATAGCAAAACTGTATTGTCAGGGTAAACGCATTATGGAGAATGCGTCGACCACTAGCAAAGTGTCATGCTGAAATGGCTAGCTGTCTGTGGTCCCGTCTAAACTGCCACTGGAAGCAATACCTGATGACTCGGTGTCAGCAGTGTACAATAATGTTAAAACGTAGAGCTATCCACAACACGTCCAGCTAGCTTCTAAGCCAATGCCAGAAAGAGGTAAAACTTCGATTTTGAATCTTACACTGTGCATGTGCAAGTTATTTTTGTACTTCAAAATCGAAGAGTTCATTCTCGTTTTGGCAAGTAATAATTCATGGGAGATATCTTGAATATAGTTCAAGGGATGTAACTCTGAGTGTACTGCGTTAGTGAGATGCCATATCATAAGATAGGAGCTTGTGTGCCTTCTGGCGATAGTGAAAAGTAACTTGTAGATAAGGAAATAATTAAGGAAATACATTGTCGTCGTCTCCTTCTCCATTTCTGAATATGTTCCAACTACCTGTCAAAGAGAAACGCACTTACAAAACATTGCTTCCTTCTAAATTGGAATGGGGTGCACAACATCCGTAGCCTCTAATAAAAGAATTATATATCTCCCTTTCACCTCGTCTGCTATTTTTCATATTCAGACTCACAGAAAAATTATCACAGTCTGATATAAGGTCAACAACTCAGAGCACTCTTCTGTGCACATTGCATTATCATTCATGGTGCTAACGCCTACCATGATGTGATCTATTTTCTTATTTTCGATATCTTAAATTAAGTGGTTTAAGAGAGAGAGGGAGAGAGATAGAGCGAGAGATAGATAGAGAGAGAGAGAGTGAGAAAGAGAGAGAGAGAGAGAGAAGGGGGGGGGGAAACTGCCTTCGGAATCAGTTGGGCACGCGAATGAATTTCTTTTGTGTATAATAAAGTTGTTCGGTCTCACCTGCTTCAGATGGAAAAAATCAAACTTTCGGTGTTAATGTCGAATTGAAGATTTCTTTCTTTTGGGCCAGTAGCAAAGTGTAGTATCTGTTCTGATACTACACTTCATCGTTTCTGGCATCGGTCAGTGAAAAAGAAATCCTTCTAGACTGAGGCAATTTTAATTTTTAGTCCCTATCCAGAGTGTCCTTTTTGGAAGAGCTGGATTTTCTCTACATTAAAAAAAAACCGACCTTGTATCTAACTCTGCCCTCGTGGGATGGCAATTAAATAGGGACTTCTTTTCTCAAAGGAAACAAAAAAAACGAACCCTTCCCATCTGCCATTCCTGCAATTTTTGTCGAGATAGTCAAAGAAATGTTAAACAGAAAATTCCGTTGTCAGAATTAACACTATTTTAAAACCAATTTTACAAAGATACATGAACCTATGGGATTCAGCTGATTCTGCTGTTGGTAAGTTCATAAACGATTGTTGTGTACCTTTTTCTTGTATGTGGTGTATATATTTGCTTTTGTGATCTTCGGGAAATCATAGTTAAAAGAAAACCGGCGGATGGATACAGCAGCAAATGTAGTTTGCTGCAAAAGTAGGCCATATGCTGTTAAGGCTTCCAGTGCGACTGCAGTGGCCTAAAAAAGAAATTAAAATTAAAATTAATAATAAATAAAGTAAATATATAAATAAAATAGTCTTTCATTGTCTATAAATAATGTTTACTGCAATATAGATTTTATATATGTTTGTATAAAAAAATCGAAGATTATTTTTAAAGAACAGAGTGTTAAATAATTACCGTTCATCATATTTAAGTATGCCTATATATATATATATATATATATATATATATATATATATATATATATATATATATATATATATATATAATTGTGTTAGTTAGCACCTTGTTCCTTTTATACAATATTCCGAAGTTGGTTCAAAAACATACTGAATATCACAATATATATATATATATATATATATATATATATATATATATATATATATATATATATATATATTGTGATTTTGTGTATTCTGTCGTTGAGTGTATTTGAATGTTAATATTATAAGAAACCCCTTTAAGTAAAATTAAAGTCAAGCACTGTAGAGTGATTAAAAAATAGACATTCCCCTAATGCTTCAGTGTGAAACTCCGACTCTGTTGTTTAGTCCTGTCTGAATGTCTTTATGTTTACGCTCGCCTCTCTCAGCATCAATATAACTTAATTTCTCCGTTATCACGTGACAACCGCCCATAGCCAAGGGGATTAGGTGACTGCTTACAAATTCAAGATGGCTATCTGAACTGGATTCGTGCCCTGTGACTGTCTGAGAATGTTGCTTCCCTACACTGAGGAGAGCCGAAAGCTCGAAACAACATCGTATGGAAGTAAAATATAATTTATATATATATATATATATATATATATATATATATATATATATATATATATATATATATATATATATATATATATATATAGTGCTCAAGAGTTTAATATATTTATTAAATAAGATCTTTACATTTTGGATATTGTCATACTTTATTCTACCTTGATTCATATACTGTAATATATTTGGTAAGACATTCTTCTTGCATAACTAATAATAATGTGTCTCTTTACTTCTATATTATCTTCATGGATAACATAGAAGTAAAGAGACTTATTATGTTTTCATTCAATTTACATATGTGATTGTGGTGTGTACAGACACTATGTAAATTAAATGGTAACGCTGAAAAAAGAGAGTCACTCTTTCTCTAAATGCTCGCAGAGACATTAATAAATATTAAAGAGTAGTTAAATCGATATAGAGTAAGCGGTGGAAGAGAAATGCAGATATAAGAGAGTGACGTCTGGGTGACGTGAACAATTAATTACATACTATGGCTAATTAGAACAATTAATACCAATTTAAAAAAACGTAAATTAGTCCCAGAACTAAAGTATATTTTAGCATATATTTTCTGTCATTAAAGTATCTAGATATAAAGCTTTAGGTGAACAAAAGTTAATTGTCTCAGGTTTCGTATAATATTATATGTGTATAGATTTTTTACCTGTGTGTTGGAGTAGCCTCCGTTAGAGTTTTGCACCGAAAGCAGCCAGGCAGCAAATCGCATTCCCTTCGCCGTTGCTCCCAGTAATGCATATCCGTTTAATACGTACGCAGTCTGTTCAACTTTGTACTCACCAGGAATAAATGCATATTTACCGCCTGTAAAGAAAAACATATAACATGCAGTTTTCATTATTAACTTTTTCTCATATATATATATATATATATATATATATATATATATATATATATGATTATTTTTATTTACACAGACATGTACAAAATCTGCGACACTGCCTGATGAGATCTCAGTTTATAATAACTGTTGATCGATAACATCGAGATGCCAGTGTCGCAGATTTTGTACATGTCTGTGTAAATAAAAATAATCATATATAAAAGCTCTATTTGATAGTGATCACTTTTTATAAACCCGGTTGAAATTCTTTGGATTACTACCCTGTGGATGTTTTACCTGGATTATTATATATATATATATATATATATATACTTTATTCCAATGACCACAGGAAAAATCAATCCAAAATCATGATTTTCATATTCACTTCAATTTTCTTTATTTTCGTATTTTGGCGAATACCTGTATTTTTTCTTTTTCCGGCAAACAAAACGTTTTTTTCCTTTATCTTATTTATTTTTTTCCAAAATTAAAACATTTTCTCACGCGCGTTTCACAGCAAGGTCAAGAGAATATACGTAAACTTCAGTTTAACTTTGCTGATCACTAGAACAAAGAGTTAATTTACAAGTAATAGGAAAACAGGAGAACGAAAAATGGAAAAGATTTGAGAATACGACTTTACAGGGAGAATGGAAAGCCGAAATACATGAGAAAAACTCACATGAAGAATGGTGACAAAATCCAACACCCCCCCTCCCCCCCAAAAAAAAGAAACAACACCCGAGATCTGAAACGGCTGTTCAAAGATAATTTCTCAAGAAATTATCATTTGAAGAGCCGTTTCAGATAAACGGAAAATATGAAAAAATACAAAAATAAGAAGAGTTTTGTTTGTCGGAAGAATAAACAAGAAATACAGGTATTCGTCGAAATACGAAATAAAGGAAATTTAAGTGAATATGGAAAATTATGATTTTGGATTGATTTTTCATTTGGTCATTGGAATGCAACTATAAAGTATTTATGCTTTAAATATTGTAATATAACTTCATTTAGCTTGCAATTTGAAATATTTCGGTAACTATAAGGAGTATATGTCTAAATATATATATATTTTTTATAAGAACTCATATAAATATATATATATGTTATGGTACCTTATCTATACGGTCTACTTATGCTCTTCCACTCACAATAAATACTGGGAGCACCTGCTTCTCAGGGTTGGATCCACCCCAGCCCGACAGGAACTGGGCCATTTCGGTGGTATTTTATCTGACGAGCTGAGGCATTAGACCTGGGTAGTCATAGAAGGTACACACTCCCAGGCCTTGTTTCCCCTCTTTGGTGTAGAGTAAGTTTATTGCTTACTGCTTGAGGCGCGCTGGCCTGAGAATGCCGACGAGGCTGCTGAGGCAATTTTTAAGAGGCCAGAGTGATCCTTCTTTAGGGGCGCTGGCTTGACTATCCTCACATTCCGGCCTTGTGCCACATCTTCCTGCGGTGGAAAAGAAAGTAAATACCTGGCACAAGTTAAACTCCAGAAAACTTTGAAACCTCTCAATTTATTTCTCGTGCCTTCTAACGGCCTACCTTCAAACAACTTTATCCGCTGGACTTTTTGACACCGGATTTTTTTACAATCGGACACTTGCTAGCATTCGGGAAGCTTTTTGCTTTGTTTTTTCCCCCTCAATCTTTTGTTCACTTTTTAAGATTTTAAATCTTAGCTCTTCGCCAACTTATCTATCCCAGCAATTTCCTCTGATGATAAGATTTTGATCTTTGAAAAGCCTGGCTTAAGGAAAAAATTAATTTAATAAATTGCTTTTTTGCGGAATATACTTTGCATTAAGCAACTGAATTGAAAAAAGATCTGCCTCCGTCGCTTTTCTAATTCCTTTTTATCCTTCTATCTATCTATCTGCTCTATCCGGTATATTGAGCTGTATACTTTTCACAATAGGTTTTACCTTTCCTAAAAGTTCGCTTTTAGTTCTCTACTTATATATATATATATATATATATATTTATATATATATATATATATATATATATATATATATATATATATATATATATATATATATATATATATATATGATTATTATTTGTATTTATACTACACGCATGTATATAATCTGCGACACTGACATATTGATATTATCGATCAACAGCTGTTTGAAACTGAGATCTCATCCGGAAGAATGAAAATCTGATCATTCTCTTAGGTCATATTGCCAAATATGATCTAAGGGAAAGATCAGATTTACATTTTGCCTGATGAGATCTCAGTTTCTATCAGCTGTTAATCGATAACATCGACATGTCAGTGTCGCAAATTATGTACATGTCTGTATAAATAAAAATAATAATTATATATAAAAGCTCTATTTGATATTGAGCACACTCTATCTATATAAGCGTAGTTGATATATATATATATATATATATATATATATATATATATATATATATATATATATATATATATATATAAAAACATATGTTCCACGTACATTCTGAATCGGACCAAACATAATAGTTTATAATTTAAAAATTTTAATCAATCAATAAAATAAAGAAATAAAGAAATCCGTTGTTCATGAATAAAAAGCAACCGCTTATATCATTAGAAACACATTAATAAAGATGAATAACGCTTGTAGCATTTAAGTGAAGTTGATATAAGAAGGGAAATATTTTACCTAGTTGTAAGAAATAAATAGTTTAATGTTTAGTGTAAATAAATGTAACTGTTTATCTATTAGATGAAAAAGATAGATCATCGTCGACATTTTTCTTTATTAATGTCGTGTTAATTATTGAACAATTTATCCTTTGTTACAATATTCTTATTTCGAGTCGGAATAAGTATTTTTGAAAGAAACTTAAGTGATGGATATTTTTTTTCTTTTTAAAAACATTGTGAATGTGGAAGGAAAGTGTATTAATATAAATGATAGTAAGAGCTGTTGCACACTGGGCAATACTTTATTTTCCTTTTTAATCGTATTTTATGAATTCGTCGATTGAAAGATTGGGAGAAAAGTTAGGAAATAAAATAAACACAAAAAGATGTCATTACTGGACACGACTTGCGTTGAGATAAGTGCTTCAACTTTCACGGCTTCAATATTGTCCCCTACGAGTACGTATGTGTTGTACATGATGCATAAGGTGTAAATATCAAGTTTTTGTAGATTCTGGCCTTTCAGAAATGTGATCGCTTTTGTAATGGCATTCTGGACATTAATCTGAAATATAAAATGGGTTGAAATTTAAAACTCTCTTAATCCGCCACTCAATATAACTGTTTAATTGGTCCCCCGATTTATAAAATCGGGGGACCCATGTTTTGAGGCATGTCCGTCCGTCTGTCCGTCCGTCCGGATTTTTCTCCGCAACCATCCATTGAATTTCTCTGAAATTTTGCATGAAGTTGTAACTTTGGTCAGATTAGAAAGTGGCATTCTCCGATTTTTGCAAAAACATCTGGTTAGCCCGCCAGGGGGGTCAAAAGGCCCCGAAATAGCAAAAAATGACATTTTTGCCCCATAACTTTTCATCCATCCATTCAATTTCTCTGAAACTTGGCCAAAATGTGAAGGCAATTATTCCTAATAGAAAATAAGTATCGCTGACCTTGGAAAAAATCTGGTTCGCGCCCCCAGGGGGTCAAAATCCCCCAAAATGGCAAAAAATGACCCTTTTCTCCCATAACGTTTGATCCATCCATTCAATTTTTCTGAAACTTGGCAAAAATGTAGAGACAATTGTTCTGGATATAAAATGAGCATCCTTGATATCAGAAGAATTCTGGTTCGCGCCCCCAGGGGGGTCAAAGGGGGGTCAAAATGCCCCAAATTGCCTAAATTTATTGCATTTTACACTCGCCACATCGAGTCACATACAGAGGGGGACCACGCTCGCGCGGCTTGTTATTTTTGAAATTGTTTAATTTTTTGCTAGTGAGTCAACACTTATCAACGCCAAAAGTCAATCGAGGATTAGAATTAATGAGACGGATGTTATTAAAATACTGTTGGTTGAAGAGAAGTTTCGCATTACCAAGAAAATTGTTTTATTAGATACAGTATTATATTTTCTTCAGTATTGGATTCAGTATTACACATACTAGATAATTTCAATATTGTATTTAGTATTACATTTTCTCAGTATTACATTCAGTTTTTCATATATGGGCTATTAATAGTATTACATGAAGTATAATATTATTTCATTATTACATTCAATATTACATTATTTCGATATTATATTATTTCGGTATTATATACTCTCAAAAATGTCAGTATTTTATGATATTTTCTTAATGTGCAAGTACTAAATGAACAATGAAAATAAAAATGTACTTTTTTAAATGAAAATCTCATCATGTTTCCTCACAAATGAACAGCATTTGAAGAATTTGAATGCATTACGAACTCCATCAGTGTTTTTACCCCAAAACCCCATAATCATGTGTGATTGCCTAATTTTCGTACTTTCGATTAAAATAAGGTTTTACAGTCGAATTAAAAAATTTTAATGTTTAGTTTTTTTTCTCCATTTGAAGGCATTGGGTTTATCGCGTTTTATATTGGAAGCAATATAGCAATAAACGAAGATAAAACGAAGTTAAGAGAAGGATAAGAATGGTCACTTCTACATTTGGGCGATTCAAAGAAAGGGTATAGAGCAAGAGGAAGGGGATATCAACACTGGCAGAGTATCAGAGAAAGCTCAATTGATATGATCATATCAAAAAGATTTAATGAAAAAAAAAAGATGAAAATGACGATCACCAAGAGATTGGTCGACCAGATAAAGGTTGATAATTGTGTGCCGCTCCCGACAGCTGAAAGACTGACACAAGACCGTGATAAGTGACAGAATTGTGTTCTAAAGCATATGGTGAATTATTATGAAATATGCACACAAGTTACGTAAGTCAAACAAAGAGAAAAATGTCTGCCATATTCTTACCGGATGATAATTCCTCATTAGTGTTAACATTGCCGTGACGTAGGCAGTCATCGGGACGCCACGAGACGCTCCTCCCTAGCAAGCAAAAAAAAGAAGAAATCTGACTCAAGATATGATGAGAATAATTTCATTAAACATCAAAAGGAAACAACAAAAGGAGAGAAAATAATGAAAACGGCCTTAATGTGGCAAGATCCAAAAGATAATGCCACTAAAAACATTACTTTCTTCCTAAAAAATGTGTAAAAAACACATATGTAAATATTTATTTATAAAAAATAATTATTAAAGCTCCGTTCAAATTGAGCACTTTGAGAGAGATATGAAAAGTTTCTAATTAGGCAATATTGCGAGTTCTATCTCTTGGCAGATCGAAGACTTTTCAGACTTACTATGTTTATAAATAAAATCTAGGGTATATTTCTCTTGCACTTAAATTAGGGTGTCATGGTGGCCGAGTGGTTAATACTGTTGGATAGAAGTTATTCGGATCCAGGGTTCAAATCGTTCGACTGATGGTACAGTTATATAAGCAACATAGATGATTTTAAGTGAACATGAATATATATATATATATATATATATATATATATATATATATATATATATATATATATATATATATATATATATATATATATATATATATGTGTGTGTTTGTGTGCGTTTTACAGAAGATCAGAACAATATCGGTACCGTCGGTTTCAAATCCTAACAAAAGGGGCCTATAATTGGTTTCCTTTACCAGACTCTCTTCAGCCTCTGTTTATGTGTGCCTTCCCGGAAAATGGCGGCTCGCTCGCTGTGTGACTTTGTGACGATATTTCGATCGTCGGCTTCATTTTCTATTTTTAGTAATTTATTTTTCTCATAAGCGACCGACACTTTTAAGCTCACACCCGCCGTCACCTATTGTTTCAAACATTTTGTACTTGTGTTTGTTTTTCTTCAGATAATCATCCTGAGTAAGTCTTGAAATAAAGACGAAACGTTGATGAATACATGAATAATATTTTTTGGTTTTCCTTTTTCAATTTCCATTACGGCGGAACACTTTTCCATTCTTTATCATATATATATATATATATATATATATATATATATATATATATATATATATATATATATATATATAATGATTTAATATTTATTTATAAATATTATACTAAGCCCCTTTTAGAAATTAAAGTTGAGCACTCTCGGGGATGTTAAAAATAGACTGTCAAAAAGCTCTAATGCAAAGTTCCGAATACGTTCGTAGAACACTCTCGACTAGTCTTCTGTCTGTGCCCGCTTCTAGGTACATATAGATCTTAATTTCCCTTAATTATGTGACAGTTTCCGTGCCGAGTGAATATGGCGACTGCTTGCAGATTCTAGGCTGACTCTGTGAACCGGGTTTGCGCCTCCCGACCGTCTGAAAGTGTTACTCTCCTGCACTGATGAGAGCAATAAGCTTGAAACGCTAGCGTCTGTAGGTATTAATGATTTAATATTTATTTATAAATATTATTCTAAGCCCCTTTAAGAAATTAAAGTTGAGCACTCTCGGGGATGTTAAAAATAGACTGTCAAAAAGCTCTCGTAGAACACTCTCGACTAGTCTACTGTCTGTGCCCGCTTCTAGGTGCATATATATCTTAATTTCCCTTATATATATATATATATATATATATATATATATATATATATATATATATATATATATATATATATATATATATATATACAGTATCTACAATAAGTGAGTACATCCAATGAATGTTTTACTTTTTACTTCATAGTACTTTAATTTTTCGTAGGATTTAAATGAAACTCGATGTGAACATAGCCATGTAGTGGTTTAATAGCTTTATAAACTATGAAGGAACAAGTATCTTTTTTATGCAAAAAAATTGAACAAAAACATTTGGAACAAGTAACAAAAAGTGAGTACACATGAGCATTTTAAACAAATAATCTTATTTGTAACACTTTGTATGGCCTCCATTGTTATCAATAACAGCATACAACCTCCTAGGCATTGATTCGACTAGTTTATGACATGTGTCCGCCGGAATTGCGTTTCATTCACACTTGATGACCTCCTTCAGTTCGTTATTATTTCTCGGATTTTTCCCTTCAATTTTCCGTTTCAGATTCTCTCACAAAGGCTATATTGGATTCAAATCAGGTGATATACTCGGCTATCGTAAGGTATTCACCCGTTTACTGTCTAAGAACGCATTCGTAGCCCGAGACGTGTGCTTAAGGTCGTTATCTTGCTTGGAAACTCCACCTCTGCCAACACTTGTTCGACTTGGTAACATTTTTTCCTCCAATATCTGGCAATAGAGTTTGGAATCCATTTTTCCTTCGATGAAAGCAAGTCGTCTAACTCCTTTGGCACTCATACACCCCCAAATCATTAAGCTCCCACCTCCATGCTTTACAGTTTGCACGACACACTTATCCTTGTAAGCTTCCCTTTTCGTCGCCACACACGCTTAACGCCATCTGACCCGAATAGATTTATTTTGTCTCATCAAACTAAATGATTTTGTCCCAAAACTGCATGTCTTTGTCTTTATGTTCATTAGCAAATTCATAGCGTTTCCTTTTGTGAGCAGTTTTAATCAGAGTCTTCCTCCGGGCATGCAGCCTTTAAACCCGTCTTCATGGAGAATGTTGCGCACTGTCTGAGCACTCACAGTTACGTTTAAACTGTGCGAAATTTCTTCTGCGATGCTAGCAGCACTCCGACGTCTGTTTCCCTCTATTAGTTGTTTTATGTGCCTCTTAGTTCGATCGACGGAAAAATGGATTCCAAACTCTATTGTCAGATATTGGAGGAAAAAATGTTACTAAGTCTAAAAAGTGTTGGCAGACGTGGAGTTTTCCAGCAAGATAACGACCGTAAGCACACGTCTCGGGCTACGAAGGCGTTATTAGACAGTAAACGGATGAATACCTTACCATGGCCGAGTATGTCACCTGATTTGAACCCAATAGAGCATTTGTGGGAGCATCTGAAATGGAAAATTGAAGGGAAAAATCCGAGAAATAATAACGAACTAAAGGAGGTCATCAAGTGTGAATGAAACGCAATTCCGGCGAACACATGTCATAAACTAGTCGAATCAATTCCTAGGAGGTTGTCTGCTGTTATTGATAATAATGGAGACCATACAAAGTATTAAAATAAGATTATTTATTTAAAATGCTCATGTGTACTCACTTTTTGTTACTTGTTTCAAATGTTTTTGTTCATTTTTTTTGCATTGAAAAGATATTTGTCTCTTCTTTTTTTATAAAGCTATTAAACCACTACATGGCTATGTTCACATCGAGTTTCATTTAAATCCTACGAAAAATTAAAGTTCTATGAAGTAAAGGGTAAAACATTCGTTGGGTGTACTCACTTAGTGTAGATACTGTATATATATATGAACAGAATAGCAGTATAGAAAGGATTTCAGATATATACAAGATAAAATTTACTTACTTTAATGGCTATTATTACTTGACTTGGATAATAGTTACTGAATTCAAGAAGCATTTCTTTTTTATTATGGGGTTAAAACGTGCAACATTTTGCCCATAGCTACTAACAGATGCATATGCTGCAATAAATCTATGAAAATAATCGCTATGTTTTTTATTAGCAAAATTATTTTTATCTTTCTCATCATCGTTATAATCATATTCGGTTTAACGTCCATTTTACATATTCGCATGTGTTGGATAGCTTTAAGAAATTGATTTCAAAACGAACCTATCTCTGTCCAGGTCTTTATTTATCCGTCTTTCTCTCAAGTCTATTCTTATCACTCTCTTCCATGTTTTCCTTAACCTTCCCCTGTGAACTGGATCTGCTACCTTACCTGTTCTACGCCTACTAACCCAAAGAACCATCATTCATTCTTTTAATGTGGCCATACCATCGAAGTCAACTGTTCTGCACACATCTCCCTATACTGGCCAGATTTAATCTTTCTCTGAGTTTATTAGATCTAAGCATATCTAAGACTCACATTGCACCATCATCGTATCAGTCTCATATCATTTCTCTTCATGCAACGCATGTCCTCAACCTTCACTAGCCAGGTTTCACTTCCATACATTATCACACATACTTGATAGACTCTTCTCTTTCTCGACAATGGTAACGCTCTGCTGGTTAGTAATGGCAGAAATTGTAATCAAAGTAGGAATTAAGTTTGTGACCTGAGGTATCACTGTATTTATTAAAATACAAATTTGCCTGAGCCGTTAAAAATGACGTTACACTTTGTGTATTGTATAATTAAATAGCACACATATGTGCGTGTATTTAATTGGTAAGATTAAATCATTGTATTGATGAACTAGGTGTACTTACCCGGCGTTATCCGGTGGTGTATTTACTTGCAATTTGCATCACGGTCATAGTTTTTCGTCTTTTAAAACAGGTCGATGTTCACACATAACAATTACTAACAACTACAAAAAATCACAACTGAGCATGCGCTTTTTTCCTCTTGCAAATGGCTACGAGAAAAGCAAGACACCGTGGGCGCTTCGAATCCGGTAAGTGTCTGTCTCTATCGTCACAGTAGTTTGTACAGAGAAAGGTTTATGAACACAGGATAAAACTCAAAACACACCCAATAAATTTATTTCAACCTTTATCGGCACTTCTAAAACTTATAATGATTCACACTTTCAAGTTTAATTATTTGCTGAAAGGGGTTGAAGAGGAGTTGAGATCCTCAAATTTCTGACGCATAGCCATTTGTAAGTTTAACCAATCAGATTCTATCTGCTCTCTCTCTCTCTCTCTCTCTCTCTCTCTCCTCTCGCTCTCTCACTCTCTCTCTCTCTCTCTTCATCAGAGACACAGGAATGCTCAAAGTAGAAGTGGCAGTGAATAATTTTGTTATTACGTATCGACTCTTGATTGGACAAAATCTCCCATCACAGATAACACACACATGGGTAAATACATTCTGGCCAGGCTCTTTGGATCAAATGGTCTTAGACAAGTAGCACACACATAACGAGATACTTTCATACACTACTAAACATAGCGCCAATATATACACAGTGTTCACCTGACACTCTTGCACACAAATTAGTTAGTACATACCCTCTCTCACTAACAAAACAAGCATGTTAATATACACAAACATATCCTATTTACACACACGTAGACGCACGTGGTGCCAGCCAAAACAAACATGTGTACTCACTTTATCTTTACACATAAAACCACTCTTTCTCTTATTCTGTAGACTTAATTAATTAGGAAAAACTTATGTTAATGGTTTCACACCTCTAGCTCAACACAAGTTGACCTGGGGTTAGTGGAAAAATCTTCCTCTTCTTCATCTCCCCAGAAATAAAGACTGGTAGATTCAGTAGGGTTCAGTAGGGTTCTAATTTATGATGACCGGAACATTCTTTTTTTCTTTACAGATATACCACATACCCATATCTATATTTTGTAAGTAAATAATTAAGTTTAAACACCAATCAGCTGCTGCTGCTGTTGCTGCTGTTGCTGCTGCTGCTGCTGCTGCTGCTGCTGATGATGATGATGATGATGATGATGATGATGATGATGATGATGATGACGACGACGACGACGACGACGACGACGACGACGACGACGACGACGACGACGACGACCGCGACGACGACGACGACGACGACGATGACGATGACGATGACGACGACGACGACAACGACGACGTTCGGAAAACACACCCATCTAATAAACGATTGTATGGCAACTTGTATAAAATATCATCAGTGATAAAAAAAAGGAGAATGAGATTCGCTGGACATTGTTATAGAAGTAAAGAAGGGGTTATCAGTGATCTGATTTTATGTACACCAACACACGGAACAGTTAAAGTTGGTCGACCCTATAAAACGTACACAAAACAGTTGACCGAAGATACTGGTTCTCAACTCGAAGATCTTCACAGAGCCATGACAAACATGGAAGTATGGAGGAGTTGGGTCAATATGGTCCGGGCAACCAGCCCGATCTGATAGATAGATAGACGTTCGGTTGAATATATACTGAAGTATACTCTTTTACAGTTACACTAAAGGTAATAGCTATTGATACATATCGATATTGAAACAGATACACAAGGTTCCTTATTATATTAGAGATAGACAGATCGATAGATCAATTTACCTGCATGCCTCTATGGATAACTCTTCCTTCTTCGATGAAGCGTCCAGTCTTTGTTTGTTTTGATAGGATAAATTCCAAGGTCAATTTTAGTTTCTTTTGGTCAATGAAGACACGCATTCTTGCATTGATGATTAATTGGAACGTTTTTGCTACAAAAGCTGACAACCTGAAAGTAAACGCACACATAATATATTTCGGATTTTTTTAGATGAGGGTTGATAATTTGTAGAATTTTGTATATTCATACTACTGATCTCATCTTGGGTGTTTTTATCACAACGTTTCGGCCGATGTAACCTCCGACCTTCTTCAGGTGTACTTTGTCGAACTCGGGAATCTTTCTGTCGAACTCGGGAATCTGGACGGAATTTCGAACGGAACCCTTTATTAAATCCACAGGGGTAGCATGCTCTCGTCCCATCTGCCATAACTGGGAAGAAGTCTTAAGTAATTCGCAATTCTTCGTATCGCCCGCACTCAAGATTAGACCTTCAACCTTCGGATGACTGTCACTTAGAACTGAATTTTACTTAGTACTATATCCACTGCGCCACAGACCCGACTGAAGACTTATTTCGATTCATGGCAGATGGAACGAGAGCATGCTACCCCCGTAGATTTAATAACGGGTTCCGTTCGAAATTCCCTCCAGATTCCTGAGTCCGACAGAAAGATTCCCGAGTTCGACAAGGTACATCTGAAAAAAGTCGGAGGTTACATCGGCCGAAACGTTGTGATAAAAGCACCCAAGATGAGAACAGTAGTCCAAATATTACAAATTCTACATATATATATATATATATATATATATATATATATATATATATAAAGCGGTGTACTAAAAGCGAACTTTTAGGAAAGGTAAAACCCTATTGTGAATGTGGGAGGAGAAAGGGACGGGTACGAGGAAAGAGAGGGGGGAGGAGAAAGGGAGCGATGCGGTGAAGGAATGCGGATAAAACTAAGAGTGTGAAAGTAGGGGGGTGAAACATAAAGTTGAAATTGGAAGTTAGGCGAATTAGGATTCAACTAGAAAAGGGGAAGAAAGGAGTGGGGGTAAGTTAACGAATGTTAGGATAAGGGGTTAAAATATCAGAATATGTATAAGAACAGAGTTCGGGGGTTTAGAAGTTTAATCAAATGACCTTAGATGTAAACAATGAGGCACGATATATATGAAGGGTAGAACTAGGAAAATGAGTTAAAAATTAAAAGAGTAAAGATAAAAAATAAAGATAAAAATAGTATAAAAAGTAGAAATAAGAAAATAAAAGAGTAAAGAATGAAAAATAGATAATAAGATTAGTCTTAAGCTCGCAGGGAAAATTGAGGATTGACCGAAAGAATAAAAAATAAAATAAAAAAAATTAAAAAATTAAAAAATAAGATACTAATAATAGAATGAGGGAAAAGTCGATAAGATTGGAGCTCAAGAATGAAAATTAGAATAAGGAAAAAGAAAAAGGAAAACAAGACCTAGAGAGGATATCCGGAATGGGAGTCTCCAAGGTGGAAAAAATTATGGGTTAGTAAATAAGCAGTTACGGGATGCTAGTTCAAATAGATATGGGAAAATATAAACTTTGAAATTTAAAAAAAAGTTATATGGAGGTTAATTAAGAAAATTGTTAAATAGGTTAGTGGAGGCCGGAAGAAGTAAGAGATATACAAGGTTAAAAAAGTGACAAAGGATTAAGCCAGAAGGAGAGTGGAGATCGCAGTTACAAGTAAATACTATAGGGGTTAAAAGATGTAGAGCTAGGGCGGGTTGGGGGTTGAGTAGTTTGAGAGAGATGTGCGAAGGGCGAGGTAAAACAAGGGGGGAATAATCGAGGCTATTAAAAAAGTGAGAAGAATTAAAAACAGGAGGGGAAGAATAATTAGAGTGCACAGTGGAAGCAGTAAGGAGTTCGATATCGAGGTGTGCAAATGGGATATGGAGTAGATAAGGCTAATCAACAAGTAAATAAAAGGGCTAGGATATAATATGAATAGAGTGGGTTAGTTATCACGTTGAAAGGGAAAAGAATGAAGAATGGAAGTGTTGAAGGGAAGCGGACGAATGCATTAAAAGAAGTTAAACGGGAAAGAAAATGGAACGCCAAATAAAGTTATACAGTTAAGAAGGTTAAGTGGAAAGATTTAGGGGGTAATGGAAGAAAGGTGTTAAAACTAAGGGAAATGCGAAGCTAACGAAGTTTATGGGTAATTTTATTAAGTTAAGAGAAGGTTAAAGGGATGAGGGAGATATAAGTAGAGATTAAAGAACAACAGGAATTAGAACTATCAGAAAGGAAAATTTAACTTGAATAAATTGCCTTTTTGCGGATTATACCTTGCTTTGAACTTTTGAATTGAATTTTGATTTGGCTTTTGCTTTCTCTAATTCCTTTCCACTCTCCTTCATTATATATATATATATATATATATATAATGAACAAGAAGAATACCCGTTCCAGGATGGGTAAAATTAATTCCCTGAATGAGAACAGTTTTGCACTACTTGTATATCCTCTTATGGAGCTTAAAATCAAGATATAGCACTACTAAACCTTATATCTATAATCCTTATTTCAATTTTGATCAAAATCCATTACATGATTTTGATTCCAGAAAATGTCTAAAAGTCAAGGCTTTAGCTTAAGGAGTCTTATGAAGAAATTAAAATTCAGGTAATCTTGCTTAATTGGTGTCTGATGACTATGGATCAAATTTAATGCAAATCTGAAATATTCAAATTTAAAATGGGAGATTGTGCCCATATTCTCCTCCCCCTAAAACCCTTTAAAATACTCTAAGGAAATTGAAATTTTTGGAATATTTATTAATTGATATCTAATGCATATTGTTAAAATTTCTCAAATATCGGAAGTATTTAAATTTTCATCAAGGGATTCCACCTCCTGTTTATCCCCTTTGCATAAAACTAAATCGATTAATTAATTTAGGAGTGAATCATGTACATACAAATATATAAACATATCAACATACTTAACTCTATAAATATAGATACTATTTTTTTTATTCTTTAAGATTAAAGGGAAAGTGTGTCGAAAGCTCAAGAGTAAGTTTATGTATATCGTAACCAATAAATACTAGAGCTGAAATATAGTAAGAAAACAAGTATACACTTAATCAGACTAATCAAAATCAGTTTTCGCTAATTATTGAAAAAATACAGTTACTTCTAGATCAAAAATTTAAAAAAACTCAAAAATTTTCTGAAAAAATTCTTATGTCGAAAGTCATCACGAAATACAAATTCAAGGAAGGAACTAACCGTTTTCTTAGTGTCATGAAAAACATCTTAAATTCCTTACTTGTTTAATTTTCTAATTAATCTTTGATTTCCTTTTCTTAGAATAGCGTTGTAATCCTTTTTAGACGGCATCATATCGAAAAAAAACACAAGGATAAAAGTGTGATTTAATAATGACGAAACAGCTGTCTGAGAAATACAATAAAATGTTTAATGAGAAAAGAATCGGATTATATATATATATATATATATATATATATATATATATATATATATATATATATATATATATATATATAGAGAGAGAGAGAGAGAGAGAGAGAGAGAGAGAGAGCGAGAGAGAGAGAGAGAGAGAGAGAGCGAGAGAGAAACCTGAGAAGGATTCGACGAAGAATCGAAATCGTTCGTGAAACCTATGGGATATTTTTTTTTTTTTTTTAATACAAAAAAGATCATCAAAAAAATTGAAAAAAATAAAAAAAGGTATAATTAAACAGAACAATTCTGTTATTTTTAACAATGTTTGCATATATATATATATATATATATATATATATATATATATATATATATATATATATATATATATATATGAGTGGAGGGGGTAAAGAAAGAGTGAAAATACCGAATTTTTAAGAAAACGTGACTAGAGTGCTCAATTACCGGGAGTAAGAGAAAAACGATAGGTTAATTATCAGCGTTGAATATCTCCAATCCAAGTGGATTAATCGAACAAAACAGAAACCTCCCCTCGCATTAACACCCGCAGAACGGCAATACCAGACATAAGCAAGTGCTTCACAACACCACCGAAGACACTCTCAAAGACTGTCTTACTGTCAATTCTGTAAAGAGGTGAGTTCACATCCGTGATGCCACCTACAACTCTGCAGTGACCACCTTTGGAAGCAAAGAAAAACCCCGGACTGGTTCAAAGCCGGCATTGCAGAATTAGAACCAGCAATCAATGCCAAAAGGGAGCTTTCTGAGAGACAGTCATTACACTCAGGAACGACGTTCAACGGATCGCACGGCGCTGTGCCAATGACTACTGGCTAAACTGACTGAGGTTATATTCGTGACATGTTCGATGGCTTGAAGAAGACTTTTGGCCCAACCATAAACCAGATCGTAGCCCTGAGATAAACTGCCGGTGACAAAATATTAGACTGCAACAGACAGATGGAGAGGTGGGATGAACACTACCAGGAACTTTACGTGGTGGAAAACGTTGTCATGGACGTAGCCGCCGAGGGAACCATCAACCTACCTATTAAAGAAGAGCTAAACGCCCCCCTTCCTGTAACAAGAAAAACAAGGCCGTCGACTCCCTAACTTGCGACAAACCTCCAGGAAAAGATGGCATCCCAACTGAAATCATCAAGGTGGGAAAGAAGACAGCCCTGTTTCACTACCTGCACCAGCTACTGCAGCTATGCTGAGAGGAAGAAACAGTGCCTCAGGAATGCGTGATGCAAGCATCATCACTATGTACAAAAATAGGGGTGATCGCAGAAACTGCAACAACTACCGTGGAATATCTCTCCTCAGTGTTGTTGGGAAGTTCTTCGCCCGGGTCATCTCTAACAGGTTGCAGTTACTTGCAGAGTGTGTATACTCCGAGGCACAGTGTGGGTTCAGAGCAAGAAAGATCAACTGTCGACATGATATTTTCCCTGCAGAAACTGCAGCAAAAATGCCATGGGCAGAGACAACCATTGTATACCGCCTTCATCGACCTAACCAAGGCCGAAAGCAAAAAGGGACTTTTTACTCTGCTGCAGAAGATTGGAGGTCCCCCCCCCCCCATGCTCCTGAAAATTAGCATATCGTTTCATGTGATCATGCAGAGCACCGTACAGTACGATGGCTCTGTCTCGGACTCTTTTCCAATCAAGAGCGGGGTGAAACATGGGTGCGTACTCGCCCCGACACTCTTTAGCATTTTCTTTTTTCTGCTGTTGTCTTACACCTTCAACAAGATAGAGTGTACCTCCATACCAGAAGCAGTGGCAGCCTCTTCAACCTTGCCCGCCTTTTAGCTAAGACTAATGCGCGGAAGATGCTCTTCGCTGATGATGCAGCACTGACGGCACACTCTGAAGAGACATTGCAGCGACTAATCAACTGCTTCAGATAGTTTGACATGATCATCAGCCTAAAAAAGACTAACATACTCAGCCAAGATGTAAGATGTACCCCAAACATCACCATTGGCGACTACACCCTCGAGGTTGTTGAGGACTTCACATACCTTGACTCCACCATCTCCAGGATGCAGAACTCCACAAACGTATCAGAAAGACGGCAACATCCATGGCTCGCTTGACGAAGAGATATAACAAGATGCTGACCACTAATACCAAGATGAAGGTGTACCGGGCCTGCGTGCTCAGCATGTTGCTCTATGGCAGTGAATATTGGGTCATCTACTCTCGCCTAGAGAACACCTTTCACCTCCGCAACCTCAAGAGAATCCTATAAATCAACAAGACAGCACTAGATCAGACAGACATCCCGAGCATGCTTGCTCTGCTCACTTAATGACGACTCCGGTCGCTTGGCCATGCCAGGCGAATGGACGATGGAAGGATCCCAAAAGATATTCTTTATGGCGAACTTGCTGCTCTAGTGTCCCCACGACGTAAATTCACTAGACCAACCCGACAATCTGCCAAATCCCATCCATTCACTGTGGAGGTCCCCAGATGCCGAAGAGCTTTCAGCTCCAAAAGCTTCTTTCCTCATGCCGCTGGACTCTGACCTTCCCTTCCTGCTCCCTGTTTTCCTGACGGTATTGACATACAGAAATGTAAAACTTATGTAAACAGACATCTCGCTGCACAGCTCCCAATTTAGGTTGCCCCCCCCCCCCCCCCAAAAAAAAAAAATTCTTTTTGTCAGTAGCCCCTTACTTCTACAGTGGCGGCCTGCCTTGTTTGGAGTGAACTATGTTAAGAACAAATTTATTATAAACTTCCATTATTATTTTTATTTTTTAATCTCGAAAGGTTTCGTAGACTTTTTGTGTACTTGCCTACATGTTTACAAAATACGGACACTAACACACTTTTAATAAATAAATATAATAATTTCTATTTGATTCTAAACTTATCAGATTTAATATTTTAATATGTCATAATAATTATATTTATTTAAATCATAATTTCCTGGTGATACCAGATCAGGCTGCCCTGTGGCTCCCTGAGACGAAATTCACCTACATTGACGTTTTTTGTTTCTTTTTTTTTTTTTTTGTAAAACTTAATTATGTTCTACAAAACCAAAAACAAAAACAACAGCCCCTCTCCCTTTCTCCCTCCCCTTTTTTATTTTTATTTTTCCTACCCAACTCCCGGTCCTGGATATGACCTTAAACTACATCCGATGGTGAGATCCGGCTTACGGACTTTGGGGAATG
>OY744522.1:56786587-56834087 GCA_963556195.1 Sepiola atlantica | reverse complement strand
AAGCGCTGTAGCCATTATCTCGCAATTGGTAACGCATCTGGTTTCGATAACCTACCAGATAAATATAACGCATAAAAACAACGAACGAGGCAAATTGTTGTTGTACATAGATGGTTGGGTATTTTAATATAATATAATAGTTATTTTCAGTGGGATCTATCTGTCGAGGTTAAAAGGTAAGATTAGTCAAAACGTGGGAACGGAAGTGAATAAAATGGGCATCTGATAGGGAATGACGTCATTGATAAAGTGGGAGAACAATTGTTAAGTTAGTAGAATTTGACTAGGAAGCGAATCGTGAAGACGTATGAACATAAGCTATTAAAAGGCGACAAATAAAAGATTATCCCCCCCCCCCGCTATGTCGATCTTGTGTGCCCCGAATAGAAAGATCTGTCAAATTAATAATCATTTCAGAGTTAGTTTTCTTAATGTGACACGGTGATTTCTTTGCCGGTGCAATATTAGTGGAATAATTGTAGTAAATTAATTATGGAATAATTAATTAAAAGAAATTGGGGATCGATACACTTTTGAAGCCAAAAATATCACAAAAATTTATTAAATAAACAATTTAATTCAAAAGGTCATATTTGTTATATTTGAGTGATAATCCAAGGCATCGCATTTTATTATGATGGCCGAAAGTTGAAAAGGCTTGTCTTTAGAATCCCCTCCTACTACCTGTTTATTCGAGCGTACCAACATTCAGAAATGTAAATGTAATGATAATAAACCTCTTGCTACCACACTCCCCACCCATTTTCCTCTATAAATGTGGTCCCTATGAGCAAAGGTATAAAAAAAAACTACTTACCAGCGTTGGTGAACAAAAGGATCTTTGCTAAGAGCACCGGTGTCAGTGCATTACGAGATCCGAGATAGTAGTAGACATGGACGTTTGTGGATAGAAACACCATGTTTTGTTCTCCACAGCCAGTTGGAAGGCGTACTAAGTTCCCAAGACCTGCAATGCTAGGCCCCATTATATCACCTATGGAAATTGAATGCATTAAAGAATTTAAATAAGACATAACATTCACATATGAACATACAAAGTATCAATGGAAGCAATCCACATTATAATGTTTAGACACAAAAGAGTTGCATTCCTTATCCAAACAGATACTAAATAAACACTAAAAAAATATTTACTAAATTTAATTTAGAGCAAAATTAAATACGAGGAAATGCTAAGAAAATAAATAAAACTTACAAAATTACTGAAAACAAATAAAACAAAAATAATATAATGTCTTCTATGTATAGTATTACTTATTCAATCCCCGATAATAGGTAAAATAAAGACTTTTTCAATAATGACTTGTAAAACTAAAATCAGCTTACATCATTGAAATAAAACATCATCGCGCTATCAGATAAAAATTGTATTTCTTTTCAAGAATTGCGCAACCATTGCCTCACTATAGACACATCAAGCAGTCATTCTTATAGAGGGTACCCATTGTCTCTTGACACTGAAAAAGAGGCCAACTATAGTATTGCACACTTTTGAATTCAATGCACACTTCTTTACTAAATAAACAACCTACATTTGATAATATCCTTCATTATATTTCTTCTGAAAATATAATCTTTGATTAAAACGTTGGAAATAATTTATCTGTTATGATACTTAATATGAGTTGATCAACGTTTGTTTCTCTAAGGTTAGCTTCCTATATACTTTAATAACAACAAATACATGCTAAACTATGCCTTAGTTCTTGAGATGAGTTATGTTTTTTTTTAATCCGTTTTAATTTTGTTAATTTATAATTAACTAAACAATTCAACCGTCTTTCTCCTTTAGATATCCATGTATTTCTCTCGCCCTATTACTCTATGCTGATTTCACCACTCTCTAATATTTCTTAATGCATCTGTGAGCATTTAAAGAAAGGTTAGCGTTCTAGCGCCATAATATAAGTTACTGAAGTAAATAGACTTATGCAAAAGGAATGTCTTAACAAATATGTCACAGTTTATCAATTTTCGAATGAAATAAAAGTAGAATAAAACGTGATAGTTGTTGTGAACCAACGGGTCACTTGTGACTCAACGGGTCACGAGTACGTATTACTATATTAATTGTATTTCTTTTTAAGAATTGCGCAACCATTGCCTCACTATAGACACATCAAGCAGTCATTCTTATTTAACATATAGCATCCCACATCATTAATACGTGTCTATTTTCACGGTGGGGAAACGACAGATAATAAGGAGTTAATTGCGATCGACGTACATTCCAAGGGGAATAACCTGGATGTCAAAGGGAAAGTGCAAGATTATTAGCTAAATCAGTATCTATGCAGTTGTGGTCTCAGCATTTATAAAGAAAAAATCGGATTTAGGATTTACGGTAATTAGAACTCGATCTTCATGTTCCAACATTAGTGCTCGCAGGTAAGTGAATATGTTTACATAAGATTAAGATAGTTTAACGACGATTACCCTCGCATCAGTTCCCCGAAAAAAAACAGACCTTATGTTTAATTAAACTCAACATCGATGGCCCTTATGAATCGGTTATGAAGTGGATAAGATCCGTTCTTGGTGATCGTTCATATAGGATTCAGATAAATGGTAATCTTAGACGAGTGCATACAGTGGTGTTCCCGAAGGTTCTGTGTTGGGTCCAATTCTGTTTCTACCATATATCAACAACATGCCAGCCGTGATTAGTGGAAACGTACTCCTATTTGCAGATGACGTCAAATTAGTAGTCTATAGGAGCGAGATTGACAATCTCAAATATTCAATGGTCCATTGAATGGGAATTATACCTCAATATCAATAAATGCTGACATATTGCCGTGTGTTCTCCTTCCGACTCAGCTCGACGTAAATTTGGTGGTGACACAGCTCTGCTCAAGGAAGTGAACGAGACAAAAGATCTTTGCCTTATGGTCGACTCGTGCTTCAAGCCATCTAAACAATACATTCAGGCTACAAACAAAGCAAGGAGCACCTATTTCTCATTGGACACTCACTGCTGAAATATTTCTCCCACGAGACTGCTGTTAGAGTATGGTGTCCAGGCTTCTGCTTCGTATCTAATATGATATTCATCATCCAAAGAGAGTTTAACGACTGGCTACTTGAATGGTGCAGGACTACGGGATCTTCCCTACGAAAGCCGACTCAAGAAACTTAATTTTTTCTGCCTTGATCGTCAACGTTTATGCTCTGATCACGTGTTGGCTTACAATCTCCTCAATAATACCTATTCTAATCTCCTGCAGGACCTACTGTTCACTCCTGCGCCAGAAAGACGTCTGCTCGGACATTACCAGAAACTATTTCCCCGCCGATTTCGATTGACCCATAGCAGGACTGCTTTCTAAATAAGGACCTGTTGACCTTAGAATGGACTTCCAAGAGATATAGTAATGCAGCAATTAAAGGCGAAATCGAATAGGTGCTGAGCCACTGTATACATTGCTACCCCTTTTCCTTACATGGCAACTGAAGCATGCATTGTTTTACTTTTTGCAAAATTTATTGAATTGAATAGAAAGTAATTTTGAATAATAAATATTTTGAACTTACCTGTTAAACAAGCAGTTATAACTATAGAACCTGGAACAACATTTTGGTTCGGTATACTTATCGGGATCATAGTACTATAGCTACCCGTGCTCAAATTAATAGGATACCAATTATTGAAATATAGTGTTGTTCCCTCCGGCTATGGAGAAAAGAAAAAAGAATTTTAATTAACATATAGCATCCCACATCATTAATACGTGTCTATTTTCACGGTGGGGAAACGACAGATAATAAGGAGTTTATTGCGATCGACGTACATTCCAAGGGGGATAACCCGGACCAACCCTGATCTGGCAATACATATTTTTCTATAACATCCAATTTGCATTTGAAGCTACATAATACAAATATGGAGTGAATCTTGATTGACAAAAACAACCAAAAACTAGAGAATTATCTGATCTTATTGAAATGTTCAGTATTTATCAATTAATTTATCAAAAACATTTATTTTATAGATATTTTAGGTCACTTACTTTATACCGCCCCCATTAATGTTAGAGCATCCCGCGTGGGGTATGGACATATGTTACGAAAGCTGCAGGTAGTGTTATAAGGAATAGGTTAAGATTGCTGATCCTCGCGATCTGAAAAGCGGTAACAGAATGCGTAAGGGAATAGGCAACTAACAAGTTATTACGAGCTGAGTTTATGGAGCTCGAGAATCCGAGCCAATTGCTGTGGTAAACATTAAAGAGTACACATACATGGATTTGGGCGTTCGGGTCCGAGGAAAAGGCTGCATCGGTACTATCGAAGACGTGAATTAACAGGGAACGATGGAGGAAATATAGGTAACTAACGCTGCATTGTAGGGTTAATCGAAAGCAAATATGGTCTTGGTCTTCTGATTCTAAAATAAGTTCTCTAGTTAAGGGGAGGGGGTTACGGATATAGACTCTGAGCCTGTTCATATGTTTGTCCGAGTCTTTACGATAAAGTGCAAGGTATATGGGCATATCAAAATAATTACATATTAAAGAGTTTAGGTTTGTTTCATATAAGGATTATGATATCTGGGGATCTTATGTGAAGGGAGGATTATGCATCGTCTAGGTCAGTTCTCAGTCACCGTATATTTATGAAGGAGAGCTTCAAGAGACGAGGCGATTTGGTTGATTTGGGGGGGGGGTCGTTTGATTTAAATTTTTTATTTTGTGTCTTAATTTTTGTTTTTTTGTTTTTGGACAATGTGAGTGTTTGTTGGATGTAAAAAGGAAAGTGCAAGATTATTAGCTAAATCAGTATCTATGCAGTTGTGGCCTCAGCAATGAACACTGGAAATAAGTGCAGGGTCTCTTTCCATGCGCGTCATTGCACTACAGTTAACCTGTACCCTCAACCTGTCAAAACAAGAGCGGTCTAGCCAAGTCATGTGAAACTGAGTAACAAGGAAGTATCTCCATGTTGTCCAGATAGAGAACGAGATAAAGGTTGTGACGGTGTTCATTTTCCGAGTCTAAAATCATGGCCAAGCACTGGGAGTCTTTGAAGTTTCCATGTGATAGTATTTATGCACCTGACAAATACACAAAAAAGGTGCAAGCTGGGAGGAGCCTATCTACTCCTTAAGCAATTGTAGGTTTGCAAACCGGATATTTTGTTCGTGTCTCCGGCTCTAGGAAGGTTGTTGTCCGTAACTAAGGAAACCTACTTTCCTCAGTGATTCAAAGGGCTGCTTACGCGTAAAAAGACAGAAACGGCGTGTGTGCATTGCGCATATCGGAACTGTTAAGAGTCAATTTATAGCCTAAAGGATTGTTAAAGTTAATTTCGCCCATTAGTATTCCATGACGAATGAAAGCAACTCAGGTGATAGGCAATGAACCCGTCCCCGCCGTTGATATGAGGAGGGATATAATGCATTAAAAGATAGCCTTCCGTGATCGTTGTAGCTGTGATAATTTTATAAGTAAAATAAATTTAGGAAACAAGTTATTATTTCCAAGTAGGAATTTTATTTCAAGAAATAATTCATGAAATTATCTGCAGCGCACGTGAACGCTTATTGGGAAAACTATGTTGACGTAAATTACATGAGAATCTTCATGGGCGTAGTTCAAAATAAACAGTTGCAACATTTATTGGAACCATAGCGACCAGTGAAACTGCTAATGTATTTTGCGAGCTACATCAAGTAGAGTAAACACAGCAACATGTGAACAGTAAGACATGCTGGAAAGGCTGACTCAACGGAGCCAGCAGTTTCTGTGACTACTCTTGTCGGACGTGGAGGGGAAAAAGGGCCGACAGTTTGAAAACGTGAGGTGCCACAGATGTGGTAGATAATGGCCTGTAATTATCTGTTTTTCATCTAATCACAGGGCACGTAAACAACGACTCCGTTGTAATCATTTCCAATAATCGTTTATATATATTACTAGTGGGACTGGATCCGGGGCTGCCTGTGAAAAATCGACGAACCCAAGAAACTCCGTCTCCCAGTCCTGAACCCCATGTTACTATATTTAGTTTTAATCTCTGTAACTATTAACTTAATATCTATAAAGAAAGTAAGACGTTATATGTGCTGTTTATTAGATTTGTGAGTGAACGCAGACTCCATGATAGTCGCTCGAGCTCCTAATATCCTTAAACTACGATGATTGTCGTATGAACAAATAATACGTTGCCATGTATAAAGTTTGTTTATTCAAAGCAAACGTATGAATTATTTTTGTAGTGTGGTGACTGTGCGGAAAGACTGGGGGATAAGCGGCTACGATGAGCATGCGCCAGCTGCAAGGAAACAGGGGGCGCACGCGGGCGCAAACCTAAAACCGTTTGATTACTATGCAATGGTCGTTATTATACAAAATAGGCGCTGTTGGCAGTCCAAAATGGCTAAATAAACGGAGTGAGATTTTTTGCTCGAAGATCAGTTTTGTTTTGGACGCCACGTCGTTCACGTGTGCTTTGGACGAGTGTCGTTTATCTTTTGTTTTGGAACTGTTTTCGGTGAAGAGAAGAAAGAAGAACTACTACTGCTGCTGATATTAAGAGCGAACGTCGTCACAGTTGTTGGTGAAAGGAAAAAATAATCCGGCACTCCGCTTGAATACTAAGAGCTGGCGTTCTGTGTGTTCTTTCAGATATAAATAATTTACAGGATGAAATAGGAATTAATTAACCAAACACATCTTTCATGTAGTTATCTTTTTGATCTCTGTAAATATTAACTTAATGTATATAAAGAAAATTAAGTACATCCTTGTATTTGCTGTACATGGATGTCGGGAACCAAAGCAGAATCCACCATAGTTACTAGGGCTCCTAATGTTCTTAAACTACGTTGATTATTATATGAACTGTTGTTTGACCTCGTTGAGTTATAAAGAGTGTGTATTATAATTAACGTACTAAGTATTATTTAGTAGTTATCTTTGAGTTAATATCCCTAACTATTTAATGTTCCTATTTTCTCGCCTCCTTACGAGGGCAGAGCAAGACACAAGGTCGGCTTTTAATGTGGGGAAAATCCAGCTCTCCCAAAAGGTGCATTCTGGGTTTGAAAAACGGCATTGCCTTAGTTTTGTTAAGTAAACGAAATGCAATTTAATGTAAATATTGACCAGCATCAGTTAACAGGAAGGTGACATCACTCTTTATGAGTTATGATTCTTTGAAGATTAAATTAAAACAGATCTAGCCCCACCAAACATTTGAATGTTTTTTTTAATAACTATTGATCTAATAACGCACGTAACTAATCAAGGAAGGCCGAGAGTGCTCTATCCCTTAATAGACTTCACGAATGGCCTATGCTGGAAATCTCATTTTTTGATCAATCATAACTCAAAAACCAATAAACCAAATTAGTTAAAACTTTGCACAAAATTTTTATTTGATAGGTTCTATAAGTGTATAGAATTTCAGCATCATTAGTCAAGGCCACCCAGAGATCCAGAAAGTTCAATCATGAAATCATGTTATTTGTGTGTACGTACGTACGTATGTGCCACCCTGTATCTCATCAACTATTTGATGGATTCAGCTGATTTTGGCAGAGATAGAGGTTCTAGGGTCTAGTTGATGGCATTTTAATTTCATATACCTTGATTAGTCAAACTACCAACTATATCAGTTATGAGAAGGTATTGTATTGAGGCATAGCCTTTACAAAAGTAGTGACATTCCATGATAAATGCCAGTATACTGAAATCATATGCCCTTAATAGGGTTAAGATGAAAATTCATATGCACTAAATGTACAAAAGCAAGGAAATTCCCAAATTTTTACACTTTTATTGTCATTAAGGGTATGCGAGCACAACAGGGCTTTGTATTTTACTGGTAGGAATTTTTTTCAGCGCACCTCACACACTTCATCCACTCATGCATAGAGATTTATACTCTAGTGATGTGATAATGAAATGGTTTGGTTGATATGTAGTCATACCCTTAATGACAATAAAAGTGTAAAAATTTGGGAATTTCCTTGCTTTTGTACATTTAGTGTATATGAATTTTCATCTTAACCCTATAAAGGGCATATGATTTCAGTATACTGGCATTTTTCATGGAATTAACGTATAATCAGGTAAGTTATTTGATTTGGAATGTAGCGTGTGTTTGTTGACGTGTTCCTTAGCTTGCTAGTTTTTTTTCTTAATTATAGAGCCTGGAAACAGTATTTACGTCGTAGCGTTCGTAGAGGCGAAATAAGTATTTTGTTTTTCTGTATTTAAATTTCAATTATTTATTCTATTATACACTAGAAGAACACCGCTGATCAACGTAACATGTCAGACGATGGTTAATCGACCGTCGAGTTTTGCATATCCCAGTGAACCTTGTATTTATGCTATTGGTTGTCTGGCTTAAATAACCTAGCGAAAGAGAAGGATGTCGGACACACAACCATTTGTTTGCAATGTTCATGTGAAAGAGGGAGAAAGATAGAATCACGGGACTTGACGCCATACTATTCACAGCTAGTCGTGTTAAGCTTTCCTATTGTTGCTGTCAGAGATGAAGTCAACGTATTTAGCTTTCATGATCATGGCCTCCGTTCAGTCTTGAGAGACAGTGGATAGCCTCTGCAAAGGTTGCTGCACTTTTAATTGTGAAGCAAGGGTTACGCAATCACAAACCATCTCCTGGGTCGGCACTTCTTGATTCCAGTAGCAAGGAGAAATCCACGACGATTGGAAACAATGCCGAAATAAACGGAAAGCACATACATCTAGTTAGTATTCCGAAATGGTCACCCATTTTAGTACTGACCAGAATCAATGTCGCTTAACTCCGGTATTCTAACGGAAACTGGTGTGTTAACGTGATTATGTCGTAAAGCTTTAGATTAATACAAACACAGCAGAGGCAAAGAAAGTAACGGAATATGCAAGAATTCTGAAATATAAATAAAGAGTGAGAATTGTCCCCCAGCAGGAAAACATTATTCTGAGCTTGTGTGAAAGAATATCTTTATGTTAAAAACGGTTTCATGGGTTTTTCTTGTTTGTATCTTTTTGGTGGTGAAGTGGAGTTTGATTAAACTGTCTACTGTACAACGTGGATTTAATCTTAAAAGGAAGGAGTTTAAATATTGCTACATCGGAGTTGAAGATTCTGGACATTCATGTTATTACACTTTTTACAATGATTGACGCTGAAAACGAAATAAAGAACTACGTAGATTCTTCTTGCACAAACGTTTATTATAAGCAAATATTCCACGTCAGAAGATTCGAATATGTGAATAAGTTTGTTTTCGCAGCTGATCGGAAGATGCGAAATGTTGTATGTTGCCTATCAGCGGATTCCTATGTGCTTGTCTCCACACGAGGGCATGTTAGACATAAAGTTGTTTTTTATGTGGGTAAATTTCAGCTTCCTAAAGAGAGGCTGGTGATACCAGATCAGGTTGCCCTGTGGCTCCCTGAGACGAAATTCACCTACATTGACGTTTTTTTTTTGTTTTTTTTTGTTTGTTTGTAAAACTTAATTATGTTCTACAAAACCAAAAACAAAAACAACAGCCCCTCTCCCTTTCTCCCTCCCCTTTTTTATTTTTATTTTTCCTACCCTACTCCCGGTCCTGGATATGACCTTAAACTACATCCGATGGTGAGATCCGGCTTACGGACTTTGGGGAATGTGGAGCCTCCTCTTAATTACCATTGCTCCCAGGTCCACCCTGACCCGGAGTGGTAGTACCTGTTAGGGTCCCAACTATGGGTTAAATAGAAACAGATATTAAAAGGGGAAAGAAACAAAAAAGAGAAGAAAACAAGACCAGATTCGGCATTAAATAACCCAAAAAGGGTTGATATGCCGTAAAACAAAACTACCATACCAAACCTAAAGAGAGGCATTTTGGATTGGGACAAAAAGTTTAAAAAGTGCCTCAATCAAGCAGAATTTCTCCTACACTGACCGAGAAGAGCATATGAAATTTGCAACTGTTTGGAAAATGAAAAAGTAGTTTGGTTGTCTTCCCAGTTGTTTGGAAGAATTATATATATATCCCAGTACATCATCAGGTTGTGGGAGCATGGATACATGTCTCACTCCAGGCGTCACGATTACCATTTCTTTTCAGATCTTCGGGTTTCATTCCGTATCATAACATTGATGTTTAGTGAAATTTCTAGCACGGCAGTATTGCTATTAATTTCTTCTTTGTACATTCAGCTGCGAGCAGCGAATCTAGTGATCATGAGATTAGGGAGAGTGTGGTGATGGCGCGGAGAGACCGAAGGATAAGCGGACACGACTAGCAGGTGCACGCTGCAAGGAAACAGTTGCTTCACGCGAGAGCGAACCCGGAACCGTTTGATTTCGAGGCAAGGGTCGTTATTATACAAAATAGGCGCTGTTGGCAGTCCAAAATAGCTGAATAAAAGGAGTGAGATTTTTGCTCGAGTAGGAGATCTTTTGGGGACGCCACGTCGTTCCCGTATGTTTTAAACGGTTGTCGGTTCATCTCTTGTTTTGAATTGTTTTACAGTTTAACATAACCTTACAATTACAATTTAACATAACAATACAATTACAATTTAGCATAACCATAGAATTACAATTTAACATAACCATACAATAACAATTTAACATAACCATACAATTATAATTTAGCATAACCATACAATTACAATTTAGCATAAACATACAATTATAATTTAGCATAACCATACAAATACAATTTAACATAACCATACAATTACAATTTAACATAACCATACAATTACAATTTAACATAACCATACAATTACAATTTAACATAACCATACAATTACAATTTAACATAACCATAGAATTACAATGTAACATAACCATACAATTAAAATTTAACATTACCATAGAATTACAATTTAGCATAACCATACAATTACAATTTAGCATAACCATACAATTACAATTTAACATAACCTCACAATTAAAATTTAACATAACCATACAATTAAAATTTAACACAATCATCTAATTAAAATTTAACATAACTATAAAATTACAATTTAAGATACCATACAATTACAATTTAGCATAACAAGAACTATAATCTAATTCTACTATCATACACAGAATACACCAAAATGGAATAATTAATAATCAAAACATTAACAAATGAAAACGGTGCTTCTACAGATTACGGACCAAACAAAATCAACTTTTGTCGAATGAGATTTACGTAAACGGCCGAAAAAGCCGAATCAAACTGAGCCGTCGTTAAACAGTCAATTAGTACCGAATGAAACAACTTTTCCCTAACGAATAAAAAAGAAATCTTTTAATCATTTAAGAAAATTCACTCACATGAATGTATTTGTTCGTGAAGGAGGATTAATTTCGGACGAAGTTAAACACAAGGAATCAACTTTTTTCTTTTTTTTTCTTCCCGGTAAATCTTTTAGTCATTTAAAATACACTTGTCATTTTTTTGTTATTGTGGTGTTGTTTGAAAGGGTCTCGGTTGTCGGCAAATAATACATTTGTACATAAGTTAGGGTTAATTTATGGTTAGATTAGGGTTAGGTAAAGGTTAGTTTAGGGTTAGGTTAGGGTTAAGTTAGGGTTAAAAAGAAAAACAATCTTGTACTGTACATTTTTTCCTTAGCCTATGTTAACACGGTTAAATTCATTTTGGTGTGAGATTGTTATTAATTGTCATCTGCCACACATTTATTTCACGGCTTCTGATTTGGTTCCAGAAATATGTTTCGGTAAGAGCCCGTTTAGTTTTGGTTCGTATTCTGTAGAAGTACCAAGAAAACAAAGCGAGGGGGTTTAGAAGTCAAGATAATTCCCAGCCCGGTAGTGTAACGTGATTGGTGACTGTCTATTCACACGACGCTTGGTAATGAGCGTATGCGTAGACGAGAGGTTTTTGCTCGAGATATACGCCATTCAAAGGATGTAAGAAAAATGTACGGCACTATCATCTGTGCTGTAACATTGTATCATTTTTGCTATGTGAATTTACATGTATTCCACCTGATAACTCATTTTTAAAAAATCTATTTTATAATTGATAAATAATTATTAAAGATACGACATTTCCATACATTGTATTAAATTAATTATGTTCATTTATTTGATAATTGATAACTACTTATAAATGATAAGACATTTTGAAGTATTATATTAAATTATATTAAATTAATTATTTTTATTTCTATTATAATTGATAAATAATTATTAAAGATACGACATTTCCAGAGATATTAAATTATGTTCATTTATTTGATAATTGATAACTACTTATAAATGATAAGACATTTTGAAGTATTATATTAAATTATATTAAATTAATTATTTTTATTTCTATTATAATTGATAAATAATTAAAAAAGATAAGACTTTTCAAGACATTAAAGTAATTATGTTCATTTATTTCATAATTTAAGCAAGTTCGTCGGAACACATTCTGTAAAAATACTTGTAAAAAAAGCACAGAGATGCAACAGGAGCTGGTGCTTAGTAGACAGTGCGGGACCTATTAGGAAGGGACTAATGGTTGGTGCACCGAACGCGATTGAATCAGGGAGGTCGTTTATGAAGATCAAGAAGAATAAAAGTTTGTTTTTTTAAACTTCTAATACAGGGTGGGCAAAAATAAGGGTCCTATTTTAAAAAATTCATAACTTTTTTATTTATTGATTTTTTTTTTTTTTAGAATAAGTAAAGGACCCCTTCCGAAGCAAGCATGAGCCGTATTAGCCCTAAGGAACGTACCCTCATTTAGAAAACATTATTTTTGCTTAAAAAACTCAAAACAGTGTAAAAAACAATACTTTAGTTTTTGTAAGTTTTAAGAAGTGTTTTTCGGCTAAAATTTGTTTTTTTATTTCAAAAAATCTCGGAAGGGTCAGTCTACACACACATAAAGTTTGGTGAGTTTAACTTTTATTTTGTGGAAGTTATTCAAATTCAAGTTATTCAAATTTAAAGATAGGACCCTTATTTTGGCCCACCCTGTATAAGCAGCAAAATCAATCTTTTCAAGGGGATTGTTGTGCATTTTAAGGGGAGGGTAAAGTTTTACCGAGATTCTAATGAAGGAATGAATAAATATATTTTTCTATTCGTGTTGACAGAATATTATTAATGTTGTTCACACATGCATGTATTTTTTATGTCGCCATTAACATGTTTTCCATGTCTGCTCGGCGCTACTAATATAACACCGATAAAAAACGTTAAATTTGTTTATTCACGATTGTTCTTTTTTCTCTTGTTTTTTTTTTCATGGTTATATTTAAATCAATTAAAAAACAACATACCTTCACTGTGAGCTTCTTAATGATCCTATCAACATGTTGATACGTATTTCCAATCAATATATATAAATCGACTGTGACTTTTATGTCTCCAATTACTTTCGAGCGCATATTATAATATACAGTGCTGTATTTTCTTGCTCCAATCTAAACATATTTTTTTCAAAAGAAAAGAAAATGCGATAAAAGTAGTAGACCTGCTTGAGTAAAATATTGTTTAAAATATAAGACATATTCTTTCTTGATATATTCATTAACTATTTATTTATTCATTATATTTGAATAGTTGATCACATTTTTCTTCTTTCTTTCTTATTTCTGTCTTCTTTCTTCTTTCTTTTTCTTTCTTCTTTCTTTTTTTCTTTCTTTTCATAACGTTATTTACTTGCTTTCCATTTTCTTTCTTTTTTCCTTCATTCTTTCGTTCTTTCTTTCTACTAAAAATTCATTCATTTCATTATTTTTCAAATTTCACCAAACCTCTCTTCTTTCTTTTTATTTATTTATATGGCGTACAAAATCATCAGTTATTTATTTATATGGCGTGCAACATCATCGGTTATTTATTTATATTGCGTACAACATCATCAATTATTTATTTATATGGCGTACAATATCATCAGTTATTTATTTATATGGCGTGCAACATCATCATTTATTTATTTATATCGCGTACAACATCATCAATTATTTATTTATATCGCGTACAATATCATCAGTTATTTATTTATATGGCGTGCAATATCATCAATTATTTATTTATATCGCGTACAATATCATCAGTTATTTATTTATATGGCGTACAACATCATCAATTATTTATTTATATGGCGTACAACATCATCAATTATTTATATATATGGCGTACAATATCATCAGTTATTTATTTATATGGCGTACAATATCATCAGTTATTTATTTATATAGCATACAATATCATCAGTTATTTATATATATGGCGTACAACATCATCAGTTATTTATTTATATGTCATACAACATCATCAATTATTTATTTATATGGCGTACAACATCATCAATTATTTATTTATATGGCGTACAACATCATCAGTTATTTATTTATATGGCGTACAATATCATCAGTTATTTATTTATATAGCATACAATATCATCAGTTATTTATATATATGGCGTACAACATCATCAGTTATTCATTTATATGTCATACAACATCATCAATTATTTATTTATATGGCGTACAACATCATCAATTATTTATATATATGGCGTACAACATCATCAGTTATTTATTTATATGGCGTACAATATCATCAGTTATTTATTTATATGGCGTACAATATCATCAGTTATTTATTTATATGGCGTACAATATCATTAATTATTTATATAATTGGCGTACAACATCATCAATTATTTATTTATATGGCGTACAATATCATCAACTGGAATTTGAATCTACCTTTCGATGAGTTTTTCACCCCAGCGCCAAGTCATTGTCTTTGCGGTTATCAGCAAAAGATCTACCGCTTTCGCTTTCAGCTCAAAAGGGCAGCATTCCTAGTCCGTGTTTCTGCTCCGTGGAACAACCTACCAGAGGAGGTCGTGACGATGACTACCATATCCACGGTTAAAGCGACATTGGACAAACATTCAGACTTTATGTGGATGTAAATAGCTTCCACTTGTCTCTTTATATGGCTTGTTTCACTTTGCTATCTTTTTCCAAATAAATTGGATTTTATTTGATTATACATTTTCGTATTTATTTTCTTCCTCTCAAATTACCTTTCCTTCGTACTCTCTCTCTCTCTTCTCTCTCTCTCTTCTCTCTTCTCTCTCTCTCTCTCTCCTCCTTACTTGTGTCTCTCTCTTCTTTTATCCTTCCACTTTATATTCATTCATCTTATTGTTTTTTCTTATTATTATTTCTACTCCATTTTTTTTTCTTACTTTTTTATGATAAATCCACCTGTCTTTGGAAATTTATTACAAATATTGGACTTTTTGTAGAAGAGCTCGCCACTTGTGGAAAAATGAGTTTTGCAAAAATAAATAGTCCCAACGGCCATGCGTAGAACACTCACAGGCTCTTAACCTACTTCTGTGAGTTCTGTATAAACATGCATCAGGTTAGATTTAAGAGTAAGGTTACGTGAGCGATGAGGTTTGAGTCCATGTCTCCACATTGAGATCGATTTAATCCTCAGGTCAAAATGCAGAATAAACGCCACTGAGAAACGCATCACAGAATGCTAGACAGCTATCTGTGTGGTTTCGCGTGCAGGTAGAAATATAAGTTGGGAAATAACTTTTTTATGCAAATACTCAATGGAATTAATGGATTCCATCCTCTTAAGTACATAATAAAACTTTTTTTCTAACCTCAGTTTGCATTTTGCCTGTTGTTTTGGATTGCGGTGGTATTTATTTGGGCGGGGCTCTTCTATAAAGATCCAAAATCTCCACAATAGAAATTCATAACACATACTGCAATATACATGTATTACAAATACACACGATAGAAATTCATAGCAAGTACAGATTTTACAAACGTACTATCCTTTATAAATGTGTATAATTAGATGGAACTCTTCTTCTTACCATGGTGTATTTGACTGCTCCATCGTTGAACAGCAATTCCGTGCTTCGCATTACGATCTTGGCCTAAAAAGAACGAAAACAAAAATTAAGTTGAAATACTTTTACAGTCATAGCAGCTATCTTATCTGTCTGAAGTTCACAGTGAAGCAAGGTTACACAATCCCTAACCACATTTATCTTGACCCAACATCGCTTGATTCCAGTAGTAAGATGAAAGTGAAGAGGGCCGAAAGCACTGCTGGAATAAGCGAGGGTTTTCTCCCTCTAGACTAGCCGCTATATAAAAACTTGCTAATATAAACTACGCTGATATTTGACCTATAGATAGGGTCAAGAGAGATGGATTCCGACTTTGCTGTGGATACAAAGAGAAAGTGATTTTAAAACCACTTATCCAATGGGTTGATTTAAAGTGGACGATTTTGAGATGTCGTAAAATCTGTTTTTAACGACGCGATGCGCGTCCGGGTGTTGCCTTCTATCCTTTTCTTCTTGTCTGATCCGTCCTTCTTGCTTGACAGCCCAAAGATTAACTCTGCTAAATAAACCATCTTCTTTCATAATAAAGTGTTGATTGATTAATTAACGTATCTAAAGTTGTCTGTCAAATAGCCTTTTGATTGCAGTGCGAGATTGACCACTGCCAGGCAGTATCACTACAAGACACATGATCGTGTGAGGCACCACTCGGGTAAACCAGCTATGTCTTTAGATCAGTAGTTCCCAACCATGTTTTAGTACCATGCCCCATTTTTCATCACAACTTTCTTCATGTCCCTCACCCGTAAATTGTTTGCACAACAGCAGCCTTATAGTTGAATTTGATTTCTTGGTCAATCCAGATCTTATTCAACCGCTTCTCAAATATCTTTACAGTTTCGGCTTTAATAAAACTTGATGGAAATCTATTCATCAAATCAACACAGCGATGGCTGAATGAATATTTTTTCAGGTTCAAACGTGCCAATTTCTTGTAGAGCATCTGACTGTGCCCTTGTTTCCCTCTCGTGTATATTTTCTTGTCGATAGTTTATCTGCATTGAAGTCATATTTTCCGGAGAGCAATTTATAGCACTCAATCATGTCCCCACGTATTCTTCTATAGGCCAAACTTGACAATTTCAGAGCTTTCAATCTTTCTTCAGAACTCTGATCGTACAGTCCTGGAACAAGTTTAGTAGCTCGCCTTTGTATATTTTCTATCATTTCGATGTGTTTCTTCTTATATGGCGCTTACACTTGATTAGCATATTCAATATGAGGCCTCACAAGCACTGTAAACAATATAACCAATGAACATCGATCAAGGTATTAAAAAGGTCTGCAGATTAAACCGAGTATTATGTTGGCTTTGTTGACTTTCTCCTTTATGTGTTCTTCAAAATTTAGCTTACTCTCTATTACAACACCAATGTCTTTTTCGAGTTCGTATAATCCATGAACAATCATTCAGGGTATATTGAAAGAAATTTTTAGTGTTCGGTTTTGTACCTTACATTTTTCTGGATCGAACAATAGCTGCCATTTTTTCAGACCAATCATACATGCTATGGATATCTTCTGTAGTTTCTGACAATCTTCATATTCTCTGATTTCACGAAATAACTTGGTATCGTCAGCATACAAAAAGGTTTGACTGTCATTCCTCATAGACTCAGGGAGATCGTTTATATATACAACAAACAACAGAGAACACAAAACAGATCCTTGATAGATACCATTCGTCACATCTTTGACCGCAGAGCTCTCGATGTTCACTACTACTGTCTGTTTTTTGTCGGAGAGAAATACCTTAATCCAATGTATGTATACTGGGCCCAATCCGTACATTTTTAACTTATGTATTAACAAGCGATGACTCACTTTGTCAAACGCCTTCATAAAATCACAAAATGCCGTGTGTATGCAATATCCAGCATCTATAGAATCCGTCCACATATCAAGTACAGTCAGTAGCTGCAACACAGTTAATCTCCTTTGTATGAATCGAAATTGCTTATCTGTAAATAGTTCATTCACTGTCATATGTTTTATAATCTGGTCACGAACGATTGACTCCAATACCTTGCATATTATACATGTCAGACTCACCGACCTATAATTACTAGGATCTTTCTTGTCCTCTTTCTTATGTATAGCAGTGACTCTAGCAGATTTCCACTCAGTCATAAGTTTAGCTTCAGACAGAGACTTGTTAAATATTATAGACAGAGGTATGCTTAGCACAGTACTGAGTTCTTTCAATATTCTCGAGCTAATGTTATCAGATCCAGATGACTTTTCTATTTTGAGCTTGTCTAATTGTTGTTTCACAGTTTATGGAGTTATTACTATACTGCTTGCGTAATCTGTACTTTCAATCACTTTGTAATCCATAGACGGCAGTTTTTGATCTCCATCCACTGTGAATATAGAAGTGAAAAACTCTGCTAGTATATCTGCTTCTTCACGATCGCCATCTGATACTTTAAATTTATCATTGTCAGCATATAAGTCTGGAATTGATGTTTTAGTCTTAGATTTCGACTGAACATATATCCAAAGTTTTTTCGGATTTGACTGAACGCCCATAACAATGTCCTTTTGATATAATTTTACAGCTTTTTTAGTTAAATACCGAACTTTATTTCGGATGCGATTATACTGTTAGCTATCTTTATTCTTTCCAGATTGTTTAACTTTGTGCCATAACCGTTCTTTTCTCTTCAAAATAATTCTCAATGTTACTGTAACTGTCAATTATCTTTTCTTTCTTTTTTCCATTGCATTTTATTACTGCCCTTGGTACACAAGTTTCCATTGCTGTGTATACCTTTGTCTTCAACATACTCCATTGTGTTTCAATATCTTTTGTTTCTAACACCTTTTCCCAGTCCATGCTTAGAATCTCCCTCATAGTATTGTAATCTCCCTTTTCATATATGTATCTGTTTTTTTTTCATGATCATTTTCCACATACACATTAAAATCAAATGTTATCACTGAATGATCACTTTAGCCCAGTTGAGCGTCTATTTACATATTCGATATCATTCCCTCTTCGTTTGTCAGCACTAGATCCAGCAATGATGGGTTACTAGATCCTCTGGCCCTAGTTGGTTCAAGCACATGTTTAAACCAGAAGCAGTCCTTTATAGATTTAACAAATTCATATTGTGCTTCGCACGGTCCTCTGTTAGTTGAGCAATTTTCCCAGCATATATTGCCATAGTTGAAGTCACCGACCTTTAGATAATGAGAACAATGTCTTTCAAACAGAAAATTTAGCAGCTCGTTTAACTCTCTCTCAAAAACGCTTAGGAAATAAATACTGTAAGATAGCTTTCATAAGCTGTCATTATCGCTAAAACAACAGAAATAACTGCAATATTTAAGCGATAAATTCGTCACGTATTTTCAGGCAATAGCGATAGGATCTCCAACTACATACGATGTGGTTGAGAGTTCGAGTCTTTCCGTGGTCAGTTATGCTGATGATATAAAGATACAGTGAAACACTGTAGCACGATAACCGATGGGCAAGACCTAGGCGACCGCAGAGTCCACCCCAGTCATCAACACGCTCGTCTGTCAAAACAGCCGACTTGTCTTTGTCAACTTTATTACTCATCTGATAATTGAGACGCAATGATAGGATAGAGATGATAGAGACCGCAATGAAGAAGAGTGTTCGTCATAAGTGGTACATTTGGAAGTCGCATATGCTGGGAACCTATTAGGAGAAGGGAAAAGGTTATATTTGGACGTTGCATGATGAGTTCGTCTTAGTTTTTTGTTTTTTTGTTGTTTGAAGGGGGTAAAAAAGGCCTCAGTTACATAATTTTATTTGGCTTTTATATATACAAGTAAACAATAGTTTGTCATGTTTGTTTACTGCAATTTCAACACACAGGTACTAAGTTTCATTATTGTAAATTTCTGATCGTTGCTGACAAATCAGTATTCCTCTACCAGTTTTTTTCTTCTCTATATTCGTATCCTTCCAGATGGTATTCAGACAAATTCCTCTCAAATCTGAAACTCTTTGGTTTAACTTCTTGTAAGGTGATCAACATTGGTTTTGTGTCTATTTCCTCAATGCGTCTTTTTGTCTCTGCAATTTTATCCCGAGTGAAAGTATGTACATTTGAAATAAGAACTGTGATCTTATTTACATTATTATTTACATCATTGTTCTATGCTGCCTTCAGATTAGCGCCAGGACCCCCTTCCTCGCCGATTTTCTGTATTTTCACTCTTATTATACTCCTGCTCCCTATTGGTCCCCGTACTAGGAAACAAAAAATTTCATTCGATGAGTTCTCTTGGCGTTGCTTCGCTTCTTTTCTCAATTCAGATTCTTTCACTCTGTCACTCTTGTTCATATCGTGCTGTAAGCCAATTTTCTTGATTGTGTCTGATTTTGAGTACTGTAGATTGAAAGCATTTCTCATCATATTGGCTTTGACAGTATCACTAAACGTTGCTAAGACTGGTCTTATAGTTTCCTTTATCCCAAGTCTTCGCACATGCAAAACATACTCTTCTTGAAGATGTATTCCTATTTCTTGACCAACTGTTTTTATCATCTTAACATCATGCTTAATGCGTTCGGCCTTTATGTTTCCTTTGTTGAACATTTTGTAATATTATGTTGTTTCTCCTCTTCATTCTGTCTTCTATTATCTCTATCTTCTCAGAATCGTTTCTTTCGCTATCATTTCCGGATTTGATAGATTAACAGCCTTCTTTAATGATTTCATTTTTCATCGATCTTATATCACCTGCTTGAGACAAATTGGCCTCCTTAATAATGTTTTGTGTCATAGCATCCATCTCATCTTTCATATTAACCATATCCTTTTCTAGCTCACTAATACGAACATTCATCTTCTTTTTAAATTCTAACAAGAATTCCGAACAACGATCGTCGATAGATTTGGTTTCTCAATGATTTTTACACCTTAGATGACAGAACCAAGTTAGGTCTACTCTTTCATTTATTGTCTTGTAAACGGCGATTGTGATATTCGAACATTTCAGGCAGCTCTGCTTCAAACAATATTCACATGTCAAAAGTTTGTCTGATACTTCAGAGAATGAAGTTTCGCATTGGTCACATATTCAAGTTTTATCACCGGATGGACAGTTTGACTTACTTTTCTTTTTTTGTTGTTGCTCACAGATGAGTCAACAAATGAGGATTTTGAACCATTTAAAAACATCATATCTTCTGTCTCCAGACAACAGTAAATGCAATTTAGTATCGCAATCACAGGATTGTTTGAATGTTGAAAGGAGTCTCAAGCAAATAGATTATTTCTGTTCATTTTCTAGAAACAAATTAAGTAAAATGAAACTTTCACTTTTTTTTAAAACATAGGACGCTTTCCAAATATATAATTTGCCGGTTTCGACAATCTCCTAGTAGTGATCGATCCACTGAATATTAAAAACAAATAATATGTCTTTCTTTCACATTTTTGTTTTGTTTTGTTTTGTCTAGTTAAGAATAACAGCATAAAACAAACGAATACCACTCCACATTTAATGGCCTTAAGTATAATTGTATTAATTTGCAACCAGAGAAAAACAAAACAAAGTTGACGTTTTCAAAAATAGCAAGATGCTTTGTGATGGCACGAGATTACAAGGAAAAGCCAGCATAGTTGTTTGGTTGATAATTACCGATTCAAATGTTTGTAGACCGTTGTATGCCCGGACGGCTTGAAAGAACACTTCATTACGATAAACCGAAATTGGAAGGTCAATTTCCAGGAACCATTTTTTGAATGAGATGAACTGAAAAATGAAGAGAACAATACCTTTTAAAATACAAACTCAATATATTCTGCAATTTAAAAAAAAATAACTCCTCTCAAATTAAAAAAAAATAGAAAAAAGCCAAAAACTTCAAATTAAAAAAAATCAATTTAAAATTTAAAACATTGACTTTAAAATAAAAATATCTAAAAATTTAAATCAAAACATCTCAAATCCAATATATATAGAAACGAAAACATTATATCAGATATAAAGTAAATTATATAAAAAAGAAAACCCACATAAATTGCTGTTTGTGTATTCAAAAGCACATCACATTAAAACAATTACTATTGGTGTATTCTAAAATATGTCAAAATAAAAAGATTACCGTTGGTATATTCAAAAACATGTACCATTAAAACATTACTGTCGGTGTATATAATAGCATGCCCCATTAAAAAGATTATCGTTGGTGCATTCAAAAAGATTAAAAATAAATAAGACGCTTTCTTCATTTCAGAACATTTTCCATTTCAGACATTTTAACTTGACCTTCAAATTAAAAAGTTACTCTTCAAATAAAAATTCGGAACGAAAAATAATAACGACATTTTGATTTCAACTTTTGTCAATTTCTAATTCAGTTTTGTTTAGTTGATAATTTTTAATTTAAAGTATTTTTCTTAGAAAATAAGTTTTTTTTATTTAAAATTGTCTTTTTTTTAAGTAATGAGACACTTTTTCCATTGTAGCGTCAGGCAGAGACAGGTGCTCTTTTATGGCGGCGATAAGGTAACTTAAGACTGTTTCACCCACTCGATCCAGATTCGGGCTAATCACGTCCGCGGCGTTCTTATTAAGAGGTGCCCATTTTTAAGGGTGCGGAAATGGCATTAAGCAAGTAAATAATAAATCAGGGAGTTAGCTGAACGACTGTGTCCAAAACAAATTGAAGATCGTTGAGGGCAAATTATTTTATTGGTAGAAATATAAGGCCTTATCTCAATGTTTGGGCGCTTGGCACAAAGTGTACTTCACTAAACATTGTTTTGTCAGAAAACTCGTTTCCTCGAATGCAAAGTAAAATAAATTTCATATATAAAAATTCTGCTCGACAAAAAAACTCCAAGGTCTAAGATGATATAGTGGCAGAATGAGGAAGCTTTATGTATCAAGAAGAAGCGGAAACGATAGAGTGAGTGATGAAAAGGTTTAGTGAATGTATGAATATGTATTTGGTGGCAAAGAGGTCAGCAAGAAGAGCAATTAACAAAGGCAAGGTGGAGGCTGAGCAAGCTAAGGTTCAATCTATACTACAAAAGGGATGACCATAAAATTGAAGAGAGATGGCAAAGACAAATATAGATATTGTCGAAGACAAATTTAAAAAATTGACAATTGAATGCAATGAAGTGTTAGCAACACATTAACAGAACAAGAGGGCTGAATACATTTTATGGAACCGAGAAAATATAAAAGTTGTAGAAGCAGTATCAGGTCTAGTCGTAAGAATTTAGAAGGAAATGATACGGGAAGCTGTAAGATGGAGAAGGGTAAGGCTGCAGAACTCTCAGGTGTTGTTGCAGAAATGTTGAAGGCTGCATGTGAAACAGGCATCAAGATGATTACAGACTTAACAAGTCAGATCATAAAAGAAGGGGTTGTTCCAAAAGACTTGGAACTTAGTACAATTGTGAAATATTACAAGGATAAAAGAGGATCAGTAGATAGAGGTAATTACACAGGCTTTAAGTTGATGGGCCAGGCCCTAAAAGTGGTTGAGAGAATACTTGAGCAGCAAATGAGAAGTCAAATAAACATAGATGAAATGCAGTTTGGTTTTATGATTGGGCAAAGTACCACTGATGCTATATTTATGCTTAGACAAATGCAAGAGAAGTACCTTAATGATAATATCTTGGTGAGAAGAAGAACCTTTATTTTGATTTTGGGAATTTAAAGAAAGCTTTTCACAAAGTGCTAAGAAGTGGGGTTTGGATAAATAAGGGACAAGCGGGTGGTTTGTAAAGTTTGTTCAATGCCCAATGTCGCGTTATAATTAACAGAACATTTATTGACAGCTTTGATGTTGAAGTAGGAATACATTAGTGATCTGTACTGAGTTCGTTTCTTTTCATTTGTGCCTTAGAAGCAGTGTACAGGTTGTCCGGAAGAGATACTTTATGCTGATGATTTGGTGCTTGTCTGTAAAACAAATCAGTTTGTGGAAAAGGGGTTGGATGCAACTCATTTATTTTGTTACTTGTAAGCATAAGAAGTGAAGTGAAATAACAGGTAGGTTGAAAGATGATAATTAGTTTGTGTAAGACAATGGAGATGGATGAGAACTCAGATGTGAAGAAAGTATATTTGGATGGCGAGGCTATTGAGATTGTTCAGAAGTTGTGTTACCTTGGTGATAGACTGATGTACAAGGAAGAGCTGATGCATGTGTAATAGTAAGGGTTAGGGGTACATAGAGTAAGTGCAGGGATGGCCGAATTCGTGATTGTTGTTTTTCTCTATGCTCACATCCGGTTGTTAAACCGCAGTTGATTTTTTTTTCTGCCGATTGGTTTATCCCAACTAATATTATCCTGTGTCTTCTAAAAAACCTATTTTCATTTATTAATTTATTATTTTTTTCTCATTTCTTGTTTATTTTATTATATTGATATCAATGCCATGTCTACTTTTGTTTATATATCTATTATTATTTCATTTGTTTATTATTATTATAAGTATTATTCTTTTCTTTGACTATTTGTTATCTTTATTATATCCATTTATTTGTTTATTTTTTTATAATTAGTATGATCAAACTATATAGTACACAAAACCAACACGCTTAACAACACATCTGCACCTCCGTTTTGTTACTTGTCCTCATAATGTTTCTAATTGATACGATCAATTATCCAGGGAGAGGTCCTTGTTGTGGCGACACCCGTTTTATTACTCGGCACACCTAACAAAACCATATATTTAATCATTGAACCTCTAAGTCCTTATCATTACGATTCTGTTTGTGAGTTGACACTACTAATAAAATCGGATGTTTAATCTTTTAGTGACAGAAATCAACACATTTTCTTTTGTTTCTGCGCACATCGTCACTCAACCCAACCAATCAGATCTCATTAAAGTGTCGCACAAGGAGCAGCTCACAGGACAATATAAAAAGTGTATTCTTCACTCGGTAGCACATTCGAAGCCTTTACCCCTGATCACTGTATATGAAGCGTATTTTTAACATAATATTGATCAAATAAAATGAGTAATATTTAAATGCATTTGAAGCGTATTTTAACAGAGTATTTATCAAATAAGATAAGTAATATTTAAATGTATTTGAAGCGTGTTTTTAACATCATATTAATCAAATAAAATAAGTAATGCTTAAAGGTATTTGAAGCGTATAATGTTAAACGTATGTAAACCATTAAGGTAATATCTTGAAACGCTTGGTGACCTATTAACTTCGAAATGTACTTTATTTAATTAAATAATGAAATAATTAAATGACAGTTAATTCTTATATTTAAAGTTCTTTTATTTACAATTTTTCTGGACATTTATGTTGACCATATATAAGAAGTAAACTCCAACAATTCGAGATCAATATTAGTCAGGAATTAATTATCTAAATTAATTTAAAAAGTTAACTGTACTATTCATTGTGTGGACCGCGAGGGTATTTCACTAAGTAAACATGTAAATGTATTATTTTAGTGTTATTAACTAGAAACCGGTATCGTCCGGGCCTTTGGGTCTGGATTTACGCCGGTCTATTGGGGGTTGTCGGTCCTGTGCAGTTCTACGAGATGCACCCTCCCAGGCTTTGCCACCCCTCTTTGGGGAGGAGTAAGTTTATTGCTTACTGTCTGAGGCGCCCCTACCGGGGAATGCCGACGGGGCTGCCCAGGCAATTTTTAAACAGCCAGAATGCTCAAATTCTCGAGCGCTGGTTCTTTCCCACTTTCCCGACCTTGTGTCACATCTTACCTTGTGGGAGGAAGATAAATAGAACTAGAATGTGTCTTAAATCAGAGGTAGGGCAGTTATGTTTTTGTCGATGTCTGATGTAAGACAATATCTCGTTAATAACACTAAAATAATACATTCCGAAACCAATTTAAAAAAATTAAAAATACTGGAAGCTATCTACATAAAAACACAACAACAACCTAAAATTAATAATATCACATATGAAACCAGTGGCAACATTTAAAAATGCTTAACGTAATGCGAGTTTATTCTGTGATGCCACTCCGGCGTCACTGATTTAAATCGTCAACGTCTTTCCTGGAACAATGCGGAAAAACGTTCTTTGTGCGTTTATTCGCCGTCTTTTAAAAAAATTCTCTTCTTTCTCCAGCTTTTTTGTTCATTTGCTTTTGACACCTGAGGAAGATTCGATAGGACATTTATTTTTATTTTTTTAAATTTTAATATATATATATATGCAAACATTATTAAAAACAACAGAACTCTTCTGTCTGGTTATACCTTTTATTATCTTTTCAATCATTTCTAATGGTTTTTTTCGTGTTAAAATCAAACAAATTGATGAAAGATCCATATGTGTTACAAATGTTGTCGATTCTTTTTCGAATCATTGATGGCAAAAATCGACGAAAAAGCTTGTGAAAAGGGTGGAATTTTTAAAATACATAGGAGAGACGTGCACGTATATATATATATATATATATATATATATATATATATATATATATATATATATATATATATATATATATTATGATAACATGAAAAATGGATTAAATTTCCGACAATATGTTGTTTATAATGCTGCTTTTTAGTGGACACTCGTGTTTGCGTAGGCAATACCCTTATTAAATTAAATAGTTAAATTATCTAAGGAGCTAACAGTATAGAAAATTCACAAAGGGTACAATGAGATTTGTATATAATTCAAACCTGTGCCTAGGGCATCTTCATCACTTAACCACTGAATCCACATTCTTTTTAACGTTGGTCTGTTGGTCGAGTGGTGAATACGGCATCAGATAAAGGAAGATATTCATTGTAGGCACAAGTTCGAATTCTGTACTGATGTCATTTTTCTCTTTGTGAATTTTCTGTTTCTCACCCATAAATAAATAAACTGTGTTCTCTAATTGTAATATTAGTGACTCGGTTCGTCTAAATACAGATTTGCGGTCAGAATAATAAACAAAAGAACAAAGAATTATTTTATAAAGATATCACCAAACGAAAACATTCCTTGTCCATAGCGTCAGTAGGTCGAAAGTCACGATCAACAACAGAATGGTATTGTCCAAGAAAGCTGTAATCACGTATCAGTTCGCAAACTTTAATGATAGAGCTGATGTCGGATGACGTAAAACAAAAGCTTATTTAACAGGATGCCATTTGGGTTCCCAGGGAAGAAGAGAGTCTGACAGACCGGGAGACTCGTGAAGAAAAAATGAGACTTGGTATGTTAAAACTTGCACGGGTCTGGGGCTGGTTGTTCATTTGTAAATGAATTTAACTAAGAAATAAAAGCATACATTTTATAACAAAAAGATTATCTTGCTCTTTATACAAAGGGAATCAACTCTTGCGCCGAGGTAAGCCGAACAGACTAGTTGTGTTGTCTCCCTTACACTCAACACTTCTATCAAAATGTTACAGTTTGATTCAGGTGATAGCATTACATAAACCTTATATTGTCTATGTTAACACGAGTTTTCACCAAAACGCAGCATTGTACACCATAAATAAGTAATATATTATAGATTAATTGACGTTACCTGAAGTTTTTCCTCCATTACACTGATACCTTGTAACGGATGGACGGCAAAAATATGTGTACACCACGTTGTGATACTGTGAGGTGTTTCCTTCGTAATCGTAACTAATCCATCATTCCTAAATATAAATTCATATGTATATATATATATAATTCTGGTCATGTTTAGTTCATAGGAGTTAATCCAGTGAATCCTTACTGTGTTCATATAATTGTACACAGTAACACATAAAGCTATATATTTAGTATAATTTTTAATTCATACTAACATTTTGGCTACATATGTGCAGACATATTTCAGCGACAACCTTATTTAGGCTGAGCGTTGTCACAGTCCTAACAGCTTGGCATGATGAGGTTCAATCTAAATAAGGCTGTAAGTGAAACATGTCTTCACATATGTAGGCAAAATGTTTTATACATAAAACATTATGCTATATATATATATATATATATATATATATATATATATATATATAATTTCTTATTAAATTGTATTTATATTTAAAATTCTTAAAAAAATCTTTTATAAGGATTATTTCAAAACCGTTCATCAAGGAACCTTCGGTTCAAATTTTCAAAATAAAAAGCTTGATGCTAACTACAGAAAAAAGAGCGTTAATATATAGATAATTCTTAAGCTTATCAAAATAAAATGACATGCAAAGAATTTTTACAATTATTTAAAAGTTAAATTTATTTTTAGAACCTAGAATTTTACAAACAAATCCAAATATCATAATTTCTTATTCATCGTTACCTCCCTTATATTTGGGAATTCTTTAAAATGTTTAAATTTTAACAGTAATTTCTATGCTTAGAATGAAGATGGTTCGGTAATGAAAAGGTTCATATGAATTCAACTGGTAAAAAAAAATTAAAGTTTAAAAAATTGTTTTTGATGGATTAAAAAGTTTAACAATAATGACAACGAAGTGATAGCAATAAATTAACAGGACAATAAGGATGCTTGGAAATGTTATTGTTGAATACTGAGTTTTCATGGAACTGAGAAAATCTTGAAGTTTCAGAAGCATTATCTGTACCAGCCATAAGAATTGAGAAAAGAAAAATGATATGGGATTCTGTAAGATGAAGAAGGGTAAGGCTACAATACCCCTAGATGTTGTTGCAGAAATTTTGAAGGATGCATGTGAAACAGACATTGAGATGATCACAGACTTGATAAATTAGATTATAAAACAATGCGCTCTTCCTGAAAACTGGGATCTTAGTACAATTATGAACGGTAACAAGAATAGATCTCCTGGTAGAAGTAATGAGTGAGGTTTAAAGTTGATAGATCAAATCCTGAAAGTGGCTGAGAAAATAATTGAGCAGCAAATAAGAAGTCAGATAAACATAGGAATTCAGTTTGGTTTTATGCCTGGACAAACTACCGCTGATGCTATATTTATCTCGAGACAAATACAAGAGAAACATCTTGGTAAGAAGAGAACCTGTATTTTGTGTTTGTGTATTTGGCAAAAGGTTTTGACAGAGTGCCAAGAGATGTTGTTCCGTGGACTTTGCATAATTGGGAGCATATCAGGGATCTGTACTGAGTACATTGCTTTTCATTTGTGTCTTAGAAGGAATTTCGTACAAGTTGCCTGGAGGAGATGATGTATGCTGATGATTTAGCTCTTGCCTGTGAAGCAGTCGAAGACCTACTTATCAAATTAAACATAGATGAAATGCAGTTTTATTTTATACATCGGCTAAGTACAACTACCACAACCCTTGCAAACTCGAAAACTGTTAGAGGAAGTGCTGGTACAAACATTACCTCTATTAATTTGTGAAGCACTGTGTTTACGTTTACGGTACGTAGACATCCGAGCAATAGCCATTTTAGGGATATTGATCATTGAAGTTAGATTTCGTAATGCTTATTAAAATGACTCAAAATGACGAACATTCTGTTCCAGAGATTGAAGTGCTCCATTTTTGCCCATCAGTTCTTCTTGGGGTGTGTCGTTCGCTATTCCCCTGACGAGTTGGTCCTTGACGTATATGTCGGGCTGATCATGCTAACAAAGGAGACATTAAACATGGCAGTCCAGCGTTGTAACCCAAGCGGGGCCAGAAAAAATTGTTCAGTATTGTAACCTTGACTTAGAAGCAAAAGGTAGGCCATAAACGATGTAGTTTGACCTCTAAGCTAGCAATACCTCTATCATCCCTAATAGCTTGTCTGGTTCAGTGGTGTACTAATCAACATAATTGTATGGGTGGATGTTGGCCTGAGATGTTGGAATGCCTGCGATTTTGGTCAACACTTCTCAATCAATTCTGAATTTTCTGAATTATTGGAGGGTCATTTCGAGATGGAGCTGGGACACTTTGGCTGCTGGTGCCTGGGTAAAGAGCTCCTTAGCTTGCTTAAAGATGAACAATGATTCTCCCATTGATGTGAGCACTAGCTCTTTTAACATTTTTTGTAGGTTCTCTTTTGTCAGCTTCTCAGTTGTAAATGTGACAGCATAGGTGTTTGCTGAGCTGCCTTCCCAATAATGAGCATCAATGCATCCTGTTCACAGCACCATATTGAATTTAGTAGCCAATACATAACTGTCTAATCAGTTGAGCTACAAACAGATAAACTGAAAAGAACATTGAAAAGCCGGTTTATAAAAAGGCTGGAATGTTCTATCATGTTCAGATAGGCAAGTCCATTCTCTGAATTCTGATTGGCTGCTAGTCCATGGGGAGATAATCCTTAAGAAACATTCATTCTTGAATAAAGCAATGTTTACATATATCTATTAAAGCACTTTATGCCGGTGAGTGTCAATTTGAATCTACATATACATTAATTTATATATATATATATATATATATATATATATATATATATATATATATATATATATATATATATGTATATATATATATATATATATATATATATATATTCAATGGCCATTATACATTGATCTGTCATCGGTACCTCCGGTTTCACGGAAACACTGGAAACTCAACATTTTGATATATAAATATATATATAAATATATATATGTATATATATATATATATACACACATATATGCATATATATATGCATATATATATGCATATATATATATGTATATAAATATATATGTGTGTGTGTATATATACGAGGCCTGTCTAAAAAGTATCAGACTTTTATTTTTTTCTGTGCGAAATAGAACGATAGTGTGGCGCCACTCTACACAGTGAAGGAAGACAGCTTCATGCGCATGTGTGCATTTTATCACCGCCTTCCTGTGCGTTAGTCGTTTTCTGTCGGTCGCTGATTGAGGGGCTACATAACGTGTTTCTCGGATTACTGATTCTCTCAAGATGACTGAATGTGTTGAGCAAAGGTACTGCATCAAATTTTTTCAAAAGCTTGGTGATTCTCAAAGCAAAACAATTCGTAGGATTCAGCAGGTGTTTGGAGAAGATGCGATGGATGTAACACAAATTAAAGAGTGGTTCAACCGATTCAAAAATGGCCGCACATCAGTGGAGAGTGACCAGCGTTCTAGCAGGCCCTAAACTGTTCGGGGTGCAGCTGCTGCTGAGAGGGTGCGACATTTGGTGATGGAAGATCGAGTGTAAAGAATTATCCACAGAAAACATTACGAAAAATACAAAAAGATAAATACAAATATATGCAACTACATAGAGATAATGAATGTTGAAAGTAAACAAATCACCGATAAACTAAAAATTAACGACAAAGTTAGTAAATTAAAACTCAAGAAAGCTTATATTTTACTAAAAGACTACGAAAGTGATTTTAACAATAACCCCCACCAATTACTTAATTAATCTGACCAAACATAGAAAGGGTTAATAAAACAATACTTTCTAAAATTAACAAGTAAATAAAAAAGATCCCGAATTAAACCAATAGCCGTAGCAATCACTTGGTTTAATAATATCGTAAACAAAAATAAATCTACCTTCCTACAATTTGACATCGTGGACTTCTATCCATCTATATCTGAAGAACTCTTCAACATCGCCTAAGAGTTTGCCGAGATATAAAGCGACATATCCAAGGATTAAATACACATTATCACAAAATGTAGAATATCAGTTTTAATTAATAATAATGACCAATCGATGAAACCTAAAATGGCAAACTTCTTTTGAATTTGCCATGGGTGGCCTAGACTCTGCAGAGGCATCAGATCTTGTGGTGTTATTTATCTATATAACCTCACAAATACATTTGGTAATACAGATATCCGTCTAAAAATGATGGGTTTAACAATATCGAGATTAAATATAAGAAACAGGGTACTACTAGCTATAATAAAAAATAGACGACGGAGGAATATCATCTGGTTTACACCTTCCTATAAACCAGATGCTAAAAACTAAACTTGGCAAAAAAAATTTGTATATCTCATCAAAAAACAATTCTCCCTTACACAAAATATTCAATAAAAATAACTTAAAACTGGCATATTGTTCTTGAGAAAACATCGAAATGATTATCAAAGCACACAATAACAAAATACTAAATGTGAGTAGTAGAGAAAAAGATGAAAACAATATGATCAATATAGCAACGATAAAAACAACACTAAGAAAAACAATAGTATAGCTACTAGAAATGATAATTATCCAAACTCTAACAGCAACCACTCGAATAAAAATAAGAAAGTTAATAATAAAAACTGTAACTGTAGAACACGTGCACTTTGTCCACTACAAAATAACTGCTTTACCAAAGGCATTGTTTACCAAGCCACAATATTTGCCAGAGAAAACCGGAATAACAACAAATACTGTGTAGGTATAACCTCCCTGGATATTAGATACAGGCATGACGACCATAAAAGCACATTCAAGAACAAAAAACGTCGATTCAAAACATCACTAGTGAACCATTGCTGGGCACTCAAACAAAGCGAACGTTTGCCAATAATTAAATAGGAAATAGTATGATGGGTAAGTACATGTAGTTATTTAGATGACTAGTGTAGATTATGTTTGAACGAGAACCTTGAAATTTTAAATGTTAAAGATCCCCAAAAATTACTAAACTGTAGAAGCGAAATAGCAATAAACTGTAGGCATACAATAAACTTTACTTTAGGATAAATACATACATAACAAATAAATAAATAAAATAAATTATATATATATATATATATATATATATATATATATATATATATATATATATATATATATATATATATATATCAAAATGATAAAAGGATAAACAAATTAAAAACAAGAAGAAATCATCAAAAACAAGAGATTTACCGGTTTCGTTCGGATCAACGAACGTCTTCAGAAAAAGTGAAGATTTTAAATTTATTGAATAACAACAAAACATATGAAAAAGAAGAAGACGCACAACAGGAAGTGTTTAGCACATTCGTAACTATTTAAAAAATTATGTAGTGCGTGCGACAAAGACGTTAAAATAAATAAAAAATTAGAGGGGGAGAAAAAAAAGAAAAACCAAAGAGACAAGTGGAAATAAATAGATGTCGTAAAATAAGTGATACTTTAACCGGGATCGGAGTTTGTTATGCATTGTATATTGCATTGTTTGAGTGCGATTTTTGCCAGATGTTTGGTTACAGAATACAATTCGAGTCTAAAGTTTATGTTAGATGATGACGAGAGAAATATTACAGCACTTTCGATGTGGAAGAGAAGATTCAGTTTGTAAAGCCAAAATTGTCGATAATAGTTCCTGTGTATGACTAGTGCATTAGTGGGATTTTTGTGTTTGAGGTCTCGTGTATGTTCGTAAATGCGGGATTTTATATTTCTGACCGTCTCGCCGATATAATACATTGGACATGAGGCACATTTTATTTTGTAAATGCCAGCTAGATAGGAAGTGTCCTTGAGGGGTAGTGTTGAGTAAATCCTTACTTGTTTCAGATTTGAATTGTTTTTGTAATGAAATAGATATGGGATTATTGGGGAGAAAGAAATATCTAAGATTTATTTTTATCAATCTTGTCAGTGTTAATTGTTCTGGTTGCCTTGTTTTGAGGAGACATTTTTGTAGTGTTAGTCTGTGGATATTAATTGCGTTTAGTGTTGTGAATGAAAACTTGGGGATATTTTATAGTAAAGACTTTGCCGACAATACTGAGGAGAGAGATGCATCTGTAGTTGTTACAGTTGCTTATCTCACTCTTTTTCTTTTAGAGGGCAATGACCTTGGCATCCCTCATGTTCTGTGGTATGCCTCCCTCTTGCCAAAACTGACAGAGAACTTTGCGCAGTGGAAGCAGAAGAGTAATCTTGTAGTGCTTGATCTAGTATGGGGAATCCCATCGTTCGTGAGGCCAAGCTGTCAATAGCCTTGCTTAGCTCCTCTACAGCTGGCTCTGTATCCAGCTCCTCCATGGTAGATGCTAAATGAAGTCAAGAACTGAGGAGGACAGTGTTCTGTCTAGAGTAGAGGTCAGAGTAATGTTCCACACATCTTTCCATTTGCTGGGCCTTGCCTGTGATCACTTATCCAGTGGAGGATTTGAGAGGAGGTGTCTTGCTCTGGACTGGTCCAAGTATGTTCCTGATGCAATCATACATCCCTCTGATGTTGTCTGTATTGGCAGCTGTCTGAATTTCTTAGCTGAGATCTGTCCAGTACTCATTGGAAGTTTTCTGAGCCTTCTTCTTGGCAGTTCTGAGAGTCTGCAAGTTTTTCTTGCTGTATGACCGCTTGTATTCAGCAAGGGCGGTGCAGCTCACTCTCAAAGGTTTTTGAAAACTATTTTGCAAGTTCTAGTTGGGACATCTTGCTGACATTTATGCAGGGGGTCTCCTGTTTCTTGGAGTGGTGGAACATCTTCAGTTGTAGCCAGATCTTGCAGCAGATCAAGGAGTGATCTGTGTCAAAGTCTGCACTGTGGTAAGAGTGTGTGTGGAGAAAGCTCTTGCATTAGTATTAGTTGGTGATGCACAGTTCATGGTATGTGCAAAGCTTCAGCAGTCGTTGGCCGTTCTCGTTTATTGTGCCCACCTCAAACTGTTCCAGGCAGAAGGACCATGAGTCATGATTTTCACCCACTCTTGCATTGAAGTCACCCAGGAGAACAAGTTGTTCATTGTTTGATAGTGGATGCGATGTTTCTCGTAAAACTCGCTCTTTGTGTCTGTTGTGTAGGATAATGTTTAGGCATCTGCACTGAAAAGAGTGACTGAGCCTTCAATGGTATTGAGGCGAAGAGTGAGGAGTTGTTCTGTACGATTGCTGCCTGGTTCTATCATACGCAGCAGGTTGTTTTTCACTGCAAAGCCAACTCCATGCTCCCTTGGCTCATCAGTCCTCCCCTGCCAATAGAATGTGTAGTCCTTCTCCTTCAGCGTGTAAGAGTCTGCAGTGCACGTTTTCTGAAGGATAACAATGTCCATATTCAGTTTCTTGAGTTCGTCGTTTATGACAGCGGTTTTTCTGAAGTCGCTAATGCCCTGAAGGTTTAAAAAACAAACGGTCACCATTGCCCGGACGTTCCTACATCCCAGTTTCAAAGCTGGTTTCTTTTGTTGTTTTGTTTTGTTGCTTGGTGCGACATTTGAAATCTGCATGTCGGATGTCTCTCAATCCCCTTACACCCAATGCAAAAAAACAGGGCTGAGGTGGGACAGCACCTAACTGGTTGGTGGGTGCCCAGTTTAACACGGGTGGTAGCTATTCATCGAGATCTGAGAATCCTTCCCACCGTCACCAATCTAGTGATGGCTTATAACCGGTCACTGTTGTTCAACATGTTGTATCTGCGACATTAGCAAAGCTGAAGTGTCCTCTCCAGGTTGTAGGCTGTAAGCTTGTTGGTTGAGTTTTGTTGGATGCTAGACTGGGCGGTTTGATGTGGAGGACAGGCTGTTGCCCACATAGCACGTCCCCCTTCTCAACGTCGCTGTTACAGTTTGGCACCAACGATGTCACAACCCAAACACTTTTCATCAATTACCCAAACATCGTCACCTCAAACCAACTGCAGATTATAAACTATAACTGGGACCCAAAATTCAAGAAAACACATTTGTGAAAGGGTCTTTATTCTCCCTACGACATATCTTCAAAAAGTTAAGTAATCTTGAGTTGTTCTATTTCTCGAAAGCCTTGTTGTCCTTTTCAAGAACATTTCGTTTCTCATGTCCATATTACATTGATGAACTCATTGTGTTCACTTCGTTCATATCTCCATCCAATAAACATCCTAATTTTATATAATCTCTTATGATATTGTAGTTCCGTCAGCGTGTTGTGTTTATTGTTAACTTCTCTGAAACCCAAAACGGACTTCGGGACAGATTATCCAACCTTTTTATCTTTCTTTGACTCCCAGGGAAAATATTTTATTTTCACCCGGTGATAACGCGTTTATTGTGTAACACGAATAGACGGTCTGTAACAATATGTATACATATATATAGTAGTATGAAAATTTATCTATTGCAAGTGAACTACACAGAAGCGTCCATGTTTTATTCCTGTTGAAATTATCAGACTAAATGCACAGATGTTTTGTTAGTGATTGATCTTATATCTAAGTAGTGTTTAGTCTAGCTAACTAACTAATCACATTCTTTGTTATTACTACTTCATTGACCAATGGCCGAACTCCTCTCAAACAAAGGCCTTGCTGATCTTTATTTGACACCCTTTTCTTTTGTTTTGGGGGTCGGGTTTTGCGCACCTTGTTTTTAAGTACAACAAATTAATGGGTAACTTTATTTTAGTACGTGGGGATTGAAATAATTTATATGTTCTATTAATTTTGTTATTCGTTGCTATATATTTTTTTAACATATTTAGTAAAAAGAATATATCATAATTACCCAGCTTTTATTTGTTTCCATAACCAGACTTCCGAAAAGTCTTCACGAGCTGTAATGTCAGGAGAAGGAAGAGGAGGAGACATTGAATTTCTTCTCATGTTGTTCACCATGCCTGGTCCCCCTATTAAATAATAAAAAAGCAGTCTTATTATAATTCTACTTTCACTTTCGTCCATTCATTACTATTATTGCTAGCAACTCTATATTTCTAAACATTTATTTCAAACAACAAGTCACAAATTTTTATTTTAATAAATGTCAAAGTTGGCCAGCCTTGCATTCCAAATGCGATGCAAATCATTTCGATCGCTAACTTATTTTTATATAACCCACTTTTGTAACAAAGACAGCTATCACCATTGACCGTCATAGCCATTACTAGTGATCACATATAATTATTACCAGCAAATATTTATGCTCCCTCAGCTTGCATATTTTTCCTAGCTTGGGAGGATGGTATAATGATGAATGAATGTATACTACACTGACCCCAAAAAAGGATATAATGCCTGTGAGGATGTTATCATGACACCAGAACAGATACAACACTACACCCTCAAAAAGGAGAACATAATTTCTCGGAAGGATGGTATCATGACAAACGAACATATACTGCACTGCCCCCAAAGGAAGGGACAATGCCTAGGAGGATGGTCTCATGACAACAGAACAGATACTATACTACCCTCTGAATTGAGCATTGAAAGATAGTATATTAGTTTGAAATAATATAGTAAAATGAATTAAGCATTAAAATATAGTAAAATAGTACAATTATTAAAGGTAATAGTATAGTTTCGATTTCAGGCAGACAGATATCAAATCGCAAATTTTTTATTCGCAATTGTTTATATCTAAGTAGTGTTTAGTTTATCAAACTAACCAATCAGATTAGTTGTTATTACTCCCTCAGAGACTAATTTTTTCATTGACCAATTGCCGAACTCCTCTCAAACAAAGGCCTTGCTGACCTTTGTTTGACACCCTTTTCTTTTGTTTGGGGGTCGGTTTTGGCACCCATCGTTTTTAAGTTTGTCAAAATAATACATTAAGGTATTTCATGTTCGTACGTACGTTATCATCTTTCACACACATTTAAAAACATTAATCGTTCGATCGACAAAGATGTTGATTGCTGATTAATCTGATGTCGCTAAGGTAAACAATTCTGACTTTACTAATTTTAAAATATATTGTTACAAAATCAAACTAATAGGAAACTAATGACCATGCACGATGAATTACACAGATAATACAGACTGACTCGATGTAAAAATGGAGAGGCGGGGGGGGGGGACTGATAAGTATAGGAGACTGTGTCGGTGATACCATTAAAGAACTAGAAAAATACATAACCCAAAGTACAGAAAGGCTGATCATTGCTACAAGAACATCACCAAAAGGAAGAACACAGGGATCAGCAAAACTAGAACGGTGACAAAAGCAAAATGGTAAGAGAAGCAGCTACCTACATGAACGATTTATAGGACTAACAAAAGAAGAGACGCACGAAAATACATGGGCGTGGATAGGAAAAGAACACTTGGACAGAGAAACGCAAAATACAGACACAAACCAGAGACAGTATTGGAAAATGAAAAAAACCAAAATCTTCTGGGACATGGAAGTACAAACAGAAAAACTCATTTAAGCAAAAAGACCAGACGTGATAATAATACACAAGAAAGATAAAACTGCCAAATTGTAGATTTCGTTGTCTCAGCAATTCACAGAGTGAAAATCAAGGAGCCAGAAGAACTACACAAATACATAGAACTTGCCAGGGAACTGAGAGAAATATTGAACATGAAGAAAATTACTGTAATACAAATACTTGTAGAGGCATGAGGAACAATTCTGAAGAACCTGGAAAAACACAAGGGAGAAATTGGAATTAAAGGGAGGATTGACACCAGGCAATGTACAGCAATAATGAAAAAAGACAACATATTAAAAAAAATCCAAGAGTGGCGTAACCAACCCACATAGCCAACAAACGTCAACCATTCCAGCTAAGCTGAAATAGAAGCAGAAATAGAACAAAAAATATTTTAAAAATATTACACAAGCCCAAAAGAACGGAAACTACCAGAAATCCAATAATCTGACGCTCCTCCTCCAAAGCACATACACATTCTGGGAATCAACCTTGGCTAGTACTATACAAGTTACAGAGTAAGGAGGGAGAGCACTAAACAAACCTCTACTGGAAGTTTGGGGAGACTTATTGCCTCTAAAATTTCAGAGAAGGCCATTGGTCGTTGCCAGTGAGAAATAAAGTATAAGCAGTTATTGCGATGACACAAAATCATTTGCAATGGTTACTGAAAGAGGTGGAGAGTGCTGGAAATCTGGGGAAACTTGTTGGCACTAAGATGCCAGGAAACACCACTTGTAATTGCCAATGAACAATCGCTGATAATGAATTTTTTGAGAACTCCTAATATGTAAATAATAATAATAATAATAATAATAATAATAATAATAATAATAATAATAATAAGACTCACAAGCGATGAAACCAATGAAAATAGCTGGGCATGGCTAAGAAAAGGACACTTGAACAGAGAAACGGAATCTCTGCTGACGGCCGCACAGAACAATGCGATTAGGACAAACTTTATTAAAGCAAAGATAGATAAAACCCAGGAAAACAGCAAATGCCGATTATGTGGACAAAGAGACGAAACGATAAATCATATAATAAGTGAATGCAGCAAGCTAGCCCAAAAGGAATACAAGAACAGACATGACAGCGTGGGGAAAGAAGTACACCGGGAAATGTGCAAACAACTGAATTTCGAATATGCAAAAAAACGGTACAGACACAAACCAGAAACTGTACTAGAAAACGAAAAACACAAAATCATATGGGATATGAATGTACAAACAGACAAACCCATAACAGCAAGGAGACCGGATATGATATTAATCAACAAGAAAGAAAAATCCTGCAAAATCGTAGGCTTTGCCATTCCAGCGGACCACAGAGTGAAGATCAAAGAGACGGAAAAAAGAAACAAATATACTGAACTTGCCAGAGAACTGAAAGGAATATGGAACATGAAGAAAGTCAGTATAACACCAATAATCATAGGAGCACTAGGAACAGTCCCCAAAAACATGGAGAAAAGACTAGGAGAAATAGGAATCAAAGGGATAACTGAGACCATACAAAGGACAGTAATGATCAAAACAGCTACAATCCTGAGAAATGTCCTCGAATGCGGAAACCAACCCACATAAGCAACGAATGGAGAACAAACACATGGAAGCACAAGAAAACAGAACCGGGGAAAATACAACCGCATGAGAGAGGCGCAAACATAGGCTAACACCACGAAATTTATGGATAGAGGGTCGAGGAGGGAAAGCGCAAACCAGACCTCCACTGGAAGAGCGTGGACAGCTCTGGGACCTTGGGGAGGCTTGTTGCCACTCGGGCCCCAGAGGGGACCAATGGCCCTTATCAGCTGGAAATCGATGGTAGGTGGCTGTTGCGATACCACAAAGTCATCAGCGGTGATGAGCGAAAAGAAGTGGAGCATACTGGAAGTCTGAGGAGACTTGTTGTCACTCAGACTCCAGGGAATACCACAGGTTGTTGGCAGTGGGCGATCACTGACGATGACCAGTGTGATAACTCCTAGTGAGTAAATAATAATAATAATAATAATAATAATAATAATAATAATAATAATAATAATAATAACAATAATAATAATAATAATAATAATAATAAGAAGAAGAAGAAGAAGAAGAAGAAGAAGAAGAAGAAGAAGAAGACAATAGCAGGAAAATAGTAAATATAAACTGTGGTCAAAGATACGAAACAATAAACCACATCATGAGTGAGTACCGCTAGCTGACGCAAACGGAATACTAAAATAGGCATGACTTGGTTAGAAAGTCAGTCCACTGGTGTAGCATTGTGTGATCGACTAAAAACAATACAAAGAAATTATACACTGCAAGTGTTGAATCACCAGAGAAAATCCTTCGAAACAGTCAATCATGGAGTGAAGCAGAAACAACAGAAAATCTAATCAATACCTGGAATTGAACACAGTTATGGAACATTTAAACTACAGTCGTACTAATAATTGTTGAAACTCTGGAAATAGTCACGAAATACCTAGAAAAATAGGACTCAAAGGATTTATATCATACAAATAATGGCAAACAGATAGTGTATTATGAAGTGTACTTCAGTTTAAAGTATCAGAAATAGTGTGGAAACTAACTTTACTAATCAAATTACTGTAATACCAATAATTATAAGAGCACTAGAAACAGTCCCGAAAAACCTGGCAAAAAAGACTGGGAGAAATTGGAATTAAAGGGATTATGAATACCACATAATGCACAGCACTGGTGGAAACAGCCGTAATATTAATAAAAATCCTCGAGTGCAGAAACTAACACAACTAACCAGTGAATGCTAATCAATCACAGGTAAGTTGAAATAGAAACAGGACAACAAATATAGAAAGAAAATACATGAATCCAAGGGAACTGAAGCTACCAAAAATCCAACAATCTGACATACCCTTCTCAAACACACATGCACACACATAAGTGATAGTACCAGCCTCGGCTGGAACTACACAAAATATTCTCTCTCTCACTCTCTCTTCAACTACAGGTTAAATATTATTACTGCTTGTGGTGATATTCCCTTTTGTTGATAATGGAATATTCAACTCATTTTATTCGTTTCTTTCTTTATTACTGTTGACTGATAATAAACAGAGAGAAAGAAAGAGTGGCAGACGGAAGAGTTATAGATACAATATAAAATAAGAGTGGGGTGTCAAACAAAATACAATTAAGTTAATCGCAAATTATGAGTAATTAGAATAATTAAAATAGAAGTTTTTGAAATATAACTTAATCCCTGAAACTGAGTAATATTTTAACATGTATTTTGTGTGATTAAAATATATTGGAAAAAGCCTTAGGGAAACAAGTGTTGATAAACTAATGTTTATATAATAATAGATTTCTGTATATATTTTTAATTAAATAATTCTATATCTTACTTGTTTATATAAAATAACCAAAATGTCAACAAAAAATTGATTCAAAAAAATATTTTTTTAATAAAATATTTTTTTAATAAATCATGTTTTAAATAAAATTATTTTAAATAAAATATTTTTTAATAAAATAGTTTTGAATGAAATAGTTTTTAGTGCATATATTTTAATAAAGTATTTTTTTTAATAAAATAGTATTTTAAATAAAACATTCTATTTAAAAAATATTTTTAAAATAAAATAGTTTTCAAATAAAATATTTTTAACAAACAAATACTATTTAAAATTAACTGATATAATATTTTTTAAACTTCGAGTCGTATATAAAAGTTATCATTTTTCGAATCTCTGGAGTTTGAGAGTCAGTAAGCCTCCCCAAGTTCATTCCGCACTTTTCCAGTAGAGTTCTAGTTTGGGCACTCCATCCTCGGTCTGTCTATCCTCCTTCACCCTTAATGACCGTTTTGTGTGGTACCGGCCTAAGCTGGTACCACCACATGTGTGTCTGTTTGGGATGGAGTCGGTTTATGGGATTTATGACAGTTTTAGTTCGATCATCATCATCATTAGTTGTAGTAGTAGTAGTAGTAGTATTATCATCATCATTATTATTATTATTATTATTATTATTATTATTATTATTATTATTATTATTATTATTATTATTATTATTATTATTTGTACTCACTAAGAGTTCTCACACAAGGCATCATCAATGATTGTTCACTGATAATCACCGGTGGTGTTCCCTGGAGTCTGAGTAATAACAAGTCTTCCCAGATTTCCAGAACTCTCCACCTTTTTCGATAACCATTGCAAATGACTTTGCGTTATCACCACAGACGCTTACCATCGATTTCTCGTTGGCACCGACCATTGGTCTGCTCTGGGATTTGGGTGGCAAAAAGCCTCCCCAAGGTCTCTGTACTCTCTGCACTCTTCCAGTAGAGGTCTGGTTAGTGCTCTCCCTCCTCGGTCTTTCCATCCTCCTTGACCCTTCACGACTATTTTGTGTGGTATCAGCCTAGGCTGGTGATATCACTTTGGAGGGGGGGGGGGGGTATTAAAATTCTTGCAGTTTCTGTTCCTATGTTCTTCTTGTGGTGTTCTTTCTGTGTTTTTGTTTTCTTTCTATTGCAACTTGCATGTCACTGGTTAGTCTTCGTAGCTTATGTGGGTTGGTTTCCACATTCAAGGACTTACCTTAAGATTTCAGCTGTTTTGATCATTGCCGTCCCTTGTATTGTCTCAGTCTTCCCTTTGATTCCAATTTCTCCCAGTTTTTTTTCCAGGTTTTTCGGGATTGTTCCTAGTGCTTATTGGTATTATATTGATTTCTTCATACTCCATATCCCTTTCAATTCTGTGGCAAGTTCCGTGTATTTGTTTCGTTTTTCTGTCTCCTTAATCTTCACCCAGTGACCTGCTGGGACAACAAAATCTACGATTTGGCAGGATTTTTCCTTCTTGTTTAGTATTATAACATCCGGTCTTTTGCTTAGATGAGTTTATTTGTTTGCACCTTCATATCCCAAAGGATTTTTTCATTTTCCAGTACTGTCTCTCGTTTATATTTGTACCATTTATCCGATTATTATTATTATTATTTACTCACTAGGAGTTCTCACACAGGTCATCAGTGATTGCTCACCGACAACCGGTGGTATTCCCTGGAGTCTAAGTGACAACAAGTCTCCCCAGATTTCCAGTATTCTCCACTTCTTTTCGATAACCACCGAAAATAAACTTGCAGTATCACAACAGCCGTTTACCATTGATTTCTTGCTGGTAAGGACCGTTGGTCTTCTCTGGGATTTGGGTGGCAATAAGCCTCCCCAAAGTCCCAGCAGTCTCTGCACTTCCAGTGGAGGTCTGGTTTGTGCTGTCCCTCCTCGGTCTTCTAATCCTCCTTGAGCCAATGCAAATATTTCGTGTATTTTTTTCTTTTTTGGTTAATTTTTTTTTGGGGGGGGGGGGCAGAGAGCTTATGGCGTTTCTTGCTATTTCTGTTCATTGGTTCATTTTTGTGTCGTGTCAGTTGAGGCCGGTGTAATTTATTGGGTGGGGGGAGCTTATAAAGCGATGTTTCTTGCATTTTCTGTTTCTTTGTTTGTGATGTGTTCTTTCTGCGGTTTTGTTTTCTTCCTGTAGTAGATTCCATGTGACCCTTCGTAGCTTATGCGGGTTGGTTTCCGCATTCAATGATTTTTTTTAAAATTGTAGCTGTTTTGATTATTGCCATCCTTTGTATAGTTTCAATTATTATTATTTGTACTCACTAGGAGTTCTCACACAGATCATCGTCAGTGATTGCTCACCGACAACAACCAGTGGTATTTCCTGGAGTCTGAGTGACAACAAGTCTCCCCAGACTTCCAGTGTTCTTCACCTCTTTTCGATAACGATGCGGTATCGCAACAGTCTCTTACCATTGATTTCTCGCTGGTAAGGACAATTGGTCTTCTCTGGGATTTGGGTGGTAACAAGCCTCCCCAAGGTCCCAACACTCTCTGCACTTTTCCAGTGGAGGTCTGGTTTGTGCTGTCCCTCCTCGGTCTTCTCATCCTCCTCGACCCTCTACAAATATGTTGTCTGGTGTCAGCCTAGGCCGGCACCAGTTAAAAAAAAAAAATAAAAAAAAAAATCAATTTTTCTTTTTAATTTTTAAATGTTTTCCTTTCAATTCCTTTTCTTTTTCTTTTTGTTCTTTTTTTTTCTCTTCCCTTATTTAAAAAACAATAATTTTTAAAATTCTTTTTAATTTTTTGGGGGGGTGGGTGGGGGAGAGGGAGGAGCTTATAGTGTTTCTTGTAATTTCTGTTTCTTGGTTCATCTTTGTGTAGTGATAGCTGAGGCCGGTGTAATTTATTGGGGAGGGGGAGATTATGAAGTGCTGTTTCTTGCAGTTTCTGTTCCTTGGCTCTTGTTGTGGTGTTCTTCGTGTGGTCTTGTTTTCTCTGTTGTAAATTCCTTGTGACTGGTTAGCCTTTGATGCTTATGTGTGTTAGTTTCCGCATTCGAGGATTTTCCTTAAGATTGCAGCTGTTTTGATCATTGCCGTCCTTTGTATGGTTCTGATAGTCCCTTTGATTCCAATTTCTCACAGTCTTTTCTCCAGGTTTTTTGGGATTGTTCCTAGTGCTCCTACGATTATTGGTATTATACTAACTTTCTTCATGCTCCATATTCCTTTCAGTTCTCTGGCTAGTTCTGTGTATTTACTTCGTTTTTCCGTGTCTTTGATCTTCACTCTGTGGTCTGCTACGATTTTACAAGATTTTTCCTTTTTGTCTATTATAATAACATCAGGTCTCCTTGCTTGTATGAGTTTATCTGTTTGTATATCCATATCCCAGAGGATTTTGTGTTTTTCGTTTTCCAGTACTGTTTCTGGTTTATGTTTGTAACATTTGTCTCCATATTCGAAATTCAATTGTTTACACAGTTCCCTGTGTATTACTTTCCCAACACAATCATGTCTGTTCTTGTATTCTTTTTGAGCAAGTTTGCTACATTCACCTATTATATGATTTACTGTTTCGTCTCTTTGTCCACACAGTCTGCATTTATTGTTTTCCTGGGTTTTATCTATTTTAGCTTTAATGTAGTTTGTCCTAATCGCATTGTTCTGTGCAGCTATCAGTAAAGATTCCGTTTCTCTGTTCAAGTTTCCTTTTCTTAACCATGTCTAGCTATTTGCGTTGGTTTCCACTCTTGTGGGTCTTATGAAGCGTCCATGTAGTTGTTTTTCTTCCCATTTTTCTTTTCTTGTCTGTTTGTGTCCAGTTTCGATGCTTCCTGCGTTGTTCGTTGGGACGGTATCTCTTACTGCGGTGATCAGCCTTTCTGTGTTCTGGTTTATGTATTTCTCCAGCTCTTTTTTAGTGTCGTACACACAGTCTTCTATACTTACCAGTCCTCTTCCCCCTTCGTTTCTCTTCACGTAGAGTCTGTCTGTATCGTCTTTTGGATGTAGTGCATTGTGCATAGTCATTAATTTTCTAGTCCTCTGATCAAGGTGCCTGAGTTCTTCTTTAGTCCAGTTTATGAATGGTCCAGAATATCTTATTAGTGATACTGCCCAGGTATTTATTCCTTTGATTAGGTTTCTGCTATATAATTTTGTTTCTAAGAGCTTTCTTGTTCTTCTCGGGTATTCTTTTCCAATCTTCTCTTTCATTTCTGTTGATTTGATTGTGTCTGCTTCCAAAACTCCCAAATATTTATAGCTCTCTTGTTCATCTAGTGCCCTCATTTGCTCTTGGTTGGGTAGTTCCATGCCGTCAGTCGTCTCCAACTTTCCCTTTTTAATCTCTAGCAATGCACACTTTTCCATTCCGAATTCCATTTGAATGTCCTGACTGAAGATTCTGGTCGTATTTATCAGCTTTTCCAGTTCCTTTTTGCTTTTTGCAAATAGCTTCAGGTCGTCCATGTACATGAGATGGTTTATTCGTTGTTCTCTGCCTGTGAACTTGTATCCGGCATCACATTTCCTGAGTATGTAGTTGAGTGGCATCATGGCTATGATAAACAGTAGTGGTGATAGGGAGTCTCCTTGGAAAATGCCTCTCTGTATTTTTATCTCCGTCAAGTATTGTCCTCCAGCGGTCAGTTCTAATCTCCATGTTTTCATTGCTTTATTGATGAAATTAATAATCCTGTTGGGTATCTTGTACATTTTTAAACATTCAATTATCCATGCTTGAGGGATTCTGTCGTACGCTTTCTTGTAGTCAATCCATGCCATAGATATGTTCTTTTTCTTACTTTTAACTTCTTTCAGGATCTTTTGATCTATGTATAACAGATCATGCGTCCCTCTTTTCCCTTTCTGACATCCTTTCTGTTTCTCGGGAAGTAGTCCACGATTGTTCAGGGAATGGTAAATTTGCTCTCTAAGTTGTGCCGTTAGGATTTTCCACATTGTCGGTAAACAGGTTATTGGTCTGTATTATTATTATTATTATTATTATTATTATTATTATTATTATTATTATTATTATTATTATTATTATTATATAGAAGTAAAGAGACTTTTGCTATCTAATTTACATACGTGATTGCAGTGTGTACAGACACACGTATGTAAATTAGATAGCCATGCTTAATAAAAAGGGAGCCTCTTTTTCTCTAAATGCTCACAGACACAGTAAGATAAATTAGAGAGTGGCTGAATCAATATTGAATGAGGGGATCAAGAGAAAGAAATATATAGCTAGTTAAGAGAGAGATTAGTGAATTGTTCAGTTAATTATGAATCATGGATTATTAGAACAATTAAAACGGATTTTTTCAAACATAACTCCATCCCAGAATCAAGGTTTATTTTAATATGTATTTTATGTTATTTAAGTATATCGGAAAAAAACCCTAGGGAAACAAACGTTGATCAGCTCACATTTAGTATAAAAATAGATAGATAGATTCTCAGTCAGTATTTTACATATTTCTCTAAATCAGCGTTTCTCAACCTGTAATTCATTCAAATATATTACCTGCACAAAAACAAAATTACATACCATATCTAGGCCTTTATAGAACTCTCCAAAGAGGAGTGCATCCCAGATGCACATGCTTTTTTGCTGGAGTGAAGGAGAAGAGGACTTCTTTTTATATTCAGTCAGAGTGGAGCTGATCCACAGTGTTTCTCACTCAAAAATTATTTGAACTTTTTAAACATTAAACAATAAATAAAAAGAAGAAAGAGCTAAATATTTTTAGTTTTTTTTTTTTAAATAAATATAGTAAATGTCTATGAGAGAAAAAGAGAGGGGAGAGGGAGTTACACATAAAAATTAGACATGAAAATCGAAAAATTTGAACTTCTCAGATTTTTGTATAGAAACATTCCCTTCAAATATGCCGGTCAAAGTCTTTGAAGTAATTTTCTTAATGATTTTAACTTTTTTCGAATTTATGACAAATATTTTATTGCTGAATAAATAAACACACTAAATGTTTTATTTCAAATTTATTGAAATTTGAATTTTGTACACAATTTTGCCATTATTATTATTATTATTATTATTATTATTATTATTATTATTATTATTATTATTTACTCACTAGGAGTTCTCACACAAGTCATCAGTGATTGCTCACCTACAACCGGTGGTATTCCCTGGAGTCTAAGTGACAACAAGTCTCCCCAGATTTCCAGTATTCTCCACTTCTTTTCGATAGCCACCAAAAAAAAAAACTTGCAGTATCACAACAGCCGTTTACCATTGATTTCTTGCTGGTAAAGATCATTGGTCTTCTCTGGGATTTGGGTGG
>OY744522.1:56759087-56781587 GCA_963556195.1 Sepiola atlantica | reverse complement strand
CAGCTCTTTTTAACAAAGATGACAAAAATAAGAAATATGTATGCTTTTCTTGCACGTGTTCTAACTCGGTAAAAATGCTCCCCAGAACATATAGGGAATAGTTTACAAGTGATCGGACAGTATGAAGGTTGTTTCAAAGGTTCCACAGCTATAAGAAAAATCTTTTAGATGAAAGCTTTGAAACTGAAGAAGATAGAGGACGGCCATGCACACTTGACAATGAGCATTAGAAAGCAGTTGTTGGAGAAAACCTACATAAAAGTGCAAGAAGAAATGTCTAATGCACTTAATGTCAGTATTTTAACGGAGGCTCATCATCTGAAGTATTTTTTCTGAAATCGGTCATTATTTTCCGAACAACTTGATATATACTCACCCGCAGTAAACTGGGCTGATTGTCGATGTAACCTGGCTCCACATTTCGACTATAGCCACCATTGAGCTGTGAAAGTATCTGAAAAAAAATTGAAAATAAACGTTTATATAATAATACAGCAATTTTATGTTCGTACATGCGTTATCATCTTTCATCTCTTTTCTGAAAAGATGGGATCGCCTGATCACCAAAGATGCAATGTAAACAGAATTATTTTTTTAATTTCATTGGGCAAGGATTAAAGTGTAGTATCTGTTCTGTCCAAAGATGGTGCAATAATGTTGAGAGATCTGCATTTGTTCCAAAGGTCTAGAGAATGGAAATATGTCACAAACTCCTTCAAGGGTTTTGGAGATAGACCCCCTTACCAGATATATTCTGAAACCACATTAACCACAGGACTTATATAAGTATGTTTCTGTTTGAACAAATGTGTTACAATAATAGCGTGAAGTCCATAGAATAGAAATATTTTTAAACACAGCAGCAATTTCATGTTTGTACATACGTTATCACCTGCCACCTTTTTTTTTTAAACTGGGATCACCCGACCGACGATGACTTATTCATTTAAAGAATATTTAGCTGACAATTATATTTACGTTAAGAAAGAAAAAAGTGTTTATTTTGAAACGATTTGCAAAAATTGTAACAACAAATAAATTAAATAAACGGTTAAAAATTGCGTTTCATTTATTTAAAAGAAAATATTTAGCTGACAATTATTTTTTACAGTAAGAACAAAGAGAATATTTATTGTTTTAAAAAAGATATAAATCATAAGAATTTTCAATAAATAAAAATCTATTTAAAGAATATTTAACTGACAATGGCAGATATTTTTACGGTAGAAGAAAGAGATAATTTCGGCTTAATATTATTAAACCTTGCATAAATGTATAATTTAAAACGAAATCTTATTATTAACAGTAAATTGTGCAGATAGATGAAGACAGCAAGCGTTCTGTTGCAGAGTATCTTACTATTTACACTGACCTGCTAGGGTAATTAAAACTATTTCCATTTCTTCAACATTCCACCAATTAGGGGCACAGATACTACACTTTGATCTGAGTCGGTATCATAGGTTATGTTAATATGAAAATATACTTGGCAAATGGCACTCTATAGTTAGTTGAATTTGGTAAATGACTTCCACCTCGAAAAATTATAATTCTTTAATGCATTGTCTTGTAGTATTTAGTCCTGTGAACAAACATAGGCTAGAATAAAAGAATTGGAAATGGTCAGAATCTAAAATGGCGGCTTCCGCCATCCTCCACTCATATATAATAAAGAGCAATGGGTATTGACTAATCTTCAACTTTTGAAGTTGATACCATAGAGGGGATCATGTAATAGCATTTTCATGGGCTTTAGAAGGAGAGGAATTTATTTCTGGGGTTAGATTGTTGATATAAGATTAACTTTAAAACAAAATAGGTCAAATGTCAGACTAAGAATTTGTTATATACAAGTTGTATCTAATTGCTGAATAACAAAACAAAAAGAGGTTTCGTAGAATTTTTTGTAATATTTATGTAATGTTGTGACTCCCTTTTAAGGGAACCAAGTAGTCACAAGGGGGTTCCACATACGAAAGTCTGTAAAGTACTTCAAATTGTAATGCGATACGTTGCTTCTTATGATTATGTGTCATATAGCCATTATCTTTGTTGAGAAGATTAACTTGTAACTCGTCAAGACACCACGTTACATAAAACTGAAGGCTCGAGTAAATTGCTTATTTTTTAAATACTTCATACTCTTTTCTCTATGTACAGCAGACTCTCCACTTGATATCAAGTTTACTCTCCATTATCTTCCAATCATTCACTGCACTTATCAAAATCTTTCGAATGTTTATATTTTTAAATATTCCTTTCAGACAACTAGTTACAAATGTTTTTTTAATAATTACCTACAGACTTCCGAAATGATAGAACACTACACCCCCTGAATTGAGCATTGAAAGATAGTATATTAGTATGAAATAATATAGTAAACTATAAATATACAACTGTGTTGTCTTATTTTTTTATCGCTCCTTCAAAGTAACAACACTGGCGACAAGGAACTCGGACTTATTCAAACTACATAACTCGGAATTATGCCGCACACTACCTTTTATAATACGGACTGTGCGAATTGGACCGATTTAAAAAGGTTCGTTTGCTATTAAGAAAGTTAGGTACGGTTGAACATACTAAATTCGTCAATTATATATTGTCACAAAAAACAGCGACCTTACATATGTTGGAGCGATACAATTATTAACTAAATTGTTTAGCCCTAAAACGTCTCTTTTTTTCCTAAATCGTGTTTTGGTTGCGGGTAATTGCATTGGTACAAATATTATCCATATGAAATAAAACAGTGTTTTAATTGCAATCGCATGGAACACAAAAGTACACACTGCATATCTAAAATAAAAATGTTTAAAAGCTTTATTAAAATTGCTAAAAGTGACGAAGTTGAATATATTAAAAAAATGTGTGCAAGTAAGAATATTGAATAAAAATTTTGAAATGCAACTTGTCAGATTTGCGATAATAAATCTTCAAATGTGGAAAACTAACTAAAAACAAGTAGCCAAAAGCTCACTTGAAAACAAATAAAATTTGAGGGCGAGCTAATAGCTGAAGTTATATTAAAAGGAAAAACTTTGAAATTGAAAACTCCAATTCAAACAACCTTTTAGGCACAGACTGGATGGAAAAGTTTCAACTATGGAATAGGCCCATTAACTCTTTCTGTCAAAATATAAAAACTTTAAATGCAGAAGTGGAGAAACTAAAAAAAGAATTAAAAGAAAGCTTTTCAGAAATGACTGCCAAGTTTGAATTAAAACCAAATATTCATCTAGTTTTTTTTAAAACTTCTATTTGTATCATTAGATCAAATTGACGAGTAATTAAATAGACTCGAAAAAAATGGGTGTATTATATAAAGTAGAATACAGCGAGTGGGCTTCGTCTAGGGTTTTTGTAAGTGCAACTGAATAGTCTGTAAACGATATCTTCGATTTAACCAGTAAATAAGCCCCTGGCAGTTACTACCATTGCAGATCAGAATGGACCTGAGAGTAGTGTGCAGTTAGTGTTCTCTACACATTTTTTAAAGCTTTCAAAATGGGGTCTCGCCACCATAGCAAGTAGACGGGTGGGAAAGAGAGAGATTCAAAAATGTACTTACACCTTTTTTTGAGATATAATTTGGTTTCTTCAAGGCTTCGAGTCGTTTATCGACGGCCAATATAAACACAGTAGAATGGGGAGCCGAAGCAACATTCAATGTAGTCATATTCCCTGCTTCGTTAACGCTTGGTTTGTAAAGGCCGTTGATCTTTTAAAAGAAAGAAATTCATTGAAAACAACAAAAGCAATTCCAGAAACACAATACACATACAGCACTTGCAGTATCACGGTTAATGCGTTTCAGACATTCTTTGCGATACGTTAAAATCCAAAAAGTAGAACTCACATATTTTTAAATCATATATATATATTTGAAGACATTTAAACGTATTTTAGATCATCATATTAATCTTGTCACACATATTAATAAGTTTGTTTAAAATATTTAAAGTTTGCATCCAAATTGCGACTTCATGGGCCTGCAAAACCTGATATCAGAAATGCACATACACACACACACAGCCGACCGGTTTCGCCCTCTCTTAACAAAGGCTGTATCGAGGGATATATATATATATATATATATATATATATATATATATATATATGATTATTTTTATTTACACAGACATGTATAAAATCTGCGACACTGGCATGTCAATGTTATCGATCAACAGCTGTTATAAACTGAGATATCATCACTAATTGTTACAATCAAAACCATTAACATTATTACCAATTGCAAAAATATTATTATCATTATTTTTATTACTATTGTTATTATTATTTTTATTTGTATTATTATTATAATTATTTTATTTATTTATTATCATTACTACTTTGGCTACCATTATCTCTATTATTACCATAACCACCTCTACTACTATTATTATTAGTTTTATAAATATTATTATTATTATTATTATTATTATTATTATTATTATTATTATTATTATTATTATTATTATTATTATTATTATTATTGCTTTACCCACACAGTCATGTCTGTTCTTGTATTCTTTTTGGGTTAGTTTGCTGCATTCACTTATTATATGATTTACTGTTTCGTCTCTTTGTCCACACAGTCTGCATTTACTGTTTTTCCTGGGTCTTATCTATCTTAACTTTAATGTAGTTTTTCCTAATCACATTGTTCTGTGCAGTAAAGATTATTATTGTTGTTATTATTATTATTATTATTGCTATTATTATTATTATTATTATTATTATTATTGCTATTATTATTATTATTATTATTATTATTATTATTGCTATTATTATTATTATTATTATTATTATTATTATTATTATTATTATTATTATTATTATTATTATTATTATTATTATTATAGGAGTTGCATTCTCCCAAAGTGCATTTATTAATAACATTGGTTGGAGAATGTAACTCCTATAATAATAATAATAATAATAATAATAATAATAATAATAATAATAATAGCTACACCTGTAGTAAATTTCTGCATATGAAGATCTACCTCCCCCCCCCCCCCAAAAAAAAGCACCACAAACAGACGATTTGGTTTATTAAAAGTTTATTCATGATTGAAGAAATTTACACATAAAATACAAATGAAAAAGGGGTAGAAAAATGGGGAGTGTCGGGGAGGATAAAACGGGTGGGGGGGGGGCGGGCAAAATAGCTTAGGTAAAATGTGAGTAGGTCAAAAGGAATGTGGTAAGTGATTGTGAGAGAAAAAAGTATTAGAGGTCATAATAAATAGGTAAATGTATCAAAAAGAGGTGAAAAGAGACAAGAAATATATGGATGAAAGATAAGCGGGAAGTAAATCTGCACCAGAAATTGGTAAGGAAAAGTTAAATAACTGCTTGCATGGCAACCATTATCGATATATAAGCTCTCCATCATTTTGTGGGATTAGAACTCTGGTAATGGAAAGTGCTGGCTATAATGCGTAGCTTTTTGTATAAGAATAGAGAATACTAGGTAGCTTATAATGCGTAGGTAAAACATATACAGAGTGTGCAAGACAAATTTGATTTTGAATATTCTTTGATTTCAGAACGATTTGAAGTATGTAATAGTATCAAAGTGCAACGGATAGTTGTTTCTATGTACTATTGGTGAGTTTGAGAGCTGGAGACGATGGACGACTGGAATACAATAGAATATTAGAAGAGAGTGAACTGCATAATGATGATTCTTGCCAGATTTGAAATTTAGGAAATCTCAGCTAAAGCTCAGTGTTCCTTGAATACTTTGGAGGTCGGGTGATGTGAGCTGGTGAATTGCCATGGAGATGTGAAAGCAGGATGTCTCATAGCAGCATTTGGACTGTGTCCAGACGACAATATTCCTTGAGAAGCTGCCAAAAAAAGGTGCGGCAAAATCCAGGCAAGGCAATGCAGAATTGGCAAGAGAGGTTGTGACGAAGTGGTTTAAAAAGTACTGAATGAGATCTTCGCTACTCTTTGGCTAAGATCAAAGTGTAGTATCTGTTCCGATGGATACTGCACTCCATAGACTGGTATTGTCTTGGCCTTCAGGGCTTGATTTACGCCGGTCTATGGGTCTGTCCTGTGCAGTTCTAGGAGGTCCACCCTCCCAGGCTTCGCCTCCTCTCTTTGGGGAGGAGTAAGTTTATTGCTTACTGCCTGAGGCGCCCCTACCGGGGAAGGCCGATGGGGCTGCCCAGGCAATTTTTAAACCCCACTTTCCCGACCTTGGGTCACATCTTACTTGTGGGAGTAAGATAAAAACTGGCCTTGTGCCTAACTCCTGGAGAGGAGTAAATCAATACTCTTCATACAAGAGTCATAAGGCCCAAGATGATTGCCTTACGAAAGCCAAGAAATCCTTCAACAACGTCAAACATCCTGTTGAGCCAGGGATACTCTGATTCTTCTCAGGACCAACGTGCCGAACAGAAGTAATTTAAGCACTTCATCCTCTGATCTAAATAAAATCAGTCAAATATGTAACTTATAGTAACTCTTTCAATATGCTAAGATCCTTCTAAAAATTACGATTATTTTAATATAATTTCATTTAAATCCTGATAATATTATTTCCTCTGACACATATTAATCTAGTTTACACAGAATTGTCTCCCTTGATAGATAAACCTTTAGTTTGTCAATAATAAAAAAACAGAAACATCGGTAAACCATGCTCACTTATTTCACACGTTTTTTAAATAATGAATGTCCAAATAAATAATGTCTCCTCCTTGAACAATTTTAGTATGATTAACTATTTCTAATTACTTCTGTTTTGACAAATATTTGCCTACATATAGTATAGCTGCTTATAACGATAATTAAGGATGAAAACATTAAACCTCAATATTATCAGTAAACGTCTTTTTTGAAATTTTGAAAAATTCAATGTTCAAATGTTTAATTTTTCTCCCTTAATCGTTACTAAAATGAATTAATTCATTTGTGTATATAAAAAACTTTCCCCTTTGACGATGGCTCTATACTGAACCAAGGTCGCCTATTTAAGAGTCTTCTGAAACACATATGATATGTTTTATACGAGTTTTTCTTTCTGAAACTTGATTTAAACATGTTTAAATCCGTTAAATTACATAATATCTCTACCTGATGAATTTACATAAGTAACTCGACCGTAACTTTTTCCTAAGCGATTTTGAATTAAGTTATTCAATTACTTATATAATTCATATACCCATATATATGCGTTTGTGGGCTGTATGCGTGTTGGTATGAATAGGAATAAAGTAATAAGAAAATAAGAGGCTAAATATAACAGGAAAAATTAACCCAGAATCATGCATCTTCCATTCAATATTTTGTTTCAGTTACGAAACTATGTCTGGAATAGAAGTGGATTAAGTATACAAAAATGTGTAAGTGCTGATTGGAGGGAGGTAACTTCCTGGGTGAAGGAATGTGTTAGGTGCAAGTGAAAGTGAGGTTGGTAGTAAGTAGGACGTTGAGTTTATTGAAAAATTATTGGTGGAAGATTACGTAGTGAGTGTGTAGAAGAAGCAATAAAATTATATAATATGGTGATATTTTGATGTTTGGTATTAATTATTAAAAGACTTCAAGAGAAATTAGCTAAAATGTGTTATTTTGTTTTAACATTCACAATTAAAATAAATAAATTTGAGATATAAAGAAGAAGCCGGAAAGTAGAAGACAACAAAAGAAGGTGAAAAGTTCTTTTAAAGTATTTAAGTAACGACTAAGAAAAACATGCCAAAGAACGAGGAAAGACAAAGAGGATTTTTTTCGGTCCCTGAAATTCAGTTCTCCCCATTTATGTCTTCTATTTTTGGTCCACCGATTTATAAAATCGGGGGACTTATGTTTTGAGGCATGTCCGTCCGGATTTTTCTCCGCAACCATCCATTGAATTTCTCTGAAATTTTGCATGAAGTTGTAATTTTAGTCCGGTTAGAAAGTGACATTCTCCGATTTTTGAAAAAAAATCTGGTTAGCGCCCCCAGGGGGTCAAAAGGCCCCGAAATGGCAAAAAATGTCATTTTTTGCCCCATAACTTATCATCCATCCATTCAATTTCTCTGAAACTTGGTCAAAATGTGGAGGCAATTGTTCCTAATAGAAAATAAGTATCGCTGACCTTGGAAAAAATCTGGTTCGCGCCCACAGGGGGTCAAAAGCCCCCAAAATGGCAAAAAATGACCCTTTTCTCCCATAACGTTTGATCCATCCATTCAATTTTTCTGAAACTTGGCCAAAATCTAGAGGCAATTGTTCTGGATATAAAATGAGCATCCTTGACCTCAAAAATTCTGGTTCGCGCCCCCAGGGGTCAAAGAGGGGTCAAAAATGCCCCAAATTGCCCAAATTTATTGCATTTTACACTCGCCACAACGAGTCACATACAGAGGGGGACCACGCACGCCCGCTTGTTCATATTTATCTCTCATGTCTTAAATTGTAAATATAAAAAAAATAACAAACTTTCCGATGAAATCTTCTAATAATGAGGATCAAATATTTAAATCTCCCAATATGAATTAATTTGATTGTATTGTTTCGGTATATCAGCTTTTCCCTCTCATCTGATTTGTTCAAAAAGAGTAGTCCTCTAGAAAGGGTGTACCTTTTAAATATTGAGAAGAAGGAGGAGGAGGAGGAGGAGGAGGAGGGGGAGGCATCATCTCCTGAAGTACGCTATTGACATCCTTCAGTTTTGGAAGACTATAGAAGTGCGTGAATAGAGAAAAGCCTGTTTAAGTAAGTATTGAGGGTAAGCTGTTACTCGTGCAGCAGCCCACCCCGTCTCCACCACGCTGGAATGGTTCTTTGAAAAGGCAAGTGCCGATACACATGGTTTCAGTGCCGTCACTGGAGTTCCCAGAACGTTTCTGTATACAGCCTTGACTCCTGGAGCCTTTTCCCATGAGTGAGTGTCGCCAAAAAAGCAGCAGGGGGTTGCGTACGTAAACAGCAAACATTAAGTGAAATATTTACCTGATAGTTGAACTCAATTCTCAAATTAATCGCTACGACATCGACCAAAATAAGGCCATTGGTCGTGATGCAAGTAATAATGATCTTGACCGATGGTATCCAGGTTTTCGAGGACTTGATCTTCACAAGTTTGAAGTAATCAAAGGCCGACTGTTGTCCTTGCAGGAGGAAAACGTTGTCTTGCATCACCTGAAACAAAAATAAATAATGATGAGTAATGATAATTCCGAAAGCAATATGAAACATCTCGCCACCATCCTTCTCTCATACATATAGCTAAACATTTTAATCAAACAGAGCATACAGAAGAACGTTTACAATTTAAATTTCGGGATGCTAGAATTAGTGTCACATACTAAATTGTATTTATTTTAAACATTTTAAAATGTGATTACTCGTTTCATACATAATGTTGTTTATTATTGGTTGCTAGGTTTTAATAAAGTATTTCTTTTCTCTTGCTGATTTATCAGGTCGTGTGGACTAAAGCGTCGGAATTTGAGTTAAAAACATTACTCGTGTTCCGAGGTTTCGAATCCTGCGACTGGTACGAATAATTATCTCTACACTGACTACTCCTGAAAGGATGAAACGTATACGTATGTAGATAAAAACACATATTTATAATTATATATATATATATATATATATATATATATATATATTTAATAATTAATATTAAATTATCTACAAACATATATTTTTCATCCTTTCGGAATCATCAGTGTAAAGATAATTATTCAAACCGATCACATGATCTGCACCCCAGAACAAGAGTCACTTTTAACTCCGACTCCGACTCCGACGTCCCAGATGAGGCCATTCCAAACAACTATATGAAGTAGTGAAAAATAAATCCTAGTATTCCGAGCGGGCAACGATAGTCAGCCGTCTTAACAGTGTTCAACAAGGTGGAACAGTGAGAGAGAGAGAGAGAGAGAGAGGGGGGGGGGAATACGATAAAAAATATGGGGAGAGGGAGAGAGGGGGGGGGGGAAATACGATAACAAATATGGAGAGAAGGAGAGAGAGACCATATAAAATAAAAGCGTGATATAAAACAACATACAGTGAGAGAGGATGAGAGTGATAGACAGGAACTTAGTAAAAGATGGGTCACTTGGTGAGATTATTGCAATTTACGGCTAAATATAACAATTAAAATGGAAGTTTTTTCAAACATTATTCAATCCCAAAACAAAAGAATAGAAACAAACGTATATTAGCTCAGCTTTCTTATGATAACCGACAAAAAGTTACTTACCGTATGGTAAACTATTCTCAGTTTTGCTGTGCACATAACACGGATAACTATGTTATCACCTGCCTACAATAGAGAAAGTCATTTATAATTAGAAAATGTTGTTTGAAAAAATAATATGGAAGGCTTCTAACAGTAACAACATATCTTTTTAAAAAAATAATGTGGTTTTAACCCAAAATTAAATTCCATATAACTTCCACACTTTCAAAAACTGATATTAAATTTGAAAACTAAATTTATTGAATGAATGCCGAAAATTTTATGAAGATTAGATATAATAACTCTCTGACATCTGGTGATTAAAAAATGGACACATTGTTTTTTTGTTTTACAATGAGGGTTGGACATGATTTTGTTGTACCAGCACCGAGTAGTAGCAATAGTAGTGGTAGTAGTGGTGGTAGTGGTGGTAGTAGTAGTAGTAGTAGTAGTAGTAGTAAGCCAAGCCTTTGTTGCATCGCCTCAGTTGCATAACTGTGCATGTTTTATAAGTACTTCCATGGAATGTGGCCCAATGAAATTACTACATTTGAGCCCCTAACCGAAAATGCCCCCGACTAGCAGCAAAATACACCCAACTAGCAGCAAAATTCAACCACTTCACGCTTGATGTCTCTAGATACTGGACACTTTTCCACTCTTGGAGATTTTTTCCTTGGATCGTTTAACTTTGGAATTACTCTCCTGTTTCCCAACATGGAGAAATTTAAATGTAATGTGGACAAAAATCTTGTGCCCAACTCAAAACCCAGGCCGTCCCCTATAAATCTGACCATTATCACAGTAGCCCCTTAAACTTTAGTAGCAAAATGCATTGCTTGAGGTGAATAAAAGTTTGAAAATAAAACCACAGTGGGCATTATCAAGAAAAAATGTACAGAATTATAAATTGCTAGGTGTACCTAACCGGTGTTGTCAAGGAGTTTTTTTTACTTTCATTTTCGTGTCACTGATTGTCCCACATCATCGCCTTTTTTTTCTTTTTTATTTATTAATTTCTTGTAAGAAAATATTTACATACCAAGATATATGCTATTAAATATAATCGTTTTTGCAATAGAATCGATCGGACGTATTGAAATCCCATAAATACTTTCGATTTTTTTAACTATGCCAAATTATTTTTAATAGGATTTTTAAAGTGAAATTTAATTATGATTGTATCAATTTATTATTAAATTATTAATTGAACCAAATTGTTATAAAGCTATATAACTAACATCGAGAATAGATAGGTTTAGTTCTCGAGAAAGATAGAGCGAAACGAAATAAAGCAGGAAAAAATCGATCGATATGAACTGGTTAAATGCTCGGATTCGTTTCGGCAGCCTGTTCCGAGTCTGGATTACTTTACTTCGTCCAAAAAGACCTCCTGGTTCGGAAATTGCAGCCGAAATACGATAACAAAGCATGAGTTTAACAGCTTGGCAAACACCTGGATGATAGGTGTCTAAGGTAGTTTAATCGCGTGCTGAAACTGGTTGATACACCGCAAAACCACCAAATCAAACACCATAAATAAATATTTAAAGTTAAGAATTTTACCAAAATTACTAAATATCGTAAAATTGTTGAAATTTTCCCTATTTAAATGATTTGCTAGATTTTAACTGAGCGATCAATAATGATTTCATTTTAATCAGATAAATACGATTAAAAAACATTATTTAATGACGAAATTCAGTTCCATCAGAATGCATTTCGATTTCTTTGTATACATGTCGCCTATTTTCATCTTTTGATAATAATTTTTAAAAATGATTTACTTCGTGATTCGTAGACAGTCATTTCTGGCTTTAAAATTCTTAGTTTTACAGTTTTGGATGCTAACACACATCACTCAATAATTCCCGGGCTTGACATATAAATGGCGCCACTAATAAAAAGAAAATCCTTATGATTTTTATAAAGTACTAACCTTCAAATGATACATGTCAAAATTTGAGCTCAATCGGATAATTAGTTTACAAATTACAATTATTTGAGTGAAGTAACTGTTTCAAACGGGCCCATTTGGCATAATGGTAAGAACGTTCGCTATTAAACCGGAAGAACAGGGTTCAATCCTCAGTCAAGTCATACTTGGTGCCATATTGCTTAACACTCGGTGATAATCAGGGGTAAGTGGAGTAATCCTGAGAACGGAGTGGCGTTCTCCTCTACACCTTGGTGTCGTAGCGAATGAAAAGAGAGCCTTTGGGTCACTCTCGACTATGGTCAACAACTTCACTTTGCGTCAGCCCATTTGGCATACTGGTAAGAGTTTTCACAAATGGGCCGGGAGACCAGGGTTCGATCCTCGGTTGAGTCATACAAAAGACTTAAAACTTTACTTTTTCTTTTACAAATTTTCAAAACGATGGAAAAATCTAAATTTCGTGTGTTGATAAAGTATTGCTTTCTGATAAGCAAAAGAAATACTGTTCAAGCAAAGCAATGACTTGATAAGTGTTATTTAGACTCTGCTCTGTCAGGAAGAACAGTGATATGCTGACTTTAAATGTCTATACGACCGTATAGACACAAATGATGCTGAACGCTCGGGTCGCCCAAATTCGGTAGTTGATCCGGAAAACATTTTAAAAGTCCACAAACTCGTTTGGGCCGATCATAAATTGAAACTGCATGAGATAGCAGATGAGTTGAAGATATCGGAAGGAAGTGCATTTACCATTTTGCATGAACATGTGTCAATGAAAAAGCTATGTTCAAAGTGGGTGCCGCGTTTGCTCACAGTCGATCAAAAACAACAACGTGTTTACGATTCAGAGCATTGTTTGCAACTGTTTCAATGCAACAAATAGGAGTGTTTGCATCAATAATTGATAATGGATGAAACATGGATTCACTCCACGTCAAATCAGCAGTTAGCTGAGTGGACAGCAGCAGGTGAAAGCCGTCCAAAGCGACCAAAAATGCAAACATCAGTAAGCAAGGTTTTCAGCTCCGTATTTTGGGATGTTCATAGATTATCTTGAGAAAGGAAGAACCATAAATAGCAAGTATTATATAGAATTATTAGTGCGTTTTGAAAGACGGAATCGCCAAAAACGGCCACAGATGAAGACGCTATGGTGCAGATAGCAAAATAGCAAAAGTTTGTAGATTTGGACAAAAGTTTGTAGATTTGGAGAAAAGTTTTTAAAAAGTTTTTACAGGGTTTCAAATAAAAGGCAGAGGTTTCAAAAATATCTCACTTGCTCCGTAGGGATTCGTGTCTCCGTTTTGTCTTTTAACAGACAATCTTCGCCTCGGATCCGCCGAATAGGATATTTAAAATATCAGTCCAGGATTTTTACTTGTAATTCTACGGAACTATGCACAAAACGGAGACACGAATTCCTACGGACCAAGTGAGATATTTTTGAACCCTCTGCCTTTTATTTGAAACCCTGTAAAAACTTTTTTTTAAACTTTCTCCAAATCTACAAACTTTTGTTATTTTGCTATCTGCACCATAGCGTCCCCTTTTGTCTTCGGCAATGGCTACTCAATACTGCTACCATTCTCCCTCTCGGCCATTTGTTTCTTTATCCCCAACCTTTTCTATTATTTTTTCTTCAATTTTCAAAGTGAAATGGAACAGGTAATATTTATTTATTATAAATACCACATTACCGAATTTTATCCTCTGACGAGAAGAGTTTTATCTTTGAAAAAAACATGGTTTAAGGATTAGTGTAACTCCTTGCATCTGAACTTTCGATGTAATAAAATTTGTATCAATTTTATGTAATTTGATGTAATTTTATGCAATTTTTTATCTTCATCTTTCTTTGTTTAAAATTGATTGCTCTACTCAACATCACGATAGATCACTTTACGATACTTCACTTATCGTTAATTCTATTATATATATATATATATATATATATATATATATATTAAGTAAATAATATTAAATCATTTTTATCTACATAAGCCAGCGTTTCAAGCTTTTGCTTTCATCAGTGTAGGGAATGATAATTTCAAACGGTCGAACGGTTCGAACCCCTGCCACAGAATCAACCTAGACTCCACAAGCAGGTGCCATAACCATTAGGTCACGAGAAATTACCACGCCAAGAAGAGAATTTAAGTTCTATTTATGCGAAGGGCGGTATATCTAGAGAGACTGACTATATATATATATTATAAAAACTACATCAAATGTAGGGAACAAATTCTCACAAACTCACAAAAAAATCGGTTTTTATTTGCATACAATTGTTTCGGTCTATCACCAAGATATATATAATGTTCAAAATCTTGCTGATAGGCCGAAATAATTGTATGCGAATAAAGCATCGATTTTTTGGTAGAATTTGTGAGAATTTGATCTCTACATTTGATATGGATCTCATAATATTCAAGATCTTAAGAGAAGGTGGCTATCCGAATTAAAACGTTTAAAACGCCAAACCTGGAAAGCAGCTATATTTGTGAGCAAGAACTTGGTGGTCATTTGATGGGTGTCGTTTTACCCACATAATACGGAAAAACGTCATTAATGATATTTTCAAATAAGATGCTAAAAAATATAAAACGTAAGTAAAATGTAAGTAAAGGTTTGGTCGTTTTGTTTAATCACGTTCAGTTTTTCATCCATCTATGAGAAGGAAAATGAGGTAAAACTTCTACTCTACATTGTGTATTTTCAAAAGAAATCACATTTATTTATACTTACATAGCAAAGTTTTCCCATCAAAGTGGCTTCCATATTCGTGTGTAACGGTCCCTTAAATTTTCTCACGTTAATGTTTCTGTGTAGGGTGTAAGTACAATTTTGATACCAGCCAAAGTAGTATATCTGCCAAAAAGGAAAGAAAAACACTGTATCACACGAAACGAAGACACGCCTTTAGATTCGAATTTTTGTTTTGCGTTGGTATTCCAATCATTAAGCACTCTTAGAACATCGGTTAATTTTAATAAGAATTTTTTTATACTAAGGCCTAAGGTCTCTCGAGGATAAGGGTTCGTGCGATTGTGAACACTACTATGAGAGGATTAGAAACAATGAGTGAAAAGGGTAGGATTGATTGTTTAAAAGAACTGCTCGACAAGTATTTGGACTTGAAGACGACTATGTTGTAGTCAGCAGGGAAGGATTGTTTGTTATTGTGTTCCATAGATGGAAAGTTCTTGGAAAGAAGCTCTGTTCTAAGTACACGGAGGAAGAAAGGAAAGTTCTTTGCAATGGTGGTAACTAGACGGGCACATGTTGTGAAGGTTTTACAGAGGAAACCATAGATTGTAGCACAGTAGAGAACCTATCATGAAACTAACGATAGAGTAGAAAAAGACTAGCAACGTCTCTTATATTTTGTTTATTCCATTGTATATGTTTTCATAGCGACCATGTATTGGAGTATCTTCTCTAAGCAGGCAGTCGCCATATTGAATATGTGCTTTGTGAAGATACGGTTGCATTTACACACACACACACACACACATATATATATATATACAGGGTGGGCCAAAATAAGGGTCCTATCTTTAAATTTGAATAACTTGAATTTGAATAACTTCCACAAAATAAAAGTTAAACTCACCAAACTTTATGTGTGTGTAGACTGACCCTTCCGAGATTTTTTGAAATAAACAAAACAAATTTTAGCCGAAAAACACTTCTTAAAACTTACAAAAACTAAAGTATTGTTTTTTACACTGTTTTGAGTTTTTTAAGCAAAAATAATGTTTTCTAAATGAGGGTACGTTCCTTAGGGCTAATACGGCTCATGCTTGCTTCTGAAGGGGTCCTTTACTTATTCTAAAAAAAAAAATTTTTTAAATCAATAAATAAAAAAGTTATGAATTTTTAAAAATAGGACCCTTATTTTTGCCCACCCTGTATATATATATATATATATACACTTTGGAGAGTTTGAATTACCTACTAGCCACAATCCTCGAGTGTTTTCTGGCTCTCTGTACAAGGATTTATCGGGACAACTTGACATAGGGATACTTCACCCTACAAGTAAATCTTGACCTAATATTCAAAATAACATAGTATTCGAAGCCCAAATAAGATCCCCTCGACACCGCTATACACTGGCTCATACAAGGAATGGTGCACCTTCTCCAAGTAATGTTACCACAAGTAACAGCACAGCTGAATTCTCCACCAGACTAGATTAATTCTTGTCCTGGAATCCGATAAGACTAAGAGACCCCAAGAAATATATACTATAACATAGTTAACTGATCAATTGGGGAGAGCAAAATTAATGTTCTTAATTTCTTTACTAACTCAACGTTTGACAGGTGAAGAAAGACTTTAATGGAATATTTGACTATATATGTATCTCATATAGAGATCAAGTGTTAGCTCCAGGAAAGGGGCCCTTGATTTTTGAGAATTTTGACTGAAGTAAACTGAAACAAAGAGAGAAATATATATATATATATATATATATATATATATATATATATATATATATATATATATATATATATATATATAAATATTTGTTATTGTTTATTATCTATGTACGTATACGTTTCGTCCTTTTTAATCTGGACTCATCAGCATAGAGATATGACTATTCACTACCGGTCATGCGATTCGAAACCCTGGATACAATATATATATATATATATATATATATATATATATATATATATATATATATATATAGTCTAAAGAAGCTTTGAGTCATTTTAAACAAAGAAAGAAAATGCAGTTTAAATTCCCAGAGATACTAACTAAATCCAAGATATCACAGACTTAGCATCTGCATAAGCTGACTTACGGCTGGAAAATTCACAAATAAAAAAGGGGATTCAAGTATCTAACAGTGAAACAAAAACAGGAGACCTTAACTTGAGCGTGAGATATCAAAACGGAGATCATCAGCTGTTTAGCATGTAACTGTTTCAGAGATTTAAAAACAGGACAGTTATAAAATTCATGGCTCGCCAATGGTACTGATCAAACGACCATTTCCCCAATAAACAAATGTAGACACAATTCAGTTTTTATTTCACTAATATATACATAAATAAATAAATAAATAAATAATAATAATTATTATAATAATAATAATAATAATAATAATAATAATAATAATAATACATTACCCTTAATACTACAGTGTGATATGGTAATTTGCATATCACACAATATTAATTATATCAATAATAATAATAATAATAATATATATATATATATATATATATATATATATATATATATATATATATATATATATAATTTCATATAGAGAAGGTTCGTCAAAGACAAAGGTAAGATGAATATAATCAAACATTATACATAATAAGGGAGTGCAGCAACAGACGAAATTACGCCTTCTGAGAAGACAGGTATTGCACTCAAGAAGGCCAAGAACGACGCTCAACAAATCGCTCGGCACTGTGCCAATGACTACTGGCTAAACCTCTGTGAAAGTATCCACCTGTATGCTGACTACGGCGATATTCGTGGCATGTACGATGGCTTGAAAGCCTTTGGCCCAACCATAAACTAGATCGTAGCCATGAGATCAACTGCCGGTGACAAAATATTAGACAGCAGCAGACAGATAGAGAGGTGGGCTGAGCACTATCAGGAACTTTACGCGGTGGGAAATGCTGCAGATGCCGAGAGTACCATCAAACTACCTGTTAAAGAAGAGCTAGATGTTCCCTCCTCTGTAACAGAACTAAACAGAGCCATCGACTCCCTAACCTGCAACAAAGCTCCAGGAAAAGATAGCATCCCACCTGAAATCATCGAGGTGGGAAAGAAAAGAACCCTGTTCCACCACCTGGACCAGCTACGGCAGCTATGTTGGGAAAAAGAAACAGTGGCCCAGAATATGCGTGACGCAACCATGTACAAAAATAAGGATGACTGCGGTGAGTGCAACAACTATTGTGGAATATTCCTCCTCAGTGTTGTTTGGAAGGTCTTTGCTCGGGTTGTCCTCAACAGGCTGCAGTTATTTGCAGAGCGTGTATACCCCGAGGCACAGTGTAGGTTTAGAGCAGGAAGATCAACTGCCGACAGCTCCAGCAAAAATGCCATGAACAGAGACAACCACTGTATATCGCCTTCATCGACCTAACCAAGGCCTTTGACCATGTCAGCACAAAGGGACTTTTCACTTTGCTCCAGAAGATTGGTTTCTCCCCCAGCCTCCTGAAAATTATCACATACTTTCATGTGGGCATGCAGGGCACCGTACAGTACGATGGCTCTTCCTCGGACCCTTTCTCAATCAAGAACGAGGTGAAACAGGGGTGCGTACTCACCCCAACACACTTGTCGTAACTACCCAGAAGCGAAATCTGAGAACACGACGTTGGTGGTGTAAAACCATATTAAAACATAGAACTGGGATGTAACACGTCTACCCAGCTAAAGCCAAAAACCAGAAAGAAATAAAGCCTCGATTTCGAACATGTGTAGTGCAATTCCTTTTTGTTATTCAAAATTGAAGAGTTCCTTTAGTAATATTCAGGGAAGATAACTTGAATAAGTTTCAAGGGAAGTAACTTTGAATATACGGCTCCAACACCGGGATTTTTACATAATTTCTAATCTGTTCGATATAGATAAGCAGAGACAATTATAAAAATGAAAATGAATATGAATATGCTGAATGTAAAACATTTGTAACAGACATTTTGACACGGTTTCCCATCCCTTTCATAGATAAAAGTTTCAAATGCAAGCCTATTTTTAACCACCATTTTAATGGCATTTCCGATCTTCTTCATGTCTATGATAAAATGATATTTCATTTAACCGCGATGTTAACATCATTCATCATCTTCTCGATATCTGTAGAGTGATTCAATCATAAAATGAACGCCTATATCTTACCCGGAGTAATACCATTTTATACTACTTCAGATCACTAAACCATATTTCATGCTTGCTTTTCATCAATAGGTAGATAGAATGATAAAATAAAGACCTTTTTAATCAAGATATTTACATCAGCTCTGCATCCCTAACTAGGTATAATGATCAAATAAAAGCCTATTTTTAACCAGGTGTTTAACGGAATTTCCTATCTGCTTCATATCATTAAGAAGATAAAATGGTCAAATGGTTGTCAATTTTTTCTTTATTGTGATTTTTGCCAAACAGATCTCTTGCATGAATAGACAAAATCATACGTCAATCGTTAGACTGCATAACTCTACCTGGCAACGTAAGGATGGGTCAATGTCTTATCTGGGCCTTATTTCTAAATATTGTATGAAGTATTCCCACAATTATGTCATGGAAATCTAATCACACTGAAATTTAGCATGGTGGTTACTGTTATAAGATAACACCAGATCAATACATCAAATTTGAAAAAATCGGAAGTTGAATTCAATAAAAATTTCAACGGTTACAGAAATTTTCAAGGTCAAGATCAAATGTCATAACATCCTTGTCATTTTAACAGTGATTTTAACATTATTACCTAATTGCTTCATCTCTGTACATCAATGAAATGATTGGTGCATCAGCCCAGATGTGGCAACAATACTCCATGAACGGTCGAATGGTGGCTTTATAGAAACAGAAGATACTGGATGGTGTGAGAAGTCATTTAGCTCAATAGAGGGAGCCTACCTTCTTTGCAGCAGACTTGGCAGCATCTACTATGTATTTATTCCACTTCATATTGCCTGAGAATATCAGGGCGAGGAGTTTAACATTCGGCTACTGGAAAAAGTTCTATTGGCCATGACAATCAGTGTTTAGAATCGTTTCCATAACAAGATAAAATTATGAGATGAAACCTTATTTTTAACCCAGATTTGAACATCATTTCTTATCTGCTACATATCCATTACTAGAAAAAGAATGAAATGAAAGACTATTTTTTTACCGGGATGTGAAAATTATTTACTATTTGCTCCATATCCATGAAAATATAAAATTATGAAATGAAAGCTTATTTTTAACCCAGATTTGAACATCATTCCTTATATGCTACATAACCATAAGAAGAAAAGAAGAAAATAACAGCCAATTTTTAACCGGAATGTTAACATCAGTTTCCATCTGCTCCAGATCTATAACAAGATAAAATTCTGAAATGAGGGCCTATTTTTAACACAGAGTTTAACATTATTTCTTATCTGCTACACAGGCATTACTAGAAAAAAGAACGAAATAAAAGCCTATTTTCAACCGGGATATTAACATCACTTATCATCTGTTTATTATCCTTAAATAAATAAAATTAAAGACTAATTTAAAACCAGATTTTAACATCATTTCTTATCTGCTAAATATCCATAACTAGAAAAATGAAGAAATAAAAGCTTGTTTTAACCGATATGTTACCATTAGCTTCATATCAATAACAGGATAGCATTCTGAAATAAAAGCCTATTTTTAACCCAGATTTTAACATTATTTCTTATCTGCTGCATATCCATAAATAGATAAAAGGACGAAATAAAAGCCTATTTTAAACCGAGATGTTAACATCATTTACCATCTGCCCCCTATATCCATAACAAGATAAAATTCTGAAATGAAAGCCTATTTTAACTAAGATTTTAACATCATTTTTTTATTCACACCATGAAAAGATTAACACATTAAATAAATGCTCTTTTTAACCGTTTCATTAAGGTATTTTTTATTTATTTAAGTACGAAATAAAGGCCTATTTTTAACCGAGATATTAAATTAACTTACCATCTGATGCATATGAAAATAAAGCATATTTTGGATCCAGATTTTAACATCATTTCTTATCTGCTGCATATCCATGACTTGATAGAAGGGCAAAATAAAAACCTATTTTTTACCGGGATGTTATCATCATTTATCATCTGTTCCATAGCCATAACAAGATAAAATTATGAAATTAAAGCCTATTTTTAACCCAGATGTGAACATTTCTTTTTTGCTGCATATCAACGTGTCGATAACATGATGACATGATAATCCAATTCTTTATTTCTACCCTTGAAATTTCCACAGTTATTTTTTACTTATTTTAAATTACTTACTGACACTCGGTTGAACAGATTACGAGGCATTCTTATATTAACCATTCCTGACAAAGGAATTGGCACGTATCTTGTGACAAATGAGATGCTTTTACGAATCTTTCTGGTAAACACAACTTTTAGGGATTTTTTTACGTCAACCCAAGTCAATGGTTTACCGTCGGCGCGTGTGATGAAGATCTGGAATAATCAAAAGAAAAGTATGAAAATATTATACAGAGAAAAAGGGGGAAGAAAAAAGGGAATGGACATAGTTAGAGGAGGGTAATAAAAAGGGAGAAAAGATAGAGGGTGAGACATAAGGAAGGTGAGAATTAATAGAAGGAAAAAAAGAGAAGAGAGATAGTGAAAGAAGGTGAGAGAGAAGAGGGATATATGGGGAGGGAGAGTGGACATGTAGTGACAGGGTGAAGGGAATAGTGGGAGAAACAAGTAGAAAGAGAGGAGGAGTGAAGAAGATAATGAAACAGAGGGAAATAAAGAGATAGAAAGAGGTGAGTACAGAGATAGACAGGGTGGAGGTAGAAAAAGAAGGAGTAAAGGATAAAGCAAGGGAGAAGGTAAGAGATTGAAGGAAACAGAAAGAAGGTGATGAACACAGAAATAGAGAGAGAGAGAGAGAGAGAGAGCGCGAAAGCGAGAGGGAGGCAGATATAGGTAGAGAGAGGAGGAAAGGAAGAATAGTAAGAAACAGAAAGGGGAAGAAGGGGAGATATAGAAAGAGTGAGAGGAAGGAAGATGGATATATAGAAAGAAGGTGAAAATGAATGAACGAAAGAGTGGGGAAGGTGATCGGCTATATCTAAATAAAATGGCAATGTGAGATAGAGATAAAAAGAAAGAAAGGAAAAATAGAATGTATGAAGAGGGAAAGGGAAGATAGAGACGAATGGAGTGAGGTATAGAAATAGTTGAAAGACAGTGTGAGGTAGAAAAAGGTGGAAATGAAAAAGATAGATAGATAGAGAGAGAGAGAGAGGGGGGGATAGAGAGAGTCAGAAAGAGAGAGAGAGAGATAAAGATATATATATATATATATATATATATATATATATATATATATATATATAGTCTTGGAAGTTTCTCAACCATTAAAACTATATAAAAAATTAAAAAATAAAAAAAACCTTAAGTCCCAAGTCGTTCAGTGGAAAATCACTCATGTAAGTCAATTTAACTTTTGCAGTTATTATATTAGTTTGCTTCTAACATTATTTAAGGGATCATCAGCTGTTTACCATGAAAAACTATATATATATATATATATATATATATATATATATATATATATATATATATAGATATATATATATATA
>OY744522.1:56716587-56756587 GCA_963556195.1 Sepiola atlantica | reverse complement strand
GTCTTTCAATGACCGACACATGTATATCCAGTTTAAATTATAAAAATTGCGATTTGGCCATTAATTGACGAATTTAGAGTATCTTTTATTCGGGCCGCATGTTTGGCCCGGCCGGATGATTGACATGCCTGACCTCTTGTGTTTGATAGCCGAATTTCCTGGCTTCACGGGAATGTATCTTTTTATTTATTACAATAATTTATGTAAAATAATAATAGAAACTCTCTAACCTAAAAGAAACTTTCTAAGAAAAGGCAATGGAATCCCCAATAAGAAAATATCATCAGAACATTGTTAGCTCTAACAGCTACAGGGTTTTTTTTTTTTTAGACGCCGTCGTTCTTTTGCGGCTGATGATGATGGTGATCGTCCAGTTGAAGATGGAGAGATAGAGAGTTCTTCCAGTTGTTCTTAATTGCAATTAATCAACGCAAACGAGTATTATCTTATACGTCTACCTTAAAGTTTCTCTCAATCTCGATGTTCCCTACTTCTGTATCTCTGTTCCCACATATGTCAAAGTTATTATTGAACACCTCGACAATTAACGTCCTCTAGTTATGTCCTTGGATGGACTCAAAGTCATCCAATATGCAACACCCCTGTCGAGACATAGATATAACTAACGGAAACAATTTTTTTATTACGTGGCTTTTATTTTTATCGAATAGCGCTTTTATTTTTATCGAATAGCGCTTTTATTTTTATCAAATACCGCTTTTATTTTTATCGAATAGCGCTTTTATTTTTATCGAATAGCGCTTTTATTTTTATCAAATAACGCTTTTATTTTTATCAAATAGCGCTTTTATTTTTATCAAATAACGCTTTTATTTTTTATCGAATAGCGCTTTTATTTTTATCAAATAGCGCTTTTATTTTTATCAAATAGCGCTTTTATTTTTATCGAATAGCGCTTGCCAGAACTTGTAATCTTTATCTCATTGGTGATAAAATATCAGTATTTCTTTCTTGATGGCCATTCATTTTGGAATATAAATCCAAGTGGAAACATAAATAACCAAAATCCGATCACTACCGAACAGCATTTAACAGGTGACAATGAAGGGCGGATAGGACAAGAAGTGGTGCATATATTCTTATCGTAAACAAAATTCAATTAACCAGTTTATATTTAAACTTGTCAAAATTTGAAAAATCCCATTCATATACAAAAGTTTGAGGAAATCCGACTCGTTTAACAAACAAACAAAACCAGCATCAAGATTGAAGAATTAGACAGTGTGGAATTTCTGTCGCATCCACCGATATCGTCCAGACGTTTCTCCATCTGACTACAATCTATCTGGTTTATGAAGGGTCGTGGGTTTGAGTCATTTAATGAAGTTGAAGAAGACTATGCAGAATTATTCGATACAAAGCCGGAGAATCTAGGGTTAGGCGAATGATTGGCCCTTTGACCAAATCCGAAGGCTCGTAGGTCATTCAAAAATGATGGTCTTCAATTTGAAGAATTTTGTTGTTTAGGGACAAATTCTTACATAACCAATTCTTTATATTTAAAAAAATACTTTTTACTTTTCACTCAACATAATATAAAATAGATATAATAATGATATATGATATATGATAGAAGTGTACAAGATATTAACAGGCAAGGTCAACATCAACCAAAAACAACTTCTACCACTCAATACCAATTCCAGGATAAGGGGAAACAACTTCAAACTGTCCAAGAAGCACAGCAGACTCAACATTAGGAATCATTCGTTTGGACTTCGAGTAGTGAACAACTAGAATGAGCTTCCCAATTCAGTTGTAAATGCAAAAGACACAAATGACTTTAAAAGCAAACTAGACAAGTACTGGTCCAGTAAGCAATACACTGTTCGACCCGCGCATGCGTCTACTGAAACTATAAGACCAGGCATGGAGCAGGAGTTACAGGCTGAGTAGCCTTTTTCCTGAAGAAAAGTATCAAAGTATCAAAGTATCAAAAGTGATCTTTCTTTCAATTCGCCTGATTGATATTTCGGGAAAACGATTTCTCAGCAAAACGTTTATTCTTTAGATCACTCCATCTCTCAGACTGTCAATTTCCTGATTCCACTAACGAGAGTCGCCGCTTATCGAGGCCTAAAGTCTATTTAAGGATATGGATCAATGAGTTTGTCAGATGGACCAGGAAGAAAACCCTGAGACGACTGGTAACCAAAGGATGAAAAGGACAGGATTCGATTATTTAAGAGGATATATCGACGAGAATTTATTAACATTCAACTGAAAACTGTTGTAGTCAGCTGGGAAGCAGCCGCGTGGTATTATGTTCCATAATGGGAAGTTCTTGGGGGGAAAAAAATTCTGTTTTGTTTTAGGTACACAGAGGAAGAAACTAAAATGTAGGTGTAATGTAAGCTGTTGAAAACAACTTGCTATTGAATGTAAAGAACGATAAAAATTGGTACTTACGGTGATTTCATTGCAGAGTCCTTTTTTGTAGGCAATACTATAGGGAGCTAATATACGAATTGGTGCTCTAATCAGAGTGACAAGCATCGGAGGTGACGACATTTCATAGCTTGTTTGCGTCTCAACGACAGTGGCCACGACTATGAGGTGGAAGTGAGCATTAATGCTAGAATAGCTATTGACATAGGCTTTACACTCCTGGGTGAAAAATTGTTTCAAATAAAATCGGTACCTCAAGTGTCCATTTATCTGAAAAGAAACATTGCATATATATATATTGAAACAGATTTCAATGACAACAAAATATAGTAACCAAAATTTTAATAAAAATAACAGCTGTTACGTCATCGCTACACAATAAAAGCATTGGTAATTACAACTCTTAATTATATAGAAATAATGATTCTTCAGAAATGCAGAAAAACTGACCATATTGTAGTCAGCTATACGTTTTCAATAAAACCATCCATATCCTTAAATACACATGTTAAAAAAACTTATATATCTCTATAATAAAGTAAAGTCAATTTCTCTCACCCGCATTCAGACATGATAGATTAATAACCAAAAACTGTATATGCTAATCTGTCGCACCATCCAATTAGGCTAAGCCCTAGTGCATGTTTCCAGAAATTATGCATTCATTTCGCTTTCTTTCAATATTTTTTCAGCTTACCGTTCTCTCCCCAAATAAACACCCCAAAAGAAAGTAGCTGTCATTTTTACTCACTTCTTAATATCTACTCTAATCGCTACCCGTAACACCAGGCCCTTTCTTAGTAGAAGAGGATTTTGGGTAAATCACTTAAATTATTTCATTTTCTCCTTCTTAATATTGTCTACATAATACAATAGCTTTTAAATCTAAATAACGATCGCTCCTTTTCGCAGATTAACGGAATATCATTCGATCATTGCTAATGTCTGTTGCTTAGACGTTCTGTAAACAATCTGGTTTAACGGATTACGCTTTAACAAATATATGGATGCATGCATTTACAAATGGCGACATCTGCTTTCAGACGCAAGTACGTCTATGACGTTCGAACCTGCCTCAGTGTACAAGGATGTTTTCTTAGGCGGAAACACAAACCCCATTTTTTCAAGAATATTCTGTATTTGATACGTTATTAGAACAATATTTTCGATATAAAATATGTAACATGTACATAAAAGAAAATATTGATATCTTTTATTTACAACTTATGCAAAAAATCTATTAGACTATTCACAAAACTAACCTATTTAAAAATATTTTCATTATTATTTGTGGAAAATACCGTTCTTCAAGTAAAATAAAAATTGCCTCGGTCTAGAAGAATTTCTTTTCAATCAGAATTAAAAAAAACAATTTCTTCGGGAATATTATGTATTGAGTATGTTATTTAAACAATATTTTCATTATAAACTATTTATAACGTATTTTCAAACAAACAAGAAATCCCGTTCTCCAAACAAAATTAAAATTGCCTCAGTCTAGAAGAATTTCTTTTCAAGCAGAATAAAAGACAATTTCTTCGGGAATATTATGTATTGAGTATGTTATTTAAACAATATTTTAATTATAAACTATTTATAACGTTTATAAATTCCGTTCTCCAAACAAAATAAAAATTGTCTCAGTCTAGAAGTATTTCTTTTTACGCAAAAAATCATTTGTTCGGGTATATTATATATTAAATACGTTCTTATAACAATATTTTCCTATCTTTAATTTCTATTTATGAAAAACATCCTATTTTAATCTCCGAAATTACTTACAGTGAAATGGGTTCTTTTATTTCATAATTGCTACTCTAATATTAGATTTTTTTAATTAAATCATTTTGTTATATTTGGTTTGCTGTCAGCATTCGTGTACGTAAATTATTTCGAATTTATACTTTTTCAGAACACAAACTACACTGCTGTAGAAAAACATCTCCATACCGAACCCAGTTCACTGTGTAGCAGTTACCTCCTCCTTTCAAAACATAACTACACCGGTTTGCCGGTATGTGTCGCTTTTTCACCAACAGGTGGCGCTGTAAAGCGACACATGAGTTATCTGCCCTTCTGACTATAAAAACCGTTGCAAACGGAAAATCCATCTCTCTTTCACCGACCAGCATCGGCAGAACAACGCTGGCACCAGCGCTCCATCTCTCTCTCTCTCTCTCTCTCTCTCTCTCTCTCTCTCTCTCTCTCTCTCTTCTCTGGTCGACAGAACGACGCTAATACACTAGCGCTTCGTTTAACGCTTTTCTTTTCAAATGGCATCGACATAACAACTACCAACACACGTGTTCAAACAACGGTAAGAGTTCGCAACTCATTTTCTTTGTGTACGGCTTTCAAAGACTTTCCTCTCGCCGGATTCATTTCCTCTTATACCTTTTACAAGAACTGTTTTTCCATCGACACACATGCATACATCACACACTTCATCATTCCACGTACACACACGTTCAATAAACGTTATTTGAACTACTTCATTTTTGTTTATTAATTATTACTCTGTCTTTGCATGCAACAATTGCTTGATTCAACTTTGCACGTTTATAATCGGGGGAACACGACCCTCGATCCGAACAACTGTAAGTAATTCAGGTGATTGAAATTGAAATATAATAAAATCATGTTAGCCCTGACTTCAAACTATAGAGAATATAGGATTCGGGTAGTAACTCAAAACATCGAAAAATATAGTTTGTTTACTTTAAAACAATAAATACTTATTTAACAAATCCTATTTTACTCACAGTGAAATTTGTCCTTTTATGAGTTTTTTTAAAAATTGATACTCTAATATTTGTTTTCATTAAATTAAATCATTATTTTGCATTTTTTCTGGTCATATAAATTAACCGTAAAATTAACCGTTTGGTTCTCCATAAGAGTACCCAAAAATTGATTATTTTACTTGAGGTGTCTTTATTGTCACAAAATAAAGTTATAAATTGCTGTATAATGACTTGAAAATCGAACTTTAATTCAATGTTTTAATCGCTAACTTTTGTCTAGAAGTGGGTGAAACTTCTAGACAAAAGTTAGCGATTAAAATATTGAATTAAAGTTCGATTTTCAAGTCATTATACAGCAATTTATTACTTTATTTTCTGACAATAAAGACACCTTAAGTCCAATAATCAATTTTTGGGTACTCTGATAGAGAACGACACGCGTTTCCGTGACTTCGCATCGTCAACGTTCGGACAGGTCTCGGAAGCGCCCGAGAGTTGACTAGGCGAAGACCGCCAGACGATACATTAAAGACTGCCAGACGATAAATTCAGGAAAAGTTGCAAAAACAAAAGTTAGACGAAGAAGATAAAAGGAAAATACATATATAAAAATAAAGACGAACAAACCATAGTTGAACAACTTATTATTTCGATATTTATTTATTTTTTCAAAGGAACCATTCTTAAGCTAATGTTTTAGAATAAAAAAAATTTTTGTGCAACGAAAAGTTTCAAAAAATGATTTTTTTTTTATAACAAACGACAAAACAACTGTTTTTAACCAACTTCTTTTTTGTTTTTGTTTTCATTTATACAATGTTGTTTTTTCTTTTTAACATTTTCTGGGTTAGGGTTAATGTTTAGGTTCAGAGTTAGGGTTAGAGATTAGTCTTTTCCTAGAAGTGACCGTTGCTGACACAATTCAATGAGTCCCTCGGGAGATTCAATACGCTGCCACAGATCGGTGAAATTCATTTTTTTTAATGCGCTGCAGATCGTATAAATTAATTTCTTCCAAAGGTTATCGTCTGCTTGCAATCTGATTCTCTGATGCCTGCGTAACCTGATTGGTTAATAATTGGTCCCCCGATTTATAAAATCGGGGGACCTATGTTTTGAGGCATGTCCGTCCGTCCGGATTTTTCTCTGCAACCATCCATTGAATTTCTCTGAAATTTTGCATGAAGTTGTAACTTTGGTCAGGTTAGAAAGTGACATTCTCCGATTTTTGAAAAAAAATCTGGTTAGCCCCCCAGGGGGTCAAAAAGCCCCGAAATGGCAAAAAATGACATTTTTTGCCCCATAACTTATCATCCATCCATTCAATTTCTCTTAAACTTGGCAATTGTTCCTAATAGACAATAAGTATCGCTGACCTTGGAAAAAATCTGGTTCGCGCCCCCAGGGGTTAAAAGCCCCCTAAAATAGCAAAAAATAACCCTTTTCTCACATAACGTTTGATGCATCCATTCAATTTTTCTGAAACTTTGCCAAAATGTAGAGGCAATTGTTCTGGATATAAAATGAGCATCCTTGACCTCAGAAACATTCTGGTTCGCGCCCCCAGGGGATCAAATGTGGATCAAAAATGCCCCAAATTGCCCAAATTTATTGCATTTTACACTCGCCACATCGAGTCACATACAGAGGGGGACCACGCATGCGCGGCTTGTTTTGTAAGCTCTCGGGCGCTTCTGAGGCCTGCCTGAACGTTGACGACGTGAAGTCACAGAAACGCGGGTTGTTCTCTATAAGAGTATTAATTTTTGTACACTTGAACGGATTATTTATCTTATAGAGCCTAACGTACAGATTTTTATGTTTTTAATTATATTTTTGATACTATTGATTGATTGTTCATTGAAATAACGTTCTTTTTCTTTTTTTAACATATTTCACCCCAAACAAGTCAGGTCGCCACTGTAGACGTAAGGGGTTACTGATAATTAGGGTGTAGGTTTTTGATGTCATCCTAAGTTGGGAGCTGTGTAGCTAGATGTCTGTTTACATTAGTTTTAAACCTCTGCATGTCGGTACAGTCAGGAAACAGGAAGAGAGAAGGAGTTCCAGAAGCCGGCACGAGGAAAGAAGCTATTGTGGTGGAAGGCTCTCCGGCATCTGGTGGGCTCCACAGTGAATGGATGGGATTTTGATGATTGTCGAGTTGGTCTAGTGTATTTACGTCGAGGGGGCATCAGGGCAGCAAGTTCATCAGAGCACAATCCATTGAAGTATTTGTAAAACAAGCACAAGGATACAACATTGCGGCGATGGGACAGGGACTGGAGCTTGGTGGATAGTGAGGGACCTATTAAGTTGGCAACTCTTTTTTGGATGATTCACCAGCCCAGATGTGGCAACAATACTCCATACATGGGAGGAGGGTGGCTTTGTAGAGATACAGGATAATGTCAGGTGTGAGGAGTTTACTAGCACGGTAGAGAGAGCCCACATTCTTTGCGGCAGCATTGGCCATGTCTTCAATGTATTTGTTCCAAGTCATGTTACCTGTGAAGGTTAGGCTGAGGAGTTTGAATGTTGAACTCTCAGGTAGGGTGTTATTTGCTATGCCAATCGGTGGTTGAAGAGGTTTCTTCTATTTATTGAAGGAAAGGAGCTTTGTCTTTGCGGCATTAAAAGTTACCAACCATTTATGAACCCAATCATCTACAGCCTGGAGGTCATTTTCTAAGGATTCGGCCATTGCCTCGGATATGATCGCGTCTGTTTTGCCCACATGACGAGAGTAAAGCGTGGTGTTGTCAGCAAATATACCTATCTCAGACTCAATATCATAAGGGGGGTCGTTTATGAAAATCAGGAACAATAAAGGTCCAAGGATAGATCCCTGGGGTACACCAGCATTTATGTCATGTTGCTTAGATGAACGGTTATCGAGGACAACCTGGAACTTTTCTTTTGGTTAGGAAGGATCTAATTATATTAAATATTTCCCAGTTATACCATATAAGCATATTTTTAGGAGAAGCCCTTTATGGCATACCTTGTCAAAGACCTTGGATATATCAAGCGCTACTGCCCTAGCTTCACCTGCCTTGTCCAGTGTATGATATATGCGTTCAGCGATGACCGTTAGGATATCTGCAGTAGATCGTGCTTGTCTAAATCTATACTGGTGGTCAGAAAGAATTTTAGCATTTACTAAGTGCCGGACTATCGCTAGATTGATTAAGGATTCAAAGATTTTAGCAAAGATCGGGAGTAGGCTGATTGGGCGGTAGTTCTGAGGATCAGTTCTATCCCCAGAATTCTTAAAGACTGGTACCACAGAGGCAATTTTCCAGCTATCGGGGAAGCAAGATTCAGCGAGGCATTTGTTGTAGAGTTTGGAGAGGACAGAAGCCAGCTCAGCAGAGCATTTCTTTATTACTATTACAGGTATAAGATCAGGCCCACAAGCTTGGGAGGTGTCAAGGTTTTTTATGATGTCTCTGACCTGGGATGGGGTGATGACCAGGTGTTCACAATGGGAATTTAGGGAAGGGGTGGTTTTCTGCGTCCAGTCTTATCAGTTGCCGTGCAAACGACATCATTGTGGTTTGATAGTCAGGAATCGTTGATTGACCATTGTTCACCACACTATAGTAGATTTTCCAGAAATCACGAGTACCTAGTTTCTGTGACTGAATGCGTTTTTTGGTTATCTCTGTATACCTTTTCTGTGCTTCACCTATCACAGCCATACAATTATTTCTTGACTCTATAAATTTCTGTCTATTAGCAGTTGACATATGGCGGCCGAATTTACGGAATGCTTGCTGCCTCTCAGCAATGGCAGCTGCACATTTAGAAATGAACCATTGAGGAGAGTGGGCTTGCTGGGGAATTTTCACATGGGGACATAGGCTTCAACGCCTGTTTTGACCCATTCGGTTAACTAATTTGCACACTTATGAGCAGCGAGTGAGAAGGTTTCGTTGATGTGATCTCTGATGGACTCAAAATCAGCCTGCTCATAGTATCTTGTTGTTTTGAGCAACAGCTCATCAGATTTTGAACAAGTTTTTAGGGTGATATAAATCATTACTACAATGTGATCATCATTCTCGAGCGGGCTATGGGCATTCGTTGCACAAGCCTCGGGCAGTGAGGTCAAGAACAGGTCGAGAAGTGAGGCTTGCTGGTCTACTCGATCAAGGATGTGGAATCAGGAAATTGACAGTCTGAGAGATGGAGTGATCTAAGGAAAAAATATACGTAGAGTTGCCTGTGGCATTAGTAAAGCTGAAGAATCCCAACCAGTCACGGTGGTGTGCATTAAAATCCACAAATACATGTATCTGAGCATTCGAGCCGAGTAAGAGTGCTCTATCCATGCTTTCAGAGACAGAGTTTAGCAGGGTACAGTCCTGTGTCGAAGGTGAACGGTATAAGAAATATAAGTAACTAACGCAAGTAAAATCAATCTAAAGCACATGTAGTCTTGGTCATCTGATTCTAACCTATGTTCTCTAGTCAGGGGGGGGGGTCCAAACATAAACTCCTAGCCCGTGCATATCTATGTCAGAGTCCTTAGGGTAGAGTGGTAGGTAATCAGTCATGTCAAAATGGTGAGAGGAGATTGAGGATTGAAGGTTCGTTTCACTTAGTGCTAGAATATCCGGGGAGTTTGTCAGGAGAAAGGTTTCTATGTCGTTGATGCTGGTTCTAAGTCCCCGAATATTTGTGAATGCGATCCTCAAGGGTGGAGGCGAAGATGTTTTATGTTGGGTGTCTGGTTTAGGTTTGATTTTTTTTTGCAATGACATGTTTGTTTTGAGATAGAGTGGGGTGGGCAAGGTGGGTGCTTTTTAGGTTCCAATAAGCTCACACAACCAGTCCATTAGTCGCGACCTGGTCCATGGGGGTTGTGGCCTCAGGAAAGCCCACCGGGGATAATTGTAGGGTCCCTTTTCCATGCGTGACATGGCACGTATAGCTACCGACGGTATTATTCAACTGATGATGGAGCAGCCGTTATTAGCGCTACCTAAGTGTTTGGCTCCTGTCCTGTCAGTTGTTCAGACAAGCTGTCTAACCTGTATCCTCAACCTGTCGGAACAAGAGCGACCCAGACTGGTCATGTAAGACTTAGTAACGAAAAAACGTTCCCCAAGTTACCCAGATAGAGAGAAAGAGAGACGGCATTTATTGTCCTAGTCAGGAAACAAGGCCAGGCACTAGGTGCCTTTGAGGCGTCCCAGCGCTGATACCTCTGCGCCTGGCTAATATACAGAGAAGGAGTGCAAAGGCCGGGCGATAGGCAGAGCCCATCTACTCCTTAAGCAATTTTAAGTCTGCAAACCAGGATATTTTGTTCGAGATTCCAGCTCTAGGACGGTTGTCGATCAGGACTAAGGAGACCTCCCTCCCGAACAGTTTGTTTCTATGATGTAAGTGGTTAGTAACAAGGTTTTATTATCAAAGATTTCCTTCTCTTAGATAGATACACTGACAAGGTCTACGGGTCCAACACACTGAGAGGAAAAATAGCCTGCGCCCGTGTACTAGTCAGGTATTTCCGAGCCCCCACAGGTAAAAAAACTTCATATACATATATATATATATATATATATATATAGATATGTAGATAGAATAAGTTCACTGTACATTCCAGAGGAAACAGAAGGTTTAAGATAAGTTTCCCTCTCACAAATACGTACAAATAAGAGAAAGACAGCCATAACATCAAGCCAGAGGGTGGGTTTAGGAATTACTTGAGTATGAAATCAATAGACAGGCAGTAAAACAGTATATATAGATAGATATATATCAAGAATTAAGTACATTTAAATCATACGCATAGAACTAAGTACATTTAAATAATATGCATTAGAATTTAGAGAAAAGTAATATGTGAGTAGCCAAAAAAGAGAAAAAAGTGCTTATCTTCGCGTTAATGCTTTGTGTGCCTATCCTACAAATGACCGCACAGGAGGGCCACCTATTTGAGAATGGAATTGGAAGGGGAAGCAGGGGTATCTTTTTGCACGTGGTTTGAAGATATTTTCCCTTGGTTTTTAAATAAGGATTCTTTTTTATATACATGCATGTCGTTGGCCGAGTAAAAAGAATGGTCGGGATGTATTGTTTGGAAAATAGCAATAAGTATCAATTGTCTGCCCCTTCCATTAGTATTTATACATTGGAAACAACCAAATTTATTAAATAATTAATTAGCCGGCCATATGGTGAGTTTAGGAATTACTTCAGTATATATTAATGGAAAATGAAAAAAGGAACACCAAAAATATTATGTATGTATTCATGAACGTTTCGTCTTTATTTCAAGACTTCCTCAGGATGATACAAAATATTTTAAACGATGGTAGTAAAAGAGGAAAAGCTTAAAAATGCTGCTTATGATAGTAGCAGTGAGAGAAGTTGAGTTAACTGTGGAAAGTGTGGGTGGAAATGGTAGCAGTCGGAGTTATTAAACTATTAGGGAGGGGTGAGCATGTGTGATGTAAGCCGAAAATAGTCGCTTATTAAAAGATAAGTTATGGGCTCAAAAAGATGGTAGCAGTAGAAGAAATTAAATCAACCATGGAAAATGTGGGGGCAAAAATTGGTAGTGGTCAGAGTTATTTAAACCATGAGCGAGAAGGAGAAAACATGTGTTATGTTTATTGAAGTTATAAAGTTTGTATCTAAGCAGGAGAAAGAGAGGGTTAAACATCAAGGTCGCATAATAGTGACATGTGTGTGTGTGTGTGTGTTTGTATGCTAACATTCTCGATGGGTTTAATTTGTAGGTTAACCATATCATGTGTTTGACGTGTGTATGTATGTGAGAATTTAAGTGGTGATAAATTGATGTACTTGTTTGTATAAATATATATTCTGTTATGCATGTGTGCTGCTTGCATCTATGTGTTCGCTCAGTTTTTTAAGGTAGTATAAAGGGGGAGGGGGTGTCTGTAATTTTGCTAGTTGTGGTTAGAGACAAAAGTGACATTCTTCTTGACACTTAATCCCCCCCCCCCATTGTTATGACTTTCAGCCAAGTAACTGTGTTGGCATGTTGGATAGCGATTGCTGTTGATTATTAAATTTGACAGTCTGTAACCTCAACATCTGATTTCTTTTCTTGGGGAGGCAATTTGTTTTCAGTATGAACTTGTTGTCCTGACGGGGTACACTGTAGTACCTAAACTTAAATTAATTTGTGTAGATCATGTTAAATTATGTATATACATTATTATTATTATTATTATTATTATTATTATTATTAGAAGAAGAAGAAGAAGAAGAAGAAGAAGAAGAAGAAGAAGAAGAAGAAGAAGAAGAAAAAGAAGAAGAACACGTGAAATGCGAGTTTTTAGTAACCAACTTATATTTTTTCTATTCCTTTTCAGATGTCCATACTTGACCTATATTCTTGTATGGCTGATGCAAGATGTGGTCGACGACAAAACGTCAAAATGACACGATCAACGCTGTCAGTCATCCGAAACGCTCCAAAGTGTGTCCCACATTGATATTGATAGCCCAAAGCCAGGCAATAGGACGCTTAAGACATGGAAGGGATCAGTTAATGATGATAGCTGGCTGCACACGCGAAATTGCAACAGAAAAGAGAAGTTGGAAGTCATTAACGAAATGTCTAACTTCAGCATGAGACAAAAAGACGAATAATTAAAATAAATAATAATAAAAATATTATCGTAAAGACAAAACGTTTGCGCTGGTTTTGTCATGTGGAGCATTCAAACTTTTGGATAAACAGTTGTAGAAGCGTGGATGTCTTGAATTGTAGGAAGACTGGACAATAAAAAATGACTTGGAAGCAAATGATTGGACGAAACTGTACAGAGTGAAGTTTGACCGGCTGAATCATGAGGGCTGGAGAGTGAGCTTGCAAAATGTCAAAATCATCTGACCCTCGGACGAGGGAATAATGATGCAAAGTGAAGAGAGAGAAGGGAGGGTCAACAAAAACAAACTTACGTAGAACACTTTTTGGTAGCTGATCTTCAGCTGACCACTGACGCTAATTTTCAGAATGCATTTTCCTTCGACTGCTGCACCGAATCCATAACTAAAATACAAAGGGGGTAAAGTCATTTATTTGCGACACATTTTCGACAAGCAATTTGGTTCACAATTGAACTGGAATGTTTCAGAAATTAAAATTTTAAAAAAATATATAAATATTAGCAGGATACTGTAAATATTTCACGGTACTTTTCTTCATCTATTCTTATACTAAAGCTGAGTTGATCAACGTTTGTTATCCTACGGCCTTTTTTGCTAATAAGCCACCTCTTATTAAGGCCCAAAAGGTCACTCAAGAATAAGGGTCAATGGGATTGTCAGTTGTCGTTGAACAACACCTTGAGAGGATTGGAAATGATGGGTGAAATTGCTCATTTAAGTAGACGGCTTGACAAAAATTTGTTAACATTGGACTTGAAAACGACCATGTTGTAGTCGGCAGGGAAGCAACCTCGTGGTATCTTATTTCACAGATGGGAAGTTCTTGGAAAATTCCGTTTAGTTTTAGGTACACAGAGGAAAAAAGAAAAATTCGTTACAGTGGTTGTAGCTAGACGAGTTTTTGTTGCGAATGTTTTACAGGAGGAACCATAGATTGGAGCTCAGTCAAGCACTTGCCATGAAAATAAATATAGAGTAGAGAAAGACTAGCAACCTCTCTTCTGTAAGAAAGAAGCTGTAGGGAAGGAAAGATTTCATACCCCCACTAGGTTTCGAAGTCAATTTCTACCCTGTCAAGGCAGGAAAGAGTACTCGAAGTGGCACCTCCCCAGATTTGACAACAATACTCCATAACACAAAATACATGCTGAAATATTCCTTAGTTTTGAGATTTAGTTATGGTTGAAAAAATCCATTTAAATACTTCTAATTAGCTGTAATTGGTAATTAACTGAACAAGTTACAGCGAAACTAATGACTTTAGACCGCTTCCAGCGACCCCAGCGTCCTTTACACTGCTCTCAACGACCTATACGCTCGCTAACAATGGAGAAAAGAATTACTGTACACTGCTCTCGGCGACCCCAATGTCCGAGGCAACACGCACCCCCTAACTGAACAAGTCACACATCTTTCATTTAGCTATCTATGTATTTCTCTCATCCTCTCTAACGATATGTTGATTCAAACACTTTCTAATAGTTTTTAATATCTCTGTGAGCATGTAGAGAAAGAGTGACTCTCTCTCTCTTTCCAGCTAATTTACATAGTGTGTTCATACACACCATAAACACATATGTAAATTAGATAGCAAAATAATAAGTCTGTTTACTTCTATATTATCCATAAGGATAATATAGAAGTAGAGAAACTTATTAAATTTAGTTATGCAAGAATTTCTTAACAGGTATGTCACAGTTAATGAATTTTCAAATGAAATTAAAGTGTAGTAAATAGTTGTAGTGGTTGTGGCCCGACGGGTCACGGGAAGGCTAATATATATATAATTTACTTTTAATGATAAAATAAAGTTTGGCACTTGTGCAGTTTAGTAAACAGCAGCAGATAATAGATTTATTCAAATGTTTTAATCTATTGGTCGTTACTTCCTTCGGATTATCTGCCGCTGTTTACTAAACTGCACAAGTGCTAAAAGATATGTCACAGTTTATGAATTTTTTTAATGACATCAAAGTAAAATAAATAGTTGTAGTGGTTGTGACTCAACGGGTCACGGGTACGTCTAGTGTGGTATAAAAATGGGTGCTTATGTCTCATTATATTACGAAAAATAAGTGTTATTGTCAGCTAAATATTCTTTAAATAAATATTTATTTATTTATTAAAAGTTGTAATCATCACCATCATCATCATTATCATCATCATCATCATATTCGGTTTAACGTCCGTTTTACATGCTGTCATGTGTTGGACGGCTTTGAGAAATCGACTTCTGAACTAACGTGGTTAGGTCGTTATTTATCTCTCTTTCTCTCAAGTTCATCCTGATCACTTCTCCCACGTTTTCCTTGGCCTTTTTTTCTGAACCTGCTACTTTAACTGTTCTACATCTACTAACCCAGGAACTTTCAGCTATTTTTTTTTCAACATGGCCATACCATCGAAGTCTCCTGTTCTGCACACGTCTCCCTATGCGATCCAGATTTAATCTTCCTCTGTGGTAATCAGAACTAAGCGCTGCTTTAAGACTAACATTACACATCCATCGTATCATTCTCATATCATTCATCTTCATGCAACGCATGTTCTCAACCCTCATTACCCATGTTTCTCTTCCATACATCATCACACTGCGTATACATGCCTGATAGACTCTTCCCTTGGTTTACAGTGGTAACGTTCTGTAACAATTGAATTATGTGTAAACAATAAATATTCTCTTTCTTATCGAAAACATAATTTCCATCTAAACATTTTTGAATAAGTAAAACGACCGTTTAAACCTTTTAATTAATCTATTTAGTGTAACAATTTAAATCAATTTAAAATAAATAGTTTCTTTTTCTTACCTTCATTATTATCAGCTAATTATTCGTTAAATAAATAAATAAAGGAATGTCGTCACTTTTTTAGTTTTTAACTGTAACAATTAAATGTGTATTAAAATTTCATTAGAATAAAACGAGTGTAAAGAGCTGGGGTTTTTTTCAAATGATTTTGGAACAACGATGGAATACTGCTTCCACATCTGGAGAGATGCCGCTCAGAGCAGTCTTTCTTGTCTTGATAGAGTTCAAAATCGACTTAGAAATCTAGTGGGGGATGATCTCTTCTCTTTTCTACAGTCTCTTTCCCTCCGAAGAGTCGTTGCTAGTTTTTCTCTACTCTATCGTTATTTCCATAAGAAAGTGCTCGACTGAGCTTCAATCTATGGTTTTTAGTAAGGCATTCACAGCAAGAACTCATCTTTCCTATCACAATTGCAAAAAACTTTTTTTCTTTCTCTGTCTGCCTAACATCAAACGGAATTTCCATGAACAGAGTTTCTTTCCACATTTCCACGTAACTGCTTCCTTTCAGGCTACCTACAAAATGTCCGTCTATAAATATAATGTTAACAAATACGGGTCATAAGGAGTCAAATTTTGTTCATTCCATTCATCATTTTCAATTCTCTCATCATTATTAAACTGACAATCTATTCATCTCATTAACCTTTATCCTCGAGTGGTTTTTAGCCTTGATAAGTGGTGACTCATTAGTAGAAAAAAATGAGTAAATTTTTCATTTTAACCTTAGTGACACTAATATGCTTCGTGTGTGTGTGTGTGTGTGTGTGTGTGTGTGTGTGTGTGTGTGTGTGTAAAGCTGAATTTTTAAAAGAACAGGTAAATTTATTTCCAAATAATGTCTTACTTGGCATAGACATCTATATCTATGTATCGTTCGGCCAGGTAAAATGCGGGCAGACCAAGATGACTGATGTACTTGTCACCGCCCAATGTGATGATCATTCGCGGCAGGCCTGCAACAAAGAACAGCAACGGATTAATATCATTTCAACTCGACATAGCCTCAATAAAATAAAAGATAAAAATTTTAAATGATAGAGAGAGTTAGAGCCAGAATAGATGAAGAGTAGTGATTCTTAATGGAGTTGTATTTTGCCTGATCATTAGTTATTGCAAATAATTGACACAAGGCATAACAACTACGGACATCGTTCTTTATTGATTCTTCTGGGTACACTATTCGAGCAGAGAGAGAGAGAGAGAGAGAGAGAGAAAGAGAGAGAGAGATATTTTGTCGCATACTATTATCTTGTTTGGAAAATAATCATTTTAATTTTATAGTAATCATTTTTAAAAGAAGAATTTTATTTCTGATATCCCTTCCAGTAATAAAATAATCCTATTCAAAAATATTCTTAGCAAAGAGAGAGATTGTGCCACATTGTCACACAGACTCCGAACGAACACCTGTTATTGGTAGAGGTCAATCATTGATAATGACTTATACGAAAACACTTAATGAGCAAACAAGAAGAAGAAGAAGAAGAAGAAGAAGAAGAAGAAGAAGAAGAAGAAGAAGAAGAAGAAGAAGAAGAAGAAGAAGAATGGACCCTTCATAATCTGGACAAAAAAGCTCCGGAACCTGGAGAAAAAAAAACTAGGAAACTAATGATCATGTACAACGCACTGTACCTGACGGATGATACTGACCAACTATAATATATTGTTGTGACCCTGTAAAGAGACCGGAATGAAAATACGAACTCGGAGTTTAGAGAAAACAAGTATGCTGAAGAAAAGTATAATACAACAGAGAAACAAGAGTGGGTATACGTCAGTCTTGACTGCCAGTATAGACTGGGTTTGATTCAACACTGAGAGGCAGATGCTCCCAGTATTTAGGTGAATGGAAGAGTTCAAAGTCCGTTATAGGTAAGGTATCATAGTACTCCCTCCAAAGCCTTACCTCTTCAGGGGTCATAGCATCGTTTCCTTTTTGTATTGACGCTATTCCGAAGCTGCTTGAGGTAGCTGTATATCGAAAGTGTTGTATCTTGTAACCATAACTTCTTCCTAGGACGTGCTGTCGCTGTCTTCCAATAGTCGTACCCTAATTTGGTTTAGGCGTCTCTTATGAGAGACTGAGGGCCTCTATCAAATTCAGATCTGATATTCTCCAGTTTATTTTAATTCTTGACTTCTGATTTTGGAGCACATCGTTAAATTTTGAAAAATGTCTTCTTTGCTTCAACATTCAACTTCAAGACAAGCCAGTTTATCTTTCACAGTCTTTAGCTCTTCTGAAACCTCTTTGAGTTGCAACTTTAGCGATTCCAGCTATAGAACCATAAATTCACCCTCTTTAACCGTCAACTGGTTATCCAAAAAATTTGACTTCATTTCTTTCAGTTTAGTGTTAGCTATTTTCAGCGTAAATTTTGTGTTCTTATGTGCTATAATTTATGCCGACAATTTATTTTGTGTCCATTTCATACGATTTTTAATGGTTGAAACAATTCCTTCTTTGGTTTTTCTAACTCGGTCATCCGATTTTTTATTTTCTGGCTAAAAATCTTGGTTTGTAACCCCCAGAGGTTGAACCGCTGCATCAAGTCTACACCAAATAAATTATTAGTGTTTATTAATACGAACGTTTTAACTTTTTTCGTAGTTCTGTTTAAAGTAATGATGTTAATCATTTCACTCTCAAATTTAATTTTTTCACTAATCACCGTTCTGGCGATTTAGTTGGTTCTTAGCATATTCGATTTTCCCAACCTTCGCCATGTATGCATATTGATAATCGACATAATCCAATTCTAATTTTACATTTTTATTCAGGATTTTGACCTGAACATATTTTCTTGCAATTCTGCCGCTATGTTCGTTCGTTTTTGTAGATTTAACCCGAGTTTTATTTCCTCTATTCATTCTACAATGTGAACTATTGTGTCCGACTTTATTACAAATTAGACAGGTTTTAAAACGATATGGATAATCTGTTACCAAATGAAGGGATCCACAATGGAAACTGGAGGTCGGCGGTAATTTACTCTGTTTTTACTGGACTGGCTTTATTTTGTAAGAGCGTGAAAATCCCTTTTTTTGTTTGGAATTGTTTTGGGGAGAGGGTTGAATTTCGATTTTTCTTATGTGTGCAATGCCCGACTCTTTAATTTCCTTCGAACATTGTTTAACACTTACAAACTTATGACAGTCTTCAGCTAAGTTCTGTAATGTTAAATCTGGTTCACTTTCTAATTTAGAACCCGACGCCTGATTTCTGCGTCTTTTCCTGATACCAAACCATTGTATGAAAATTAAAAATTCAAAGTTATCAGTACTAAATTCGGCTAATTTGAAATCATCAGTGTTCATTGACGATTGATTCGAACGTTGAATAATCATTGTTGTTTTTTTAACAAGTTCAAACACTTCCAGCGTTTTGAAAAAGAGAAGTCTTTGGGCTAAATAATTAAGTTAAAAGATTAACAGCTTCAGAAAAAGTCAAGTTGCTTGTTTTTTTAGACAAAATGAAATCCACAAACTTGGTATGTTCGTAGTGCCTAATTTTCGGAGCAGTAGGCGAACCTTTTTAGAGTCTGCCCAATTTTCACAATCTATTTTGTATAGATTCTAATATATTCTAAAATACAAAGCAACGGTTTTATCCTCGTCTGGGGAATAAATGAAATCGTCAATTGCACTCCAAATTGGCATTCTGCGAGAAATCATTATCGTTTTCGTTACTTTGACCCCTAACCGACATTGTTTCCATTAATACTTCACTCTTTTCGTCGTTTTTTTGTTCTAGTAGTTTTTAGTCGGCTTCTTTTTCTGTTCTAGTAGTTTTTGATTTTATTCTAGTAGAAGTTTTAAATATTTCTTCGGTTTGTCCTTTTTTAAGCTTCTCCAAAAATGCCCTTAATATACTTCGTCGCTAGTTGTGGCGTCCATTTTAAGGTTCTCAAGAATCCCTTACTGTAACCACGTCGCCAGTTGTTGTGGTGGTGTACGTTCGAACTCCCACGTCGCCAGTTGTTGTGGGGTCATTTCTAAGGTCCTCAAGAAAAAAAACCTTAATGTTGTTGTTATGTCCCGTATAAGTTCGAATACCTCGTCGCCAGTTGTTGTGCCCCTGTAAAGGGGCTAGAATCAAAACACGAACTCGGAGTTTAGAGAAAACAAATATATTGAAGAAAAGTATAATACAACAGAGAAACAAGAGTGTTTGTACGTCAGTCTTGACTGCCAGTATAGACTGGGGTTGATTCAAAATTGAGGAGCAGGTGTTCCCAGTATTTGGGTGAATGGAAGAGTCCAAAGTCCGTTATAGGTAAGGTACCATGACATTTATAAAAAGCAAAAAAAATGGAGAAAGGATTGCTAATGGTGCAATTAAAGGGTTATGTGCCGAGGATCCAGAGAGACCGATGGATAAGCGATCACGACAGGCATGCTGCCTGCTAGATCAAACCTGAAACTTTGTGGCGACCATCGAACGCGCGTGATTATGCAAAGTCCAAAAAAGCTCAATAAAGGGAATGACATATTTTTTTATCGTTTTGGGATGGCATGCAGCTAACGTCGTTCGCGTGTACTTGGATTGTCGTTTGTAGTATTAGTTAAGCCTTTTTGTGGTTTTGAAGTTTCGACATTTGTTTTGGGCTGCCACTGTATTTGTCTGCGGGCTCACGCCACCACTTAATTGAATCGAAACGAATGCTACTGAAACGTGACAACTTTTGCTGGTGAAGAGAACAAAGAAAATTAATCTGGCACCAGAAAAAACGAACATACTGAAAGCTGCTATAGTATGTGTTTCCGTGATTGGTGCTACCAGTTGCTATCATACTAAAAACACCAGACAAAATACAAAGAGGCCGATTAACACCATTAAAAACACTGCCAATGTGAACAATGTGAATAATGTGAACACGGGAAACAAAAGGTAAAAAAGGGAAAACGGGAAGAGAAGCAGCTATATGGATGATTTATAAGACTGACTAAATAAATAGTGCTCGAAACACACATGAGCATGTCTACGGAAAGGACATATGAACAAAAAAACGGAATCCTACTGAAAGCCAGACAAAACGACACAATCAGAACAGACTATATAAAAGCCAAGATAGAAAAGACCCAGGAAAACAGTAAATATAGACTCTGTGGACAAAGAAATGAAACAATAAATCACATAAAATGAATGCAGCCATCTAGCCCGAATGGAATACAAAAACAGGCACGAAATGCAGTCCAATGTAAATTGTGCAAACGTCTTCACTTTTAACATGCAGACAAATGGTAAAGACACAAACTGGAGCAAATACAATCTTCTTGGACATGGAACTACAAACATACAAACTCATCTGAGCAAGGAGACCGGGCGTAATGTTAATTAACAAAAAGGAAACAAACCCACTAAATCATAGATTTCGCCGGCCAAGCAGTTCACAGCGTGCAGATCAAGGAGGCCGAAAAACTAAGCAAATACATGGAGCTTGCCAGAGCTAAAAAGAAATATTGATAAACTGAAATCAAAAGTAAAATTGACACCATACAACGCACAGCATTGATGAAAACAACTGAAATGTTAAGGGGAATCCTCGAGTGCAGAAATCAACCCATATAACTAGGTAACACCAACCAACCACAGGTAAGTTGAAATAGAAATTTTAAAAATATATAGAAAGAGCAACACACGAATCTAAAGGAACTGAAACTGTTAGTACACGAATCTACAGGAACTGAAACTGTTAGAAATCCAACGACTAGGCATTCCTTCCCCCGACCAATAAAGTGGTTGCACCGGCCTCAGTTGATTCCATACAAAATGGTCGTGAAGCGTCAAGGAGGGTGGAAAGACTGAGGAAGGAAACACCATCCATACCTCTACTGTAAACTGCAGTAGAATGTATGGCTGGAAGTATAAATAAAATGAAGCGATTATTTGTTTTACATATTCATTGTTTTAAGTAAGTAAACTGCATTATCGCTTTTTTCAATGCTTTTAATTCAGCATTTCAAAATGAACAGATGCACGTAGGTGTAAGCATATGCATGAAGTTTTTATTTGTTGGTGTTATACTACATATATTTGAGATGTGTTAATTATTGTATAATTGATGTTATACTACATATATTTGAGATGTGTTAATTGTTGTATAATTGATGTTATACTACATATATTTGAGATGTGTTAATTGTTGTATAATTGATGTTATACTACATATATTTGAGATGTGTTAATTGTTGTATAATTGATGTTATACTACATATATTTGAGATGTGTTAATTGTTGTGTAATTGATGTTATACGACATATATTTGAGATGTGTTAATTGTTGTATAATTGATGTTATACTACATATATTTGAGATGTGTTAATTGTTGTATAATTGATGTTATACTACATATATTTGAGATGTGTTAATTGTTGTATAATTGATGTTATACTACATATATTTGACATGTGTTAATTCTTGTATAATTGATGTTATACTACATATATTGGTAGATGTGTTAATTGTTGTATAATTGATGTTATACTACATATATTTGAGATGTGTTAATTGTTGTATAATTGATGTTATACTACATATATTTGAGATGTGTTAATTGTTGTATAATTGATGTTATACTACATATATTTGAGATGTGTTAATTGTTGTATAATTGATGTTATACTACATATATTTGAGATGTGTTAATTGTTGTAAAGCTAATCAATTTAAAAATGAAGACTATTAAATAGTTGGTGTTTTATCTAAGGTAACTAATTATAAAAAAATCATATCTGTTGAAATGTAAAACAAAATGTGAAAGATTATTACAGAAATGTGCACCCGTATGCTTTTTTATGCACCTTTTGTTATTAAAGCTATTCGCGCCAAAGAAAAATGAGAATTATCGTCTTTACTTTATATCTCATCATAGTAGAATACTCTTCCTAGGCGGGTAAAAATAATTCCCCCAAACAGAACAGCTTTGAACCACTTTTATGTCTCCTTATAAATATTAAAATCAATATATAATGATTTTGAACCTAATGTCTAGGATCCTTATTCCAAATTTTGATCATAGCCTATTACATGATTTTGATTATAGAAAATAAAGCTTAAGCTTAAAGAAATTGAAATTCGGAGAAACTTGCTTGATACATGTTTAATGAATATGGATCAAAGTTAATGCAAATCTGAAAACATTGAATTTTAATGTGGGGAAAAGATCTCTCCAAAAACGGGCACTCCGTATTGGGACAAAAATTAAAATTGCCGCAGTCTAGAAGGATTTCTCCTTCACTGATGGAGGAGTAAAAAGATTAAGTATAGTATCAGAACATATACTACACTTTACCGTTAATTCTATTTTCAAAAGTAAAATAAAAATAAACCGAAAAGATACTTTATCTTTTCTGTTCGTGGTCATTGAAGTGGTAATCCTTAAAGATTGAGAGAGCATGTTTAAATAACAAAATATATATTTGATTGAAGAAGTCAAAATATAAACGAAAATTCAAAAATTAGCTTGATACTCTATAATTTACTTTATTCAAGTTAAATGATTTTTCCTCGGGCAACACCAGGGCACGGGTTTTGCTAGTTATGATATTTTTTAGCCAAATATACTTACTATTTTAATTAGTTACTGACCTATTAGTCTAATATATGTGTATATCTAGAGAATTATTTATATGGTATAATTATATGTATATTTATTAGGCAGGCCTAAAATAAGAGAGTGTATACCTTGATCATTGAAAACAATTTTGCAATATTTCTTGTTTCTTGTTAAATAAATTATCATTTGACGTCATTATATAAAGTACCAGGGTTTATAGATTACATTTTTTATCTTGCCAAGAGTGCATTTATAGGCCATTTCAATTCGAATTGTGCGTTATCTTTTCATAATTCTCTTACACATTTAGCTAATGATGTTAGGATTTCCTTAGGATCCGAGTTAGGCTTTACATCAGAAGTGGATGTGTGGTTTCTATACCTATCTCAATAACAGCACTTTGTAGACCATATGTATGTCCTAGTACTATTTCTCTCCACACACAATATTTAAAGTTAGACACTTACCTTTTAGATGGCATTCATCGACATTTCTACAATTACATTGGGGTTAGACTATATGGTTTAAATGGGTATTCACTCCATCATTTATCATCTCCTGGTTTATCTTAATATCATTCGAAGCTATAATAGTTTAAGTTAGGTTTAGAGATGTGTATAATGAAAATTAAACTGCGTTTTTATTAATAATATTACCAAGCTGGCTATATCGAGTGGAATTCTTTCTACTGTCCGGTAGAATTCCTTATGGATGTTGTTAAAGATATGCTAACTATATGCGGTTCAAACCATAAAGAACAACGACGCATATATATATATATATATATATATATATATATATATATATATATATATATATATATATATATATATATATATATTAGTAGAATACTTGTCCTAGGACGGTAATAAATATAACATTAATTTTTAAATCTTAATTTTTTTTTATTTGATGGTTATGGCCCGGTTAAAGTTTACAAAAAAATCTTCCTACTTTACTTACCCTGTTGTCTAGAATATATATATATTCCATAATTCATAATGATAATTTGAATATTTATGTACGAAGCACATATATATATTATTGACGCTCACGCGCGCTCACAAATCCATTTAAACATGTATTACTTAATAGAACTCAAAATTGGATGCAGGCAATTCTTTAGATTTTTGTACCTAACTCATTCTAAAAGTGTTTTGGGTGAAGTGTGCGTGTTTGAGAAATGCATCATATGCAATATTATATGAAGGAGATTATACTTCAACAGCAACCTTGATGTTGTCAGCTAGATATCACCCACTGATCTATTCAGATATAGGTTAATACTTTTAACCTAACGCTTATGAATAGAATTATTTAATTGTGTAACATGTTTTAAAAGTGTAATTTGCCCATTTAAGGATCAGCTTGAGACAGAACTACTTCCATTATGTTCACATGCAAATTGTACATGTGAATACACGTATATTTAAGGTACACTTCCTAGCATGTCTTCGTTTTGGAGGATAGACATGCATACAGAAAGACAGGTATTTTCCTTTATATTTATATATATATATATATATATATATATATATATAAAGAGAGAGAGAGAGAAAGAGAGCGATAAAAAGGGAGAGTGAGAGGCAGACAGACAGACAAACGGAGAAACGTTGGGTACTAAATATACGAAAATTCTTCACGTACATGTTATATTCAATAATGGAAAAATATATTCTTTGATTTCATATAATTTTATTTAAAAATAAGTGGAGTAGGGAGAATCGAAATCGCACACTCGATGTTTTCAGTCTGATACTTTCCTAACCAATCAATTCTGAGATTTGTTAAGTTGACTTTTAACATAACAATTATAAGAAAATTCAGATATACATATTTGAAGTGTTAATGGGGGTTTGTCCTAACGGGTCACTTAGAGGTGAAAGCAGATAGATATTCGGTTCATAGAGAATAACATAGATATTCGGGACAACTTACATTGTTTTCTCCAGAGAATGTTATACATATGATATAATTTTCATCAAAATATGATATATTTGAAGTTTTAAAGAAGGTTCGGCACCCATAGCTTGCTTAGGTTAAGAGGGCACTTAGAGATTTCCATTGTCTTCTCCAGAGAATTTTACACATAGAATATAAATTTCTTTGAGATTTAGGATACTTCCTGTGGTGTAAATGAGGAAAAAAGAAGAGAAAACAAGAACGACCGACCGCGTTTTTGCGTGGCTTACCTCGTGTGAAGAAGAAGGAAACAAGAATGGCCGACTTGTTTCTTTAAATGCCTACAGGGTGACTACGAGGTATGCAAATGAGATGCTCCTGATTGGAAATGAAAGAGATAAAAGAGGAGTGATTGGGGGAGGAGGCAGGGGGAAGTTAGATTGCGAACAGAGAAGTTTGATCATAGGAGAAAAGTCGGATTCGTAAAGAGTGAAGAAAAACGTTGCAGAAATTCGTCTCGGAGTGGATAGAAAGCGGAAGTACGGCCAGCAGTGTCACGTATACCTCAAGCTATTTCGGCACATCGAGCAAATTACCATGGCTGAGTGGAGACTGAGCACTCACATGCTGAGACCCTTTACTGGGGAGGGTGACCTGATTAAGTGGCTGGAGAAATTAAAGATGGTGGCGAAGCTGCAAAAGATAGAAGATGTGGTCACCCTGCTGCCGCTATACTTAGAGGGGGAAGCCCTCACGATTTACCAGCAGATGCGAGATGAAGACAAGGAAGACTTTGCCTCAGTGGAGCAAAGGCTGAAATTGGCCTTCGCTGAGGGCCCATTCGAAGCACTTGGTAAGCTTTCCAGTTTGAGGTGGACCGGCGAGTCGGTTGACGTCTTTGCGGCAGAGATCAGGAGACTGGCAGGGTTGGCTGGTTACGTGGGGAGGAGCCTGGAGATGACGGTAAAGCTGTACCTAGTTAACGGCTTCCCAGAGGAAATCTCTACGAACATGCAGAGAATCACTGGGATCCATACTATGGAAGTGGACGATCTCTTGGTTCACGCCAGAGTCCTAGTGAAAAATGTTAAAAGCCCAATCGTGGCTGCAGCTGTGGGTGGAAATATGTGCATGAGGCCTCACTTGAATGAGAGGCAGCCGGCGAGGCGACAGGAGGGGAGACCTGCAATCAAGTGCTTCCGGTGCCAGGGCCCTCATCTGATCAAGGACTGCAAAGAGCCGAGACCGGGGATCACGTGCTACCGATGTGGACAAGTGGGGCACCTTAGCCGCTATTGTGTTGCTGCACGGCACCAGGGAAACGAGTGAAGGGGAGCTATTGCGCCAGTGGTTACCCCTTCTGTGCGGAGATGGCGCATGATGGAACGTTGCCTCGGTTACCGGTAGTAGTCAATGGGAAGAAAGCCATAGCCCTTGTCGACACAGGCTGTACTACAACGTTGTTAGCGAGGAATGTCGCTAGGTCATGGAGCGGAACCAGGACTATTAGGACCGTGGATGGCAGGGATGTGAAGTGCCTAGGTGAGACGACAGCGGAAGTAATGGTGCAAGGGGTGTCCATTGGACTGCGAGCCTTAGTGTTGAATCATCTGGTCGGTGGTGTTGACGTGATTATAGGTATGAGTGCAATTAACCGACTGGGGGGCGCCACGTTACGAGGGAGCCAAGTGACGTTCGGACGTCTCGGCGCAGTGGGGATGGCAGGAGTGGAAGGTGATAGAACCATCAGAATACCAAAACCGGAGGTTTGCTGCATTGAGGACAAAGATTTCCTGGCAAAGTTTGATGACGTGAGGTGGACGGTGGAATGGAAATGGATCTCCGGACCCCCGGAACTACAGAATAAAGTGGGCTGCTACGAAAACACCCTGCGAGGAGAAATAAGAAAAGGATTTGAGGAAGAAGTGGAGAGGTGGATAAAAGAAGGAATTCTGAAACCGTGGACAGGGGAAGAAAAAGGAGTGTTGCCACTACTGGCGGTTGTTCAGCCTACGAAAAACAAGATTAGGCCCGTACTGGACTTCAGAGAATTGAACAGACACGTAGCCTGCCACACTGGAACGGGGATCGACGTATGTGAGGAGGTCATGAGGAAATCGAGAAGAATGGGACGGGCCACAAAAATTGTCGATCTGAAATCGGCATATCTGCAGATCCATGTAGATGAAAAACTCTGGCAGTACCAGCTGGTCCAGTACAAGGGGCGAGTGTATTGTCTGACGAGGCTAGGCTTTGGGCTGAGTTCAGCCCCCAAAATTATGACTGCCGTGCTGAAGACAGTGCTGAGCAAAGACCGTTCAGTGGAGGAGGCCACTAGTTCGTACATTGACGACATTCTGGTGGAGGAGGCAGAGGTGACAGCGGAGAAAGTAAGAAGCCATGTCGAGAAGTATGGGTTAACTGCAAAACCGGCGGAGGCCCTGGATGGAGGACGGGTGCTGGGGTTGAAACTAAGGCGAGATGGAAAAGAAAGCCTTGTCTTCGAACGAGGGAGTGTAATACCCGAAGTCGGATCTGAGCTGACGAAGCGAGAACTCTTCTCAGTCTGCGGGAGGCTGGTCGGGCACTATCCTATCGCTGGCTGGCTCAGGATAGCATGTAGTTTTATTAAACGACTAGCAGGCACTGCTGGCTGGGAGGGCCGTGTAACGAAGGAGGTTATGAACATGCTGCAAGAAATCATTGCGAGGGTGAGGAATGAGGACCCAGTGAAAGGGGACTGGTATGTCAGCAGCGGAGATGTGGGTGTGATTTGGTGCGATGCCAGTAACCTGGCGGGCGTTGGGCGTCGTACTAGAGATGGGAGGCGTAACTGTGGAGGATGCGGCATGGCTAAGAAAAACCAACGACTTCTCCCATATCAACGTAGCAGAACTAGATGCCGTTATGAAAGGACTCAATCTGGCCCTGAAGTGGGGATTGAAAATAATTGAAATTAAAACCGATTCGGCAACGGCAGCATCGTGGATTCGGTCGGCAGTAACTGGCGATAAGAGAGTTAAAACCAAAGGTGCTGCGGAAATGCTGATCAAGCGCAGACTCGGAGCGCTCGCCGATCTAATAGCGGAGTTCCAGTTAAGAGTATCTGTCGTGTTGGTCCCATCAGAAAAAAACAAGGCGGATTCGATGACACGCGTGAAGAAGGCCTGGCTGCAGGAGGGAAAGGAGGTCTCCTCGGTATGCTATGCAGGGGAAGAAGTCAAGGAGTCACACGAAATGCACCACTTTGGTCGGGAACGAACGTTATTCCTAGCCAGAGAGGTTTACCCGGAGACCACCGAGGAGGAGGTTAGGGAAGTGGTGGAGAACTGTCGAGAGTGCCAATCAATTGACCCTAGACCGTCCAGACACGAAACAGGACAGTTGCACGTTGCGGAGGACTGGAAGCGATTGGCTATTGATGTGACGCACTATCGCCACAAATTGTATCTCTCGATGGTCGACTGTGGACCGGGAAGGTTTGCCATCTGGAGAGAAATCAGGGCAGAAGCGGCATGGGCGATCGGAGGGGTCATCGAGGAGATATTTTTGGAGAGAGGGCCGGTTGAGGAACTCTTGATGGACAATGAGCCCGCTTTCCGATCTGAAGCCTTTAAAGGGGTATGCGATAAGTGGGGAGTAAGGCAATTTTTTAGAGCAGCGTATCGGCCGAGTGGCAACGGAATAGTGGAGAGGAATCATCGCACCATTAAAGCCGCTGCGGAAAAAAGCAACGTATCACCCATAGAGGCGGTGTTTTGGTACAACATCTCGCCAAAAACCAAACAAGACGAGACAACTGTCCCTCATAGGGCCGTTTTCACATATAAGTGGCGGCATCCGTGCAACAAAACAGCAGGAATCGAGAGTGAGGAAGCCACTATCAAAGTAGGTGAAGAGGTGTGGGTGAAACCCCCTAATGCACAGTGTACCACTCGTTGGAAAAAAGGGGTCGTAACGGGATTGCGGTCGAAGAACAATGTGATGGTGAACGGCGTTCCCCGGCATATCCTAGACCTGCGTCGCATGACACTGCCGGTAAGCAGTGAGGGCAGTAAAGAAGAGGAAATCGAGGGCCACCGAGAAGCAAATGATGCGACTCTACCTGACTTAGACCCACGTTGTAGTGAACCTGAAAATGTTAACCCCCAAGAAGTTGTTCCCCAGAGGCCTCGACGTGAGAGGAGGCGGCCTGCTTGGATGGAGGATTACGAAGTATCCTATTGATCTCGAAGATCAAGGGGGGCGTGTGGTGTAAATGAGGAAAAAAGAAGAGAAAACAAGAACGACCGACCGCGTTTTTGCGTGGCTTACCTCGTGTGAAGAAGAAGGAAGCAAGAATGGCCGACTTGTTTCTTTAAATGCCTACAGGGTGACTACGAGGTATGCAAATGAGATGCTCCTGATTGGAAATGAAAGAGATAAAAGAGGAGTGATTGGGGGAGGAGGCAGGGGGAAGTTAGATTGCGAACAGAGAAGTTTGATCATAGGAGAAAAGTCGGATTCGTAAAGAGTGAAGAAAAACGTTGCAGAAATTCGTCTCGGAGTGGATAGAAAGCGGAAGTACGGCCAGCAGTGTCACGTATACCTCACTTCCATTATCTTCCCTTTCTCTCAACTCCATTCTTATCACGTGCTTTCCCTGGCCCATTTCGATCACGTGCTTTCCCTGGCCTTCCGCTATGAACTGAACCTGTTACCTAAACTGTTCTACATCTACTAACCCAAGAACTCTCATCAATTCTTTCAACATGGCCGTAACATCGAAGTCTCCTGTTTTGCACACATCTCCCTATACTCTCTGGATTTAATCATTTTGAAAATCATAAAATATTAAATGACAGTAGTCAAAAGAAACACCAAAGACGAAATTCCATCGTCTATATCTCATTCATACGAAGACACGCGCTAGAAATATATTCAGAGTTTTACTATTAGACAGCAAAAATATTTTAAAACGTACTTACTGTACTCTCCAACAGGGAATATGTCGCGATGTTTAAGTCCCTGTAAAAATAATTTAATACATTAAATACATTTAATGATGTAGAAATATTCTACTGCGGGTGTGTAATAGTAAAGTTAAAATCGGAAATGTTCACGTAAGGAAAGAGAATGGAAAATTCCATTTAGAAGTCAAGCTAGAGATTAGGCATATATATCAGGATATGACGTCACGGGAAGAAGTATATAATGAAGACGTGGTGAAGTAGGCAGAAAGATATGCCTCGTTGGCTTACTGCGTTGAAGCTCCGTTTTTTTTTTTCACCCTCTTCATAATGTGTGACAGAATAAAATATCAAAAAGACATGTTCGCGCATATCTTTTATTTTATAACATCTATGCAGACACAGAAACTTCGGCTGCTATATCAGCGCCCTATAGTATGGTCATTGATAGGCCAATGAACTATTGTTGTATCGCTTATCTCTTCCTGTTGTGGGGCCGTGCTGACGTTGAACTCGTGTTAATCTGGAGCTTATATCGAATTTATATATGCAAAACCCGAGTATCCCTTCAAAATCGACGTTATATATATATATATATATATATATATATATATATATATATATATATATATATATATATATATTATTGTTAATGTTTAACTCGTGTGCAAATGTAAGGACTGAGTGGGTTGCTGGAGTTTTTAATACTTTCATAGGATTCAGTAGCGATGCATCTAGCATATACAGTTGGTTTAGTTATTGGGTCGAAAACGATTTTATTTTCGATATGTGTAATATTCGGCGAAAGAGACCTATGGGTGATCCCATCAATACGCCGTCAGATTTGTATGTATATTTTACTTGTGGGGTCGTTGAATGAGAGTCGTGTGGTGCATATATATATATATATATATATATATATATATATATATATATATATATATATATAATTATTTTAATAATAAATATCTAAATATTATTTACATGCATAAAAAAACAAGCCCTCCCCCATAGAAGAAGGCAGCAGCTATCCGAATTCACTGCCCTCTGCCAGTTCAGTTGAAAGAGAAAGGTCCTTTCTTACCCATTCGCCACGGCAGCTTAGTGCCTTCCTGTCTCATTGACGTCATTGCTTGCACACATAGCTCTTACGACTTCTACTTGGAAGATTTCACTCAACCTAATTTAAAACTTGACGTGGAAATTTACCATACTAAACCTATCTTTAAACACTCGCATCTAAATATTATTAAAATGGAAAGAAATCACATATTTATGAATACTTTCACGTTATGCATGTGGGGTATTTTAAATTTAAAAAACATAATAGCACGTGGTGATGCCAATACATTTGTAGAATCTACGATCAAGCACTTTATTAGTTCAACTAATTTATAATACATGTAATATATATATATATATGTATGTGTGTGTGTGTGTGTGTGTGTGTGTGTGTGTGTGTGTGTGTGTGTGTGTAAATGATATCATTTAACAACTATACATTACAGTGTCTGTTAAGCGTACCGGGGTTACATCGTTAAGCATAGACGGTTTCTGGGGTGGAATCCGTCTTTATGTCGGGACGTGATAAATTTGTATATTAACGCCCTCGGCTAAATCACCTCACTAAAAATTGAGATTCTACTTTTTTAGGCGATTATGTGTGAACAGCCTAAAAAAATTACTAGAAAGCCCCCCCCCCCCCCCCAAAAAAAAAAATAGAATTTAGAGTCAGGGATCAGTTTCGTATATACATTTGACGTAAAATGACCCTCCATTTCTGGGCCATTGAAATTTGTAAAGCTATTAACTAAATTTCTTTACCACTAATTTTGAGTTCGACTGGCAAGGTCATAAAACCACACGTAATCGCTGAAAAAATTAGCAACTCTAAACAAAATACGCACAGAATGTATCTCCAATAGCAAAAAAAGAACTTTTGTTAAATTTTAAAATAATTGTTTTTTTTTTGTTTTTGTTTTTCTCTTTTTGTCTTTCTGCCAAGTTTAGTGTTCAAACATAATCGCTTAAAAAAGTAGAATCCTATTGATTTGGATGTTTGCTAAGGGTGTTAATCTACAATAATACCGTGGACTTTGATGGGAACTCGTGTGACTGTGACATCGTACGTGATGAAGATAAACCTTTGTTATAGTATGACGGCAGCTGGTGAGAATTTTCTGACAGACTAGCAGTTGAAAAAGAAAGGAAAACAATACGTACCGTACCGTGTTGCTTGAGCATAATTTTCCAGTCTCCTAAAAGTGGGAGAGGGGAAAGGCGAAAATTTTTGGTGACGACACCTGAAAATTGAAATGAGATATTTATCACACCTATATATATATATATATATATAAAACTTTTTACTCTTTCTCTATACAATGAAAGGTTAAAATATGTGTACCTCTTATAAATCGCCGTACCCAAAAGGTTGTTTATAACACAAAAAAAGAATTGGTACAATCATTGTAGGATTGATCCATTTTCAGTCGGTATTTTAAATAGAAAATATTTTAAATAAAATCTATTTAATGGTTTTTACTCTTGTAAGTAACACGGATGACGGTAGCCAATTGTCCACTGTGCCACAACTTCTGCAAACAGTATTTGTTTTAATCTAAACAATTAGTGAAAGAATCAGTCACTCATATTTGTTAATGTAAATATATGTGATAGATTATCAGGGCCGGCGGGACAGTTATAAAACTGTGTGGGGGGGGGGGGAGAGGGGTATCCTAAAAAGTGTGGGGGGGGGGGGCACATTGCGCCCAGAATGCAAAATATGGGAATAAATTCAATATCTTGACTAAAAATGATCGTGCGATAGTGGTTGAGAGCTCGTTAGAAGCGGAATGGAATTCTCTTGGTGATAGAAAAAGAAAAATTCAAAATATTTCAATTTTTTGGCGTCTGGGCTCAAATTACCTTATTTGGGCATATTGGGGAAAAATCACTGTTTGGGGCATATTTTGGTTTAAAATGATCGTCTGGTAGTGGTTGATGGCTCGTTAGAAGCGGAATGGAATACTCTTGGTGATAGATGAAGAAACATTAAAAAACAATCAATTAATAGATATGCTAATTAGATAAAATTAAACACATGCATATCAACTTAATTATTGATGACCGTAAAGTGGGGGGGGCAAGTCAAAAAGTGAGGGGGCCTTAGCCCCCTAAACCCATAGTGCCGCCGTCCATGATTATTGCCACAGTAGGCATCACTACTGTTATTAGTCAAAAACAATGTTCTTGGCCTTTTGGCTAAGATCAAAGTGTAGTATCTGTTCCGATAAATACTGCACCCCATAGACTGGTATCGTCTTGGCCTTCGGGGCTTGATTTACGCCGGTCTATGGGTCTGTCCTGTGCAGTTCTAGGAGGTCCACCTTCCCAGGCTTTGCCTCCCCTCTTTGGGGAGGAGTAAGTTTATTGCTTACTGCCTGAGGCGCCCCTACCGGGGAATGCCGACGGGGCTGCCCAGGCAATTTTTAAACCCCACTTTCCCGACCCGACCTTGGGTCACATCTTACTTGTGGGAGTAAGATAAAAACTGGCCTTGTGCCTAACTCCTGGAGAGGAGTAAATCAATACTGTTATTAGTTGGTGAAGCGACCTCATCCCACGAAACTACGTGATATAAAACCTCTTTTGTTCTGGTGTCTTAAATTTTTAATTCAACAAAAGCTCATTAAGAGAATTCATTTTAGCAATGAGTCATCACTTATCAAGGCAGTCGAAGATAAGGATTAATGCGGTGAATAGATTTACAGTTGAATCGTAACGCATATTATGAGAGGATTGAAATTGATTACTTATCAGCATGGTTTATGACAAGTATTTATTGACATTGGATTTGAGGTTGACCATGTTGTAGCCGACAGAGAGGCACGCCCGTGGTGACGTGTTTCGACGGATGCAAAGTTCTTGGAAAGAAACTCTGTTCATGAAAATTTCGTTTGATATTAGGCACACAAAGGAAGAAAAGGAAAGTTATTTACAGTTGTGATAGTAAGACGAGCTTTTGCTATGAATGTCTTTGAAAGAGGGACCAGAAATTCAATCTCAGTGAGCATTTTCACGAGTAGAGAAAGACTAACAACGTCTCTTCCCTCGTTGTAAAACAATTATGTAATTTATACACTGGCCGCACTGTAACATAATACATTGAAAACACCCGGTTGCAAATACATTCGGAGTTAAGTACACACTGTTCACCACGTGCAGTGAGTTATACAGTACACTTGACAAGGATGACTCTGTGGCCATCTAAAAGCCTAGTAGTAGTAGTAGTAGTAGTGGTAGTAGTAGTAGTAGTAGTAGTAGTAGTAGTAGTGGTGGTAGTAGTAGTAGTAGTAGTAGTAGTAGTAGTAGTAGTAGTAGTAGTAGTAGTAGTAGTAAGCCTTCGTCGGTCGTGTCCGACCATGAATGACACTTGCAGATCTTGCTGGCTAGTTTCAGTATCTGAAACTTAATATTAGGAGTAAATAGTAAAGATTGCTGATTTATTATTATTAGATTGGGCTCGTGTCGGGGAGAGGCACAAGATTTTAGAGTCCGATTTCCATGAATAAATGCACGCGGGTTAGTAGTAATGATAGGGTACTTCTTCTTCTTCTTCTTCTTTACGTGTCTTTGAAGCATGCGGTCATATGACAGTTTCCCACATTTTATGCAGTCCTTTGCAATATTGCTGTACTCTGCAAGATCTTTCAAGCTACACGGGTTAGGCAGTAGGGGGGGGGGCAGACCAGGCAATGTTGCATTGTATGGTCCTTCTCTCCACATTCACATTGGGTCAGTTTTGTAGCCCCATCTATTCATAGCAACTTTTGATCGCCCCATTCCCGTTCTCAGGCGGTATAGTGTTTTCCATTGGAGCCAGGGTGCCTCTGAACCGAGAGGTAGTTCCTCAGAAGTAGGAATTCCCATGTCATTATGAAGGGGGGCATCTTCTAGCCGTCTGGTCCACAGCTGTAGTCTGGCCTCTTCCTAAGATGTTGTTAGGGGTTCGACATGGCTGGGGAAACTTCTTGACTTCAGTCGTTTGACCGTTGGTTCACGTCCATAAAAGAGATGGCGTTCATCACTGATAGCCTTTGTGATCTCTATACGGCTGGCAACTTCCCGTCTCAGATCTGAAGGGGCAATGGCAGTAAGAAGATGCAGCTTGTTCAGGTTGGTGGGCTTCAAGCAGCCAGTGATCAAGCGACAGGTGTTGTTCAATGCCGAGTCTAGGTTTTTGGCATGTGTTGATCTCTCAGCAGAGGAATAGCACAAGGCTAAGGCAGTACATCTTAGTGTATGTGCTGTGGCTCCCCACTTGGAGTTGATCAGTTTCCGTAGAAGGTTGTTTCGGGAGCTGACTTTCATTTTTGTCTTTAAAGCAAGCCAAAAGACGAGCCAAAATAATAGGGGTACTAGCATAGAATATTAAATTTAGATAAAAAATAAGATTACAATATAACATTAAGAATGTATATATATATATATATATATATATATATATATATATATATATATACATTTGTCTACTTATTAGTGTGTTTAGAATGGGGTGACTACCCAAAAAATACCACCCATAAAACCGTTAATAAAATTCACAATTCTTTTTTAAATCCAATCATAATTGGAAAAAAATATACTTCAGTCTATGTCTGACTTGTCGACCATTAGAATTGTTATAAAGTACTAACCTTCAAATGACACGTGTTAAAATGTGAGCTCAATTGGGTCATTAGTTTACAAATTACAGTTATTTAAGTGGAGGTACTGTTGCAAGTTTTCAAAATAATGGAAAATCTGAATTTCGTGTTTTGATAAAGCATTGCTTTCTCATGGGAAAAATACTGTTCAAAAAAGTAATGGCTTGATAAGTGTTATTTGGACTCTATCAGAAACAATGGTTAAGACGTTGTATGCTGACTTTAAACACGATTATACACATATAAATTATACTGAACGCTCATGTCGTCCAAATTCTGCAGTTGTCCCCGAAAACATCAAAACGTCCACAAACTCGTTTGGGCCGATCGTAAATTAAAGTTATGTGAGATAGCAGAGGAATTGAAAATATCAGAACAATGTATTCACCATTTTGCATAAACATTTGTCAATAAGAAAGCTGTGTTCGTCGTGGGTGCCGCGTTTGGTCACAGTCGATCAAAAACAACAACGTGTCGACGATTCAGAGCTAAGTTTGCAACCGTTTCAACACAACGAAAAAAAGTTTGCGTCAATATGTGGCAATGGATGAAACATGGATCCACCACTTCACTTGGGAGTCAAATCAGCAGGCAGCTGAGTTGACAGCAGGAAGTGAAAGCCGTCCGAAACGATCAAAAACGCAAATATTAGCAGGAAAGGTTTTGACATCAATATTTTGGGATGTGTAAAGCATTTTGGTCATAGATTACCTTGAGAAAAGAACAACCATGAATTGCGAATATTATATGGCATTATTAAATGGTTTGATGGTAAAAATTGTAGAAAACGGCCAAAAATTAAGAAGAAAAAAGTGCTCTTTTACTAAGACAAGTTAGCATGTCACAAGTCGCAGCGATGGCAAAACTACATGAATTGCACGTCAAATTGCTTCTGCACACACTTTATTCTCCAGATTTAACCCGAAGATAAGTCTCACTATACAATTTACGTCATTTAAATTGGCAGTATCTATTCAAATCATCAGAATACGAAACTAAGCGCGGAGTTAATAAAAAATATTTACTCCAGTAGGCCGGGATTGTTTTCCTTAGGGCCTAATATTTTAACCAGTAAAAAGAAATTTACAGCTTTTATTAATAAAATACTTTTCTTCACATGTAGATAAATCTCCTTATATAATTTGCACAATTTATATGTGGAGTATTGATTCAAAATATGTGGATGCGAAACTAATTGATGTCAGCTAAAGTTGTTTTAGTATTTGTTTATATTTGTTTAAATTAAATATATTTTTATTCTTTTTGCCGTTGGCAAAACTACATGAATTGCACATCAAATTGCTTCTACACAAACCTTATTCTCGATATTTGCAGACCGTAAAAACATGTGACGGGGAAAGAGATTTGACTCCAATGAAGAAGTGATATCGGAAACTGGGACGTATTTTGAGAAAAATCGTCCTACAAAAAAGGCATCGAATTGTTAGAGAAGCGTTCGAACCAGTGTATCATCCTAAGAATTGGACTATGTTAATGGATAAAATTGAATAGACTATGTTAATAGATAAAATTGAATAGACTATGTTAATAGATAAAATTGAATAGACTATGTTAATGGATAAAATTGAATTTTGCCGAAAAGTTGTTGTTGTTGTTGTTGTTGTTGTTGTTTTATTTGTTAGGCCTGGTACTTATTGAATGATGTTTTAACTTCTAGCTATTATGAATAGATATCAGATTATAGTTCTAAATTTCCACTCTTACAGCTAGTTTTGAATCATTAAACATGGAGAAACATACAAGAAGTCATTAAAGCCTTCTATAACTAAAGAAAAAGTGTCCATACACAGTATGCACTCACCTGTTAAACTTGTCTGATTAAACCAGATTTTCATTACGTTGTCATTCGGATCCTGTTAGAAATATATAAATAGATAACTTATTGAAAATAAAAATGAAAAAAAAACTTTAAGCGCCGAGACAATTGCTATCAATACTTGGAAGTGTAGACATGATGAATGATGATGTAGTACATTATTTGACCCAATTATACAATAATTTTTTTAGAACGGTAACTTATAATTCTATAATAATTGTTGTAGCTTGGTTAAGGGCCAGAAATAAAGACACAAGAGAGTAATTGAGTAAACAAATATATTAACAAAGAATAGTAGCACAAAACATACAAATGAGAGGGTTACCAGCGAGCCTGTTCGGTCCAACTCTCAGGGCTGTCTGCTGGAATATTCACTTCTTTTAAGAGCAGTACCTGCTGCTATTTATAGTTGGGTAAATTACCATGACACCCCCTTCTAAGTATTAACTCTGCAGGCGTCTCATACCTTTTTTCATTGGGTTAACAACGATAAACCCCGTCATTTACCTTTTTCCTCTTTAAACGGCGCTTTTTTGGAGCCGCTTGCATTATTGACATGTCAAAAGTATTGTAAATGACGTCCATGACCGGTGACAGTATCACGCGACAGGCGTTTTCGAATTTGATTCAAATGTCTCTTGTGAATAAACTGGAGACCTTTAATTATGTAGATCATATTTCCTGCTCTTTTCTCAATTGTACCCACTTCACAGAAAATTTATTATCATAAAATATCTGGTAAAAATCTTTCTCTCCAGGTTTGTAACGTTTTTCTGGGACAGTGTTTGTTCGTCCAGGTGTTGTTTGTTTGGGGGGTAACTTGTCGACCACAGACCAGATTTTACGTGCAAACATTACCTCGGCTGGGAGAAATGATGATGGTGTGTTGTCGTTGAGCAAAAATTCTATACACCTGAAAGAACTGTTCTAGGACTTTGTATGTGTGTGTGTGTGTGTGTGTGTGTGTGTGTGTGTGTGTGTGTGTGTGTGTGTGTGTGTGTGTGTGTGTGTGTGTGTCCCTAGCTTTCTTCATGGCTATTTTCGGTATATCAACGAAGCGCTTGGTCTGTTAATTGGGCCTCGGCGATATGGAACGATGTTGATATGATTGATCTGGAAGGTCTTACAAACATCCTTAGAGTCGTCGGAACTAAATTGTGTCCTATTCTTGAACACTAGACAATCGACTACCCCAAATCTGGTGAACAATTCGTGGAGGAAATTGATTGTAATTTTTGTAGTGAGATTTCTACATCTAAGGACTTCAGGCCATTTCGAAAACCTATCTACTATTATAAGATAGAATTATTCGTAGAATTTTACGATGTTTTCGATATTCTTATTCATGTTCGGCCAGTACACATAACTGTGCAGATGACTTTTCATCCTTGTAAGCCATGAGTGGCCAGCATGGAAATCTCTCAGAATTCTCCTTTGTTGTGTGCTGAGAAGGACGAGTCGCTCACTGTATAGCATTATTTCGTCGCATAGGGAGAAAATATCTGAAGTCTGTTGGTCTTTTTCACAAATGTTGGTTTGCCTGATAAACTCATCGCTTAGAGCTTCCCGTTTTCTGGAGAGTTACAGGGAGTTCCCTTACTGTGTTGCATAATGTGATTTTAAATTATCCTTCTTTTCGAAGCAAAGCAATCACACTATCCTCAAAAGGTCTCCTGTGTTTCGGAATTAATGTGGACAGTCCGTCGGCATGTACAGAGTTTTTTTAGACGGTGGCAACTCTATTTTAAACTTATAATTTAAGAGTATTGTTTCCCATCTCCGCAGTTTATTTGTTGTATGCACAGGCAAACCTTTTTTTTTAGAACTAAAGATTGTAAGTAATGGTATAAACATGAACCGTTCCACCTCGTCCGTATCCATCCAGACACCGTTCTATACCCGTTCGGGTCTCCGTTATCTTCGTGTGCTAATATGCCGTCCTCGCTGTTGTGTTGTCAGTCGTGTCAAGGATTTCAAATTGATGTGTTTCATCGTATTTGTTAGTGAGAACACACTCCATCCCCACATTGTGATTTGTCTAGTATGAAGTATGTATCACCGCTTATCGAGAAGGCATCGACTAGATAATTTTCCACCAATTTATATTATATATATATGTGTGTGTGTGTGTGTGTGTGTGTGTGTGTGTGTGTGTGTTTATAGCAGTAAATTTTTCATATACAATTCATTATTCGTCGTAAGTTGTAATTTTCTTGGAGGGGGGAGGGTAAATCTTATCTCAGTCACGTTACCAGATTTTACGGTAAAATCTGGTAACGAGTTATGACAGCATCTAACAAAATCAAACTTGAGCTCACAAAATTAAACTTGACGAGACACAGGCTGGCTCGACGTTATCATGGGTGGCTGCATGAAGACCTCATCCTTGCCATTAACAACTACAATACGACTGTTGACCTCTTAT
>OY744522.1:56706587-56709087 GCA_963556195.1 Sepiola atlantica | reverse complement strand
AGGCATTTATTGTAGAGTTTGGAGAGGACAGGAGCCAGGGGTTGCACGCGGCCATGGACTCTAGCTGCTCGCCTGTCTGTTAGCCTATCTGTGAATTTATGTATCTATTTAATAGTTAATTAGGATTATAATTATGTCTCTCTTTCTCTATAATTAAGTGTAAATTTTACTTGTGAGTATTTAAGATTTCTCTCTCAATAAATCTCCATTTCCAAACTCTGTCTTCTTTTAATTCTTCTTGATATAACTCAACTAAGTTATACGAACAACGGATCATAACCAGAGATGACACGGGACGCGAGTAAACACAGCGACAGGAAGAAGCTGACACAAGAAGATTACAAGAAGCGACGAAGAAAGAAACGCCGTTGATCACGACGAAGAAATGAATGACGACATGGAATTCGAAGAAAAGACAATAACGAATTTGGTGATCGCTGGCCTTCGACATGGGATCGCTTTAGAACCGAGTACCACGAGACAACGTGTGAGTCAGAAAGTAAAAGAAAAGAAAAAGGAAAAGATGAATAAAAAAACACAGATCATGGAACGAAGATGTGACAGAGAAGAAGTGGAGGAAACGGGAGAAACGCCTAGAAGAATAAGTACGTAAGTTCATTTTAAAGTCTTATGAATTGTGATTTAACTCTACTGTTAAAAAGGAATGACAAAGAAGTCATAGACGAAACCTTTTGGAATTTAAATTTTATTAGAAGTGAACTATTAAAAAGAAAGAATGAGCATTTTTGAACTGTTAGAAATAGAGTTATTGATTGAACTTTTTCAAAAACGAATCATAGAAAATTTCATTTTGTAGTTTGTTGATTTTGTCAGTTTTGTTAAAAAAATGTTTTGTATTTTTTGTGAATTCAGAGAAAGGTTTTCTTATATATTTGTTAATCGATGTCAAATATTGCGCTGATATCTGGACTTTGTTATATTTTGGAATAAGTAGAGAGACAGAGATGTTTTAAAGAATTTTTTTTTAGATAATTATTTGAAAAAAAAAACAGCTTAAGTCAGATTCGTTGAGGGTTTACCATCGTGGTCAGTCGAATAATTCATTCAGGTTACGATGTAGTAAGTAGGAGATATTTTGTTTTTCGGCGGTAATTTATTTTTTCGGGGTCCAGAATGAATTGTTTCTTTTTTATTTAATTGAGATTTATGGAAAAGCTGACGATGGGTTCATATTTATAGGAAATGTGTAGGAAATTCTTGTGATAGAGCGGCTTAAAAGAGATAAAGAGATATTCTAAGTCAAGTTAGTATGAAGCCTAAGAAGATATTGGTTGCAGGTACCGACTTGAGGGAGGAAATAGAGATTTTCCGCACATACGGAAAGGCTGACGTGATGTGGAATGACAGACGGTCATATTCATTTTCATGGATTAATGGAACATCTGAAATGTCCCAGATGTGTATCTCTTATTGGTAGGAGTGTATTTTAGAGTAGATTTGTGACCTGTGGTACCATCTTCGCGGTGGACAGCTAGCGCCCATGGTCGCATACGACCCTTAACAGTTTTGTTGTTAAGACATTTTGTTAGCGACTGTTCACGTAAACGTCCACAACTAAGTCTGATTACAAATCTAACCGTTCTCTCTCACTATCGTCCCACGTGACGTCACACCTGTTTGCTCAACACTTCTTCACCCCTCATCTGAAAAACAATAATAATATTTTTCAACTCTAATCCGTAAAGTCGAGCTAGAACTCACTCTCACCATCTCAAAGACCATATATATATATATAGGTATATATATATGATATATATATACATATATGTATATAAATATATTATATTATATATAAATATATATATATGTATATATATACATATATATATAAATATATCATATATATATATATATATATACATATATATAAATATATCATATATATATATACATATATACATATATATAAATATATCATATATATATACATATATATATAAATATATCATATATATATACATATATATAAATATATCATATATATATACATATATATATATATAAATATATCATATATATATATAAATATATCATATATATATATACATATATATATATATAAATATGTCATATATATATACATATATATATATATATAAATATGTCATATATATATACATATATATATATATATAAATATGTCATATATATATACATATATATATATATATAAATATGTCATATATATATACATATATATATATATAAATATATCATATATATATATATACATATATATATATATATAAATATATTATATATATATATACATACATATATATATAAATATATTATATATATATATACATACATATATATAAATATATTATATATATATATACATACATAGATATATATAAATATATTATATATATATACATACATATATATATATATAAATATTATATATATATAAATACATATATATATATATAAATATATTATATATATATAAATACATATATATATATAAATATAT
>OY744522.1:56676587-56701587 GCA_963556195.1 Sepiola atlantica | reverse complement strand
AGCAATGTCAATTTAGCTATGTTGTGGAATGTTAGCAATGTCAATTTAGCTATGTTGGGGAATGTTAGCAATGTCAATTTAGCCATGTTGGGGAATGTTAATAATGCCAATTTAGCCATGTTTATCAATGTAATGTAGTGAATACGTTTAATCATTTTTAAATTGTTGTTTTGACATTGGAAATATATTTATTCTAATTTCTCTGTCCGTTTTTTACTAATGATTCACTACTTATCAGGCTAAGAAACAACTGGAAGGTAATTGTTAATTAGACGGATGATTGACATGTGAATGGTGATGAATATTATAAGAGGATTGAAATTCCCCACATATCGGTTTTTTATATTAAGGTGGCAAATTGGCACATCAAAGCAGATAACTTATCTCAACTTATTTTTAGATTTTTTTTCAAAATTTATTTTAATAAAGATTTCAACAATTGATTTTAACAATGATTGTTTTCATGCTAAAAAAAACAATGAAACAGCAAAAAAGATTAAGAAGCAATGAAACTCAAACAAAATTAATGAACAATAACTTGAAAAAATATGTTAAAAAATATGTCAAGTAACAATATTAAAACACAACAAAATAAATTGAGATAAGTTATCTCCCTTGATATAGCAATTTACCATTCTAAAGTAAAAGGGCTCACATACAATCAACTCAAAAACAACAGCCGAAGCAGAAAACAGCAATTCCCCCCCTTTGTCAAAAATAATGTGAGAACTTAAAGAGAAAATAGCAAGAGTTACAAGGTTGCTGAAAGTAAACCAAGGTCTACTTTCTACTTTCCATAAACCATAGGACATATACTATCTAGTTAGATAATAATTAACAAATAAAAAAATATATATGAACATTCTAATAATATTTTAGTGCAATTACTTAGACTAGCAAATATATGCTCCCTCTGGTCGCATATTTTTGCTAGGCTGCCGCGTCAGAAATGAACGCTCACCCGTAAACCGATGGAGCCCGTCATGTTTCTTGGGTGGTTAGATATTGATTTTCTTTGTTTCTGTTCAAGAATATTTTTAGTTAAAAATAAAGAAAAAAAAATTTCGACCCCCCCCCCAATTTTTTTTTACCCCACACATAGTAATATTTTCAGTTAAAAAATTTTTTTTTAAATGTTACCCCCCCACCAAAAAAATTTTTTTTTACCCTCCATAACAATATTTTTAGTTTAAAAAAAAAAGAAAAAATTTGACCCCCCACCTAAAAAAATTTTTTTTACCCTCCCACATACATAGTTAAAATAATAAAAAAAAATTGAGGAGGCGCCTCGGTCATATCAAAGAACTCATGTTTAAATATGCTATTGAAGGCGCCTACGATATATCAAAGAACCAGTTTTGTTATTCTTCCAAAATGGTTACCCATTTAGTAATAGCCGAGATATTTGTTGCTTAACTTCAATTTACAACAAAACACCTTGTCTTAACAACGTAATGAAAATAAAGAATGATAATGTGAAACAAATCCTCTCACAATGACGTCACTTCCGGAAGAACCGGAAGGATGAGTCAGCAATTTATTTTTCCAAAATGGTCACCCATTTACTAATGGCTGGGATATGCCTTAACTTCAATTTACAACAAAACACCTTGTCTTAACAACGTAATGAAAATAAAGAATGATAATGTGAAAAAATCCTCTCACAATGACGTCACTTCGGGAAGGACCGGAAGGATGAGTCAGCAGTTTATTTTTCCAAAATGGTCACCCATTTACTAATGGCCGAGATATACCTTGCTTAACTTCAATTTACAACAAAATACCTTGTCTTAACAACGTAATGAAAATGAAGAATGATAATGTGAAACAACAGAACAGATACTACACTACCTCCACACCTCTCAAAAAAAGAATAGGGCATACCTGGGAGGATGGTATCATGACAACAGAACAGTACTACACTACCCCCACACTTCTCAAAAAAGGAGGAGGAAATACCTGGGAGGATGGTATCATGACAACAGAACAGATACTACACTACACTATGCCCGTGAATTGAGCATTTAAAAATAGTACATTAGTCTGAAATAGTATATACTATACTATTTCATGATAAGTACAATAGTTTAAATAGTATAGTTTTGGCTTCAGACAGACAGACAGACAGACAGATACATAAACTCCATTATTAATAGATGAGCACTTTCATAGAAAGGAAACGGTATCATTGAAGAAGACAAGATCATGGGATAAACTAGAGAAAAATGAGCTCAGCCGCATCGAATTTTTCATCAAGGTTGTGTATGACGCATTTTTAAGCATGGTAAATCTGCAAAGATAGAGCCCAGTTGAGTGACCAGCATGTCCACTGTGTTCCAAGCAAGAAACCCTGGAACCCATCCTTAGCTGGTGTCAGGGGCACAGAGATGCAAGGTACTGATGGAGGCATGATCAGAAACTGAGTGGAAGAAGTAGTGTTAACCTTCCAAGAAGACAATTGCTGGAGAGAAGCCAAAGCTCATCAAGTGATATCAGCACCTAGAAGCATCTTCTCCTCTGGTCACGATTGGCAGCTGAGGTTCTCATCACACATGACAGCCATCGCCCTGTGAGTAGATATATTTGTGTCTGATTCTACAAAGCCAGCTGTTTTGTTAAAGATGATAGTCCCATTGGAGATCGCTTAGAAGAATCATTTGAAATGAAGTGCTGGATGAATAGCGAATTGAGGTGACTGGAATTTGCAGCTTATTCTCTGGGCAGAGCTTTCTGTAATATGGGCATTGAAGGAGAAAAAGGGCGGAGGGTTATACTTATCTCCAAGTATATATATATAACAGTAAGACCCAACGTTGCTCGGGATTTAATGTATTTTTCGGTATGCCCCTTTGTAATGTCTTTTTTAACTATGCTCATAACACCATATTACTTTCTTCTTTTTATATCCCCCCCCCCCGTTTCGCCCCTAATAGAGTAAAGAGAAACTAGAATTTTGGAAAACTTTTTGAATTAATGTCTAGTACATATGGTTTATTTTCATTAAAATCAGATATACGTATGTGAAGTTTTAAGTGGGTTCTTCCCCTATAGCTCCCTTAGAGGCACGTAGAGATCCGGCACACAAAAAAGTACATAAAGATTCGGGAGAACTTTCCATTGTCTTTCCCGGATAATTTTACTACATATGATTTAAATTTCATGAAAATAGCTTTTATTTTAAGTTTTAAGGAAGGTTCGGCCCTCAGATCTTCCTTCGGAAGGTAATTAGAGATTCAGGACCACTTCCATTGTCTTAGATGGAAATTTTATTAATATGATTTAAATTTGAGCAAATTAGGATAAATGTGAAGTTTTAAGGGGGACTGTCCTCATAGCCTCCTTGGAGATACACATAGAGATTCCGAATCACTTCCATTGTCTTCCCCGAAACATTTTACATTTGAATACACTTACAGTTTTTATATAGATTTTTTTGACATTTCCTTCTATAGGAAACACACAGATATTGACATATATATATATATATAATCCGAGTATGGTATAAATCCACAGGGTATAAATCCAGGGAAATTGAACCAGGTTTATGAGAGTGCTCAATAAAAAATATAGAGCGGAAATATAAATATAAATGATAATTTATTTCATTTTGACTACAAAATTGATTTTGTTTCACGAGAGCAGTTTTAGGAGCTCACGATCTTCAGGTCTTGAAATAGCATTATGCCTGTTAGAATAAGTTTACAATTTCACAAAGTTATATAAAGGTGACAGAAAATTAAAATAGAAATTGAATATTTCTATTTCTATTTCTATTCATATTCAATTTCTATTTAAATTTTCTGTCACCTTTATATAACTTTGTGGAATTGTAAACTTATTCTAATAGGCATAATGCTATTTCAAGACCTGAAGATCGTGCGCTCCTAAAAACTGCTCTCGTGAAGCAAAATCAATTTTGTAGTCAAAATGAAATAAATTATCATTTATATTTATATATATATATATATATATATATATATATATATATACTATTTTTTTATTCTTTAAGATTTCACACAAAATGTGGGTTAAACGCTCAAGAGTAACTTTATAACCATGTATATATCATAGTCTATACATATTAGAGTTCAAATATAATAAAAGAATAGAATCTGAGTTTTTGTTTAACATATTTTATTATTGTATTTCTCAGACAGCTGCTGCGTCCGTATTAAATCACACTTGTGTACTTGTTCATGAGTAAAACAATTATATGCTTAATCAGACTCATTCGCTGTTGTTATTAAAAGGAAAAGAAAAGAAATCAGAGTAAGGATTAATTAGAAAATTGAATAAGTAATGATCGGATTGATTAAGCGAGTGCTAGGGTTATTGTTAAAATTACTTTTGTGATCTTTAAGTAAGATATCATAGGCCTCCTTAGCTTTTAATTTACTAACTTTGTCGCTAATTTTTAGTCTATCGGCGATTTGTTTTCGTTCAGCTTTTATCATATCTATGTAGTTGCATTCATTTGTATCTAGTTTTTTTTGTAGTTTTTCGTAATGTTTTCTGTTATACTCTTGTTTATTTATTTTATAAAACTTTCTAGTTTTATCCGATTTTACGAAGATTTTTTTTTGGAGTTGTTTATGTTTCTAATGATGTTGTGTACTTGTTTATTCGGCGTATTAGTTCGTCCGTTTTTTTAAAATTAATTTGATAATATATCCATGCTTGCTAGGTGTTGGGATGTTTTTTAAGTGATATTTCTAAGTTAACTTTTTCCATATTATTTTTCAGGTGTTGAGATAAATTTTTATGAAAGTGCTTAACTACTTGAGGAGCTAAGTATCATTATTTCATGTATCCACATAAAATTTTATAAGATATAATATTTTATGTATCGATTTTTAGTATTTACTTCAACCGTGCTCAATACGTGAGTAGGGCTAGGTAGTAAGTTATGAAAATATATTTATGCCAATTAAGCTACACATAGGGTTCCGCGTTTCATCCCCGTAGGAAATCGTCAGGTTAAAATGCATGGAATTCGTGTTAGCAGGTGTTTTTATATATACACGTGGTGTTTAGTCTAGCTAAGCAATCAGGTTCTTTGTTATTTCTTCTCACTTGTTAATGTTTCCATTAGTCAATGGTAGGGCTTCTTACAAAAAATAGTTCTCCTACAGTTTATGTGAAGAATAAGAGTAAAGAAATTCGTGTGTACGCAGGTTTTTTTTTACGGAAATCAGCTTATAAATAAATAAATAAATAAATAATAAGTAAAGATAGAAATATAAAAGCAAATAAACTATGTTTACAGAAATCAGCTTATTAATAAATAAATAATAAGTAAAGATAGAAATATAAAAACAAATAAACTATGTTGACGGAAATCAGCTTATGAATAAATAAAATAAGTAAATAATAAGTAAAGATATAAATATAAAAAAACTATGTTGACGGACATCAGCTTATGAAGAAATAAAAAAGTAAATAATAAGTAAAGATAGAAATATAAAAACAAGTAAACTATGTTGACGGAAATCAGCTTATAAATAAATAAAAAAAGTAAATAATAAATAAAGATAGAAATATAAAAACAAATAAACTACGTTGACGGAAATCAGCTTATAAATAAATAAAATAAGTAAATAATAAGTAAATATAGAAATATAAAAATAGATAAACTATGTTGACGGAAATCAGCTTATAAATAAATAAAATAAGTAAATAATAAGTAAAGATATAAATATAAAAATAAATAAACTATGTTGACGGACATTAGCTTATAAATAAATTAAATAAATAAATAATAAATAAAGATAGAAATATAAAATAAATAAACTATGTTGACGGACATCAGCTTATAAAGAAATAAAATAAGTAAATAATAAATAAAGATAGAAATATAAAATAAATAAACTATGTTGACGGACATCAGCTTATAAATAAATAAATAATATGTATAGATAGAAATATAAAAACAAATAAACTATGTTGACAGAAATCAGCTTATAAATAAATAAATAAATAAATAAATAAATAAATAAATAAATGATAAGTTAAGATAGAAATATAAAAACAAATAAACTATGTAGACGGAAATCAGCTTATAAATAAATAAAATAAGTAAATAATAAATATTCCAACAAATTAATTAGAAACAATGAAAAAAAACTATTTAAATAGATGAGAAAAAAGACTGGTTAGGTAACTAATAAATACTTAACAAAATAAGAAAGAATAAAATAAATAATAGAAAAAAAACGAATAAAAAGGCACGTGTGTGAGTGCATGTGTTTAAATATAAATAGAATTGCACTTACAATTAAAAAAAACGTAAAAACGGTCATTTAGAAAACGAGAGTAATCTCCCTTAGATAATGAACTAAAATTAAGAAGGGCAGCGTTATGTTCATTTAAACGCTAATCTTTAAAAAATACAGTTGTAAAATAAATAAGAATTAAAAACTTGAATAAATGAGAGACCAACAAATAAATAAACCAAAAATAAATAAATTACAATAAGATTTTTAGAGAGAAAAATAAATAAATAATACGACATAATATGATGGCATAAATAGGCAGACTGCGAGATTAATGACCGAAAGTCAACACTGGGGAATAATAACATCGTGAATTCGACAACGTATTCGAACATCATGCCGTCTGAAGATCGTGCGCGTGCGTGAAACCATGTTTATAGTAAATTAAAAACAACTTATCTTTAAAGTAATATTTAAAAATATATATAAGTACACTATTTTGGAAGAAAAATTGATTAGAGTGCTCAACAAAAACTAGTCAAAGTTATGTGCCTTTCCTGTTTTTTAATCATTTATATTTTCTACTTCTAATTAAGTGACTTACTTTCAATAGTTCAAGGGAGATAAGCTTATTTTGTTTGGATATGGTTATCTCCCCTGCATTATGTTTGTTTCCTATTGCTCTGCCAAATAATTTCGAATTTTGCTTTATCTACATTTATATTACTTTTCTGTTAATGCGGTTAATCAATTAATTTTATCTTAAATTTACACCTGCTAATAACTTCCCTTTTTATTTTTTTGAATTATTGTTAATAACTAAATAAAACCTTTCCTATGTTAAATTCACCCTTGTTGATTTTATATTATACATATTTCTTATTTAACCCTCTCAGACGTTCCTATATTCCATGTTATACCTTTCATATATGTTTTATTTTAAATTAATAGTTATATTGATTGTCAAAAGTTTTTACTTGTAGCCTTAATAAATGATATGTCTCATATATATCGCGTGTTTAGACATCTCTCACGATTATACTCTATTTCATATTTAAATCCCAAAATTGATATTTATATACCCTAAACTTTAACTCATTTATACAAGAGTATTTATTGGTTCATACTATATTCTATCTAATTTTACCTAAATTCTATCTGGTATTTTTATTTCAATTATTCTAATGTTAAGTTCTTATTCACTACTTTGATTCTTAATCTAAATATAACCTATTGCACTTTCAATGAACATTTTAGTATGCTTATATAATTGTCTATTGAAGGCTAATACCAGTCGTATTCCTTGCATATCCCTACAAAATATCAATTTTTCAGTTTTTCTACCTATAAATTCAAGGTGCATACTAATTGTTAATTTAGCATGTTGATTCTTAATATTTTTAATTTATACATATATTTACGGCGGTTTATATTTTCTATATATAAATTTTGTTCTGTGTAAGCAAGATTGAACTATTTCGGATTTTTTATTAATCAGGAATTCATTTGATATTATAATAAATAAGGTTTATATCAAGCTTATATTGCGTTGCTTCAATTTACTTGGTATATTTATTGCCTTCTTTTGCTAATGTTTCTGCCTGATTATCTTCTGATATATTTTGTTAATAATGTGAATTCGTGTATCTGATCTTCATGGGATATTTTCCAAACAACACGGTGGAATTTAGATGTAACTAATTTTGATAATATATAAGTAGGATCTTGTAAGCTGCATTGTTAAGAATTTAACAGTCTTATAATTGTTTGCTAAATTTAAATAACTTTAAGGTAAATAAATGTTTAAAAAGAAAGAAAAAAACACATATAGTTTTTGGCTTTCTTAAATTTTAATATATATATATATATATAAATATATATATATAAATATATATATATAAATATATATATATATATACATTATTAATAGTCAAACTTTCAAGGTTAAAGCTCGATGTTATATTTTAACAATAGAGAATGCATAAATAAACAATATAATGCTAAATTCCAATAACCACTTATTTATTCCTTTTGCAAAAAAATACATATAACCTTACGGATCGTTTTATCTACATATAACTTTCCTTTGAAAAATAGTTACTGAATTCAAGAAGCATTGCAACGTGCAACATTTTGCCTATATCTATAAACAGATACACATATTTGAATAATATCTATGAAAATAATGTCCATGTTTTGGATGAACATGAAGTGTTTAATGAATACATGTTATGACATGTGGCGGTGAAACATTTGTATGACTAGAAACGCTAAGAGTGGCATAACGAAATATGGAACGCATTAGTCCCAGAATCAGTCTACGTGAAAGAAATAGAAACACCTGGATAAGACAACAAACTGGAGTGAATAACATATTATCACCATACGAATGGCTAAATATAGATAGGCAGGTCGCCTTTCGAAGAAAGATAAAAACATGGATCAGAGACAAACTGGAGTGAATGACATCATTATAACGATATCAACGGCTAAATATAGATAGGCAGGTCACGTTTCGAAGTCTACGTGAGAGAAAGAGAAACAGCTGGATCAGACAACAAACTGGAGTGAATGACATCATCACCACCATAAAAACAGCTAAATATAGATAGGCAGGTCATTTTTCGAAGTTTACGTGAAAGAAAGAGAAACACCTGGATTAGACAACAAACTGGAGTGAATGACATCATCACCACCATAAAAACAGCTTAATATAGATAGGCAGGTCACTTATCGAAGTCAACGTAAAACAAAAAGAAACACCTGGATCATACAACAAACTGTAGTGAATGACATCATCACTACCATACGAACAGCAAAATATGGATAGGCAGGTCGCCTTTCGAAGAAAGATAAAAACATGGATCAGAGACAAACTGGAGTGAATGACATCATTATAACGATATCAACGGCTAAATATAGATAGGCAGGTCACGTTTCGAAGTCTACGTGAAAAAAAGAGAAACACTTAGATTAGACAACAAACGTGAGTGAATGACATCATCACCACCTTTCGAAGTTTACGTGAAAGAAAGAGAAACACCTGGATTAGACAACAAACTGGAGTGAATGACATCATCACCACCAGACGAACAGCTGAATATAGATAGGCAGGTCACCTTTCGAAGTTTACGTGAAAGAAAGAGAAACACCTGGATTAGACAACAAACTGGAGTGAATGATATCATCACCACCATAAAAACAGCTAAATATAGATAGGCAGGTCACTTATCGAAGTTTACGTGAAAGAAAGAGAAACACCTGGATTATACAACAAACTGGAGTGAATGACATCATCACCACCATAAAAACAGCTAAATATAGATAGGCAGGTCACCTTTCGAAGTTTACGTGAAAGAAAGAGAAACAACTTGATTATACAACAAACTGGAGTGAATGACAGAATGTTATCACTTGCATCCCCGGACATAGAGATAGACAAAGGGATACACCGGCAGGCGGGAAGGTAGACAGACATACAGACAACGGGTATAGTATAGATGTTCATCAAAATGTCTAAGAATATGTAACATTATATACTCTCAAATTAGTTGGAATTCAACAATACCCATTTCAACAAAAGCGATTTAACAATACTTACCAGTGTAATCTTCTTCGTTTTACCTAGATGAAAAGAAAAGAGAATAGCAATTTAATAAATATGGAGAATTATCATCTTCCTTTCTAATATATAAAGAAAGGTCAGTCGCATGTTCAGTGTTTGTCATCGATAAGTTTATATCTACAAATTAGATACTTAAATGTTTTGATAAAATGAAGTAATATCAAGTAGACATCGTTCTAAAAACAATATTTTACTTCCGATCTATTTTACCGATTTCTATAGTTTGCTCGATATTTCATTTGGGAAGAGACAGTATTTCTATGCGCCGGTAACGGGTCCAGAAAAAATATATGGACTTTAAAAGAGTTCAAAATTGTAATTCACTAATATTTACTTATATCTCAACAATGTGTACGTTAATAAAACATACTAAATGAAATAACCTAAAAAACGTTAATGACGAAACAGCATAGAATTCAAGAACATAATTCCGGATATTTACAATTCTCGGCTAATGAAGACGGCACCTATCCGTCGCTTGTTTTAAGTTCATAACACAAGATTATCAACCATTACAATAGCTCTCGACAAACCAAAGGCCTTTGATAGGATCTGGTACAAAGTGTTGCTTCACAAACTTGGAATATCTGACAACGTCTTATCAATCATAAAATTCTTTCTCTTTCATACTTCTACAAATATAGTTGTTGATAGGTAGAAGTCTAAAGCACAGTATCAGCGCTGGCGTGCCTCAAAGATCTATTCTTGGAACAACCGTGGCCTTCGCGAAGTAAATGCCTGTTCATTGAGTCTTGTTTATCTGCTGAGGTCACGGTGGTTGGTGCTAACAGATAACAAGACTTTGTTAAGTCCCCGCTTCGAAAGGACATGGTTCCACGCTATTTTCAGAGTGTGAGTAGAACTAGTAATAGCACAAACATACAGAACTATTACTACTTCTACTCACACTCTGAAGATGCTGGGTATTTAGCGAAATTATTAGCCAAAAGCTCTAAGTAAAACATGAAAAAGAAAAAGAGAAAAACAATCTGTTCTTATTTGATTTTATTAATAAATATCGCAACTAAACATGTTTTAATATGCTTTTAGCCTCATTTATTATTAAATTCTTAAAAAAGATGTTTCAAAGAAAAAATATATAAACTCTTCTATCTTAATGAAAATAATTCTACGTTTTATTTAGTTACAAAAATAAAATCTTGGTATTTCTACAGAATTTTAACAGAACTGTTTTTTTTTTATAACAATTCGCTTAAAAACTAAACAAAAACAGAGTCAAAAATGTAAAACTAATTATATGTTTTATTTATTTACAAAACTAAATCTTGGTACTTGTACAGAATTTTAACAGAACTGTTTTTTTGATAACAATTCGCTTAAAAACTAAACAAAAACAGAGTCAAAAATGTAAAACTAATTATATGTTTTATTTATTTACAAAACAAAATCTTGGTACTTCTACAGAATTTTAACAGAACTGTTTTTTGATAACAATTCGCTTAAAAACTAAACAAAAACAGTGTCAAAAATGTAAAACTAATTATATTTTTTATTTATTTACAAAACTAAATCTTGGTACTTGTACAGAATTTTAACAGAACTGTTTTTTTTATAACAATTCGCTTAAAAACTAAACAAAAACAGAGTCAAAAATGTAAAACTAATTATATGTTTTATTTATTTACAAAACAAAATCTTGGTACTTCTACAGAATTTTAACAGAACTGTTTCTTGATAACAATTCGCTTAAAAACTAAACAAAAACAGAGTCAAAATGTAAAACTAATTATATGTTTTATTTATTTACAAAACAAAATCTTGGTACTTCTACAGAATTTTAACAGAACTGTTTTTTAAATTTTGTTTTTCGATTTTTTTCGGAACACTAACGGTAAAAATGCACCAACGAAGAAGATATCCTTCTACACGGTGCCAATTTCTATGTTTGGTTACATTCCAAGGTAAACATTTTGTTGGGTACATAGATTTTCCACAATTCAAAAGCGACAGTTGTTTCTTTACAGTAAAACTATCCGTTGTGACTTATTTACATTCAGTCGCCTGCTTACACATTTTATTTCATTTTCTTACATTTCTCCCAGGCAACGCCGTGCGACTTATACCCGCTAGTATTGAATAAAGTTCAGTTTCAGTATAATTTTTTTAATGCAATTTTTCAAGTTTTCTAATAGTTTTTTTTTTTAAGCTGTCATGCATTATTGACAGCCTGACTTTTCGGCGTGTCTTGCTTGCTCCAAAGTGTATGATGTCACATTAAATCGCACAGGCCTTACTTTCTTCCTGATTTTCATTGATGTTCTTACAAATCATATTCTGGGATCATTTTCAAACTGTCTACTGTCTATGGCAGCACTTCGAAGAGCATTGGTGATCAAGATTTTGTTGGTTATCTATTCTTCCCTGGAGGATGTAGCACAATGGGGAAGAAGTGGCATGTTACTTTTAACACCTTTAAAAACCGAGCTTCTCACCTTCCACCAAAACGCTCAGATCCTTGTGTCGCTCAAGTTTAAATAAATGGCCCTGTCCGTGAACAAGCCCTTGTTTTTGATAAGCTCCTCGGAGTGACTTTTGCTCCAGATCTAAAAATTGAAGATTTATATCCAATATGTTACTATGGTTGCTGGAAAATCACTGGGTGATGCTACCACTCCAGAAAATACCAGACTCCTGATGCAATCTTCTACCTATATAAGTGTTAGATAGGTCATAAGAACTTCTGCCCCATCTGCTTTGACAAAGTACAAAATCGACTTTGCAATCTCATCGATGAGGATCTCTTCTGTTCCATACATCCCCTTTTTCATAATAGAGACGTTACTAGTCTTTCTCTACTCTGTCGTAATTTCTATGAAACGTGCCCGACTGAGCTTCAATTCTGGTTTCTTCTTGTAAGAAATCCACAGCAAGAACTTGCCTTACTACAACAACTGCAAGGAACTTTCCTTTCTTGTTTTGTACGTCTAACATTAATCGGAAATTTTATGAACAGAGTTTCTTTCCAAGAACTTCCCACTTATGGAACACATTACTATCGAACTGCTTCCCTGTAGGCTACAATATAGTCGTCTTCAAATCCAATGTCAACAAATACTTGTCATAAATCGTCGTCATAAGTAATCAAAATGTGTTCATTCCATTCATTATTTTCAATCCTCTCATAATATTCTTCATCTTTCAATTGACAATCTATCCATCTCATTAACCGTGATACACGGGTCGCATTTAACCTTGATAAATGGTGACTAATTAGTAAAAAGAAAATACGCGCCCAGTCTCATTACTTTATGAGCACACCTCATACTTTGAAAACGAAATATTTAACTTATTGTTCTTTGGGATTGTCGACGAGTTACTTTGGTGATACCATTGGAGCACAGCGTGGAGCAGCTGCTAGTATGATTGCAAGAGTCAGAAGTGGATGGATTAAATTCAGGCAACTTTTATCATTACTAATCAGCAGTGCATTACCACTGTCGATCAATAAAAGAGTGTATCAGGCATGTGTAAATAGTGTGATGATTTATGGAAGTGAAACCTAGCTAGTAGGGGTTGTGGAGATGCGTGGCATGGAGAGAAGTGATATGAGAATGAGACGATGAATGTGTAATGTGAATCTTAAAGACGGGCTTAGTTCTGATGACCTCAGAGGAAGATTACATCTGGACAGTATAGGTAGATGCGTGCAGAACATGAGACTTTGATAGTATGGCCACGTTCAAATAATGGATTAGTGTTTATTTACTCCTCTCCAGGAGTTAGGTATAAGGCCAGTTTTATCTTACTCCCACAAGGTAAGATGTGACCCAAGATCGGGTCGGGAAAGTGGGGTTTGAAAAGCAAGCGCCCGAGAAAGTGAGCACTCTGGCCATTAAAAATTGCCTGGGCAGCCCTGTCGGCATTCCCCGGTGGGGGCACCTCAAGCAGTAAGCAATAAACTTACTCCTCCCCAAAGAGGGGAGGTAAAGCCTGGGAGGGTGGACCTCCTAGAACTGCACAGGACAAACCCACAGACAGGTGGAATCAACCCCCGAAGGACAAGACGACACCCGTCTATAGGGTGCAGTATCCATCGGAACAGATACTACACTTACTTCCTAACGTGCCAGGTAGGATTAGTGTTCTTAGATTAGTAGACGTAGAAAAGTTATGGTAGCCGTTTCAGTTGACAGTGGAAGGTCAAACAAAACATGGGGGCAGTGATAAAGATAGACTTGGGATAAAAGGGGACAAATAAAGACCTGGATAAGGATAGGTTAGTTTGGCAGTCAATTTCAAAAGCCATTCAACGCATGCGAACATGTAAAACAGCCGTTAAACCGATCTATCTTGTTATATTTTCAACAGATTTCGTATTTTGAAAAGAAATGAATTCCTGATCTTTTGTCTATGGTTAATATGTTGTCCTTGATACGCCTTGAAAAATAATACAAATGTAAGAATATCTGCTCTTTACTGGGGGGGGGGGGTACTGCGTGTCCCTTGAGGTTTCGTTATTTGTGACTGAGTGCTGCTGAGACTAAACGAGTATTTTGGTTCCCACTCCGTGTTCCTTTTCTGAGGGAGTTGAATTTTTCCTACATTAAAAACCGACCCCGAGTCTAACTTTGCTCTTTTGGGTAACCAAGTAAATAGGAAGAATATCCGGTTAACTTCCTCATCATTTATTAGATATGGTTGAATTTATTGCCTGAGGCTTCTTTATAGTGAGGAAGCGCCAACGGGACTATACAGCTATTACTGTTTCACATCCATAGTCTCTAAGTTTCTACATTGTGCTCGTTAAATATTGTATCAATAGTCTTGAAATTGTGAAATACTTACCAGGAAGAAGAAATGCTGTGTAAGCCAATTCTGCGTCGACCGAAAAAAGTATTTTCAGTCTATATGTTACCGGCGAAACCATTAGGGCTATATCGAGGCCCTGACTAATTTTCACTCGATTTGGAACCAGATATAGATAGGGTGGAACTCTGAAACGAAAAAGTCGACCATATTTTATTTTAAGAATGTAGTAGATCGTTTTTATTATAATATACTGACCGTCCCTAACTGGAATTGCTCGTGAGTATTTTTATTTTTACTTTTTCTTTTACGAAGTTATTTTTTATCGTTTTACTTTGTCAGGAACGAGAGTTTAATAAACAATTAAGTAACAAATAATTAATTCAAATATCGTGTTGTTAATGTTGTTTGTAACTTTGTTGTTCTCTATTCGCCAATGTAAAGTCTTCAAAACCACATCCGAAAAAAGAAAAATGGCTGACACGGTGATTTTTCTGTTACCGTGTCATATTACTAAAATAGATGTGATTGGTTTTTAATAAAGTAAAGCAATCTATCTTTAATAACTTATACCTCAATGTTGATAAATACTGCCATATGGCAGTGGGGTCCTTCTTCCGACTCTAATCTTACTTCCGGCTGTGACATGACCCTGCTCAACAAGGTGAACGAGACAAAAGATCTTAATCTCTTGGTCAACTAGCCCTTCAAGCCATCTAAACATTTATGCTGCAAACAAAGGAAGGGGCACTATATTTCTCATTTGACGCTCCTTCTGCGATTAACTCCTGAAATATTTCTACCGCTATGTCTCCCTCGACAGACCACTGGTAGATTATGGTGTCCAGGCCTTTGCTCCATATCTAATATGTGATATCCAGCAACTGGAGAGAGTTCAACGACTGGCTACTCGAATGGTACAGGGACTATGAGATCTTCCCTACGAAAACCGACGTAAGAAGATTTACCTGTTCTTGGCGTTTTGGTTGATTCGTCCTTCAAGCCATCTTAACATTGCATTCAGGCTGCAAACAACGCAAGAGGCACCCTATTTCTTATTCGACGCTCCTTCTGCGAATTCACCCCATAAATATTTATCCCAATTTATGTCTCCCTCGTCTTCCACTGTTAGAGTATAGTGTCCAGGCCTGTGCTCCATATCTAATACGTGATATCCAACAACGGGAGAAAGTTAAACGATTGATTGCTCGAATGGTGCAGAGACTATGGGATCTGGCTTACGAAAGCCGACTCAAGAAACTTAACTTTTTCTCCCTTGAGATTACGTGGTGATCACATTTTGGCCTACAATCTCCTCAATTGTCATTACGATCTCCCTCAAGACTTAATATTTATTTCTGCAATAAAAAAAGGTCTACACGGGCATCACTAGAAACTGTTTCGCGACCGATTTCGATTGAACCGGAGTAGGGTCGCTTTTTCAATCACGATCCCTGGACCTTGGAATAAACTTCCAGAAGTTTGGGACAGGTGCTAGGCTACTGTATGCTCGGGCGACCTGTATTCCTCTCTCTCTCAGCTTGCTCCCAATGTTGTCGTCCCCTCCTCTCTCTCTCTCTCTCTCTCTCTCTCTCTCTCTCTCTCTCTCTCTGACAGAAATAGATGTGTTGTTTCAACTAAAAGACATGAAAATAGTCACGCTAAAACAGTAAACTCTCAGTTTTTTAAGACGATGCAATTTTTTGATTTTGAGTACATTTTCTTTTCGGTTCTTTCGTCAGTGAGCATTCAATCCAATGAAAACGCTTGAAAAATAATTGATAACCGGTGTATATCAAAAAATTCTCTGATATAAAATTAGGAAACGGCTGAATTCGGCAATAGGTTGATGTGCCATGAAACAAAACAACCACAAAAGCACAAGAATTGTTTTAAAAAATTAAATTTGAAGCTAAAATATCCTTCCAAAAATGTGTGGCTTTATATCCAAAAACTTGAAGATGTAACACATGAAAAGAAAAACGTTAATATTTATTTCCGAAATTTCAACTATGAATATTTATTTGGAGTATAAAAACTTTCACCAAAATAACAGATTCGACATTAAATAACCAGATAAAATGCCATCAAATAAAACAACCACCTACATCATGCTATTTCTTTAATTTCGTAGTTTTTTGTTCTCGTTGTGAATTGAAAAGGACTTTTGTTTTTTGATTTTTGTCACGGGCTGTTAGTCCGTAAATTCGTTATTTTGTTAGTCCGTTATTTCGTTAATCCATATTTCGGTAGGCCGTTATTTCGTTAATTCGTATTTCGTTAATCCGTTATTTTGTTAATCCGTCATTTCGTTAATCCCCTATTTCGTTAATTCGTCTTTTGTTGATCCGTATTTTGGTTGTCAGTTATTTCGTTAATCCGTCATTTCGTTAATCCGTCGTTTCATTAGTCCGTTATTTTGTTAATCCATATTTCGTTAGTCTGTATTTTGTTAATACGTCATTTAATATTTTAATCCATCATTTTGTTAGGCCGCCATTTCGTTGATCCCTATTTCGTTAATCTATCATTTCGTTAATCCGGCATTTCGTTAATCCGTTGTTTCGTTAATCCATTAGTCTGTTTGCCTTCTGATTTTCCTAAAATAAGTTTATTAGTTTTGTGCTGGAAATTATGACCAATAAGCATAAACGCAGAAAACTGACCGGGCCAGAATTCTGGGAAAAATCCTCGTTGTTCGCACAACATGACAATATTTTGCTAATGTCTAAAAGTTCCTTCATTAGATTTGCTATGCTCTCACTTTTAGGAAAAGCTTCTACAGTGAAATAACATCGTAGTGATAAGTCGCGTACCTGAAGAGATGTATATCAAGGTAGGCGCAAGAGCGCTCTATCCCTTAATAGAATACACGAATGGCCTATGCTGGAAATCTCAATTCTCTGATCAATCATAACTAAGAAACCAATAAACCAAATTAGTTAAAACTTTGCACAAAATTTTTATTTGATAGGTTCTATAAGTGTGTAGAATTTAAGCATCATTAGTCAAGGCAACCCAGAGATCCAGAAAGTTCAATCGTGAAATGTTATCCGTGTTACGTACGTACGTACGTACGTATGTGTCGCTCTATATTTCATCAACTATTTGATGGATTCAGCTGATTTTTGGCAGAGATAGAGGTTCTTGGGTCTAGTTGATGGCATTTGAATTTCAGTTTACCATATACCTTAGTTTTCCAGAAAATTCAAAAAAACCTTTAAAATGACCATTGTATTGAGGCATACCCTTTACAAAAGTAGTGGCATTCCATGATAAATGCCAGTATACTGAAATCATATGCCCTTAATAGGGTTAAGATGAAAATTCATATACACTAAATGTACAAAAGCAAGAAAATTCCCATATTTTTACACTTTTATTGTCATTAAGGGTATGCGAGTACAACAACAGGGCTATGTATTTTACTGGTAGGAATTTTTTTCAGCGCACCTCACACACTTCATCCACTCATGCATAGAGATTTATACTGTAGTGATGTGATAATGAAATGGTTTGGTTGATATGCAGTCATACCCTTAATGACAATAAAAATGTAAACATTTGGGAATTTCCTTGCTTTTGTACATTTAGTGTATATGAATTTTCATCTTAACTCTATTAAGGGCATAGGATTTCAGTATACTGGCATTTATCATTGAATATATATATATATATATATATATATATATATATATATATATATATATATAAAATTATTTATTTCAACATCATTAGTCAAGGCAACCCAGAGATCCAGAAAGGTCAGGCATGATTTTGTGTTATCCGTGTGTACGTACGTACGTATGTGCCACCCTGTATCTCATCAACTATTTGATGGATTCAGCTGATTTGGGGCAGAGATAGAGGTTCTAGGGTCTAGTTGATGGCATTTTAATTTCAGTTTACCATCTAGTGTATATCAATTTTCATCTTAACCCTATTAAGGGCATATGATTTCAGTATACTGGCATTTATCATGGAATATTGATAGGTTTGTAGAATATCCCCAAATTGACACAGTAGTAACATCTATATGCTGTTTGGGCGAGTCTATTATTTACCAATTAGTGTAATCGTTTCTCATATAAATTACCCCGTTGTTATCTGAATATTCTTTCAATTTAATATTTTCTTCTTTTGGGGTCGATTTCCTAAACTGTCCTTGGATTTTTTTTCCTGTTGAAATCCCATAAATGGTGTCAGTAATTCCAAAGAAGCGTGCAATATCTCTAAAAGTAATTCAGATTGTTGAGTTTCCCGTTCAACATATTCCGGTCTTATTTGATTTGTGTTTTTATGTCGTTTGTTTCGACCTTCTCCACATCGATCATCTTATAAATCGGATTCAAAATCTTGTCATCTTTCCAACTTTTTTTCTTCAGCTTTAAAAATCCTAAAAGCCTGTCTTTTTTTCTTCTAGTCTATAATTTGTCAAAAAAAATGATTATCCGTTCTAACAAACGTAAATTCTGCTGGTGAATAAAGATTTATTGCTAATCACATCATAAAAAAAAACTATTAAAATATTTAATTAATACCATGACTAAATATTTGAGGATATTAAGAAATTGGAGAATAAAACCATTTACTAAGGGCGACGCGGTGTTGCGTTGTTCCTACCAATCAAAGACACGTCCTCGGCAATCATTCCGACAGAGACAGGGACACTTTTGAGTTTGTCATCTTGCTTTTGTCGGATTGAGGAATGGTTTTGTACAGTTCTAGGAGGTAAGTATTTTTGCTAATCCCCTGAGACGCTCCTACCTGAAAATACCAATGGGGCTGCTCAGGCATTGTTTGTAGTCAGAGTGCACGCACCTCCTGTGCGCTACATTTTCAATCTCCAACTTCTGACCTTGTTTCATATCTTCCCGAAGTGGGAGCGAGGTGACTAACAACTGACTGGTTTAGCCTTCGGGCTGCGATCAAAATGGAGTATTTGTTTTGTTCTCGGTCAGGGAAGGAGAGATCCTTCTAGATTGAGGTAATTTTTTTTATTTTTGTCCAAATTCAAAGGGCCCTTTTAGGGGGAACTGGATGTAATCCAGATTAAAAACCGACCTTGTGTCTAACTCTGCTCTTGTGAAGAGGTAAGTAAATAGGAACTGGATTCGGCATTAAATAATTTGAAAACGGATGATATGCCGTAAAACACACAAAAAAATCAAACCAAACCTCAATATGCATGGGCAGGGAAACATTGTTACCAAATTGCACGTTCCTAAGTCTAATAGTATAAATGTAATCAATGGTCACCCAGAGATATACATCTGTGAGATTAGAAAAGCATTAAAATACTTACTTTTTTGGTTTAATGCCTGCATCACAAAAGAGTGGTGCAAACACAACGAAGAGAGCCAAAACCAGGAGCTTCATCCTGCAACTAGAACAAAGAGAATCAATTGAAATTATCTAATATATAAAGTTATCCTGCCGGATTTAAAAAGTGGAATCTTAATAGCATTTAAACTGACAAAACGAACTTTGCTTATAACTAGTCTATTTTCATTTGTAATTGTTTGTTATTAACAATATAATAATGCACTTCACTTCAATAATTACTTGCTCGCCCTGGACGACTGGTAATATTAAACATTTTTAAATAATCACCTAAAAATAAAAATCAGCTTACGTCAGTAATAAAAAAAATCTTAAATAGACATCCGATATATTAAAGGTTTTTCTTTCATATTTCTTTAAACAAAGATGACTAACATTCTTCTTTTTCTTTAACATGGCATTACAAATCTAGAAATTTGCCGTGGAAAGAAATAGGAAATATCTGGAAACTTTTCAATTTCGATGTCGAAAAAGGTGACATTATTGGTAAACGGTGTCTACAGTCATAACTCAAATAATGTAATGAGGAATCACTCATATTTTAAATTGAAGAATATAATAGAAGTTTTACACTTTACAACTAAAATGTTATTTCTTTTTCTGTATAAGTTTTAAAATGTGCAAACAAATAAAAATTAAAAACGAAAATGAATTTACTCCGATCCGGGCAATGTCAAGTCGATATAGTTAGTAATAATATTAAAACGGATAAAGGGGTTACAGAGGGGTAATACCTTTACGAATATCTCTCGTCTTCGATTCTTCTTTTATTCATTCCCAATAATAACTTGATTTTTTTTACTAACGAGTCACCGCTCATCAAGACCCAAAGTTAACTCGAGGATAATAATTCGTTAATATTGGACTTGAAAACAATAATGTTATATTCCACAGGGAAACAGCCCGTGGTATTGTGTTCCACAGACGACAGTTCTTGGAAAGAAACTATACTCATAAAGTTCCGTTAAGTTTTAGGTACACAGAGGAAGAAAGGAAAATTATATACAGTGGTTGTAGCTAGACGTGTGTTTTGCTGTGAATGTTGTACTAGGGCAGGGGCGGGCAACCTCCGGCCCTCGGGCCACATCCGGCCCGCGAAGGCTTAGCGTCCGGCCCGCCACCCTGCAATGCTTTATTATTGCAATCCGGCCCGCGGACCTCCCAGTAAAACTCATATCATTTTGTAACATAGACGTAAAAGTAGGTTTCAATTAAGATTTACAGTGGGATAAAAATGTATGAATATCAGCGAGCGATTATGCATGTATATTTCATTTTTCTTTAACTATTAAGAAATAAAAATAGAAAAAGAGAGAGAGAAGCTTAGAGGAAACGCGAGACGAGGAAAGGGCATGAAACATAGAACATATGTGAGGTGTGTCAAAACGAATGCTGGATCAACTTGCTACTTCCCCCGTCATTATTTTTATGATTCCAAAATGGCTCGTCGGCGGCGCCTTTTATAACATCACATACAGAAGTCTCTTGAGAAAAAAAATATCAGATTTGTAGAGTGTTCAATGCAATTTTTGTACAATTTATTCATGTAAACAAAATATAGTAATTCTGAGATTTCGTTTTTCACTCCGGTCCGCGATCTCCTTTCAAATGTCTCATCTGGCCCTCACTCTGAAAAGGTTGCCCGCCTCTGTACTAGGGGAACCAGAGATTGGAGCTCAGTCGAGCACCTACCATGAAAATAACGATAGAGCAGAGAAAGGCTAGTAACGTCTCTTCTGTGAGAAAAAGGCTGCATGGAAGAGAAATGCGCATTCCCCACTAAATTCCGAAGTCTATTTTGTACTCTGTGAAGGCAGGAGAGAGTACTTTGAACGACACCTCCTCAGATGTAGCAAGAGTACTCCATCTGAGGCCGTATCTGGCTTTTATACAGGTAGAGGATTGCATCAAGAGTAAGATACTTTCTGGAGCGGTAGAATGATCCAACCATTTTTCCAGTTTTGAATACGTTGGATTATTTCAGCAATGACGACATCCAAAAGTACCATGGCGCTATGGGATCGCACCGATCATGGGGCAAGATGGGGGAAAGGTGGTCTAGATTATTTGGACATGTGCTGATGGCTGACGACGACAACGACGCTAAACTTGTTTTTACATTAGAAGTCATCGGGAAGCGACCGAGAGGAAGACCGATGATGAGATGGGCAACACCCTGCACAAAGATCTTTAGAAAACCGGCCTTTATCCGGACCAAATATCTGATCGTCTCAAGTGGAGACAAAAATCAATCATTGCAGACCCCGCCGTAGCTCAGTAGGATAAACGCATAATAAAAAAAAAAGGAAGAAGAATACGTTTGCTTATTAATTCTATAATAGTGATCATATATTGTGAATTTTACGGCGGAGAAATCGGCTTATACAAGTTCTAAGTCTACAATATGCGGATTTACTTCGTATCACAAGAATTCAAACCCCTTGTATCGGTTGGTATATAAGTGTTATGATAATACTGCTGTCACTAGAAATACCAAAAAAACGGAATCGTTCTGTCTTGTTAGCAGTAAGGAGCCGTTTCTGTGGGTGGCATTTCTTGTGAATAGCATATATAAATTATGTTGTTTGGGCTTACATTTTATTATTAATGTTGAATACATATATACTTTATTTTTTCTCTAAGCTTTTTTTAATATATAGGTGTGTGTGGGGAGGGGTGTAATGGTAGTACCTTTCAAGACTCACCAGCTGTATCCAGAGAGCATCTTGATAGGTGGCCATATCTGGTCCTCACGCATACCCTAAATCTTTCATATGTGGCTCCATGCGCCATACCCTAGTAACCGTCTCAGTTGGCGGGCTAAACCATATGAAAGTATCTGCTGTCTTGTAGGTTTGCCTATGGAATGACAAAGGCTAGGCCCACCGCTTACAACTGTGGTGTTGTATATATATTTTTTTTAAAATGCGCCGGGATATGGAAATACCTAGATTGGTGTCTGGTGCGCGGTTAAACCACAAGGAGTGTTGCACTCTCAGTCTTTCTTAAGGCATGCATCTAAGAGATGGGAAACTCTGATGTCAAACCTGAGGTCTGTTGTTCATGCTGTCTGTGACAAACTTTTGCACCGATGGTGTGCTATCAGCAGTTTCAAAAAGTGTGGATGGTGCTACACAAGTCTTCAACACTATAATAAAAAATTGCGTGGGTTTCTTGCAACTAAATTTGTTTTAATAATTTATATGTGTGTTATAAGTCCTACATGCAAAGCTAGTCTATTGGCGATGGTGTGAAGGCGACGGGGACAGGTAGAGGGTACTGCTGGGAGTCTTAGCTGGATTACTGCATATTGGCAGGCCGATGGGTGATGGCCGTTCTCGCGCACAAAACTTGACAGCAATTGTGCGGTTCGTGTCCTCCATTGGCGAAAAAGCAGCCCTATTTAGGATCAGCACTACTTTCCCCTTAGCTGGGGAAGGGACGAGAAAAGGGGCCCCAAACATTGCATGCTTACATCAACCTTGGCAGCAAACTGCGGTTATCTGGGTATCCAATCACGCAGTCAAAGCAATTCGAAATACAATAGATTTTGGGGGGGATCTAGGAACGAGCGCAAATTTCAAGATAACAACTCTTCGCCAGAACGCAAAATAGAACTTGTATGTCTTGAACTGAAAAAATATAACATCGACATAGCGGCACTTAGCGAAACTCGCCTTGCGGGCATATCCCAATTGACGGAAGTGAAAGGCGGGTATGATTTTTATTAGAGTGGGAAGGGTGAAGCCGAGCCACAGCATTCAGGTGTTGGCTTTGCTATTAGGTCTGACTTGGCTCGAACTCTTCCATCGCTTCCTGAGGGCATATCTGACCGAATTATGACACGGACTTTGGAGCTAGCGAACGACATTCGTGTTGTTCTTGTTAGTTGTTATACACCAACTTTAGATAGCTCTGATCAGGAAAAGAATAATTTCTATGATCACCTTCGAAATGTCATCTCGGGAATTCTACATAAGGATAAGATCATTCCTATGGGAGATTTTAATGCGCGAGTTGGCAGTGATTTTCAGTTTTGGGGTCATCATGGTATTGGACATATGAATTCAAACGGACTTAGACTTCTTTCTTTCGGCAAGAAATTTGACATGTGCATCACAAACACATTTTTCAACAGAAAAAACTGTTTTAAAACCACATGGATGCATCCACGCTCCAAAGACTGACTCATGATCGATTACGTGATAAGAGACGGGATAGAAACGACTTTAAATTAACAACATCTTTTCATACAACATGCTACCTCTGAGATCGCGCTGAGAATATACTGCAAGGGATAGTTTCATTCCAAGAGGGTATGAATACAAATGTTGTCTCTAATGGAGAAATCTCTGATTCATTTGGTGTTAAGAATGGCACGAAGCAACGATGTATTATGGCACCAGTACTTTTTGCCCTCTATTTTTCAGTAATGCTGAAACACGGATTTGCTGAAACTGAAGTTGGTGTCAAGATTAAATTTAGAACAAGTGGCGGCCTTTTCAACCATCAGAGGTTCAAAGCCAAAACTCTAACTCACACTGGTATAATCTGTGACTTACTCTTTGCTGACGATGCTGCACTTGTAGTTACGTCTTTCGAAGAAGCTTAACAACTGATGGACAAATTCTCTGCTACTTGTAAAGCATTTGGATTAACAACTAGTATCACAAAAACTGAAGTAGTTTACCAGCCTGCCCCTGCACCGAAGCAAATAAGAGAAGTGAAACAGAATCCACCTGTTCACTTGTTTCCTGAAAAGCCAATCAAAGTGGACGGCCATAACCTCAAGTATGTGAAAAACGTACAGTATCTTGGTAGCAAAGTTAATGCGAGTGGAACCTTGGATGATAAAATAGATAACCGAATAGCTAAAGCCTCTAGCGCATTTGGGAAGCTTCGTACTCGTAGCTGTAGTTCTTGCAGGTCTTTTGTATGGCTCATAAAAACGTGGATCGATCGTTGCTTAGATACAAAGACAAGCTAAAAAGAAACCCATAGCCACGAATATTAACGATGTTTCCTTTGCTAACACAGCAATTGATCGTGATGA
>OY744522.1:56664087-56669087 GCA_963556195.1 Sepiola atlantica | reverse complement strand
GATCTTTAATGATTCAAATCCATCATAACGTTGAGAGCTTTACGTTTTTTGTTTTTTTCCTCTCAATTGTTTTCTCCAACTTAACCAATTTCCCCTCATACCTCATTCGATTTTCTTAGTTTTTAATTCATCATTCTGACGTTTGCTCTAAGAGGATCAAAATTAATGTAGTAAAGAATAAGCATGAATAAATTGAAAATGTAACAAATATTCTATTATGAAACATTTTTACTTCGATATTCTGAGAACCTTAAAAACAAAAAGTTTACTGCCAACGAATATACGCACGTAGCAGAGAGAACCCAGAGAAAAGGAAATAAAGACACTTAACAAAAGAATTATATCACCGGAATATTGTGAATTTCCGGTGACATAACATTTTAATGTTAAAAAAAACTAGAAAATAGAGGTTGTCTTTTTTTATTGATGTTAATTTTTTACTTACAACTCCGGTATATTACGTTGTTAGTTAAAACCTTTTAATAATATATATATATATATATATATATATATATATATATATATATATATATATATATATATATATATATATATATGTGTGTATTATACATATGTGATATAGATATATGTGATACATATAACATATATATATATATTTATATAATATATGGTATATATAATATGTATAACATATATACATACATGTGATACATATATGATGAATATAATATGAATATATGATATATGTACAAGTCATATATATATTATATATATACATGATATACATGTGATATATATATAATAAACATATATGTAGTATATATACATATACATGTAATATATATGATATATATGATTTATATGTACGATATATATGATATATATGTACGATATATATATATATATAATATATATGCTATTTATGTATATATATCAAGTATATATAGATATATATATATTATATCTATAACATATATATTATATATATTACATATATATTATATATATAAAATATATAATATATATATTACATATATATTATATATATGTAATATATAGTATATATATTACATATATATCATATATATAATATATATATATATATATGATTCATAGAGTAATATATTATTTATATTATATATATAATATATATAATATATATATATTATTAATATAAGATATATAATATATATATATATATTATACAAATATGATATATATAATATATATATATATATAATATACATATAATATATAATATATAATATATATATATGATATATATAATATGTATATATCATATATATGGTATATATACTATATATATATATTATATAGAGATAGAGAAAAAGAGAGAGAAAAAAATTATACAAAGCAAGAAAAGTTATTTTTATACATTTATAAATATATTATTAAATAAAAAGCGCATTTCCTTTTTTATTCTAGATTGTTCGTCCGATGTCCTTTGAGGATGTAACGCATATATATATATATATATATATATATATATATATATATATATATATATATATATATATATATATATATATATATATGTATATATATATATGTATATATATTCATATATATGATATATAAATATATGATATAAATGATATATGTAATATATATGTAATATATATATGGTATATATAATATATAACATGATATATATAATGTATGATATATATCATATATATATATGTGATATATATAATATATTATATATATGATATATATAATGTATGATATATATAATATATATGATATATATGATATATTTATATATGATATATATATAATATATGATATATAAATGATATATTTCTAATATATATGTCATAAATATATATACAATATATAATTTTTGTATATTATATATAATATATATATATCATATATATATATAATATGATATATATGATATATTTCTAATATATATATATTTTGTATATATATAATATGATATATATAATATATTTATAATATATATATCATATATATAGTATATATAATATGATATGTATATGATATATTTATAATATACATATATCATATATATATATATATATATCATATACGTATATGATATATTAATAATATATATATCATATATGATATATAATATATGATATATAATATATATATATAATATATATGATATATAATATATGATATATAATATATAGATAATATATATAAATATATATAATATGTATAATATATATAATATATATAATATATATATAATATATATATATAATATATATATTATATATATAACATATATAAGATATATATAACATATGTATAACATATATATATTACATATACATATATAACATATATACAAAATATATATAACATATATATATGAAATATATACATATATAACATATATATAAGATATATATAACATATGTATGAAATATATATACATATATATGCATATATAAACATATATATATAACATATATATATACACATATATATATATAACATATATATATATATACATATATATATAACATATATATACACATACATAAATATAACATACATATATAAATATATATACATATATAACATAAATATATACATATATATATACAACTTATATACATATATATAACATATATAAATATATAAATATATAACATTATATTACATATATACATGTAAATATATTTAACATATATACATATATATATAACATATATATAACATATATAAATACATATATAACATATATAACATACATATATGTATATATCATATATCTATGTATATAACATATATACATATATATAACATATATACATATATATAACATATATACATATATATATTTCACATATACATATATATTTCATATATACATATATATATTTCATTTATACATATATAACTGATATATCACACACTTATGTATAACATACATATACACATATATATGTAACATATATATAACATACATATACATATATATAACATATATATATAACATACATATACATATATATGACATATATATATATAACATACATATACATATATATAACATACATATACATATATAAAACATACATATACATATATATATAACATACATATATATATATATAACATACATATATATATAACATATGCATTTATATATATGAAGCATACATATATATATGTATATAGCAACATATACATATATATAGCATACATATACATATATATATAACATACATATACATATATATATATAACATACATATATATATATATAACATACATATATATATATATATAACATACATATACATATATATATATTACATACATTTACATTCATATATATATATATATATATATAGCATACATTTGCATTTATATATATGAAGCATACATATATATATATATATATAGCAACATATACATATATATAGCATACATATACATATATATGTATAGTATACACATACATATATATGTATAGCATACATATACACACATATATATATATAACATACATATACATATATATATATATATCATCCATGTACATATATATAACATCCATCTAAATATATATATATATATACATAACATCTATTTACATATATATATACATAACATCCAGTTACATATATATATACACAACATCCATGTACATATATATATATACATAACATCCATGTACATATATATATATACATAACATCCATGTACATATATATAACATCCATGTACATATATATATACATAACATTCATGTACATATGTATATACATAAATATATATATACATATAACATACATATACATTATATATATACATATACATTATATATATACATATAACATACATATACATTATATATATACATATACATTATATATATACATTATATATATATATATCTATATACATATACATTATATATATACACATACATTATATATATACATTATATATATATACATATACATTATATATATACATTATATATATATACATATACATTATATAAATATATATATATACATATACATTATATATATACATTATATATACATATACATTGTATATATACATATACATTATATATATATACATATACATTATATATATATACATATACATTATATATATACATATACATTATATATATATACATTATATATATATACATTATATATATATATACATTATATATACGTATACATTATATATACGTATACATTATATATACGTATACATTATATATATTTATATACATTATATATATTTATATACATTATATATACGTATACATTATATATATACATTATTTATATACATTATATATATATGTATAACATCCATATACATATATATATGTATAACATCCATATACATATATATGTAACATCCATATACATATATATAGATATAACATACATATACATTACATATATATATTTGTTTATCATCCATATATATATATATATATATATATCATCCATATATATATATATATATAACATACATATACATTACATATATATATATGTATATCATCCATATACATATAACATACATATACATTACATATATATATATATATATATATATATATATATATATATATATATGTATATCATCCATATACATATATATATTACATACATATACATATATGTATATTATCTATATACATATATATATATTACATACATATACATATATATATAACATACATATACATATATATATACAACATAAATATAAATATGTATATAACATACATATATATATATATAACATACATATACATATATATATAACATACATATACATATACATATAACATACATATTCATATATATATAACATACATATACATATACATATAACATACATATACATATATATATATATAACATATATATACAACATACATATACATATATATAACATATATATATATATAAAACATACATATACATATATAACATATATATACAACATAAATATATATATATATATATATAAGTTAACTATGTTTA
>OY744522.1:56641587-56659087 GCA_963556195.1 Sepiola atlantica | reverse complement strand
ACAGGAGAAAAACAAGAAACAAGAGATTTTACCGGTTTCGTTCGTATCAACGAAGGAAGAAGACGTTCGTTGATACGAACGAAACCGGTCAAATCTCTCGTTTCTTGTTTTTCTCCTGTATTTAAATCTGTTTTCCGTTTGTCTTTTTTCACATATTTTGTTTATCACGGCATTTCATTTTCATGACATATCGTGCATTTTACCATATATATATATATATATATATATATATATATATATATATATATATATATATATATGATTATCTCATGTATCCACATAAAATGTTATAAGAAGATATAATACATTATGTGTCAATTTTCAGTATTTACTTCAACAGTGCTCAATACGTGAGTAGAGCTAGGTAGTAAGTTGTGAAGATATATTTATGGCAATTAAGCCACACAGAGGCCTCTGCGTTTCATCCCAGTAGGAATCAAAATGCATGATTTTCCATGCATTTTAGGCTGACGATTCCTACGAAGATAAAACGCGGAGGCCTCTGTGTGGCTTAATTACCATAAATATATTTTCACAACTTACTACCTAGCTCTACTCACGTATTGAGCACTGTTGAAGTAAATACTGACAATCGACACTTAATATAATCATATATATATATATATATATATATATATATATATATATATATATATATATATATATGAGTAAATTCTGACAGCAAGTCATTATAAAGGCAAATTTGATTTTTAAAAACTCAGGGGTTTCTTTTTATTGTATTTTCTGTATTATTTTCTAGGCTCTTCCGACGATCTCCCAGGTATCGGGGTTAGTTAGAGTAGTAGAAATCCAAGGTTGTTTTATAAGCAATCTCGACCGCTTTCGACTTTCGTTGTAGTTAGTAAGAGATATTTTTGTCGTTTTTTTTTATATTTAATTTATTGTTTTGGTCGCTTGTTATGGCGTGAAAATGTGTAGTTTAATCTCTTCGTCATTTATTTATTTTCGTTTTTATTTATTTAGTTAGTTTTTTTTTGGGGGGGGGGTTCAATCATTAAAAACATTTAAGATGCTAGTACCAATGTTAATTATTATTTTGTTTCTTTTATGTCGATTACTCCGAGGATTTTTAGTGTTATTATTTTGTGTATTATTTGGTCGTGGAGGTCAGAATTTTTAAGATGTAAACTGATTGTATTTTTATTATTATGTGCGGTTATGTAGCGTATAATTGCGCTTGTATCATATAAGTGGTATGTGAGATGCTGAGAGAGAGTTGTAGTTGTATGGCCGATGTATGTGCTTTATGTTTCAGGTGTATTGTTAGTCATGCATTCCTTAAATGGACTAGTGAACTCATACATTACCTTAGTTTGACGTAAGGGTGAGTTTGGAGTGTAACTTTTATTTCTTTATTATCCTGTTAGACGGTTACATTTGTTGTATCAGATAGTTTGATTTTGCTTGCGTTTTGGGAGTATGTTTAGTGGATCTATGTATTATATTTGTTATAACTTGTTTGTCTAGTTTGTAGCTGTTGTGTATTTGTTTATATTAAATGTGAAAAGTGTCGTTTGTGTTACTATTGTGTCTGTGTATAGAGTTGATATGAAGTTTAATTTCTTTGTCTACGATTTTGATTGAGACATTGTTGTTTATTAGTGTTTGTTTAATGTTACTGAGTTTTTTTATAAAATATAGTGCTGGGTGAGGATATGTTATATGCACGATGGGCGAGGTTTTTATAAATGCTATTTTCTTTTTAGGGTAACATTCGCTATGAAAATTTAGGAATTTAGTGTTATTATGTGATGGGTTATTTTGTATGTTGATGTTATGTATTTATTCGCATTTTGCTACTCATATTTAATTCATGAGCAAAATTTAAAACGAAGTGTCTTTTTAGTGTTTTTCTTAAGTTTTGCGATGTTATCATGTGATTCGGTTGCTATGAAGATATCCGATTATCTGACGTATATAGTGGCCTTGCATATTATTCCGGTGTATATTTTGTCTTCGATGTGAACCATGTAGTATTCGGAAAAAAGTGGAACAAATGAGGATCCCATCGATACGATGCTGGTCAAAATATACATATAAACTAACAGCATATCAATGGGATTCTCATTGATCTCACTTTTTTCGAATACTACATAGTTCACATTAAAAACAGAATATACACCGAAATAATGTCAATGCCACCATATACGTCGGATAATCAAATTATATCTTTATAGCAACAGAATCAGATAATAAAATCAAACAAATAAAACAAACACTAGAAAACATCTTCGTTTTAAAATGTACTCACGAATTAAACATCAAAAACAAAATCCTATTCCTCGGGGAATTAATAGACTCTAAAAAATGCGAATTGATACATAACACCAACATACAAAAAACAACACATAATAACACTAAATTCCTAAATTTCCATAGCAAATGTCAACCCCCCAAAACAAAATAGCATTTATAAAAACCTCGCCCATCGTGCATATAACATATCCTCACCCAGAACTATATTTTATATAAGAACTCAGTAACATTAAACAAACCCGAATAAAGAACAATGTCTCAATCAAAATCGTAGACAAAGAAATTAAACTTTATATCCACTCTATACACACACAAAATAGTAACACAAACGACACTTTTCACATTTAATATAAACAAATACACAACAACTACAAACAAGATGACCAAGTTATAACAAATATAATACATAGATCCACTAAATCTACTCCCAAAACGCAAGCAAAATCAAACTATCTGCTACACCAAATGTAACCGTCTAACAGAATAATAAAAAACAACAGTAACCCCCCAAACTCATGACTATCATTTAACCCAAAACTTAAAGTATAAATATCGGCCATACAACTACAACACTCTCCCGACGTCTTACCTATCATTTATATCATATAAGTCCAGTTAAACACAATATAATCACACACAACAAAAACTACAATCAGCTTACATCCGAAAAATTCTAACTCCACACTAAAATAATATACAAAAATAACTGCACGAAATGACTTAAAATCCTAGAAGCAATCTACGTAAAAAAAACAACTGAACACGACAAATATTGCATTAGGCATATGTACTCACATCATAAACAGCTTCAACAATTAATTAATAATAAAAAATGAAATTAACTAAATTAATAAAACTTAATATAAATAACGACAAATATAAATAACAATCCTTTTTCCCATCCAAACAAAATCTTAAAATGATTAGATATGTCAAATAAACAACAACATACATCCTGATAAGGATCGCAAAGATCGAAAGCGCACCAAAAGTATCATTCAACAACTATTTAATACTTACTACACCAACTACACCCGGTACTCTAAAGATTGCTCGGCGATACTAAAATAAAACTTATTTTCTAAACTCCGTAATTTTTTATCAAACTGGATATATATATATATATATATATATATATATATATATATATATATATATATATATATCCTCTGAACGGGTTTCTGCGCGATAAACGGTCTATAAGTGAAGCAAGAATTGCGCAATATCGAACACCACTCCACCTAATCATCTATTGATTAAGTCTAGTGGCAAGGTGGGACACAAAACGACAAAAAGAAATGCTGAAATAAGGAGGAGAGAGACTGATGTTATTTCAGAGTTTTTTCTTTTCCTCTAGATAAGTTCCTGTTCCACTGCTTTTTAGCTTATTATTTCACGCACAGTCGGCGAGATTATATTAGAGAAAGTAAATGTACAGGTACTTCCACTTTTAAAGTTATTTCGAAATGGTGACCCACCTTAGCACTGAACAAGCTTAACGTTGCTTAACTTCAGTGACCTGATAAAAACCGACGTTAAAACTAAATCTAGCCGAAACTCTTTTATTATATATACGAGACAACATATGCGTCCCCTTAACACAAATATATACTATTAGCAAGCACATCTGGCTTTGTCCAGGATTTAATGTGTAACTCTGTGTACTCCTACTCACAGTCCGGAACTCTATATTACTATTTTTATTTTTTAAATTCATATGATTTTCAAGTTTAAAAAAAAAACTAAATGTCTTCCTGTTTTATGGATGTCAAGCACGAACGAAGACACCATGATATTTGAAACACGGATAATAAGATTAAAGAAGTTAATGACACTGAAGTATTGGTATATGGTTAAAACGATGAAGGAACGTTTCAAATCCATTTGATTTCAGGTAAAAACGACTTACCTTTTTTTAGCACAGTGAAGCACTGGCGATAAGCAAGGCCGCAACTCTACGAGTTGTTTGGTTTTAGTTAGATTGACGAATCGAACTTAAATGGCGGCCCCTCTTTGCGCTAAAGGAGAGGAATAATGAACGGAATTGATTCTAAGCGACTTCTTTTATGCAAAAAAAAAACGGAACTTCTTTATATGAACGGGTACCATCCGGAGGGGAGCATGCCTGGCATACAAATCAGGCGATTCCATTATCTTCGATTTAGCAGAGGACCTTTAATAGATGTCGTCAATTCTCAAGCGTGATTTGCTTTGGCGATGAGTTGGGAAAAGTTCAAAGGCTTTTCACCAACTGCTCGTTCTATTGTCTCTATAAGGTCATCCTGACTGCGATGGATAAAAAAAATCTTTTTCGAAATCTGTTTTTTTTTTTGTTGTTTTTGTTTTTATTTTTTGTTTTGTTTTGTTTTGCTTCGTGCCAAAACGTTCGCACCAGTTTATAAACGTAGGCAGTTGCAGTATTTCGCTTAAAATTCCAGAACCATGTTTAGGCTTTTTTGTTCAGTTTTGTGATAAATTGAAAATTGAAACACTTCTAGTTTTGAACATACTTTCTATAAGGAGTGTATTTTATCGACACATTCTATCAATATATATATATATATATATATATATATATATATATATATATATATATATATATATATATATATATATATTATTATTATTATTATTATTATTATTATTTGTCGCTCCTCGAAAAAGTAGAGCACTGTGAGTGTAGTATTAACACAGTATGACGTCACTAGCTTTAAAATGCATCGTTCCTTCCCTTAAAAGAAGTAGAACGCTCTAGACGTTAAGCCCGCCGATAAAGTGTAAAAATTATCACCGTTTATTCGCTTATTTAAAATTGGCCGAGTGGTTTAAGGTGTCGGATTTGAGTTAAAAAATACTTGTAATCCGGGGTTTCGACTCGCATGACAAGTAGTGAATAGTCATATCTCTATGCTGATGAGTCCCGATTAAAAAAAAAGGATGAAACGTATACGTACATAGATAATAAACAATAACAAATATTTATTATTATTATTATATATATATATATAACAATAACAAATATTCATTATATATATATATATATATATATATATATATATATATATATATATATGGGTAGGTATGTGTATAATGTTTATATATTTCTATGTATAGAATTTACTCCTAAACTAATTAACCGAGCATTATGAATTTTGGAACATAGCTGCGAGGCATAAGGAGTCGTAATGTGGGCTATATTTAGTCTAATTTAGTTTTATGCAGAGGGTTAAATGATTGGGGTGATAGCCCTTTGTGAAAATTCAGTAAGCTCTGGTTATTGTGACATTTTAAATGAATATTATTATTATTATTATTATTATTATCATCATCACCAAATTTTAGGTTTTTTTTTAGTATTTTAAAGGGATTTTAATTACATTTGATACAACCTCCCATTTGAAAATTCAGGCTATTCTGCTAACGTTAGGTTGTTTCTTTTTAATCTGTATTGTTCTAGGATTTTTAAACGTCGTGTGCAGTTATTTTCTGTATGATTATAGTGTAGGGTGTTAGGATTTTTTCTGATCGCGGCTGACTAGTGTTTTGTTGTGTGTAGTGATGTGACGTTGAATTGCGCTAGTGTCTGGTGATATTGTTGTGTGACCAATGTAGGTACATTATATTTTCCGAGTTCGTATTAGGAAGACATTCCTTAAATGTGCAAGTGAGCATATATAGTAGGTTTATTTGCCTTAAAGTTCAGTTAATAGTGTTATTGTTTGTTATTATTAGGTTGATATAAAAGCTACCGAATGTAACCGATTCTTCAATTGATTTTTAATAGTCACACCATCAAAACATTGACTAAAGAATCGGTTATATTTGGTATATTTAGCACTGCAGACTGAGTTGCCAGTGTTTCCGTGAAACCGAAGGTATCGATGGAATATCTTACTAATGTATAGTGTCAATTGAAATTTTCTAAATATATACGCTCTTGTATAATTAATTAGGCACTTTTGGGTGTTCTCTTATAACACGTAATTACACTATATCATCTTATTCTTTATTACTGTATCCTCTCTCAAAACAGTAAAATACCCCATTCATGATCTCCACTAACAATAATTCTATTCATATACACTTCAACACCAAATCGAAATCTTCCAACACCACACTGCCCACACTAAGAAACGTTATCCTCCTAACCAACTCACATAACAAACATCTTTTCTCCACTTTTAGTGATTTTTGCCGACGCTTGGGCAGCGCCGCTACTTCGTATATATATTTGTGTTCAGAATACAAGCATGCCGATGGAGAAAAAAGTAACAACTCGGAAACAATATAAAAAACATTTAATGTTCGCGAACCCGACTGGGTTCGCTATGAAGTTGCGTCCGTGAGAATGTGTACAAAGAGTCTGCCAATTGTATGTGCGTGAGGGTACATATGCGCACACATAGTGCTTGCTATGAAATTGAGTTTACGAGAATGTATATAACAAAGTCTGAGTAGAACGATGCGTGTGTGTGTGTATACATAGAAAGAGCAAGTTAACGTACCGAATCGGCGTGCACATGGTGCTTGCTATGAAAGTGGTCCACAAGAATATTCATCAAAGCAGTCGCCAGACCAAGGTCTGTGTGAGGTGATCTGTTGAGGCAAACGTCGGAAGAGAAAAAGAGAATGTAATTTGTGTATAGAGCTGTTAATAATCACCAATACCGCGACACTTGGCATTTCCAAAGGGCAGATAACTCGGGTCTGAGCCACTCTGGTGGAAAGTCTGTAATTGTGTTGACAAAGGGAGGTAATGCTACAAGTACCCCCCAGATTGAGAAATGTTATTTTTCAAATCTGTTTTCATGCATTTTGTTTGTAGTTGGGTGCATGCGTTTTGAGTCCGTTGTGCAAGAGAATTTGCTTTGTGGAAAATGATTAGAGCAAGTGAGTCTTCACAGTTGCAGTTGATGAGTGCAAGTGAGTTTGCACTATTGTCGGAATGCGTTCGTTTTAGTTGTTGAGTGCTTAGTGGAGTTAACGAACGTCTAATTATCGGGGCACTATGGTCGAAGTCAAATGTGCATATGGATCTGCACTGCTGTAGGTGATGTTCTCGTGTTGCGGAATTGATCAGCGAATGTTCAATTGTTGAATTTTTTAGCATAGTTCACCCCAAACATGGCAGACCGCCACTGTAGACGTAAGGGGCTACTGAGAAAAGGGGTGAGAGTTTTTGGGGGGGAGTCAACCTAAATTGGGAGCTGTGCAGCGAGATGTCTGTTTACATTAATTTTAAATTTCAGCATGTCAGTACCGTCAGGAAAAAAGGAAGCAGGGAGAGAGTTCGAGAGTCCAGCAGCACGAGGAAAGAAGATTTTAGAGTAGAAAGTTCTTCGACATCTGGGGACCTCCACAGTGAATGGATGGGATTTAGCAGATTGTCGGGTTGGTCTAGTGAATTTACGTCGTTAGGACATCAGAGCAGCAAGTTCATCAGAGCACAATCCATTGAAGTATTTGTAAAACAGGCACAAGGAACCAACATTGCGGCGGTGGGATAGGGGCTGGAGCTTGGTGGATAGTGAGGGACCTATTAAGTTAGCGACTCTTTTTTGGACTTTGTCTAAGAGGGAGAGACTAGTGGATGATGCACCAGCCCATATGTGGCAACAATACTCCATGCATGGGCGGATGGTGGCTTTGTAGATATATAGGATAATGTCGGGTTCGTGAACAATATATGTTTTTGAATTTTATATTGCTTCCGAGTTGTTCCTTTTTTTCATCGTCATGCTTGTATATTGCGCATAAATATATTATTTAGTAGTGCATTTGCAGCTGTACTCGTTTAAAACTGGTGCGACTGCTTTCATAGTGTTGTCATTGATGATTTCGTTCGTTGAATTTCCGGACAATTTTTTGTACTAGATGGATATCCGGGATGGCTTAGTTGTTGCATCTTTGCTGGTAGTTTTTGAATGGTGATGTTGATATTTTGCTGAGACTGGATTTTTAACAAACAGTTTAAATTCGGTAGTGTTGTAATCCGTTCTTGGCTGAGATGGATGTTTGTCTGTTCTGCGTTTTGGAGTATTTGTGTTCGTTCAGTTCAACCTTTAACTCATGCAACTCGTTGTAATTCGTTGAGGCTTCAACAGCAGTCGGTATCAGCAATAGGTATAGTGAGCGTTAAGAAAGGAAGAAAAATAGAAAGAGAAGTTGTGTCATTTTTTATTTACTTTTTTAATTATCGTGTGCGTTTGTTGTATGTTTTGCTTTGTTGTTTTATTCCTTAATATTTTGATTCACGTGGTTACAGAAAAAATACGATAGCGTCGTGAATTTGTTTTGTTGTTTTGTTGTCGTTTTTTATTATTTTGTCCCACGTGGTCACAAATAATGATGGCGTTGTGAGTTTGTTTTTGCTTTGTTGTTTGTTTTCGTTTTGTTCCACGTGGTCACAGAATGGCGTGGTGAGTTTGTTTTCTTTGTTTAACGTACGTGTTGACACATAAAAATGACGTCATGTAAGTTTTTTTTACAGCAGAGGGGATAGAATTAACAAGTTTTTTTTTATTGTTGTTGAACGTTTGTTTTACTTTTGAGACGGTATCCAAATTTTGTATTTCTGTGTTCAAAAGTAGAATGTGTGAATGTAACGTTTTTTTTGTTGTTGTTGTTATTTGCGTTTGCTGTTCCTTCTTTTCTTTTTTTGCATGAGTACGAAATTGTAACTTTGTCTCGTAGGCATAACTTATACAGTCGGGAGTCACCACTTTAGAGGTTTTGGCCGACGCTTGGGCAGCATCGGTGCGACGGTTGGGCAGCACCGCTACTCCGTATATATTTATGCTCAATATACAAGCATGACGATGAAAAAAGGAACAACTCGGAGGCAATATAAAATTCAAAAAACATTTATTGTTCGCGAACCCGACTCAGCTTACTATGAAGTTGTGTCCGTGAGAATGTGTACAAAGTGTCTGCAAATGGTTGTGCGCCCGTGTGTGTGTTCGTGTGTGTGTATGCGTATACGTGTGCATGGTGTTTACAATGAAATTGAGTCCACAAGAATGTATATAACAAAGTCTGAGTAGAACGATGCAAAAGTGTACGTGCTGAATTGTGTGTTCGTATGGACGCGCACATGGTGCTTGCTATCAAATTGAGTCCGTGAGGATGTTCATTAAAGCATCCACCAGACTGAGGTCTGAGGTAAGGTGATCTATCGAGGGAAACGCCGGAAGAGAAAAATAGAATGAATTTTGTCGTGCAGCCCTTCTTTGCAAACTTTCGTTGTAAAACAACTTTGTCAGGCGAGACTGTCTTATGGTTATAACCTCGAGGTTAATACCATCAAAATAAGGAAGAAGAAAAGAAAAAAAACTGACAAAGATTTTTACAACGAAAGCTTGCAAAAAAAAATTAAATAAATGATTTTTTACTTTTAATTCAACTATGTGTTGGTTTTCAAATTTCACTTAAATACATTTTCATGAGTGCTGCAAAGATGTTATCAATTTCTTTATTAAAAAATCGCCAACCTGCGCCAAACATCGACCGGACTCTACTTATTATAACGTCTTTTACAACTTGACGTGTTTTTCTGTCTCTACCGTTATTCGACCCCTCGGGGTTAATATCATCAAAATGAGGAAGAATTTAAAAAAAAAGAAAAGGGCTCGCCTGACAAAGTTGTTTTACAGCGAAAGCTTGCAAAAAGGAATTAAACAATTTTTTTTTTCATTTAAATTGTACCATATGTCGGTTTTCAAATTTCACTTAAATACATTTTCATGGGTGCTTCAAAGATGTTGTGAATTTCCTTATATATATATATATATATATATATATATATATATATATATATATATATATATATATATATATATATATATATAAGGAGATTGCCTGGTGTTGCCCACCATGAAGTACAGGACATTCACAGCACCCTAAATACCAAAAACGGGATGATGGATGACAAACTCGTGTCTTTTAGTGAAGAAAACTGACCCGCTTTGCATCATTTAATGAAATCAGTCACTGTATACGATTAATTATTAAACAGAAGGTGCTATTTTTGCAAAAGGTGGAAGGAAATTCGGTTCATACCTTTACAAATAATATTAGAATATGAATGACCAAAATAGATCATATACTGTCACAGGCATATCAAACTCTGAATTCTGAGGGGCATGTAGGTCAATTTGTGTTGTCATGAGACTGCATTTTAACTCAGCATAGACAATTCTATATTCGGTCGTTAGGGAAATTGCTCATTTAGACAATAAAGAAATTATATATATATATATATATATATATATATATATATATATATATATATATATATATATATATATGGTACATGTACGAGGCTTGTATAAAAAAATATTCCAAATACGTGACAGAGTTGGGACCCTAATCCCATTCAAAGTAGGCCCCTTGTGCTTGCACACACTTAGCCCACCGATCCATCCACTGCCGGAAACACCTCTGAAATGGTATTCATCACCGCCGTTGCATTCCGCATTATCCCTTCTCTAGTCTCAAAACGGGAACATTTCAGTGGCGTCTCTAATTTTCGAAACAACCAGATGTCGCAATGAGCCATGTCTGGAGAACGACTGGGATTTCAATGTTTAGCCAAGAAATGTTGGATCAATTGGGATGAATGTGCGAGGGCGTTGTCGTGATGCAGTTGTCAGTTTTTCGCCGTCCACATATCTGATCTTTTGTACCGAACTGCGCAATTCCACGGATATCAAAGAAGACAGTCAGTATCAACTTCATATTGCTTCGCACCTGTCGCGCTTTTTGTGGGCCTTGGAGACTCGGGATGCTTCCATTGCGACGACTGTCTTTTTGTTTCTGGATCGTACCCATGACTCATCTCCAGTTATCACGGTGTTCAAAAACCCAGGATCAGTGTTGGGGGTTTCCAGAAGATCTTATGCAAATTGAAAACGGAGGTCCTTTTGTTTCTACGACAACAACTTGAGCATAAACTTCGCAGACACTCTGTGCATGTTACAATCATCACGCAAAATTGCATGTGCGGAATCTTTACTCACTCCAATCTCTTGGGCGATCTCCCGCACGGTTGAACGACGATCTTCCATCACCAAATTTCGCACCCTCTCAACAACAGCTGCATTCCGAGCAGTTTGGGGCCTGCCAGAACGCTGGTCACTCTGCGCTGATGTACGGCCATTTTTGAACAAGCTTTTGACGAAATTTGATGCATTACCTTTGCTCAACACGTTCAGTCATCTTGAGAGAATCGGTAATCCGACGAACACGTTGTGTAGCACCTCACTCAGCGACCGACAGACAGCGACTCACGCACAGGAAGGCGGTGATAAAACTCACACATTCGCATGAAAGGATCTTCCTTCACTGTGTAGAGTGGCGTCGCCCTATCGTCTCTATTTCGCACGAAAAAATAAAGGTCTTATACTTTTTAGAAATGCCTCGTATTATATTAGTTGCTGTAGATGTTAATCCGTTGAAACTCCAGTGTTTATAAAAAGTGTTCAATAACAAGTAGAGTTGTTTTTTAGTATAAATTTTTATTTATATAAACACTGTTGGTTACATATGTGCATACATGTTTCGGTTGTATTCTTCATAAAGAGTCAACCTCTTCAGACCAAAACGAGGAACTGAAATAAGATTTTTTTAAATCTTTCTTTTATTAGTATATTTTCTAGGTCAAGCTTAGTATCAAATTTCGTTTTTTACTCGTTGACATTTTCGATTCGTTCCTATTTCTTTATTTTTTAATCATTGTTTGGCCTGACTAGCGATTATGACCCTTTCCTATCTTTTTTCTTACTTTTATCTTTTCTCACCTACTTGAAATACATTTTTCATCAACTATGGAGATCTTAGTTGCTGGTTGAATTCAACACATAAAGTCATAACTTTCCTACACATATGCTTGGCCTTTTGGCTAAGATCGAAGTGTAGTATCTGTTCTCAGTTGCGACACTTTTATTTTACCTTAAGTCCAGTGATCAGCTACCGGGCCTTTGGCCAGGTCTAAAGCTTTTTATTATTGACCAAGCCCCCTTTTGGGGCTTTTTGTCACTTTCTTCTCCCCCTCTTGGGGATTTTCCTTCTTCTTTTTTCGCCCCTCTTGGGCAATATTAATTGTTTACTGTTTCTCTTTTTTTCAGCGTTCTACTGAGGTGCGCACTTAAGCAGCTGGCAGGTGTTCGGGGAGACCCACGAACCGATCTCACGGTCGGTGACGGTCTCCTCGGCTCCGAATCGGCGGGTGTTGTGCCTCAGTAGGATCGGATTATGATGGAAGTCACCCGGGCTTCACAAACCGGAGTTGTCACCGGGGCTGACAACAACCAGGGTGTGACCTGATAGTGGCAGTGAAGGAGGGTTGAACACCCGAGTGCACCCCAGTTGAGATGGAGGGGGGTTGCACACCCGAGTGCGCCCAAGTTGTGGAGGAGACTGTCGCACCGAGCGACAATCCAGTTGCGGAGGGGACTGTCGCACCGAGCGGCACTCCAGTCTTGGCGGGGAGCACACCCGAGTGCGCCCAAGTTGTGGAGGGGACTGTCGCACCGAGCGACAATCCAGTTGTGGAGGGGACTGTCGCACCGAGCGATAATCCAGTTGTGGCGAGGACTGCCGCACCGAGTTGGGGGAGAGCACACCCGAGTGCTTTCCAGTATCTATATGGGATATGCCCATGTCGGGGGTTAGCACACCCGAGTGCGCCCAAGTTCGTGCAGTTGCAAGGGTTGCCGCAGCAGCCAGTAGCTCATGTGAGCTTAGTTTCGGGGATTTTAACCATCCCGTCGGCACTAGTCTCCCGAGAAATATCCCTTTTGATTTCGAGAGACGCAATCGTAGGGGCAATAAGGCGCAGGCTCTTAAAAAAGCCAGTCCCTAGACTTAGAGATAGCCCAAAAATTATATAGGCCAGGGTTGTTTCTTGGGTGCTCCTCAGGTGATTCGTCTTCGGAAGAAGAAAGTCAAGTAACAGGAAAAGCAAGAAAGGGGACCTTAAAAGCACCACCGGATGCGTGGCCTGCTCTGACTAGCTCTAGTTCCCAGATCCCAGCAGGGCAGAAGACCTCAACCATAAATGCTCCTCAGGTCCAAAGAAAAATAACAAAATGGGGGCCCCAGAACCAGAAGACCCCAGAGCATTATAAAGAACTCTTCAGGGACAAATATAAAGACCTTACGGAGGGAAATAAAATCAAACTCATCCCCGGTACCCTGGAGGGTGTCAGAGCTAGAATAGTGACTCTGGTGACCACAGACATCAAGTTAAACGGGGCTCACTGGGGTCCCTAAAGATCGAATGTATCAGATGCTGGGGGACTTAAATATACCAGCCACATATATCCTGAAAAAATCATATGCAGCATGGGATATTCTGCTCCCTACCCCGGAACAGGCAGAGAAAGTATCAAGAAATGATATCTTGTGGAAAGGGCTGAGGATCAAAACTGAGTACCTGGAGAAAAGGCGGACGACTGTTAAGATACTTGGCGTCCCATTTGCATTGGCGCAGATCATCTGGGTGTCATTATGTCTCAATATGGAGATGTAGAGGCGGTTCTTCCGGTCCGTGGCCTCCGAAATATTCTCACGGGGGAATATATCTTTAAAATGAGGCTGAATTACGCCAGTTTCCTCGCGATACCAGCGCAACTCCGATGTGAAGCGTGGACAATGTCGCTAATCGTCGAGGGAAAGAAACCACATTGCTGGCAATGCCTGACGCCGGGGCATATGGCGAAAGATTGCCCCAAAAGGATCGCAGCGAAATCCTCGGCGTCTGGGCCTTCAACATCCAAAACAGTGCCAGCAAAAATCAAAGTGGCAACTGAAATAGAAGTTGTAGCCACAACTAAAGTGCCGACTTCAACGGAAGGAACAACGGATGAAAACCCCACGCCAACATCTGAGGAAACAACTAAGGAAGCTCCCTCGGGTTGGAACAAAGTGGTTTCTAAAAAGAGTGATAGGGTCAAAGTTAGTCATAACCTAGCCCAACCCGAAATGACGCCAACACCGGCAGTCAAGAGAAAACTTTCGGAGCACTCTTCAGAATCGGAGGAAGACCAAATAGAGGAGGAGAGAATGGCAGTGGAAAGTGTCGAGGAGCCTAAAAAGGACCCGAAAGCGAAAAAGAAAAAAGAGGCCCTAAACGAGGAAGAGAAAGAAAAGATGGAATAAGGCTCAGTAGATCCTGACACTAGGAATGCCCAACCTGCAACTCTCCAACCTCCAACACCCACAGTATTGGTTGAGGAGAGTACCCCTCCCCTTTCTAACAACCCTTGTGAGGGAGCATCTCCAGAAAAGGAGAAAATTACGGAGAAACCTGTGGCAGAAGCAGCTCCAGAGAAGCAGGTAGAAGTCAACGAGGAGGTGAAACCCACAACTTCTACTCAGCTGTGATGGGGGCGTTACAGAGGGTGAGATCATTACTGCGTTGAAGCAGGTCGGCTTGAACAAATCTCCAGGACTCGATGGTCTGTCATACGAAGTTTACTTGAGGCTGTCGCCCATGTTTGTTCCTCTTCCGAAGGATGTGTTTAACCACTGTTTTGCTCAGGGCTCGAGCCCTGGGCAGGTTACCAAAGGAGTGGTCACATTGTTGAAGAAGGGGGTCCAACGTGGAGTGGGGGATTTCGATAGTTATAGGCCCATAACTCTGCTAAACACAGAATTAAAGATTTTGGCCCGTGTTCTTGCGAATCGTTTGCAGATTGTTATCGCTGACTTGATCGAGCCTGAGCAGAACTATGCTGTGAAGGGGAGGTTAATTCAAAACAATTTGCATCTGGTTCGTACGATCCTAGAGGGTATAGAAGACGACACTGAAGCCGCGCTGATCAATTTAGATCAGTCCAAGGCTTTCGATAGGGTCGACCATGGTTTCTTGGAATCTGTTCTAGAGGCTGCCGGTTTTAATCCGGACTTCCGCAAGTGGGTCTCTATTCTGTATCGTCTGCCGACGGTAGCGGTGCAGGTAAACGGTAGGCTTTCGGAGTCGTTCGTGGTTTCTCGTTCGGTGCGTCAGGGTTGTCCGCTGTCGCCCCTGCTTTATGTCCTGGCATTGGAGCCCTTCCTTCGCAAATTAAGGAACGGGACGGCTACACCAGTCCTGCGCGGAATCGCTATCCCTCCTCACTATGCGCGAGTCAGGGTTTCCGCGTATGCCGATGATGTCACCGTTTTTGTGTCCAGCCGTGAAGACATAGAAGCGGTGACTAAGGCGCTCGCTCGGTACGAAGAAGTAACAGGGGCCATTGTCAACCGCAACAAGTCCAACGGCCTGCGGTTGGCTGCCTGGAGCGGAGAGACCGCACTCCCAGGTGATTTCAGCTGGAGCGATGGCCCTGTTCGGATCCTTGGCGTTTGGTTCGGACCGGGTCTCCAGTTGTAAAAGAATTGGTCGGAAGTACAGGCAAAGGTCGAATCGTCTGTGAGGGCTTGGATTCGAAGGAAACTTTCCTTGAAGGAGAGAGCGGAGGCGTGCGCCACTTACGTCTTTCCTCTAATCCTTTAGCGGCTGTCTGTACTCCCTCTGCCTGCGGACCGCCTTCTTGCTTTCATGCGCTTGCGCTTTTCACTTCTGTGGAAGGGGCGGTAAGCATACGTCCGCAGACAGGTTTGTACGCAACGTCCGTGCGATAGAGGCTTGGGGATGCCTGACTTGGCAAGTCATAGACATGCCGAGAGACTGGCTTTCCTGAGTCGTACTTTGACGGAGGACGCTCCGTGGGTCCCTGCGGTTGAGAGCGCCTTTCCCAACCTCATACCCGACCACTCGGTCGAAGGTCGACGTAGACCGAGAGGGGAGTCCATGTTCGTCGCTGAATGCCGAGCCGCGCTTAAATCGTTGCCGGGGTCCAGTGACCTTGCCCGGTCTAGGAAGAGACTATATCGGGATTTAGTGGAGGGGTCCGCTTCGGATCCGCTTGGGAGGCGGCTTGGATTGTCGAGTGAGGAGGCTCGCTCCCAGTGGAGTAGGGCGCCAGACCAGAGTTATCTCAACAATTCTGAGTATTCTCTGACCTGGCGACTGGTTCGAAATGCACTGCCCCTCTATGGCAAATTACGCAGGGATGGCATAAGGGGCGTTCCCTTATGCCCGCGCTGTGAGGACAATGAGGAAGAAACGGCCGAACACACCTTCTTCACTTGCAGCAAAGTTCGTCGTCTCTGGGAGTATGTCAGAGAGGTAACGGCTCGCATCGACGCCGAGCAGCCGATGGTACTTGATGTAGCATACGTCATCAACAACGTAGCACCGCCATGGTCTAGGGAGAAAAGAATGGTTTTTCTGGCGATCCTAGCCACAGCGAGGTTAGTGACGTGGGTTGCACGTCTAGATGAGGTTCATGGGGTTGGGTCTGTTTCGGATCATGATCTGGTTGTTTACTTTAAGCATCAGCTTAAAGTGAAAATCAGATGCGATTGGAAACGACTACATCGCATGGAGTTCAATAGAAGATGGGTGCGCAACACTAGTTTGTGCATCCGACGAGGGTCCAGGTTTGAATACGTTTTCCCGCCTTAGCATGGCGCACACGGTACTGGGTCCTACGGAACCCAGCCCAGTATAAAACAAAATGTTTTTTATTTGCCTAGTCGAATCATAAGCTTGTAGGAATAAATGATGTCCTGTTCCGATTTTGTTTTTGCCGGCACTAGAGAGCTTTCAAAGATGCCCACTCCACATATTTATTTTGTCCCCGGCTGATGAAACCCTTGGCAATATTATCTTGGAAGACGCCATCCATTCCCGTACCCAGATCCCGATTAATTTATTTTCAGAACGCCTCACTTTATTCCCTCTCCCAATTAGGGGTCGACCTGCTTGTTTTCGGCCTCGAGCCGGAAAACAGTGGGTGGTCCAAACTTAGCAAGAGGGTAGGGAGGGTCCTACTAACCACCCCTTATCATTTTATTTGGTTCTTTATTTTTCTTTCTTTTTGGGGGTTTGTAATGTGTATCCTACTCCCACGTTATTTCATGTTTTAATGTTTCATTTTGGGGATATTTTAAGTAGGGTTAAGCCATAGAGTGACTGCGAATTTTTTAGTGCAAATGTCTAGCTTAGGGTAGATTAGGTTTTTTGTCATTGTGCATTGTTTTTGCTTTTTGTCAAATAAAAAATGTCTTTGTTTTGAAATAAAAAATGTCAAACTGTTGTTTTAAATGTCACAATGACCCCCCGACCCCCACCTCCCCCTTCTACAGTAGGCTTTTATGCCTAAGGTGGTATGCA
>OY744522.1:56346587-56636587 GCA_963556195.1 Sepiola atlantica | reverse complement strand
ATAGACAAATAGGCATATAAATGTGTTCATTAACCTACGCATACGTACACACGAAATAGATATAAAAATATACAACTTTTACACCTGTATAAACATACCTATACATACGCATATATCTGGATCCAATTATACACATACACGCATGTATACATATATACACATATGCATATACACACAAATATATATACATACATATAAACATATAAACACACACACATACTAATACATGAACACATAAATACATACATCACTACATATGTATATATATAGATACCGTTATATATACATATATAACATACATAAACCATACATACATGTATATACATATATACCATTACAGATACATGTACATATACATACACATATTACATAAATATACATAAAATCATTATATACACGCAAACAACGTACACACACATACACATGTGTATACAGACATGTGTATGCATGCACACAAACACGTAGACATGTACACAAACATCGATATTTCTATAATTAAAACTTGTATCATTCATTATTGCTCCTATCTATCTCAGTTCAATTTGCTTACATATATATATATATATATATATATATATATATATATATATATATATATAGTAAGCAATGAAAATATATATGGCAATCAAGCTACACAGACTAAAATTATATTTTATGTGGATACATGAAGTACTAATATATATATATATATATATATATATATATATATATATATATATATATATATATATATATATATATATATTATCCTCTTTGAACTTGCAGATGGAATAATATATGGTGGCTTAATGGGAGGTATTGTCTACATTATTGACTGTATATATATAGTTTTTTAAAAATACTGACATCTGAAGCTTTTTCTTAAATGATTTCTTTTTGGGATGCTGTAAAGAGCGCTGATAAAGAGACTATTCGAAGTTATCAACAGTATAACACAAAATATTATTTAATTGTCTTGGAAACGATCGCACGCCAAATAATTGTTGCGTTCTAATTCTCAGACTTGATATAAATAGTGTTCTAATTATATATATATATATATTTTTTTTTTTTTATCTATATATATATATATATATATATATATATATATATATATATATATATATATATACATATATATATATTATCGATCCACAGCAGTTAAAAGCTGAGATCTCATCAGGCACAATTATGATTTGATCCTTTTCTTAGATGGTATTTGGGAATAATGAAATGGGGGGGGACGAAAGAAAGGAAAGAAAAAGAGAAAAGTTTTAATTTTGAAAGCCACATGGTCAGATTTGAGACCGTTCAAATGAAACAAAATATACTTGTTACCTGATTACTATATATATATATATATATATATATATATATATATATATATATATATATATATATATATATTGTACGCTTTATTTCAGTGACCAAGTTTTTATTCATTTTTTCTTCCCAAAATCGAAAAGATTCGTTGTTATATAACAATTATTTCGCGCATACACAAACAACTGGGAATAGACACGTATTTCGAGGATCTTTCATTAATGCAGCTCATCAGAAGTCCAAGGATCGTTCCTAGAAAAAACTCAGAAACAGAAATACACAACAAAAAAACACTAAAGAAGCAACTTATATTGAACTGTTTTTTTTAGGAAGCAAGGATTTTGTTCCTCGTTGTCAGTCGGCCATCTTTTTTTATATAATACAGAGTTGTAGAAAGTACGTATAATATTACTCACAAGTCATGTGGGAGTATTTAATTGGTCCCCCGATTTATAAAATCGGGGGACTTATGTTTTGAGGCATGTCCGTCCGTCCGGATTTTTCTCCGCAACCATCCATTGAATTTCTTTGAAATTTTGCATGAAGTTGTAACTTTGGTCAGGTTAGAAAGTGATATTCTCCGATTTTTAAAAAAATTTGGTTAGCCCCCCCCCCCCTCCCAGGGTGTCAAAAGGCCCCGAAATGGCAAAAAATGACATTTTTTGCCCCATAACTTTTCATCCATCCATTCAATTTCTCTGGAACTTGGCCATAATGTGGAGGCAATTGTTCCTAATAGAAAATAAGTATCGCTGACCTTCGAAAAACTCTGGTTCGTGCCCCCAGGGGGGGGGGGGTCAAAAGCCCCCAAAATGGCAAAAAAATGACCCTTTTTCTCTCATAACGGTTGATCCATCCATTCAATTTTTCTGAAACTTGGCCAAAATGTAGAGGCAATTGTTCCGGATATAAAATGAGCATCCTTGACCTCAGAAACATTCTGGTTCGCGCCCCCGGGGGTCAAAGGGGGGTCAAAAGTGTCCCAAATTGCCCAAATTTATTGCATTTTACACTCGCCACATCGAGTCACATACAGAGGGGGACCACGCACGTGCGGCTTGTTATTAATAAAGTCTGTTGAGAAAATATTTTGTATATATATAAAAAGGCATGTACACAATTATCGCTAAGTTAAAGTGATACATGAAGTTATTTTAAACATAGATATGAAAGTAAGAAATTAAAAGTATGCCTTAATATATCTTTGAAGCTAGTACTTAATAAAGTCATAGGTGATTATAATATCAGTTCCGTTGAACCATCTAATTAATACAGATTATTTATTAGGAAGGTAATTAAATAAAATAAAATTAAAATGCAGAATTAAATTTAAGTTAAAAATGATCTTTGAAAATTTGGTTGATCGAAAAAACTATCTTTTTCAAATATTTTTTTCCGGTCAACCAAAAGACGCCAGGTAAGAACAGTCAGTTATAAAATGACATTAACAATTAATAGTTATCTAAACATGTGTAAAGCGGTAGGTTTAGTGGGGTGCATAGTTGCGATGCATGCAGACGATGGACCTGTGGTGAAAGAAATATTTAGCTAAGAGAAGAGAGACCACCCGAGAAATGGGGTGACCTTTGAAATAATAATGTCTTCTTGGAATGAGGTTCTATGCTGTGACTATAACCCACTTGAGATTTTTCGAATGTAATCTTCATACCAGATGATGGATATTATGGTCAGTCAGTTTTTTTTCTGTCCATAGATTAACAGCTGATAATCTCGAATGGTCTCTCAGTGTGGTCAAAGTGATTATATATATATATATATATATATATATATATATATATATATATATATATATATATATATATTCCAGCAGAAGGGCAGAAAATATCAATTGGATTTTCCGCGGTTCTCAGAGACAGATAACGTATCTCAAAATAAAATATCGTTACTTGTTTTAAACTTGGGTTTGGTTTTGTTTGGAGGGAGAATCCTTTTATTACAGCAGTGATAAAGACCACATGATTGATACTGCGATCGGTGCGGGAATAGAGACGTAGACAACAAGCGGACAACCATGGCCTGTACAATGAACGCGGACGGACGCACGTTCACATCTGGTGCTGTAACCATCGGATCCACTCTTCAGAATAGTAGAGATGCTAGAGGCACACACGGGAGTTCACATCTAGTGTCCAAAGGATCAGGATCGACTCTGCAGAACGCAACAACCGCTAGATGCAGAGTCCCAGAATTAATCAAGGGAGATGACAACGTATGACACCGTCAAACAAAAAACGAAACAAACCAGAAGAAAAAAACAGCTGAGACGTTACCGGAAAAATGTCGAAAATAATTCAGTTTTCTTCTGTTCATCTTTGTTTTTCATTTTGTCTTGTTTTCCTCTGGGTTCTCTTCTTCTTCTTCTTCTTCTTCTTCTTTCGTGTGAATCAGATGATTCTGGTGTTGGCATTAGTTTCCCCGATGTTTTTCTAGTTAGAAATTTTTCTGGAAAGACATCGGGTACTTATGGGAAGGACCACGAGAAGGTTGCCAACATCCCTAAAGGAAAGTGGTATTTTGGAACCGACTGGATTCGAACTTGGAACACCCAGGTCTTCAGTCCGTGTCGTTATCCACTTAACCACTGTCACCTCCCTGGGTTCTGTTTTGGTTTTGGAACGGCCTCCTCCTTTGTTATCGTATTATAGATTAGGGATATGAATAGAAATACAAACCCCGCCAAGGCAATAATGAAAGTCGAGCTGAATAGTATTTCGATCGCCAGGACAGAGAGTGTTATGTCCTTGATACAGGCTAGCTCTGTTGTAAACGTAGTTTGCGGGGGGGGGGGACTAAATAGATGGAATTATTTAGATGAGATTTTTTTTTTTAATTTGAATTTACTTTGCTTCAGAATTATTTAGATGAGGATTGATAATTTGTATTATTTGGATTATTCCAACTACTTTTCTCATCTTCATTGTTATTCTCACAACGTTTTGGCCGATGTAACCTCCGACCTTCTACAGGTGCCTCTTGTTTAACTCGGAAATCTTTATGTCGAACTCTGGAATTTGTACGGAATTTTTAATCCACGGGATTATCTTGCTCTCGTTCCGCCAGAGTAAGAGTTTTAAGTAATTCGTAATTGTATTCTTAGTATCGGCCGCATTGAGGATTGAACTTTCAAACTTCCAGAATACTCTCACTTAAAACTGATTATTACCTAGCACTTATATCCGTTACGCCCGCAAGGTTAGAATCAATGATAAAAGCAGTGGTGATTTTTTGTTTTTGTTTTGTTTTTAATTGTGTGTGTGGGTTTGACTTTTTTATATATTAATAGGATGAAATAATTTGTGTGGTATTAAAAATGCATATGATAGTTGTTCTATGAAAAGGTAGGGCAGTTAAAATCAGTAGTAGGAGCAGTGGCCGTGTGGTATTTATTTTTTTAAATTACAGGCGTGTGTGTGAGACTCTTGGCCAAGTGTAGTGTCGAACTCGGGAATCTTTCTAGACGGAATTTTGAACCGAACCCTTTATTAAATCTTCGGGGGTAGTATGCACTCGTTCCAATTTTCAGTTATTCGCAATTCTTTGTATGCATCTTTGTATCGCCCACACTGAGGATTGAACCTTCAAGCTTCAGATGACTGTCACTTAGAACTGAATTTTACTTAGTACTACTTGCGGACAATTCTAGTATGAATTTTGGAAGCCTTAAACCTATTCTTGTTTTTGATCTAACTACTTATCACTATAGGTCGCTACTTATCTATTATTTATAATTATAGGTTCCCATATTGTATTGAATTCTATACTAGGTTCCGTTCGAAATTCCGTCCAGATTTCCGAGTTCGACAGAAAGAGTCCCGAGTTCGACAAGGTACACCTGAAGAAGGTTGCATCGGTCGAAACGTTGTGATAAAAATACTCAAGATGAGAACAGTAGTCCGAAGGCACCAAATTCTACAAATTATCAAAAATTCCGAAACATAAGGATTGATAAATATGAATTTTGCGATTTAGTTGGTAATGATATTACATTAAGAATACATCACTTATTCACATGCATTATTTGAAATGGAAGTGAAGTTTGGGAAGGAAACCTTTGTTAAGATTTGTTTTGTTGAGATTATAAATGGAAAGACCGTTTAAGAAAACAAAAGTAAATTAATGGGATTTAACCAGAGAGATTTTATGGTTTAAGAAATTCGCGACCCTACATGAAAGGTTAACGCAAAAACTGAGAGGATGTATACACAATACACATATACCAAAATGGATGACCAAAAGAAAAACCATGTTAATACAAAAAGATGCTGAAAGGGGAACGATCCTATGCAACCTGTTTAACAATTATGTGAAAAATCCTAACAGCTCTACCACTCCCTTAACAATCGTGGACTACTTTCTGACTAACAAAAAGGATTCTGAAAAGGAAAAAGAGGGATGCACAACCTGTTATACATGGATCAAAATATCCTGAATTAAGTAAAAAGCAGGAAAAATAACATAGCCATGACTACAAGAAAACCTACGACAGAAACTTTCAAGCATGGATAATTGAATTCTTAAGAATCTATAAGATATCTGACAAGATTATATATATTATTAAAAAAATAATGGAAGCATGGAGACTGGAACTGACAACTGGGGGGAAACAACTGACTGAGATAAGAATACAGAGAGGCATGTTCCAAGGAGACTCAATCACAACTACTGCTTATCATAGACATGATGCCACTCAACTATATACTTAGAAAATGTGATGCCGGATACAGGTTTTCAGACACAGAACACAGAATAAACCATCCCATGTATATAGACGATCTGAAACTATTTGCAAAAGGCAAAAAGGAAGTGGAAAAGCTGATGAACACAACCAGAATATTCAGTCAGGACATTTTAATGGAATTCAGAATCGAAAAGTGCACACTGCTAGAGATGAAAAGGGAAATCTGGAGACATCGGAAGGCATGGAACTGGCCAACCAAGATAAGATAAGGGTGCTTGGCGAACATGATACCTACAAATATTTGGGAGTTCTGGAAGCAGACACCATCAAATCTATAGAAATGAAAGAGAAGATTGGAAAAGAATAACTGAGAAGAACAATGAAACTCTTAGAAACGAAACTATATCGTAGAAATCTTGTTAAAGAAATAAACGCCTGGGCAGAATCAATAAGATACTCTGGACCATCCATAGGCTGGATGAAAGAAGAACTTAGTCATCTTGACCAGAAGACGAGGAAACTAATGACCATGCACTTCACCTGAAAGATGATACTGACTGACTCTACGTGAAAAGACACGAAGAGGTAAGAGGATTGGTAAGTATAGAAGACTGTGTAGAAGACAGAAAAAAGATTGGGAAAAATACATAACCCAGAACACAGAAAGGCTGATCAGCGCAGGATAGGATACAGTTAAAATTAACAATACAGGAAGCAAACTGGCCGTGAAAAAGCCGAAGCCATTAAGAACATGCCATCGACCAACCACGTCAGTAATCGTCGGGCATTTTTAGACCTAGCTAACTACTACAGCATCCACATCCTCAAAATATATGACCCTGTTCAACAACCTGGTAAAAAAGGGGAGTGAAATAGAATTGGTCAAAAGAGTACGAAGAAGCTTTTCAGGAGATCAAAAGTTGTTTGTTACCAGATCTACCACTAGCTCATTTTGACGCTGAACGAAAAATAATCGCGGCATCTGATGCTAGTAATTATGGGATTGGAGCAGTGATTCTTCGTAAATTTAAAGATGGGACCATAGCCGATGTTTCTAAAACTTTACTTCTAGTGGAAAGAAACTATAGCCAGATTGAAAAGGAGAGCTTGGCCATAATCTATGTATAAAAATTCACAAACGGATCATCGACCCTTACTAAGAATTTCCAGATTTAAGAAGAATATTCCTACCTACACATCTAACAGGCTAACAGGCTACATTGTTGGCGGATAATTTTATTAAATCATAATTTCAAAATGGAATTTCTACTCTGAAAGAAACTTGGATGGCCTATCTAGACTAATCCTAAAATTTGCAGAGCCTTTATAAGCTAATAGCTGCCTTAAGGGGAGAAAAAGAACTATCAGTATTACTATGTAATACTATCGGTGACTTTGGAAGATATCAAGAGAGAAGCAGAAAAAGACGAATTCTATTAGAAAAAGTATGTCCTAATGAAAAATATCGAAAGGATCTAAAATATCACCGTTTTCGGTATGCGATAAATTACTATTATACTAGGAATGCTTTTTTCTACTACAGCAGAAAATTTTGAATGAATTTCATTTCGGTCATCCGGGTATTTCAAGGGTTAACAATTTAATGCATAGCTATACGTATTGGCATATGGACTAGGATATCTAAAAAAATTGAAAGTGTGTAGAGCTTGCCAAATTTCAGTAAATGCACAACTGGAAAAATTACAACCATAGTCAAAATCAGACGTTCTGTCGACGAGACTACATATTGATTATGCTGGACACTTAATCGGGCACTACTACCTTATAGTTATGGACAGCTACACCAAGTGACCGAAAATTTAAAAATGTAAACACCAATTATCCATAACTAAAATAAATCTGCTAAACGAACTTTTTATTTGCTTCGGTGTACCTACAACAATAGTAAGCAACAATGAGATGTTGGGAATTTAAAACTTTCCACACATCTCTGTCTATTGACTACACTCCGACTTCACCTTATCAACCCAGATCCAACGGTCAAGCAGAAAGATTTGTGGATAGTTTTGAAAGAGCTTTAAAGAAGGATTACTGCTTTGACATAGATGAGAGTACCATTCAGAAATGTTTATAGCTGTAAAAAAACGATTTTAATCTAGTTTCAGACATGTCACCAGGAAAATTCGCTCAGTTGTTGACAGGTTGTTGCCGAGCACAATAAAGAAAAACATAAGAAAAGAAAACTGTGCAACCAAATCTTTAAAACCCGGAATAAAAATTGTCTTCAAAAATTATAGAAGTGTAAAGGATTTCTGAGAAGATGAGACAGTTACAAGAAGACTTTGCAGGGTTACCTATATGTTGAAATGTAAACGATTTGAACATAAGTGACACTTAAAACAATTAAGACCCAGACATACATAAGAAATGCATGGGTAAATGCCGTTGGAAGTGCTGTATGGTGTGTTCAATGTGCCAGTTCCTTTAACCCCAACAATGCAGGAAGTAACAGTACTCAAAACCAGCCAATGAGCAAATAAGTGAGTCGGTCGTGTCCTGATCCAAAAAAGGAAAGATAGCAAGCAAAATTACATGGGAAATTATTTCAGGGCGGGTTAGGTAATAGAATATCCCACACGCAGTTTCTCCTATATGGACTTACTATATAGTGAGAGTGAGCCTCTGGCATTAGTAATATTTTACTAATATCTGTCAACTCGTTGTACCCTCTATTGCAATAAACCTTTCTTTTTATACTAACATGTTTCCTGTTCTTTCCACTCGGTAACAACATTGTCTGTTGTACCACTTTATCAAGGGTGAAACATATTTCAATCCACGTTTATATTTTATCACGTTGTTATATTTTTTCTTCTCAAAAATAAATTGGTCCTTAAAGTGCAGTGGTGATAAAGCCCCACTTTGGGAGTTTGGGAGATTTTGCAACAACTTCAAAGAACAAAACAAATTTAATTAGATTTTAGGATGAATTTCAAAATATAAAAGCCCATCATCGCAAATGTAAATAGATATACATAGATGAATCTAAAGACTCAGATAGAGTCGGGTGCACTGCTATCGTAAACAATGCAAAAATGCAGCAGCGATTACCTGACAAAGCATCAATATTCAGCATAGAAGCCTCAGCCATACACCTAGCTTTGGAAACAATAGAAAATAGCAAGACTGATAAATTCACCATTTTTTGCCGATTAAAATATACGCGCATAAAATAAAAGTCTATATCTTAGATTAAACGCACCCATTAATGATTGTCAATTTTACACACTAAACAGTTCAATGTGCCGATTAAAAAACGTGTCAGCATTATGAATTAAAATAATTTTAAGTTAGAGGTGTATTTGTCCTTCGCCCTTATTTCCTACTCAATTCTTTTCCGGGGCACCAATCTTTTTAGCCAACTCCATTTGGACGCACTTTATTCGTTTTTCAATGCTGTGGGTATTGATAGGATATCAGTACTCACAGCATTTAAAAACAAGAATATGGATAACTCCCTAATCAATAAACTGTTATACAAAATCAATTTTATCTATTATAAGAAACATGCTTAAATTATATTCTGCTGGATATCAAGCCATATCAACATCCATAGAAACGAAAGAGTTAAAGCAACAAAAGAATCATTTCTAACGCAAAGATTCCATACACTGATAAACAACGCCATTAAAAATGGCAACAATCTTGGAATGAATGCCAAAGTAACAAATTGCAGAGGATTTCATCAAATATCGACGAATATCACCCAGACTACAAAAAGCTACATAAAGACTCCGCACAGGACATACACATATTACTCACAAACATTTATTAAAAAATGAAGAATCCCTATACCAAGAACCATATACACTTAAACATATACTTATGGAGTGCCATGATCTCCAACAAAGATGAAGAAAATACTATAATTCAAATAACCTGAAGGACCTGTTCGAAAATACTAACCCGAACCACATCGTAAACTTCATTCAAGAAATTGGATCCTTAAAAATAAATAATAATTTCAAATTATTTCTTCAAGAAAAAAATATATCTATGAAAACCATATATCTATACTATGGAAAATATTTAGAGTCATCTGGAGGAAAGTCAAGATTGTGGAGCAGTGGAGATTCGCAGAAGGGGTATGAATCCCGAAGGAAGAATCGTCAGAGATGCTGGACCAATTCTGTATTATTTCCTTGCTTAATACCGAAAGCAAGATCTTTCTAAACACCTTTCGAATTTAATTCTCAAAATAGGCATGTTGATACACCGTCCAGAAAGGTTGCATTGAGCATATGGCGGTCCTAACACAACTCTTAAGAGATGCAAACAAAAGCAATGGAGACCTGACAGTTAAATCTTACAAATGCCTACAGATCCATATCACACAAACTGGTAGAAGAAGCCCTAAAGAGACATCACGTGCCTTCAACAGTATGCGAACTAATAACCAACTACTATGAAGAATGCCGGATGAGAGTAGCGTCAGAATGGCCGAAACTGGAAAAGAGCATCATTACGGGTTGGACATTGTCTGCAGCCCTCTTTATGGTCATGAATATGCTGGTTAAGGCAGCTACGGTGAAATGCTGGGGCTCATTGTCCAAATCAGGTACACGTCAACTCCCAATAAGAGCTTAAATGAACGACTTAATCGTGACAACGACATCACTCACAAGAGGTTTTGAAGGGGCTTGAAGAGAATATGACATGGACCAGTATGAATTTCAAGCCAGTAAAGTTGAGGTCTCTAGTACTGAAGAAAGGAAGGTCGCAGAGAAAGTCTGATTTATGATCACAAAGGAAACAATGCTTACCCTAAGTGAAAATCCTGTTAAGAGCTTGGGCAAGACTTTCAACAGTAGTTTCAAGGACACAGTCGCAATCCAGCTGACTATTAAGGACCTTGAGGAGTGTTTGACCATAATAGATGAATTGGGATTGTCAAGGCGTTTCAAGGTATGAGAAAAGAAAGGAAAGAAAAACACTAACTCATCCAGAATGAAGTGCGCGCGGGCGCAGAAGAAGCACGTTACTGTAAAGTCTTGGAACCTGAACGAAATGGAAGAATGTCGAGAGGAAAGGAATTACCTGGTCAGAGTGGTAGCGGTAAGATTTCAGCGAGGTTTATTTCCCTATTTATTCTGTGTATGATGTCCTGCCGAGTCCAACCAAACTTGCACATATGGAGGAAGAGCGAGACATCTAATTGCAAACTATGCGCAAAGAATGGATCTTTACATCACATCTTAAGCAGTTGCCAGAAAGCTTTGGGTGATACTTAGTACTATTGGCGACACGATAAGGTCCTAAAAATAATCACCAACGAGGTGACGAAAGCAGTAAACGTTAGTAAACATCAGCCTAGGAATACATTTTGGAATAATTTCATTAAATAATGGGATCGGTAGGTCTAATAATTAACGTTAATATTGTCCCCAATGACAGAAATAGGCATGTTGTGTACGAATAGTTAGTAAATAATTTATTGGTTTATAAGTTTTTCGATATTAGTATTAATGCGAGAAGGATTATTTTTTCTAATAGGTAATGTTTTATTTTCTAGTTCCGTACAAAAGTAAATAATTTGTGAACGAAGAATCAATCGTGCAGCTGACTTATGAAGTTTATTTTTCTCGTAAATAGAATACAGCAAATTACATAGGATCAGTTGTTCGATTGACCTGCTTCAAAAGTAACAATTAGATTTATTGGGTAGTTCAGAAAGAAAAAAAAAGTAAAAACCAACTTATCCGAATGCGAACCTAGGGATAAACAAAGTCGAAACAAGGAAAAGTGAAGGAAGGTATTATATGGGAACTGAGGAAGTAGGAATTATTCTCATTGGCTGCTGCCTGCTGACGTACCTATAAAAACGCTCGAAGATTGTCACTTACAAAAAATAGAACATTTTTGTAATGTCGACGTGCGTAGCTAAACGCTTTCAAGAAGACGATTTGACGAGTCTGTTGTTAAGTCAGGGTTGTTGTCTGAGCCGATATGATGCGGAACATGAAATTGGCAGTGAATACAGTTCATCACTGAAGACCACTGTTGATGCATCTACAAAATGTATTTTAGGATTTTCAACGAAACCAAAAACAAATAAAAACAAGCCGCGCGTGCGTGGTCCCTCTCTGTATGTGACTCGATGTGGCGAGTGTAAAATGCAATAAATTTGGGCAATTTGGGGCATTTTTGACCCCCATTGACCCCCTGGGGGCGCGAACCAGAATTTTTCTTAAGTCAAAGATGCTCATTTTATATCCAGAACAATTGCCTCTACATTTTGGCCAAGTTTCAGAAAAATTGAATGGATGGATCAAACGCTATGGGAGAAAAGGGTCATTTTTTGCCATTTTAGCGGCTTTTGACCCCCTGGGGGCGCGAACCAGATTTTTTTCCAAAGTCAGCGATACTTATTTTCTATTAGGAACAATTGCCTCCACATTTTGGCCAAGTTTCAGAGAAATTGAATTGATGGATGAAAAGTTATGGGGCAAAAAATGTCATTTTTTGCCATTTCGGGGCCTTTTGACCCCCTGAGGGGCTAACCAGATTTTTTTCAAAAATCGGAGAATGTCACTTTCTAACCTGACTAAAGTTACAACTTCATGCAAAATTTCAGAGAAATTCAATGGATAGTTGCAGAGAAAAATCCGGACGGACGGACGGACGGACATGCCTCAAAACATAAGTCCCCCGATTTTATAAATCGGGGGACCAATAATTATCTCACCTATAAGAATCCATTATACAACTTGTGTCGTCACTAAATGACACATTGATGTTTACATGCCGTAAAACAAAACAAAACAAAACAAAACATCCGAAATAAATAGAATGAGAATTAACTTCTTATTTTTCGTTTGTTTGCTCTCAATTACTTTGTGTTACATTTAATCTCACTGGGTCGTAACGATGTGTGTGTGTGTGTGTGTGTGTGTGTGTGTGTGTGTGTGTGTGTGTGTGTGTGTGTGTGTGTGTGTGTGTGTGTGTGTGTGTGTGTGTGTGTGTGGACATATCCTCTGTTTCCTTGGTTTCAGATTTATTAAACATTTTTTATATCACAAAGAAATTAATATATTATTTTAATTTTATAATTTGTTTATTCTTACTATAATATCATATAAGTTGACTCTAATGTCGCCAGATGACTTCAAGAGTCAATTCTTATGATGGCATTAACCACTCCCTCTTTCTTAAATGTTATCCCTATGGGGATTTTTTAACTACTGCCATAGTGGTTTTTCTAATGGACACTTATAATCACACTTATTATGTATAAGAAAACAATAAATACATTTCCAATGAGAAAGGAGAGGTAATGTCTGGAAGAATAGCATCGTCAGACCAAACAACTACAACACTTTCATCCTAGTGTGATACTATGGACTGCCCACCCAACCTTGCCAGCAGCCAAAAAAATATATAAAAATACATTAAAAACAGAAGAGATAGAATGCAGTTGCGGTTGTTTATGCATGGCTATGGGTTGCTTGGTTTTTTGTTTTTTTTTGCGTTTTTTCTCTTCTATGTGATGGGGGTTTACGCCCGTAGTTAATCTCGTTTTTGGATCGATTTTGTTCTACTTGCGCTGAATATAACATACCTTTGTGGGTGACTCCTCAACAAGCGGAGATGAGAGTGTGGACCGAGTGCGACAGAGCGGTGTGGAGACCTCTGCGGGGGCGTCAGGCCCTTGGTGCGGTTAGTAGGAACTCGGGGAGTGGTGGTGACATTTAGTTACGTTATGGGGAATGTAAGCTGAGGAGGGAGATTGGTTGAAAAATCACAATATCCATCCGCATAGAGAGTTAGGGTTAGGGTCTCCCAAACGTACAGAGAGGCGGCGCTCATTTACCTCCCAGCCCCCAGTTGACAGGTAGAAAAGGACACAGAGTAGGATTACTAGAAATTTAAAAGTTTACGAAAGAGGTATTACGTAATATGTGATTTGTTAAGGAATCTCACAAGATTTCAAACAGTTCAATGGGCCCGTGGACTGATGATGCATTGTGTATTGATAAAGGAGTGGTAGTTAAGGAATACTAAATTGAAGAATTCTGCATTGAAGTCATGGTGATTTGGTCAGAGGATTTGGTGAAACACGAGACATATTGCTGTGGGATGCTGGGAAAAGAGGCACACGGAGAACTCGAATGTTAGATAGCGCTGCAGTGAAACCCTGTGATTCTATGACCCAATGGCGGGAGGAGAATTGAAAACTCTGTGTTTATGAATCGCAAGTAGAGAAGGATGTGTGAGATAGTATTCGGAAAGTGGATAAATGCGTAGAAGACTGGTGAAAAGGTTAATGGTTGGGGACTGTATAATTAGGTTAGGAATGAAGTTAGCTTAATTGGTTGCTGTTATGGCTGTTAGTTGGGATAAGTTAGGAATCTTATTGTTTTAATGTTGAGATGTTCTGGTCAACGGTGGTTCACGATAGATGTGGTGGGAAACTTAAGAAAAAAAGGGAGGAAAAGCAAAAGGGGTAAGCCGATAATTTGTGCAGAGGAGAGGGAAAGAGATAAACCTCTTCACTTTGTCTTAAAAAAGACAATCAAAATTAAAAAGAAAAGAGAATTATATGTTGTATATGTTGCATTTGTATTTGCTTCAGGGTGGGTCTGATTGTCGTCTGATTGTGGAAAATACAGAGATATTGTATTATTATTATATATATATAAAGAAAGAAAAGATGAAGATAAAAAATTGCATAAAATTACATGAAATTACCTAAAATTGATACAAATTTTATTACATCGAAAGTTCAGATGCAAGGAGTTACACTAATCCTTAATCCATGGATTTTCAAAGATAAAACTCTTCTCGTCAGAACTTTCGATGTAATAAAATTTGTATCAATTTTATGTAATTTTATATCTTCATCTTTCCTTCTTTAAATTGATTGCTCTACTCAACGTATTGAGCTTTACTTTATCACGATAGATCACTTTAACGATACTTCACTTATCGTTAATTCTATTATTATTATACATATATATATATATATATATATATATATATATATATATATATATATATATATGTTTGTACTTTTATTATGTGAGTCTGTGTTGTTTTTGCTTTGAACACAGCTTGTAAACCAGTGCACACGCCTTCGTCATCGCCAATACGTGAGACGACACGGCCAGAACAAAAAGATGAATGAGAAAGAAATTAATGGCACAAACGTTGGGGGTCGACGGTTGTTGGGGGCCGACCTGGTTATACACTAGTACGAAGGCTTTATAAAGAAAACGGTTTTCAAAAGTGTTTACTTACTGGCCTCCTCACAAGAGCAAAGTTAGACACAATTTCGGTTAATATGTGTTTGGGGGATACATCTCCCCCAGATAGGGCCTCAGTGTGAAGGGGATGTGTTGCACCAGGCAATACCTCAGTCCGTAGTTTTGTGTTGGGAGGAGGGTGCTGAGACAAACAATTCTCCATGTTTCATTATGGGTCCAGTGCTGAGTGCTGCCACTAATTTGAGGAAGGCCGCCAAGATTAGCCGTCCAGGTTCGAGTTAGCCATGTAATGAATTAGTTGAATAAATAGTAAAATGGACAAGTATAAGAAGACTGAGTAGGCTTTAAAAAATTTTATTCTACCAAGATCTACACAGGGACTGAATCTCTGCAAGAATGATGATCGTTTAAGAAAAAAGTGAACAAAGGGAAGTAATTCACTTCCAAAGAGCATAAAGGGAGATTGAAGAGTTCTTTTCTTTTTCATCACATTCTTTGCCACCCAGGAAAGTTCAAGGCCGTATGTTTGTCTTGAGAGGAAGGAACAAAACTCAATAGAAGTCTCCTTCAGCTCTGTTTCCCCAAAATAAGGAGCCCCATTAAAATAGGCCCCATTTGAAAAGACTAGCACTCCCCCAAGACACAACATGTTCACCTTCAGCTAACAAAGTTCCAGCAAAATATTTAGCCGCAGACAAGCTGCAACCGCAGCCGTCAACTTCCACAACAGTAAATAGAGAGCATCTAGTCCCTTCTTCAGAATCTGAAGGCGAATCCCAAAGAAGGGACGCCAATGACTCAACAGCTCAGTCACAGCAGAAGAGAAAATGATCAAATCAATAAAGAAAATGGGGGCTGAGTTCCACCCCTCTCCCGATGTCAGCATGACAAAAAACTTTGCCCAGCCCTCTGAACCCCAAACCCCAACCTCAACCCAGCCGAACAAACAACTCCACCCCAAAGCTCGTATAGTAGGATAACTGTTCTCTAAAAAACTGAAGATCATGAGTAACAGAACGATCTCTATTTAAGTTTATCCTTAAAGCTAACGTTTTCTCTTCATGATTGATGTGCTGTCTGAGGAGGCAGATTATGCCCAAACTCCTCAACACTCATCCTCATCCCAGGGGACTAAGCCCGTGTTTAACATTGAGTAGGTTCCGTAATCATAGTCTTGTATCTGCAGTAAAATAAAGTCGTGCAGTTCACATTCGGAGAGATACGTTGACCCTTGGAGCAGATGTACCTGCAATTCCCTAATCATAGAACCAGGTAAAGGTACCTGCAATGCACAGCTAGAGAGTTCTGCTAATTAATTTTGGCTAGTTTAAAGAAAGTATCTTACGAGGCCCTAAACTTCACTGCAAATAAACGTAAGGAAGAGCTTCATCACGGTTCAGATAGATACATTCGGAAAATAAAGAACCCCGGATGGGCGTACCTTTGTATCAACTCAGGAGCTTTGTAAGAGATTTTGGTAACACTTCCATGTGTGCTTAAGGTTTCCTGGCCAAGGGTTTGGCAGCTATTTGACTGACTCTCTCCGCATCAATGCAGCTGAATCAGTTGTGAATGCAGTGTTACAGAGTGTGAGGTCTTAGCTGCGTAGAAGCAAGTCGTCTGCAACAAATCACCAAGACTTTGTGGTCTGTTTTATAAATTGTGCTTGGGTGTGTCACACATGTTTATACTGCTTCTGACTGATGCATTCAATCATTTGTTTGATCAGGGATCTATTCCTAGTCAGATGACAAAATGTGTGATAACATTTCTGAAGAAACGGAACATGCATGGTTGGGAAGAACTAGATGATTACAGGCCCATAACTCTGCTAAACAGAGTTAAAGATTTGAGCCTGGATCCTATCGAACCGGTTGCTGGTTGTTGTTGGAGAATTGATCAAACCTGAGCAAAACTATGATTTCAGAGCAATTTATACCTGATTCGTATGATCATAGAGAGATAGAGACACCACAGAAGCCATTTTAATCAATTTCGATCAGTCTAAAGCTTTCCACAGGGTCGACCATCATTTTCCATAATCATTTTAGAAACTGCCAATCTTAAACTGGACTTACACAAATGGATCTCTATTCTGAATCGCTCGCTAACGGCAATAGTGCAGGTGAATGAAAAGTATTCAGTGTCGTTTACTGTATCTCAGTCAAGGTTGTCTGCTGTCACTTCTACTTTATGTCATTAGACTTAAGAATGGGACAAGTTCAGACCTACGCAAAATAGCCTGGAGGGGTGTGAGCCAGAGTTTTCGCATTCGCCAATAATATCATTGTTTTGTGTCATGCTTTGGAGACATCAAGGCATTGACAGACATTATGAAATAATTATAGCCTGCGAGTGGGTGCCTGGAATGGTAACACTTCGCTTTTGGGTCATTTTTGCTGGATGAATTGTTCTGTTCGAATCCGCGGTTTGTGGTTTGAACCAGATCTCCAGCTTGAAAGGAATAAGTCGGAAGTACAGTCAAAGGTCAAAGCATCGGTTCAGACTTGGCTTTGAAGCAATCTTTCCTTCCAGGGTAAGGTTGAGGCGTGCGCCATGTATGTATCTTTTACTGAGTGGTTTTATTTTCTTTGACTGTAAACCATTTAACAGTCTTCCAGTGTCTTCTCTCCTCACTTCATTGGATGAGAGGAAGGCCATGGGTTTTCAGACAGGTTTGTATTCAACTTCCATCTGGGGGGGGGGGCTAGGGAATGCATGATTTTTTGTAAACAAAAAATTAATTTAAAACCATTGGGGTAGAGTAAATGTAGTATTATGGTAACAGTGATGGACAAATGGTAAAAGAATAAAAGCAACAATGCTTGTATGAATGGGTCAAAATGCATCTAGTTAATAGTTGGATGAATAATGACTTCCCCCACACCCCACAATTTTGATGAGCATGCGCTTGATTTGAAAAATTTTCACTTTTTGCCAATAACTTTTTCAAAGTGTCGACAATTCTTATTCTTGTCTCCTTCTCCCTAATCCTTTTTGGTGAGCAATATCTTCTCCCCATTAAAAACTAACCATATCTAACTTTGCCCTCGTGGGGAGGCAAGTAAATAGTGACATAAAAGTGATTTATTTTCATTTGAGCTTTAGTACATAGTACTTTGAATAACTATTCTCCTTCTTGTCTTGCTCCCAACGAGGGCAAATTTAGCCACATATCCGTTTTTTTAATGTAGGATAAATCCAGCACTGGATGGGAACAAATATACCTGCACACCCTCACAAATGAGAACGCCTCAAGCAACAAGGAGAGAGTAATACCTGGGAGAATTTGTTTACTTGCGTCCCACAACTGTAAGATTAGATACAAGGTCAGATCATAGTGAGAATCCAGTTCCTCCACAAAATGGGCAGTCTGATCCGTCTGCAAAAATACTCTGACCGGTCTTGTGGGCATTCCCTCCCAAATCCGGCCACATGACATGAACTGAAAGGTGGAGGTAATGCCTTGGAGAGTAGTAGTTGTTTACCAGCTTCTTGGCCTTTTGGCTAGGAGCAGTGTAGTATCTGTTCTGATACTACACTTCATCTTTTCTGTCCTCGGTCAGGGAAGTCCTTCTAGACTGAGGCAATTTTTATTTTTGTCCCAATCCAGAGTGTCTGTTTTTGGAGAAGCTGGATTTTACCACATTAAAAACTGACCTTGTGTCTCTGTCCTCGTGGGGAGTTAAGTAGATAGGGACATGAAGTCAATTTGACGTGTGTGGGGGGGGGGGTAATCCAGTTTCCATTTCAGCGAGGAGAGGGGGGGGGGGGGTAATCTACCACTGCCCCTCCCCCAGGAAGAGGGGACTGGATGGTCAGAAAAATACCCTGGATCGAACCCATCGGCATTCAGCGGTCGGAGTGTCTGATCGTCAATAAACGAAAAAGAGAGGAGGTAATGCTTAGGAGGGTGGTCTCGTGAGACCAAACAACCGTAATAACTTGCATTTTAGGAATATTTAGGCATGATCATGGACTTTATTAGGAATTTATTTTTTACATGTTTTGTTTTAAGTTTTGGTTGTCTTTAAAAGACAATGGTATGAAGTTAATTCGTAAAAAACGAAAAGAAATACTAGATTTTCAAAAAAAATTTTTAACATTTTCAAAACTAAAAACAAAACAGTATTCCTTAGTTATTTCCCTTTGAACGTGTGAATTGATCGATAACAAAGGGAGATAACTCTTTATAACTAAGAAATATCGCTGTGTTTTGTTTTTCAAGGTATTTGAAAATGTCGTACTGTGTAACCCCGAAAATGCCACCCATGTAATGGTTAATAAAATTCATAATCCTTTCTACAAGCCAACCATATTTGGTACGAATAAAGTTTATTTTATGCCTGACTTGTCCACCAACTTTCAAGCTATGAATGTTCAATAGTCTTTATTTTAATGCCGGCGTTCAATGGGTGATCGTTTCATCAAAGTGATCTTAAATGGACCTTAATATCCCAGTTTATTATCTGTGCGATATCTCAAAGATAATGTCTATTAAATTAATCCCCATATAATTCATGAACTGCAGAGGATTATAACAACCAACATCAGGGCGGTGTCAGAGTTATTGACAGTTTTGCACGTCGTATTTAGGTGTGCTTTTAATTGAAAAACAAAGACTGTTGGACATTCATGACTGAAACTTAGTGGACAAGTCAGGCATAGATTGAAGTTTATTCGTACCAAATTTGGTTGGATTACAGGAAGAATAGTGAATTTCATTAGTGATTCCATGAGTGCCATTTTTTTTATTAATATACACTGTAATAATAAAAGAAAAATATCGTATAGACTCTACATAATAATAATATAATATAGATGGCTGAGTGGTTAACGACGCGGACTGAGGACCTGGGTGTGTCGGGTTCGAATCCAGTTCGTTCCACAAAAAAAAACACTTTCATCAAAACCCACCTGACCTTGTGTCTAACCTCCTGGAGAGGAAGTAAATAAAATACTTAAGGTAAAAGAGCAATCGCTCATGGATTCTTCATAATATTCAATAATATTCAACTCTACATATGAAATATAATAAAAATAGTATATAAACTCTATATAAATAAAATATTATATCGACTCAATACAATGAAAATAGTATTTAGACTCTACATAATAAAAAGATTATATAAACTGAATATAATAAAAATATTATATCGACTCTTAAAAATATTAATATACATCCTACATAATAAAAATATTATATAGACTCAACATAATAGAAATACAATATAGTCTCAACATAAAATATTATATAAACTCAACATAATAAAAATATTATATAAACTATATAATAAAAATGATTTCTTTTACTTTTATTCACTCCAAACATTGGCACGTAAAGGCCTACGGTAAATTAGGGACCATATTTATAGGAGCATCTATAAAGCGAGGAGTTGTGCAGAGAAATGTTTGTTCACATTACATTGAAATTTCTGCAGGTTGGTACAGTCGGGGAAACAGGAAGCAGGGAGGGAATTCCAAAGGCAAGCGGTTTGAGGAAAGGAGCTATTAGATTAGAAGGGTTATCGGTACCTGGAGACCTCTACAGTGAAGGGATGGGATTTTGCTGCTTGTCAGGTTGGCTGGAGCATGGACGGCGGCACTTTTTGACTTGGGCCCCCCCACTTTACGGTCATCAATAATTAAGTTGATATGCATGTGTTTAACCGGGCCCTCCCCTCCACACACACACTTTTTAGGAGAACCCCACCCCCACTTTTATAACTGTCCCGCCGGCCCTGTATTTCAATTAAAGTTTGTCAAAGAACATTCCGTTGAAGTACTTGTAAAACAAGCACAGGAATGCAATATTGCAGTGATTGGACAGGGGCTGGAGCTTGGTAGACAGTGTGGGACTTGTTAGGGTAGAGGCTCCTTTTTTTACCCTGTCTAAGAGGGAGAGACTAGTGGTTGGTGTCCAAGCCCAAATATGGCAACAATACTCCATGCATGGCGAATGGCGTCTTTGTTGAAATATAGGATACTGGTAGGTGTGAGAAGTTTTCTAGTCCGGTAGAGGAAGCCCCCCCCCCCTTCTTTGCAGCAGACTTGGCAGTATCTTCTATATATTTGTTCCAATTCATTTTACCTGTGAATGTTAAGCTGAGGAGTTTGACGTTCGAGTAGGGTGCTATCAGCTATTGTAATCGGTGGTTGGAAAGGTTTCTTATAATTGTTAAAGAAAAGGAGCTTTGTCTTAGTAGCATTAAAAGTAACCATCCATTTTTGGCCCCATCAAACTATAGACTGGAAGTTATTTTCTAAGGATCCAGTTATTGCCTTGGATATGTGTGCATTCGATTTACCTATATGTTAAGAGTAGAGCGTGGTGTTATTATCAAATATACACATCTCGGACGCAATTGCATCAGTGAGGTCGTTTGCAGGAATAATGAAGGTACAAGGACCAAACCCTGGGACATATCCGCATTAATGTGATGTTGCTTAGATGTCCAACCATCGAGGACGACTTGGATCTTTCTTTTAGCTGAGAAGGATCTGATCATATTATGTATTCATCCAGTAATACTGTACAAATTAATTTTGATGAGAAGACCTTCATGCCAGACCTTGTTAAAGGCTTTGGATATATCATGTGTTACTGCCCTAGCTTCACCTGCTTTATCCAGTCATGGGTATATGCTTTTGGAGATGAACTGCAGTAGAACGGGATTGCCTAAATCCATATTGTTTGTCAGAAAGACGTTTTGCATTTTCGAAGTGTTGGACTATTGCTAGATTGAGTAATGATGTAAAGATTTTAACGAAAAGCGGGAGAATGCTGATGGGGCAATAATTTTGCAGGTCCATTCTTTCTTGAAAACTAGTATTACTTAAACTAGTATTACTAAAACTAGTATTACTAAAACTAGTATTACTAAAACTAGTATTACCGATGCAATTTTCCAGCTATCAGGGAAGTAAGATTCGACAAGGCATTTGTTATAGAGTTTGAAAAGGACAGGGGGCCAGCTCAGCAGTGCATTTCTTTATTACTATAGTAGGGATAAGATCAGGTTTATATGCTTTGGAGGTGTCAAGGTCTTTTATACTATCAAGGACATGGGGAGGGGTATGATCAAATCATCAAGTGTGGTTTCTGTCTGTAGTGGGAAATTTGGGAGCGAGTGGTTTAATATATTGTAATAAAAATAATATAATATATAAACTATATCTAAATGAATAAAAACACAAAAGTTTTTTCTATTTATCTTTACTATATTACCATCAAAACTGACTTGGCTTACTTCATTCAAATTATTCAAGAATATTTTCAAATACCGTATATATAGGAATCTCCATATCTCTCAAACAAATCTCGAGATTGTTCATTTGCATATTTACTTATTTTTACGTTTCTTATAACTAGTATTCTCTAATATACATTTCTAATTTATATTACCAAATTTTATTCTATACACGCAATCGTTTTATATATAGTATTATTATTTTAATTATTAATAACATTATTTAAAGATATTTTATTAAAAATGGATAGAGTTTTTTAAACTTTTAGAATTTCATTTTCAAGGGAGATAATTTACATGAAACTTCTGTCAAATGTCGCTGGATGTAGAGAACAGATACTACACTTTGATCTTAGCCAAAAGGCCAAGGAACCATTTAAAAGTAATAATGTTTTTGTGAATAGACATTTTTAGATAATTGAAAAAAACTCCACTTAATCAGAATATCTTTTAATGGGGTGGTTAGTGTCACAACCATGGTCGTAGTAGTGTAGTTTCGGTTATGTTGTAATAAGACCGTCCTCTCAGGAATCAATTACTCTCTCTTTGGCTAAGATCAAAGTGTAGTATCTGTTCCGATTGATACTGCACGCCTGTCCTGTGCAGTTCTAGGAGGTCCACCCTCCCAGGCTTTGCCTCCCCTCTTTGGGGAGGAGTAAGTTTATTGCTTACTGTCTGAGGCGCCCCTACCGGGGAATGCCGACGGGGCTGCCCAGGCAATTTTTAAATGGCCAGAGTGCTCACCTCTCGAGCGCTGGCTTTTCAAACCCCACTTTCTCGACCCGATCTTGGGTCACATCTTACTTGTGGGAGTAAGATAAAACTGGCCTTGTGCCTAACTCCTGGGGAGGAGTAAATAAAACTCTCTAAGAGCTCAACATTTTTTGCTGAAAAATTATAGATTTACATTATATGAAATTAAAACGTTTTTCACTTAAAATTCAATTTTATTGGTTTGCATTTTATGTTTAAATTGTAAGTTCTGTTATTTAAACTTTTCTTTCACTTCTTAATAAATCCTGTTAAAATGTTATACACATCCACCATCAGGTTAATTTCTATTTTAGTCACGTAATTATTAAGAGTGAAATAGGTTTCGGCATTACTTATAAACAACTTATATATTATTTTTAACTTAAACCATGTTTTAGTAAAAAAAACAACTTAAGTTGTTTAATGTTGTTGTTTTTTTTTTTTGTTATGCCAAGTCTCACCGTATACGTGAAACGGCAAAATAAAAATTAGGTCGGAAAAATATAGTCGCCATCTAAACAAGTTGAGAAAGAGGCTAGATTGTAGCAGACTTAAATAGGATCTATTTCTTCTCGTCCCCTGTGAGCAAATTGGTCATACGCTGACCAATCGGTTCGCAGGGCGTATTGATATCAACTGTCCCCTCATGGACTATTTTCTACCACCTTGTTGAAGAATTCAGCAGAGAGAAATCGGCCAGCAACGAAGAAACATCTCTCTCCTGCCTTTCCCCTGCATCGTTCCAGCAGCAGCCATCTCCACTTGGAATATATTTGCTGACGACCCGGCAGCCTCTTTTCTTCACTCAGACACAGTTCCAACCCTCTGTTAAATAAACCCTTTCTTGTTGCCTGTTACTCGGTTGTTGTTCGTTCAATTCATTTCGTGCGACAAATGTAAGGAAAGGACCAACACCCCCCCCCTCCTATTACAAGATAAGGAAGATCGATAATTCAAGTTTATAAACATGTTTTTTAACTAGAAAATTATGAAAGGAACTTATCATTCTTCCTTAATTAGCATGTTTATATGTGTTAATAAAGATGGCGACTATATTTTTCAGCCCAATTTTCATTTCAGCGTTTCACGTGGACAACGAAACTTGCTATTGTTTTTAATGTCATCTAAATGTCATCTAAATGTCATCTAAATGAGTAATTTCTTCACCTAACCCAATTATATTAACACTAAAACGGTTTATGCTTATTTCATTCTGTGTAGTATATTTTCATTCGTCATGATACATTCCTCACAGGCATTACCTCCTCTTTTTTTTGGGGGGGGGGGGCAGTATAGTATACGTTCGTTCCTCACGATCCATCCTCTCAGGATTATCTTCTCCTTTGTCTCCTTGCTATGATATCATGTTCCGAAGCATTAACTCCTACTTGGGGGGGGGGGGTAGGGAGAGTCTTTCGTCATGATATCATCTTCTCAGTCATTACATTGTAGTTTGTTAATCATGATATCATACTCTCGGAATAAAGAACCCACCCTCATCTAAGCTTTTTAATTTACAAAAGCTTTATAAATTTTTTTAAAAATATATTTCTAGTTTTTTTTTTTTTAATCGTCATTAAGTTTTAAAAATTTTCTGTCTTTAATAATAAAAGCGAAAAACATAAAGTAACCATTTTAAATTTCTCAGGAATATATAATTCTTTTATTTGACCAATTGACTTTCCGATTTTAGCGATTGTCAAGAATAACCAATAGAAAGAAAGGATGCAAAAACAAAAAGCAAATAGTCAACAAATAGCTGTTACTTTTCTACTATTTTTTTGTGTTTTAAAGTATTTTAAAGCGTTTATTTTATTTTTTTTCAATTAAAAACTTCAGTCAAATAAATTACATTAGACTGAAAACTGACATTCGTTCGCAGACCGTCTACGAAGTCTGAGGATTTTTTGTTTGTATTTTTCTCCTTTCAATTAGGTAGAAAAGTAAATTTTAAGGCGTTTGGGACAGTTATTTGTTTACTCGAAAAACAAACTTCGGGAACATCCGCTTACGCCATTTTGCAAATAGAGCTGTAACGCGATCGGATTTGGACGAATTATTAAAATGCAATCAAAACGCTTTAAAATAATTTAAAACACAAAAAATAGACAGGTAGGTAGAAAAGTTATTGCTTTTGGTAACAGTTATTTGTTGATTATTTTGTTTATTCCCCCCTTTTTTCCGTTGGTTATTCTTAACTATCGCCCCAAATTTTCCGTTTATTCCTTTCATTATAGGCAATTCATTTTTATACTTAAACAAAATAAAACCTGAACATTGAAATATATCAAATAACACCATTACAATAACCTTTTTGTGTTTTTTTCTTCAAATTACTAAAATGTGAAAAGAACATTGTTTCTTTGTTTGTCTGTAGATAAGGTTACAACTAGATTAAGTGCTGCCCGAAGTAGGGGGGGGGTTGTTTTTGCTAATAATATGATAAAACTATTATATAGACTCTATATAATAACAATAAGATCGAAATTTTGATGGAATTTTAAATTCCGATTTTTCCAAATCTGATGTATGGATCTGCTGCTCTGATAACAGTAATCACCAAGCAAAATTTAAGCCTGATCAGATAAATATCTTTTCGATTATCAATGAAGAAGAAGGGGGAGGAGGAGAAGAAGAAGAAGAAGAAGAAGAAGAAGAAGAAGAAGAAGAAGAAGAAGAAGTAGAAGAAGAAGAAGAAGAAGAAGAAGAAGAAGAAGAAGAAGAAGAAGAAGAAGAAGAAGAAGAATACTTGGTAGACACAATGAAGAATAATAATAGGAAGAATAAAAAAAGTAGATGAAAGCATGAAGAAGAGGAAGAAGAGAATGCAATAAAGAGTAGAAGAAGAAGAAAGACATTCGGGGAGGAGACTTGGTAAATAGAACGAAGAATAAAATAAAGATTCAAAGAAGATGAAGACGAAGAAGACAAGTAGAAAAAGTAACTTCATCTTCTTTCATTCTTAATTTTATTTCTTTTTTGATTCATTTGAATCTGTGTATGTTGCTAAAAATCAATGTCAAATTTGTGGTGTAATTCCCGGTACGAATGATGTCAATTAAAAGTAAAAGAAGCTAAATTAGGTTTGTCGGCGATTCTCCATTCATGACACGTCTCCCTTTCCTCGAAAAGGGGTGAAGTGCATGTTGGCTTCATCATCGTCATGCCGAGCGTTCAACGACACGCTAGACGCAGCATCTTTCACTGTTGTGCTGTCTACACGGCTCCTTCTCTTTTTCTTCTCTTGTCGTAGCCAATGCTCCGTTGTCGATTCAGGATAATTCACTCGTGTCACCTACCTCGTCGCTACTGCCATGTTGGGTGGTGAGCAAAACTGCTCCTCGCCCGAGTCTTCATGAAGTGCCACGGCTTCCAGTCCCTCTTTGGATGAAGGCAAGTGCCTTATCATCCTCGGTGTAGTGTCCGTCCTTTTTTGCCCGTTACTCAGCAGCATCTCTCTTGACATGTGAGAGCTCGTCCTGCAGTGAACGGTAAACTCAGAACTGGTATGAACCGGGGAATCTGACTGTCTTATTAAAACAAAGCATCGTGTAGCCGGTCGACCCATACAGAAACGATGTGATTTCTGCCCAGTGCTCTGAATGTCAAGGTGAAAAAATTCAAGCAAGCACGGGTAAACAGCGTGAGTAAGTATGACTCTCTTTTTGCACCACCTCCTCGTGATGAGAGTCGGTGGAAGTGGTCAGAAGGTATTGTGGTGGGTCTCGTCATGGAAGCCGGCCAGCCGACAGTGTCAACGCCCCCCCCCCACTCTCTCGGTGCACTGACCTCCCACCGGGGGTTATGCAGTGATTCCTAGAAAATTAAATGATAAACTTGGTCCCTCTTGAAACTCTCGGCGACTGATGGACCGATGCTATCAGTGAGGGGGAGCGTTCTCCCCTCATGTGTTTTTGTGGTCGTGAGTTCGCTACTGATCGAGGGTTAACCCAACACAAACGGCAGGTTATTCCAGACGAACTCAATTAGAACAGGGCCGCTAGGGTCCATACCAGTGGAGGATGACACGCGATTGCGAACTTGTGCGTCCAAGATAAAGGGTCGATATCGAACAAAAATAAAGATTTGCGCTGCCATTTCTCCTCAGCTGCTCTGCTAAGACCGTGAACAAACACCTACACTATCTAGCTAAGCAGGACTCTCCAGTGAGTGTGAGAACAATGAGAGAGGGGCTTGAAGAGTGTGAATCGCCCAGTCTAGTATGTGATGATCGTGCTTAGCTTGGATCAGCCTCATGTCGAACTGCGTCTGATATTATGTCTAATATATCAGAATACATACCAAAGGATGTTGATCACGCAGATGGATGCCTTCTTTCTCTGTTACTTCTCTCCGCGAAGGACGTCTTGGGATGAAAGGAACCGTATCTGTGATTGGAACCTCTGTCTAGTCACAGGAGGGCATTATGGCGGGTGGTTTATGCTGCTATTCAAAGACCAAAGGAAAAGATTGTGCCATCACAGTACTCTCTGGGGGTAAAAAAAAACTGTGTCTACTCAATGGCGTCTCACTACTGGTGTCATAAAGTGTCTGCACCAGGTGAGCCAGAGTAGAGTGGTGCAATTTGGAGAACCAGAGTGGTGGCGGTGAGGTGGATGTTGAAGGTTCCCTACGTTCCATGTGTGGCTCTGCACCTGGCCTGAATGGTCTCACAGCTGCTGATGCCTTGCTGATGGGAAAATTGGTGGTCACCTTTCTGAATCTTTTTTGTTTTCCAAATCTCCATCTCCAGCTTCTGCCGATCTAGGATCACCCTAGTCCCGAAGTCTGAATGTGTCACCCACCTTCGTCCAATTGCTGTCTTTTCAGTCCTTTTGTACTGTCTCGATCAGATTCTGGCATAGATCTTGACCTAGGTGGACCTAGGTGTTTGAGTTCCTGAAGCAGTTTGCATTCCAGATGCAGGATGATTGTTTGGAGGCCACCGTGTCATTCCCATCAAGAGACCCAGGAACTCTGTGCAGTTATGATTGATGCATCCAAGACATTTGATAGTGTTAAGTACGACTCCATCTGCTAGGCAGCTCGGAATTTTGGTGCATCCAGTGCACTAGTTCGCTATATCCGTGTGAGTTATGACGCTGCATCTGGCATGCATGGTGATTTGCTTTTTCACAGTTCTTTATCGCGCATGCTTTTCAACATGGTTATGGACGAGGTCGACTTGTCGCAATGCCTGAATTCAATTAGCCAATTGGAGATGGTAAGGTTTCTGGCTTAGGTTGATGACTTCACTCTCTTCTCTGAGACTCTGGCGAATATGTGAATTAAACTTGGTGCAGTGTAGACAGCATTGGCAGCATTCGGGATGGTGATTAAACCTGCTAAAACTCGGTCACTTGCAATCATCGCCAACAAAAAGGTGAAGTATGTTTTCCTGGAGGCGGCTGATAATCATGTGAGTAACGAGCTGGTTAGGGTCATTGGTGTCACCAATTCTTTTGAGTTTCTCAGTGCAGGTACGATTCGAAAGGAATCTGGTGGTTGTACTCAACTCTGCTAAAGCCGTAGCAGCCCATTAATCTCCTTCAGGGCTTTCTGGTGCCCCAGCTGTTGCACTCGCTGGTCCATGGCAATGTGCACTGTAACATGCTGCAAGCGTTTGATGTTTGCATTTAAGACCATATTCGAAGTCTGACTGTTCAGTTGATTTTTTTCATGCCACTAGATCTGACGAAGGGTTGATGCAGACGGTTTCGATCCCCCTTTTGAGACAGAAAAGGTATGAGAAATTGTTTACCTTGGCTACCTCAGGTGTCGTATATTTCCATCACGAGTGTTCCATTTAAGCTTACTCTGAACCTGTTAAATTGTTCTGCTGTGATATGAGGTCAGGTGGTTTGTGATGCCGTTAAAGCTGCTATACGCTGGAGAGAGGGGTTGGTTTAATCTCGCGATGGGGCTCGCCTTCTTCTGGCAAATAAAACTAAATAGTCCCACCTATGGCTTCGATATCCGGACAGGGTTTTTCAAAGGCTCTATATCATCTATATCAGGGGCATAAATCTCAGGTGTAGGTTTCAGAGTACCAAGGGGTGGACATGGCGATGAAGATCTGGAATGTCGGGGACAAGGCGGCTAGCCTGAGAGTTTGGGCCACATTGTCCAGTGTTGTGGGTAACCCATGACATTATGTGTGCTCGCCACAACTGGTCTCCATCCTCCTGGCAAAGTTTTTCTATCGCAAAGGCTTCGAGATTCCTGCTGAGCCTCCGGTCCCGATGACTAAAAGATTCTTAAAGCCAGATCTGGTTGCTGTTGGTGGGAGATGCATATACTCCTGAACATGACGGTTGTTGGTGACGACGTCTTCGTATCTTCTTACAAGGAGAAAGTTGCTAAGTATGACTTCCCCTTGTTTAATAGAGCATTACGGTCACTGGATTCTTTGTTGAAGCATGTTCCTGTGGTCCTTACTTACAGGGGATTGTTTCACCTAACAAGTGAGTCATCACTCAAGGCGCTAGGGATCACTGGTCGAGATCTGTGTGACCTGGTAATTATGGTGATGGTCAGGACACTCAAATGCTACAACGTTTACATTGGTGACACTTAGTTGCCCAACTATCCGAGGGATTTCGGCCGCAGTGATGCGCAAGGTCACTTCCCCTCGTTGATGGTCTCTATGAAGGGGACAGCCCAAACCTAGTTAGTCTATCAGGAAGCTGCTCCCTGTTAGTTGCCAAGTGAATGCTCTTATTGTGTTTCCTTCTGGGGCTGGTCACTTCTAAAAAATCAATTTTAAAGCAAAAGGGCAAAATCTCACTCAATCTCAATTTTCAGTAAACAAACCTCGAAAGCATGGCCCATTGATCCTCCGTTTTGCCGAGAGGTATCAGAAAAGTTAACTGGCTTGTGGCTGTCAAGCATTCATAGTGACGTCACTTTTTGATCCTTCAATGTCTACTTTTCCTATCATTGCGAAGCAGAATTTGCCACGCGTTGGATTGTTCACCCAGACAGAGAACGTGAGCTGGGTTTAGACCATCGTGAGACAGATTAGTTTTATCCTACATGTGTACACCGTTGGCCGTCCATGCAGCCTCCTTGCGATAATTTGACATGTGCGACTGGTGGGATGTTGCCATCACCATCCTGTTTTGAATCCATCTGTGGAGCGTGAGATGAGGAATCGTTCATAGACTAGTTGACTTGAGGCCGTCGTACTTAGTACAGCAGCCACCATGCTGCGATTTATTGAGACTGACCGAATTCGTCTTCACCAAGAAACAAGCCTTTCTCTCTCTTCTGTTCGCTGTTACTAACTACTTCGACTGCATTCTGCTGTCTGTCGATCATATTTCGTTTGTTGGTGTATAAGTAAGTCGTCAACAAGAACTAAAAGTGGATAACTGTTGAAATCGAATGGAAGGTTTAATGTAAAATGCAAAGCAGATAGATGAGCAATGTGAGCGACAGTTAGGCTTCCAAAGTACGGTTGAATAAATAACATTTAACAGAAGAAAATGTTAGACGAGAAAGTAAGTGTGAGTAAGCAGAGCAGCTGCTGACTTGGACAAAGTGCATTGTGGTGGTGCCACTCTTCGTCAGCACCTTGTAGCCAGCTAAGACAGCCAACCAAAATGTCACAAAGTGGTGGCATGCATGCATCCGGGAAGTCTGACACGTGAGGTGGTTTATCACATTAACAACAACTCACGTGACGATGTACAGCAGCAGAGCTGTGGTAGATGGTGTGAGTAGACAGAGCAGATGCTAGCTCCAAAGAAGTGCCAGCAAAATAAGTTGTGTGCCTACCTGCAGCCAACGACATGTCCAACAGATGAACCACCCATCTCTGGGAAAGGTACCACCTGGGTGGTAGACAGTCAACCCGCGGCGCGTTTGTGTGACAGTGTGTCAGGCGAGTACATGCATCAGTGCTGGGAGTTGAAATAAAATTCCCATTTGGAAAATAACTTCTTTACAAAAAATTATTCTACTTACACAAATTACATCCATTTGTAAGCAATTCGGTTTAATTATGAAAAAGACAATACAAAATATTTTTATGTTTCGCTCATAATTTTTGTATATGGTTAGTACTATGATATAAAAAAACACAGCACTTTTGCATTATTTAGAATTCATCACAACTGCACAGGTAACAGGAAGCCATCCTACCAAGAATTAGCACCTCTTTTCGGAAGAGAGATAGGCTTATTGTCTGTCGATTGAGGCTCTTTCATCCACGATGGAGTGCTGACGGGATCGACCAGGTTATTTTGGGGTAAATTGAATTTTAACTATCCCTCAGACTATAAAGTAAGGTTTAACAGTCCCATTACAACCTCTGTGCATGCACCATTTCTGTCTTTTTTTTTGTATTGCCATATGGACTTAGGGTAAGTGTAAGGTTGATGAAGAAAGGGCACGTGTTTGTTTGAATGTTTCTTTCTTTCTTTTCCATTCATATCAAATATTAACTTCCAGTGTTCGTGTAGACACAATTATTTAGCCCCGTCCCCATAAAAACGAATTCTTTGCCTTTATGTGTATACGTAGTTGCAAAGATGCTCTTTCGTAGTTATATGATAATAAGAACGTTTAAATTTTCACTATTATTTATAAATTTATACTTACAGAACACTACAATTGATACTTGTAGATAGTTTTTAAAAACCAAATAAAAATACTTATATTTGGTTCAGAGAGCTTCTTGGATTCTTTGATTTTCCTGGGCAACGCCCATGCACTGGCCCCGCTAGTTGTGAATAAAGCTGCTATTCATGGTAATTCTTGTTCATAATTCATCACGTAAATTGAATGGACGCATCTTATTTGAGATGCATCCAAGTATCTCTGTGGCTCCCTGTCCCGCGTGAATTTGAAAGGTTTTCATCGTTAAACGCGCAGATCAAATGGACGCATCTTAAAAGTATTTGTTCCCGTTTTGTTTCGGTTTTTATTCTTTTTCTCTATATGACTTTGCTTTAAAACGATTTCCACGTGTTAATTTCACGAAGATCTTTTGTGATTTGTTGGTGGCTAAAAAAAGATCAGTAGAAAATAAAAAGGGAGCAAACTGGGTTTCTAGACAATAACAAAAATAAAATCTACTTTGAATATAAAATAGCCGGAGTATAATGTCGCAAAACAGCTGTGCACCCGGCTATTGTCAATCTATTTAGAATGGGCGTGGCGGCGGCGGTGGTGGTGGATATTCGTGCCATTGTGACAACTCGATGTGCCGTTGTGACAACTCGACGTGCCGTGTACGAGTCTAGTCAGGATCCATAGAACCACTTCCATTATGGATGCTTGTAAACATTTACGTGGTCCCTATTGTGATTACGTGATTTTCAATGGAAGCGGGAAAGCCAATGCCACCTTCAAGGTCAACAAGTCATAGTTACAATTTTTAACAAGAATTCAAACTTGAGCGTGGAGGAAACGCCTATATGTTGACTTATACAGCATCAATATCTTGCCGTATTAAATACCCATATACTGCCTTATAAAATACCATACCCAGCCTTATAAAAAACATATTTCTGGCCTTAAGATACACTCATATATTTCTTTATGGAACACTTATATATTGCCTCATGAAGCACATATACTATGGAAAATCAATACCTTGCCTCAGGATCTTTCATAGGGTATTTCATGAGAAAAGATGTGAGTGTATCATAAGGCAAGATAGATATGTGTCATGGAGCAAAATAGCTGTGTTTCATAAAGCAAGGACATATGTGTTTCATAAGGCAAGACGTGTGCTTCATACAGCAAGATATTGGTGTCATCGCTTTGTGAAACAACTATATCTAGCCTTATGAGATAATGTACGGGTATCTTGTATTATAGCGAATCTCATCTTCCATTATATAACTGCTATATCCTGTCTTATGAAATATGTATATTTTGATTCATAAAACACTTACATATTGCCCCAAGAAATATCTATATCTTGCCTTATGAAACACACATATCTTAACATATGAAACACCAATACCTTGCCTTATGAAATACTCATATCTTGTCTTAGACAACATTCACATCGTGCCGTATGAAACACCTATATATTGCCGTATAGAAAACCCATAACTTGCTTCATGGAGCTCCTATATCTTGCCTTATGAAAGACACATAGCTTATGAAATCCTTATATATTGCCATAATGAAACACCCATATTGTAAAAATTACCTATATCATCTTTATTTTGCCTTATAAATCATGCATATCCTTCTCTGTGTACAATCCATAACTTACCACATGAAACATCCATATTTCGCCTTATAGATTACCTACATATTACCTTAGGAAACACCTATATATTGCATCATGAAACACCACTGCCTTGGCTTAATGGACACCTACATCTTGCCTTATAAAACACTCATATCTAACCTTATGAACCAACTATGTCTTGCCTTATAAAACCCATATCTTGTGCTATTAAACACCAACATCTACCATAATATTTTTAAAAAAAAACTCATATTTTGACTTATGAAATATTCATACTCGTCTCTTGCCTCATGAAACACCCATACCCTATCTTATAACGCACCCTATATTGCCTTATAAAACGACGATATATTGCTGTATGAAATACACTTATCTTGTATTAAGAAACACGTATCTTATCTTATGAAACACCTCTATTTTGTCTCATTAAACACCTACATCTTCTTGCTTTAAAAAACATTGCTATTTTGCTTTATAACTTTTTATAATGGAAATGGAAAATATGTGGGAAAGGTCAGTAGAGGAGTTGAAAGCAGAACAAATATCTAAGTAAACTGTTAAAGAACAGCATAGCAATTCCCACTATGTCATCAGGAGGCCCCACTGAATGGTCGAGACATGGAGACACAGCAGCACCACTACTATACACCTTCTGATAGGACATGGAGACACAACAGCACCACTACTATACACCTTCTGTTAGGACATGGAGACACAACAGCACAACTACTATACACCTTCTGATAGGACATGGAGACACAACAGCACCACTACTATACACCTTCTGATAGGACATGAAGACACAACAGCACCACTACTATACACCTTCTGATAGGACATGGAGACACAACAGCACCACTACTATACACCTTCTGATAGGACATGGAGACACAACAGCACCACTACTATACACCTTCTGATAGGACATGAAGACACAGCAGCACCACTACTATACACCTTCTGATAGGACATGAAGACACAACAGCACCACTACTATACACCTTCTGATAGGACATGGAGACACAACAGCACCACTACTATACACCTTCTGATAGGACATGAAGACACAGCAGCACCACTACTATACACCTTCTGATAGGACATGAAGACACAGCAGCACCACTACTATACACCTTCTGATAGGACATGAAGACACAACAGCACCACTACTATACACCTTCTGATAGGACATAGTGACACAACAGCACAACTACTATACACCTTCTGATAGGACATGGAGACACAACAGCACCACTACTATACACCTTCTGATAGGACATGAAGACACAACAGCACCACTACTATACACCTTCTGATAGGACATGGAGACACAACAGCACCACTACTATACACCTTCTGATAGGACATGAAGACACAGCAGCACCACTACTATACACCTTCTGATAAGACATGGAGACACCACAGCACCACTACTATACACCTTCTGATAGGACATGGAGACACAACAGCACCACTACTATACACCTTCTGATAAGACATGGAGACACAACAGCACCACTACTATACACCTTCTGATAAGACATGGAGACACAACAGCACCACTACTATACACCTTCTGATAGGACATAGTGACACAACAGCACAACTACTATACACCTTCTGTTAGGACATGGAGACACAACAGCACAACTACTATACACCTTCTGATAGGACATAGTGACACAACAGCACCACTACTATACATCTTCTGATAGGACATGAAGACACAACAGCACCACTACTATACACCTTCTGATAGGACATGAAGACACAACAGCACCACTACTATACACCTTCTGATAGGACATGAAGACACAGCAGCACCACTACTATACACCTTCTGATAGGACATGAAGACACAGCAGCACCACTACTATACACCTTCTGATAAGACATGAAGACACAGCAGCACCACTACTATACACCTTCTGATAGGACATGAAGACACAGCAGCACCACTACTATACACCTTCTGATAGGACATGGAGACACAACAGCACCACTACTATACACCTTCTGATAGGACATAGTGACACAACAGCACCACTACTATACACCTTCTGATAGGACATAGTTACACAACAGCACCACTACTATACACCTTCTGTTAGGACATGAAGACACAACAGCACCACTACTATACACCTTCTGATAGGACATGAAGACACAACAGCACAACTACTATACACCTTCTGATAGGACATAGTGACACAACAGCACCACTACTATACATCTTCTGATAGGACATGAAGACACAACAGCACCACTACTATACACCTTCTGATAGGACATGAAGACACAACAGCACCACTACTATACACCTTCTGATAGGACATGGAGACACAACAGCAGCACTACTATACACCTTCTGATAGGACATGAAGACACAGCAGCACCACTACTATACACCTTCTGATAGGACATGGAGACACAACAGCAGCACTACTATACACCTTCTGATAGGACATGAAGACACAGCAGCACCACTACTATACACCTTCTGATAGGACATGAAGACACAGCAGCACCACTACTATACACCTTCTGTTAGGACATGGAGACACAACAGCACAACTACTATACACCTTCTGATAGGACATGGAGACACAACAGCACAACTACTATACACCTTCTGATAGGACATAGTGACACAACAACACCACTACTATACACTTTCTGATAGGACATGGAGACACAGCAGCACCACTACTATACACCTTCTGATAGGACATGAAGACACAGCAGCACCACTACTATACACCTTCTGATAGGACATGAAGACACAGCAGCACCACTACTATACACCTTCTGATAGGACATGAAGACACAGCAGCACCACTACTATACACCTTCTGATAGGACATAGTGACACAACAGCACCACTACTATACACCTTCTGATAAGACATGGAGACACAACAGCACCACTACTATACACCTTCTGATAGGACATGGAGACACAACAGCACCACTACTATACACCTTCTGATAGGACATGGAGACACAACAGCACCACTACTATACACCTTCTGATAGGACATGGAGACACAGCAACACCACTACTATACACCTTCTGATAGGACATGGAGACACAACAGCACCACTACTATACACCTTCTGATAGGACATGGAGACACAGCAACACCACTACTATACACCTTCTGATAGGACATGGAGACACAGCAACACCACTACTATACAGCTTCTGATAGGACAGCCTCCTTGGAAGTCACTCTACAGTTTCGGTATCAGACGCATAATGTGAGTCCATGTAAAACGTTTACCTCCAGCATCCTTATTAATGACGTGCCAACAAAGATAGAGTAAAAAAATGCTTCAAGCATCTCTATATAACGTTCATACCAAACAACATGCAGCCTGGGAAACAGCAATTCTTCCCTCTTTGTCAGAAACATCGCTCATGGAATGTGAGGACTAAAGGATAAAGTTAGGAGGTTGCTGAAAGTACATTCACGGTCCTTAGTCCATCTCATCCCAGGCAGTAAATTTCCTATTAACCAAAGAGATGGGGGACAGGTACATTTTCAAAACTCGACCGATCAAAAAAAAAAATTGCCACTTTTAAGACAAAAGTTGATTTGAAAGTCAATAAATGAAAAATAAAGTAATCGTAACTTTCCGATTAGTCGATCAAGATCACATAACATGTTTATACCTACACCCAAATTTAACAGTATAATTGCAAATTAATGTAGCAAGGCACATCATCTCTATATCCTACTCTCTCTCTTTCTTATATATATATATATATATATATATATATATATATATATGTATGTAGTATAATTTTCTACTTATACAAACATTTTTGGCTACATATGTGCATACATGTTTTAGCTATAGCCTTATTTAGGCTAAGATTTCTCGGACTTAGATATCAAGATGAAAACAAAAAAGAGAATAAACTGGCAGTCAGCAGTCGGTATCTGCAGAATGGTTGCAAGGAAAACCGAAAGTAGGAAAACAAACAATTCAATCTGTGTTCTAGGCTGTCTGACCATCGCTAAGAGCGTGAAACCTTGATAATGATTTATTAAAACACATAATTTAAGGGCTATAAAGTAGCGTTGGAGAAGGCATCAAGCACTGCATATAAATGCAGACCAAAAACATTGGGCTGGTCCTAAAAGGTGATACTCACAGCTACCAGTATATATATATATATATATATATATATATATATATATATATATATATAATTCAAATTTATAGTCAAAATATTTTGACTTAAGTAGAGTATAAATGTACAATAGAATAACTCACCGATAGTAAATATAGGTAAAGTCGAAATACAGACATTTAAATACTCTAAATACTACAGTTATTGACATCAGCTCAATAGTTGATTATTAAGATCAAATAGAGCTATTAATTATAAAGAAGAGACTTTTTGGAATCATCTAAAGTGATATACATAATGAAATATTCCAAATCGTTTTATAAATGATCATATACTAGTTTTTGTTGTGTTGTAATTCTTGGAACTGATATGAATTATGTGCTAAATTTATTTATCGCAACCTACTTAACATATATATATATATATATATATATATATATATATATATATATATTAAGGCACTAACTGGTCTAGCCGCACTGAAGAGCTGTGATACAGCGAAACAGTCTGTATGTGGATGACTATATATATATATATATATATATATATATATAAGAAAAGTTTACTTCAATAAGTATAACTTTAGTTATATCACAAGGAGATCATAAATCACCGATTTTTTTATAAAAACAAAATGAATGCTATAGATGCTTAAGATACAAATAAATACTGCAGGTATAGTTAAGCTCAATGGTTAACCCTTAAAGTCAAACAGAGCTAATATATTATAACTCAATAGAATGCAAAGTAATAAGATATTCATTATTTTGCAATGATCATGTTCTGAAAAATTCAACACCGATCAAATTTGTCGATGCCCATACTTAAGAAAAGAAATTGAATCTGTCCGTTTAAAAATTATATATCTTTGAACTTTTTTTAACATTATTGTCTCCCATTAGTGGAAAAAGAAGGTTTCTGGATTTTGTTTTGCTTTATTTTTGTTTATAATTATTGAAAAATCCAATTATATACTGCCTGTGTTGTATTGATAAAGAAATATTGTGCTGATGAGGATATTGTCAGTCTTCTACCCTGCTGTGGATGATAATAAAATTGAAATTTCGGAAAAATATGTAATATTGTTAGTGTTAAAGTTTTCGGAACATGATCATTGCAAAATAATGAATATGTCATAAATTTGCATTCCACTCATATATATATATATATTGTCTGATACTAGCGCCATAGCCCAACACTTAACTAACGACCATTCCTGCCCCCGATCGGAATTCAGAAAACTTTTAGTAGAAAATACCAAAATCTTAGAATATAATATTAACAAACAAAAACTCCATATATTAGAAGCCCTATATATAAAAACAAAAAAAAACCCTAATTAACAGAATTAACTTTAATACCAGTAATAATATACTAAATTGTCTATAATTCTAACTATAGTTTCGTACTTATTACATAATTCCCACCAAAACCATCTATAATACTAACACATGGTCTGTACCTGATTATCCGCATTTCCCTGAAGATGGACCCGGATGGGTCTGAAAGTACTTGGGACACAAATCAAAACTATGGCAGATTCATCGGCCAATCCCCCCCCCCCCCCCCGAAACTAAGATTCTGATTCGGAGTATTGAAAGGATCTACGAAAGGATATCCAGACATAAGTTGTGCGTCATATTCAACAATACTTGCCTGCAAGAGAAGATGCTGCCTAGATATACATATATATATATATATATATATATATATATGCTCGTGGCCAAGATTATATGACAATTTCGACTTAATTACGGCGTGAGAATATATATAACTACAAGTATGTATATGTAGCTAAAACGGTTAAATGACCTAAAATAAGGAAATGCCGATCAAATGCTAATGCTCGACCACCGCATTCTATTCTAGCAGACAATCGGACAAGAAAGGTCGGTGAAGCACCTGTTGCGAGCTGGATGAGTTGTTATCGTCAATAAAAAAAACAGTGGACAGGTGTCTGACGTGCTTGGGAATATTTTATATGAGGCCAAACAAAACAATGATGCCATCGAAGCTAATTACCTTTATATATTAAACATTGCATATTAGATTATCTCTCTGGTTTAACCAAATATCTGTGAGAAAAAAAAGAAATTTCTATATATAAAAGCCCAAACTTGTTGGTCTGTCTGTCTATTCGATATTGACGACTTCTTCAGCCAATGCTGGCCTAGAACCGATTCCAATTACGAATCGTCATAAATCGAAGGATTGTTTAGAAAAAAAGAACATTGGGACGAAGATGTTTCCGTTGTGATATTGATCTTTTTTTAATCTAAGTTACTTTAACCTTAACCCTAAATTTACTTTTACCTAACCCTAAACTAACCCTAAACTAACCCTAGCCTAACCCTTTAGCTTTAGTTTGAAAAGTTGGTTTAGTTCGGTTCGTATTGTGTGGAAGCATTCGAACTTGATTCGGCTTTCTCCATTCGAAGTCAGAACTGTTTACGACACGACTACGTCACGCCTGCAAATTTCTGGATACATACATAAGGCACCAGATCTTCTTTTATTAGTTGCGGTAATCTATATGGCTGGTCTGGGACTTGTTAAGTGATGTGTTATATTACAGCAGTCTATATTTGTAGCATAGGCAATAGACGAAAACGGTAAACCTTTCACTCGTTTGGTAATACCAAACCACACCCACCTCGAGACGGACACGGAATTTAAAACTATAGGGTAGAAAATTCTATTCTAACTTTCCGCCCTTTTCAACTTTTTTTCCGTTTTTCTCTCCTTTTTTAATGAATCAGACATGTCCCCATGCAGAGATTTTATAGCAAGCCCCACTCTCCCCAATGGTTCACTTCGACCTGTGCAACTGCTATTGCTCAGCGAGTGTGCAAGAATGTAAAACATTCAAATGTGATCCGGATTATAAATATTCACATCTTCGCACATTCCATGCTTAACCCTTAAATGCTTTTTGTTTCAAATATGACACATTCCAACAAAATTCCTATTAAATATAATATTCAACAAAAATATGTCAAACTGCAACTTGTTTCACATCTGATACAGGCCTGTTGGCAAGTGTGAGTAGGTATTAGTATGATGTTGCACACCCGTTAAATAGGTAATCAGTATCTCTGATGTCATGGGCGAGTGTCATCAATGTGTCATCTGCCTAATTCAAGAGCCTAAACTTTTATATCTGGTCATTATAATGGTAAGTAAAAATTATTTTATGATTCTCTAGTGTATTAGGATTATTTAGATGCATATATTGTAGTGTTTTGTTATACATGTAAACTTTCATGCCATTTGATGTAAACTTTTATGCCATTTGTTGCACATTTGCAACATCATTTATTTTTGTTTAATTAATTAATTTTTTTTTTTTTAAACCATTTATGCTACTTTATATTACCCCTATGAAACGTTTTTCACTTTTTTCAATCCAATATAAAAAATAAAGCATTTAAGGGTTAAAAACATCCTAGAATAGAAATTAATGCAATGAGAGAAAAAAAAAGGTAATTATAAAATTAATTTGTTTTTGTTGAAAAAACAATTGAATTGGGGAATTATTTTCATTTCTGAGCCATTTTCAACATAGAGCAAAATCGAGTCTATGATATTACATTTTTTACCATGTTGTAGGCGACAATATTTGATTTAATGCAGAGGAATAAATTTAACTAAAATGTTTATATATAAAACAGCAGTTACCATAACAGAAAGTATTTTTTGTGACAACAGTGCAACCAAAATAGGAAAACGTATATTTCATACATTCAGTCACTTAATGTTAAAAACAGCAGTTACCATAACAGAAAGTATTTTTGTGACAACAGTGCAACCAAAATAGGAAAACGTATATTTCATACATTCAGTCACTTAATGTTAAAAACAGCAGTTACCATAACAGAAAGTATTTTTGTGACAACAGTGCAACCAAAATAGGAAAACGTATATTTCATACATTCAGTCACTTAATGTTAAAAACAGCAGTTACCATAACAGAAAGTATTTTTGTGACAACAGTGCAACCAAAATAGGAAAACGTATATTTCATACATTCAGTCACTTAATATTAAAAACGGCGCACAGATAAAACTATATCATTCAATTCATTAAAGTTGCAAATTATTATGTAAATACAACAGGTAAGATCACAAAACTTAAGGCTAACAGTGTTCCGTTGGCTGCTATGGAAAAAATTTGAAAACTTCAAATTCTAGGAGGGATGGAAATGACAAGGCATTAGGGAAAGTGAGAATTGATAAATTGCGATATATTTCGATGAAACAGACAGTACTCAGCTAGCTAAAGGCTGACAAGCTGCAGTTACAACGCTATTCATTCAAAGGAAATAAATAGAGAAATCTTTCACGAAAAGCGGAAACTACAAACATTAAAATCGGTTTTGGCAAATCGGTTTCGGTTTTAGTGATCATGGTATGAAGCAGGAAAGGCTGGAAGGACAGGAATGATGTCCCTGGAACCTGGATAACAGGAAAGGGCTGAATCAACAAGAACAATTCTGGAACATTGACAGTATGAAGAACCGGATCGATAGAAGTGGGGGACCTGAACAACATTAGAGGCTGGATCGACAGTAATGAGAAAACTGGAGAAGACAGAAATTAGAGCTGCTCGAAGGAGCTGGAGCAGGAACCCTAGAACGAGCTGGAGGGAGGACGTCACATGGAGTTTTATGTTGACATCCTGAGGTATAATGAGGTGCCTCAGATAGGTCCGGTCCATGCGCAGGAGTCGCTGGAAGAATCTGGACCTGCAGGAAGGAGCTGAAACAGGCGCTGCAGAAAGCGAAGCAGGAACAGGAACTGGTGAGGCAAGCTTGAGTAGGAGCTGGAACAGGGATTGCACAGGAGTCTGAGCTGGAGAAAGGGTGACCTAATGTTTGACAAAGGTCTGTGGGGCAAAGTGTAGTTGGCAGCGACTGAAGAGACGGCATCGATGCCAGGGACAACGACCCTGAATGAGCTGCTGAGTGAAGAACACACTCATTTTATATTGTCCTATGAGCCGCTCCTGATGCGACACTTTAATGAGATCCGATTAGTTGGGTTGAGTGACGATGTGCACAGAAAGAAAGAAAGTGTGCTGATTTCTGTCACACAGGTTAAGGAACTCAAGGATTAAACATCTGGTTTTATTAGTAGTGTCAAGTCATAAACAATCAGTATGACAAGGGCTAAGATGTTCAATAATTAAACATCCGGTTTCGTTAGGTGTGCCGAATCATAAAACAGCGGGGGTCGGCACAAAAATGCTGGATAATTGATCGTATTTAGAGGTTTGGTGACGTCACTGGAAGAAGAATGGCTGGAAGGACAGGAATGATGTCTCTGGGAGCAGGAAATCTGGAAGGACGGGAATGACGTCTCTGGGGCCTGGACAGCAGGAAAGGGCTGAATCGCCAAGGAGAACGATTTTCGAACCTGGACAGCAGGAAAGGCTGGATCGACAAGAGTGAGGGACTTGAACAGCAGTAGAGGCTGGGCCTACAGAAATGATGAAACTAGAAAGGACAGGAATCAGAGCTGCTGGAAGGAGATGGATGGAAGACGTCACATGGAGTTTAATGTTGATATCCCTGAGGTATAATGAGGTGCCTCAGATAGGTTCAGTCCATGTGCAGAAGCTGCTGGAAGGAGCTAGAGCAAGAACTGGAAAGGCAGGTTGGAGCAGGGGCTGAAGAGTTTCACAAGAGTCGGAGCTGGAAAAAGGTTTACGTAATGTCTGTCAAAGGTCCGTGGTGCAAAGTGCGGTCGACCCTGAATGAGCTGCTGAGTGAAGCAACATACTCCATCTAACCCTAACCCTAAACATACTCCATCTTAGGATGTATCTGCCTCTTACACAGGTAGAGAATTGCGTCAAAAGTGAGGTACTTTCTTGAGCAGTAGAAAGATCTGACCATTTTTCCTGTGACCTTAGCAATGGATTTGATGTAAGTCTTCCATTTCAGGTTTGGAGTGAAGGTCTATCCTAGAAGCTTATCAAAGCATTCATTTCAACTCGGAAAAGACAAGGATCTGAGCGATGGTGATGAAAGAAGAGAAGATTGGTTTTAGACGTGTTAAAAGTAACAAGCCATTTTCTCCCCATTACATCACATGCTCCAGATCGGAAGAGAGAGAATAAAAAAGATAGTTAACATGAAAATCATTTTTTTTTAATTACTGTTCAATGTTTAGAAAGGTGTTCAGTTTAATGTAAAATGATATCCCTTGTTTAAAATTCCGAAAATGTTTACAGTAGTCACATATTTCATGTACTATTTTCTCTGGCTGTAAATAGACAGGTTTATCACGGAGTGATTGGCCCACCAGCCAGACAGAGACCTTGGTGTAGGAATACGTCAATTTGTTGGACTACTTCTGGTTTTCCTACTCAGCAGTTGGGGCTAAGTTACTGTCTAGGCAAGACATATTTCGTTGGCTTTCCCAACTCGCCACCGACATGATAAATCTACCAAGACGCATGACGTCTTTTATAAAGATTGACTCTGAGCTGTTTTTAATTCATTTTCAGCACAGCCCCAATAAAAAGTATTTCTATTAAATTTCAATGTCGTCTGCTGTCGTCTATGGAGTCAGATGAACCTTCTATTACATAATTATAATTGTGAATGGATACCATCCATCCATTATAGGTTTTGTAAACAGCTTGGCGGGGGCTAAAGACTGCTAAAAATCACATAAGGGGGACCATTTTATGTTAAACTTACATCGAATTATAAACGCCCATGTGAATAAATAATTCTTTTTTAATTTATAATCTGAAAAATTAGTGCCTAATCAATTTCGACTATTTTTGTACGGCATATACATCCTTCCCGAAAAATGGATGAACTTGAGAAAAAACAAACAGAAACAAGAATGGTCGAGATAGATATTTGGCCACAGATGTTTTTCAACAAGTGCGACGAGAACAGCATACAATATTATCAGGGAGAAAGATCCTAGCAATAATCATTGAAGTGACATTTGCATAGAAATGGTGGAGCTTGGCTGTCGGCGAATCTTAACTGATCTCTGATAAAGGTCGCAGCTATATAAACCTGATGCATGTCAGGTCAGTGTACATCAGGTTGGTTCTGTCCTGTGTTGAAAAGTGAAGGGCCAAAGACAATTATAGGACAAGCAGTAGAGAAGGATTATTTATAGAGCTATCGTGTGTTAGAGATTTGGAGAGCTCACTTGTTGCTCCAAACACACATATACAGTAGTGTGAAACGGTCTGGTGATGCCCGGAGCCAACTCCTTGATTGTATGGACCGAAGACTCAAGTATAGATCCTAGTACTGAGAAATATTATGAGAAAAGGAAGTAGTTTAAATATAATTGGATACCCACACCCCCAATTTGGATGGCCGGTGCAACCACCTTCTTCTGCATGTCCCTGCATATATATATATATATATATATATATATATATATATAAATATTTCCCTTTGAAATGAATTAAGTACATCGTAAAAACAGAGAATGATGTTGAAACACAAAAGTAATGTTCAGATCGTCTCCATGATAAATGCCTCCCTGGGTAGACGGTTTGACAGTTATCTCAAGTTGAAATCTCAAGTGGCCAGTGCCTGGTGGCCTGCCAATGACCAGTGAAAAAGACTGGAATCCAGGTTTTCCAGGCAGGGACAAAGGACACCAAGGGGTCAGATTGAGAGGGGGGCATCTTAAGTGGGAATTGTGCAGCTAGATGTTTGTTCACATTACATCTAGATTTCTGCATGTAAATACAGTCGAGAAACAGGGAGCAGGAAGGGAATTCCAAAGGTAAGTTGTCCAAAGAAAGAAGCTGTTAGAGTAGAAAGTTTTCTGTCATCTGGAGACCGCTACAGTGAATGGTGGTATTTTGCTGCTGGTCAGTTGGTCGGGTTTATTTATGTTGAGGGTGGTGCTAGTGCAGTAAGTTTATCAGAGCACATTTCGTTGAAGTACTTGTAAAACAAGCACGGGGATGCAACATTGCAGCGATGGGATAGGGGTTGAGTTTTGTAGACAGTGCGAGACCTATTAGGTTAGAGACTATTTTTCGCATCCTGTCCAAGGAAAGACTAGTGGTTGGTGCACCAGTCCAGATGTGGCAACAATACTCCATACATGGGCGAATGGTGGCTGTATAAAGATATAAGATACTGGCAGGTGTGAGAAGGTTTTTAGCCTAATAAAGGGAGTTTATCTATGTACTTATTCTAATTCATGTTTCCTGTGAATGTTAAGTTGAGGAGTTTCAGTGTTGGACTCTCAGGAAGGGTGCTATTAAAGCAGCTGTTAGGATGGTTAAAGTTAAGGGCAAGTTTGAAGATAAAGTAAAATCCAATTCAAAGGGTTCGGATAATATGAAAGGTAAAGTTAAAGGCAAGTTTGATGGTAAACTTAAGGGTAATTTAAAAGGTCAAGATGAAGGTAAAAGTAATGTTGACAGTAATGTAAAAAGTAAAGTTTGAAAATAACATTAAGAAGAATGTAAGCAGTTATGGACACGTTTAAACGTTAAGGAGATTGTGAAAGGTAAAAGTTAAGGGCAAGTTTGAAGTTTAAGGCTATTTAAAACTTTAAGTTCTGGTAAGGTTGAGTGTAAATTTAAGAGCAAGCTTGAAGATAATGTTAATGGGGAAGTTGGAAGGTAATTTTAAACGCAATGGAAAAGGTAAAGTTAGAGCAATTTAAAAAAGTAAAGATGAAGGCAATATAAAAAGATTTAGTTAAGAGCAATTTTGAAGGGCAATGCATAAGGTAAAATGAAGGGAAAGTTTGAAGGCAAGGGTTATTGTAAAAGATAACTTTAATTGCAATCTAAAATGTACATTTAAAGTTGGTTGGTTGTTGGTTGTTTTGTTTTACGCCATATCAACCCTTTACAGGTTTAAATAACCTGTAAAGGGTTGGTATGCTAAATCCGGTCACTTTTCAAGTTCTTTATATCTTCAAATTCATGGTGTTTGGTTTGATTGTTTTGTAGGGGAAAATTGTTTTTGTTGTTGACTTTGCAGAACATGATTGAGTTTTGTGAAGAGAAAGAAAAAAAAACTATAACATCAATGTTTGGTTTGGTTTGTTTTACTGTAAAGCAACCATCTATGGGTTATTTAATGCCAAATAAAGATATCAAATGAAATTTCAAGGTAGGTTAATTATTTTATATTTCTTTGAAAAAAATTAAAATTTAAAATAAAATTTAAAATTGAGATTAAATGTTTTTGAACAGTCAACCTTCTTTGATGAAGTCTAAGATTTTGGTCAGATTTGTGTCTTTAAACAAGTCCTTTAGATTTTTCGAGTTGCAGTATTTCTTTCAGCTTTGTTGTAGATAAACGTAAAGTAACATTCAATACTAGTTCAATATAAAAGGGAATATAAAACGTAAGTGTAAGGACAAGTTTGAAACTAACGTTAATGAAAAGATGAAGTTAGGGCAATTTTGAAGGCACCACTAAGGGTAAAGTAAAGCGGAATGTAAAAAGTAAAATTACCGTAAAGAGTGATGGTAATGTTAAAGAATATGTAATGTGTACGTTAAAAGCAATGTAAAAGGTAAATTTAGGAGCAATTGCGTCGGTTCAAGGCAATGTTAACAGTAAAGTTAAGGATAAAATAAAAAGTAACATTAAGAGCAGGGTTTTACATGCTCCACTACTTTTGGAGCAGCTCCCGCTCCTGCTCCAACGTCCAAAATTGGAGCTGGCTCCTCTCACGCTCCGCATTTTCAAAAAGGAGCCGCTCCTGCTCCAACTCCTATAAAAAAGGAGCGGCTCTTTTTCAGCGCTCCATAATGAAAATGTACCTTCTTTCATAAACGTTCTATTCTGCCAATAAATGGTCGAAGGATAGGGGTGGGCGTCAAAGGATCTCATCGATATGGGTTGGGATGTCACTTTAAGTGTAAGACCGTGAGATAATATTTGACAAAATCTCGCTAATATTTTGAGAGTTATAGGAGAACATGTCAGACGAAGTATAGGATTATACATAAATTTTCGTTTCCTGAGGTATAAAATAGAAATAGAAAAATCCCTGAAGTATTTTAAAACAATTTTAATTTTCATTACATTAACAACCTATTTTTTCAAGAAAGGAAAATTTGACCCGATATTTTTTCTATTTATTTTCGAAGGGAATTTAGATTTGTTTTAAAAAATAAAGTTTTACTTTTAAAAATTATTAGTGATTATTTCCTTTTTAAAGAAAACATTTCTCTGGAAGAGGAGAGACAGCCAGGGCAACATTACTCGTCGTGTTGTTGTTCAATATTTGTTTGTTTTACGAACGTAACTATATTGTAATGTATATTATTATTTATAACAGAGAAACGCGCAAGTACTTTCAAACAAATCGATTTATCCATTTTTTTTCTATAGTACAATTTGGGGCGAAAAAAAATTCAATGAAGTTTATTTTTTAAAGATTGAAAAAAAGAATATTTTTCATAAGTTGCCCCCAAAATATCAATAAATTGTCAATAAACAATTCAGAGATCCATTTAATGTCTTAAAATTTCATACAAAATATCTGGCCTAAACCTTGGGAGTTTAAAAAATATCAGGTGAAATTTAAAAAAAAAAACTTTGAACATTCTATTTACAAAAGCAAGTTTTAACGGAATTTAACGAATTTGAAAGCAAACATGAAAACGTTAAAACATACTAGTCATGAATTTAAGAACAAAAAATGTCGCCGAAAAGACGGGTAAAAATGTGGCATAAAAGTTCAATTTGATATATGCTAAAAAATAAATTAGAATTTTTTGTCAAGACAAAATGTACCATTTAATCCCAAAAATCGATTTTATCTAATATTTGGGTGAATACCGAGCGAAATGGGCGAGAAAATCCAACGGCCCCTATAGTATAATTGAACCTAAAATTCTTTATTTTAAAACACGAAATAAAAGAAAAATTGGCTTATTTATTCAATCACAATGAACATCCTTTTCATAAATATAAAAAAGTTCAAATCTGTAAGAAAATAACTTCAAAGACATCTATAGACTCACTGGCGACATTTGTTGCCCAAATTGTCTTCTGCCTTAAGAAAAGTGTCCCATCAAAAATGTAACATGTCAATGTAAAAATGTTCTGTTTTCAAGACATCTATAGACTCACTGGCACATTAAAAGACACATGGTGCCAAATTGTCTGTCTTCTGCCTAAGAAAACTGTCCCATCAAAAATTTAACATAGATGTAAAAATCTGAGAACTTCAAATGTTCTCCTTCTTTCTCCCTGTCTCTCCCTCCCTCTCCCCCTATCTCATATACATTTACCAGATATAATTTTTTAAAATAACTCAGAGTAAACTCTGAGACTTTCTTTTCTTTTCCTTTTTACTGCTGAATAAAAAACTAATGTTTAAAAGAAAAAAAAATCAAATAATTTGTGAGGGAGGAGCGCGGAGCGATAAAACCACCACTCTTTAGTCCCAAATGGAGTTGCTCCCGCTGCACTCCCGCTGAATATAAAATGAGCCCTCCTCTTCTTCGCTCCAGCAAAAAGGAGTGTGCTCCTTTTTGGAGGGCTCCGTAACACCCTGATTAAGAGTCACTTTGAAGATAAGGTTAAACTGTCAAAGTACAGGCAAGCTTGAAGATAACTTTACGAACAATGCAAAGAGTAAATTTTAGAGCAATTTTGAAGGTAACATTTAGGGCAATGTAAAAGGTCAAGTTAAAGACAAGTTTGGAGGTAACGTTCAGGGCGAGTTTGAAGGTTACGTTGAGGACACTATGAGATACATTTAATGACAAGTTTGCAGATGTTACATTAATGTAAAAGGTAAAGTTATGGGCAAGTTTGAAGGTAGTTTTAAGAGCAATATAAAAAAACTTATGGGCAAGTTTGGAGGTAGTTTTAAGAGCAATATAAAAAAACTTATGGGCAAGTTTGAAGGTAGTTTTAAGAGTAATATAAAAAAAACTTATGGGCAAGTTTGAAGGTAGTTTTAAGAGCAATATGAAAAAACTAATGGTCAAGTTTGAAGGTAGTTTTAAGAGCAATATAAAAAAAACTTATGGTCAAGTTTGAAGGTAGTTTTAAGGGCAATATAAAAAAAACTTATGGGCGAGTTTGAAGGTAGTTTTAAGAGCAATATAAAAAAAACTCATGGTCAAGTTTGAAGGTAGTTTTAAGAGCAATATAAAAAAAACTTATGGGCAAGTTTGAAGGTAGTTTTAAGAGCAATATAAAAAAAACTCATGGTCAAGTTTGAAGGTAGTTTTAAGAGCAATATAAAAAAATCTTATGGTCAAGTTATAAGGTAGTTTTAAGAGCAATATAAAAAAAACCTATGGTCAAGTTTGAAGGTAATTTTAAGAGCAATATAAAAAAAACTCATGGTCAAGTTTGAAGGTAGTTTTAAGAGCAATATAAAAAAATCTTATGGTCAAGTTATAAGGTAGTTTTAAGAGCAATATAAAAAAAACCTATGGTCAAGTTTGAAGGTAATTTTAAGAGCAATATAAAAAAAACTTATGGGCAAGTTTGAAGGTAGTTTTAAGAGCAATATAAAAAAACTTATAGGCAAGTTTGGAGGTAGTTTTAAGAGCAATATAAAAAAACTTATAGGCAACTTTGGAGGTAGTTTTAAGGGCAATATAAAAAAACTTATAGGCAAGTTTGGAGGTAGGGTAAGGGCAATCTAAAGGGTAAATTTAAAGGTAACTTTGAGGGTAACATTAAGAGCGATGTAAATGATAAAGTTAAGTGTAATGTAAAAGTTAAAGTCAATATAAACGATAAAATTAAGAGACTTAAAACTAAATTAAACTAAATATAGCCCACATTACCCATCCTTATGTCTCACAGCTGCATACTAAAATTCATAATGACCTGTTAATTAGTTTAAGAGTGAATTCTGTACATACAAAAATATAAACATATACACATATAAGTTTATATAAATAGAAATTTAAAAAGCTAATAACGTCAAAGAAACAGTGAATAGAAAAGCTCTACTTTTTCTAAAATATATACAAGATATTTTGTAAACGGTAATGGAGATAGAACTTTCTTACAGAAGAGAGGTTGCTAGTCTTTCTCTACTCTATTGGTATTTTCATGGTAAGTGCTCAACTGAGCTCCAATCTATGGTCCCTCCCCCTGTAAAACATTCACAACAAAAACTCGTCTAGCTCCAACTACTGTAAATAATTTTCTTTTCTTCCTCTGTATACCTAAAACTAAACGGAACTTCCATGAGCAAAGTTTCTTTCCAAGAACTACACGTCTGTGGAACACAATATCACTGGGCTGCCTCCCAGCTGATTACAACATGGTCGTTTTCAAGTCCAATGTTAACAAATTTTTGTTGAGCTCTCTTCTTAAATAATTAAATTCTGCCCAATTTCATTCCTCATGGTGTTGTCTCATGTCCATTTGACAAACTCATCAACCCTTTTCCCTCGAGTGGCCTTTGGGCTTTGATAAGCAGTGACTCCTTATTACGTAAAAAAAAAATTCTCTTAAACCAAATGTATAAATAATGGATTGTAATGTGCTATATATACATTGGACAAAAATAAAATAACGAATGAATAAAAATTGAAAGCAATCCGGTGTTGTACGGCAAATTTCCACTACGTGTGATAATTAATTTAATTTGACGTCACTAAAATCTTGCAAAATGGAATTCGAAAGTAGCGGACAAATTCCAGAAAATGGTAGGATAGGATTTATGAAGGGTTGTCTTTTTTTTTTTTAATTTTCCAGCGTGTTACATATGTAGCATAGCAGAGTTACCATTTTATCGGTTGATTTGAAAAGTAAACATTTGTCATTTGTGGTTTAGTCAAGGAATGCACGAAAACAAACAATTTGGATAGATGCTATCGGCAGAATTGAAAATGTCAGAGTGAGGATTGTAACCGAATCCTAAGGACGTCCTGAGTGCTCGCTCTCACTGGTGGGGTCCGCAGGTCACCCACGTTACAAAAAATAGACGAGTGTAAGGAAAAGATAAAGTTGACATTATGCCATCTATAGAAATAAGCGATGACATTTCCTTTTTGTGCTTTAGAGTCGTCATTTGTGGACCAGCCTGCGGAAGATCTTTCGGGAAATGCTAAGAGAATTCTTCAACGTAAGAAAGACAAGTAAGTGTTTCTTTCAGTCTTATGTAATGTGGCATCCTCAATAATGATGTTGGATCCATGACACATAATCATAAGAAGCAACATCACTTGTAACCATTTGGGGAATCTTACAAACTTTTGCATGTGGCACCGCGCAAAGAATTGAGGGGCTAACACATAATGTAAAAGGTAAAGTTATTGGTAAGTCTGAAGGTACCGTAAAAGGCAATGGAAAAGATTACATTGAGAGCAATCTAAAAGGTAAAGTTAGTGGTAAATGGTAAAAGCAATTGTTGAATTGAATTTTGAGAGCTTAAAATCTAATCTTGTTTTAGATGGATTTCTTTTTGTTTGTTTGTTTTTTCATCCCAAACAAGACACATTGCCACTGAGACGTAAGGGGTTACTGTGAATTAGGGACCATGTAAACATGGACACTTTCAGTAGGGAGTTGAGCAGCGAGATGTCTGTTCGCATTACATTTAAATTTCTGCATGTTAGTACAGTCAGGGAAACAGAAAACAGGGAGAGAATTTTAAAGTCTAGTAGTTCGAGGGAAAAAAAAAATGGTACTTTTTTTTACATTAGGACCCACACTAATTTTGACGATGACCCTCGCCCTAACCCTAACGATGGGGTCAAAGTTAGTGCAAGTCCTAATGTAAAAAAGCACCGAAAAAACTATTAGAGTAGATGGCTTTCCAGCATCTGGGGACTTCTACAGTGAAGGGGTGGGATTTTGTTGCTTGTCGGGTTAGATGTGTAGTATTACTACTTATTATTATATATAACTAGATTGACGTGCCCACTGTCATCTTCATATTTCTGTATGCGTGTGAGTCGTGGACCCTAATTGCGGATATGGACAGAAGGGTACAGGCGTGGCCACCGAGAGTTACTACAGGCCAAGCAACTAACTTCCTGCCCCCCTCTGACGTCACTGACTTCCGTGTCAAAACAAGGACCGTAGTAATAACAATAAGAAGGCATTTCGACTTCTCCATTCACTAAATAATCCATCAAAATTCAGGAAATCAACCAATTTTAATGAAATTTTCAGGATTTATTAATTAATGATCACGGAATATAATAAATCCATTACTTTATTATAAAGCTTGGTGCAAATGTATTATTTCTTGTAAACAAAAAACACCTTTACTAAAGTTATTCAAAATATCAAAACATGTTGAACATACGATATTGTAAATATTTAAAACAAAGCATTAGAAAACTTTAAAAATTGCATGTAAAAAAGAAAAGAAAAGAACACGGTTCGATTCATCTTGAAACTGATCTTTATTCAATATAAATTTAAAGAAAATAATAATTCACGATCAAATACGGCAAAAAACTGAATTATGAATTACCATTATTTAAACTTCTAACCCAATCAACCGTAAGTAATTCAGACTTTGAAATTTGCTTAAAAATTATACAAAAAAATATTTCAATGTTAACTGTTTAATAATGGAATCAAAATTCAGGAAATCAACCAATTTTAAAATAATTTTGCGCTTTTAAAAATTTCATTTCATAATTCACAAAGTTAAAATGCCTACTGCATATGTTTGGATTTTCAAAAGAGAAAGAATTACTGCAAATATGGATACACGTAATAATGTTTACACCGACTAAATATAGTGTAGTAAGTTTGAATTTTTTTTAATTATATAAAAAATCAAGTCTGAATTACTTATTCATTATTTGATAAAAAAAGTAGTGTTCCATTTTTTTTTAATTACTTTTTTTCGATGTCTTAAGTGTAGCATAGTTTATCTTTTCTCTACTTTTGTAGATTAAATAAATGAAATAACATCATATTTAATCAAAATTTTCACAAAAAATATTAATTAAACAATGCTTTATTCAATGATAATATCGTTAATTCTTTGAGTTATACTGATTTTATTAACAAGAGTGTAGGGGCATTTTCCGTAATATATACGAAATAGTTTTTTTAAAAAAATATTTTAAACATATACAGATCTTATTTTCATTTAAAAAAATCATGGATTTTTTTTATATATATAAAAATATACGTTTAGTAAAGGTGTATTTTGTTTTAAAAAAAATAATACATTTTCACTAAGATTTTTTTTAAATGTTTCACTATATCTCCTGTGCTTGTTTATTAATAAATATTGAAAATTTCATTAAAATTGGTTGATTTCCTGAATTTTGGTGAATTTTTAAGTGAAGGGAGGGTCAAAATGTTTTTACATTTTGGGGATCGGCCTTTGATTTTGCACGTACCTATCTCTTAATAGCAAGATAGGAGTTGGTGATTCCATTATTAAACAAACAGTTAACATTGAACTTTTTTTTGTATAATTTTTAAACAAATTTCAAAGTCTGAATTACTTACGGTTGATTGGGTTAGAAGTTTAAATAATGGTAATTCATAATTCAGTTTTTTGAAGTATTTGATCGTGAATTATTATTTTTTTTAAATTTATATTGGATAAAGATCAGTTTCAAGATGAATCGAATCGTGTTCTTTTCTTTTCTTTTTTTACATGCAATTTTTAAAGTTTTCTAATGCTTTGTTTTAAATATTTACAATATCGTATGGTCAACATGTTTTGATATTTTGAATAACTTTAGTAAAGGTGTTTTTTTGTTTACAAGAAATAATACATTTGCACCAAGCTTTATAATAAAGTAATGGATTTATTATATTCCGTGATCATTAATTAATAAATCCTGAAAATTTCATTAAAATTGGTTGATTTCCTGAATTTTGATGGATTATTTAGTGAATAGAGAAGTCGAAATGCTTTCTTATTGTCATTACGACGGTCCTTGTTTTGACACGCAATGCAGTGACGTCATTTTCTAGCTAACCGGCCTGTAGTAACTCTCGGTGGCCACGGTACAGGCCACAGAGATGAGATACTTCCAAAAGATCTCATACAGGGACCACATTACAAATGAGAAAGTGAACATGTACAAGCAGTCGGGCCATATGAAGATCTACTGCCCACTATGAAAAAGAGGAAAATGAAGTAGTATGGCCATGTGATACAGTCATCATGTTTCGCAAAGACAATCTTGCAAGGAACCATACAGGGAGAAAGAAGGAGGGGCAGACAAAGAAAGAGGTGAGAGGACAACATCCGCGAGTCGACGGGGCTGGTGTTGAGTAACAGTCAGGAGAGAAGACAATCGGGAAGGCTAAAAAAAGCTGGTTGCCAGGTCATGTTTGGCTCCCCAAATCACTTTTATTAGCAAAATTACATTTAAGTAAAGTTTCAAAATGTAGAAAATTACATTTAAATTTCTGTATGTTGTTATGGTCAAGAAAACAGAGAGCAAATTCCAATGGCAAGCGGTCCGAGAAAATAAGCTATTGCAACATGAAATCGTCTGGCATTTTTTATTTTTTTTTTATGGAAATCGCTCCAGACAAGGCATGAAGCCACTTGATGTAAGGAGATAAAAAAGAAAGATACTACTTCAAGGTCAAAAACTAGCCAACGATAAGTGTTTGATGGATAGATTCCGACCCAGAAAATAGCAATTCTTCCCTCTTTGTCAGAAACATCGCTCATGGAATGTGAGGACTAAAGGACAAAAGCGAAGCGAGAGTTACGAGGTTGCCAAAAGTAAATCCAAGGTCAACTTTCTACTCTCTATGGGATTTTGTTGTTAATCAGGTAAGTCGAGGTATTTACGTTGAGAGGGTATTTACGTTCAGGGAATACAAGTACAGTCAGTTCATTGGAGCACATTCCGTAAAACAAGCATAGAGATGCAATGCTATGGCGATGCTACAGGAGCTGGAGTTTGGCAGACAGTGTGTACCCTCCCTGTCCTCCAGCTTTCGTGACGTCACCAGTTCGGCCGTACCGGGTTCGGTTGGTCACCCGGTACTGCTCGAGAAAAGTTACCGTTCTGATGAAGGTTGCCGATGTTGAAATGCCTGGTCCAGCGACTACTCACTCCCACGTTGTGTTAGATTAGATCAGTGAGCAATCAACCGGGGTGGGTCAGCAACCTTGTGTCGCTGTGAAGAGAAGGGTCATTTCATGCAGAACAGTTGAATGAAAAGAATTAAGTCCGTAACGACTTTGTCTGTTTGGTTTTCTTAGAAGAATTTTTTTTTTTTTTAAATAATTAAAAATAATGTACACTGGTTTGTTTACAAAGCCGGGCTGTTCATGTTGCCTGAAAATGACAGGCAGAAGAGTTCAAATATTGGACTCTTGGGAAAGGTGCTACTACAGAAGGGAGGTCATTTTCTAAGGATTCAGCAATTGCCTTGCATGTGTGGACATTCAATTTGCCCTCAGGTCGGGAACAGAGTATAGTGTCATCAGCAAATATACCCATCTCAGACGCGATTGCATTGGGAAGATTGTTTATGAAGATCAGGAATAATATAGGTCCAAGTATCAACTCCTGGGGCACACCCACATTGATGTGGTGCTGTTTGGATGTACAGTCATCGAGAACGACCTAAATCTTTCTTCTTGCGAAGATCTGATTATATTAAATATTCGTCCAGTAATACTATACGAGTTGCTTTTCCTGAGAAGCTCATCATGCCAGAACTTATCAAAGGCCTTGGAGATATCTAGCGTTACTGCTCTAGCTTCACCTAACTTATCCAGTGTGCAGTATATAAGTTCAGAGATGATCATTAGGATATCCGCAGTAGAATGGAGTTGCCTAAATCCATACTGTTGTACACATAGTAGTTCAGGAATTTCAAGGTGGTGAATTATTGCTCGATTGATTAATGATTCAAAGATTTTAATGAAGAGCAGGAGAAGACTTATAGGATGATAATTTTGCAGGTCAGTCTTTCGCCAGAGTTCTTGCAAACTCATATTACAGATGCAATTTTTCAGCTATCAGGAAAGCAAGATTTTGCAAGGCATTTATTTGGACAGGACGAGACTAGCCCAGCGATAAGATCTGTTCACATGTTTTGGAAGCGTCATGGTTTTTTTTCGGAGATCCTAGACATGGGAAGGGGTAATGATCAGATCACCTAGTGCGGTTCCCATCCGTAGTGGAAAATTAAGTAGGTAGTGGTTTATGGAGTTACGGGAAAACTGCTGGGAAATCCATACTTGTCCATTGCTGTGGAAGCGATTTCATGGTGGTTGGATAGTGAGGGAATTGTTGATTGCCCGTTGTTCACCATACTATTATAGATTTTCCAGAAATCGTAAGTTCTTCATTTTTGTGACGCGATGCGATTTCTAATCATCTCAGTATGCTTATTAGTTGCAGCTATTATACTCTACAGTAGTTTCTTGAGGCTAAAAAATTTGCTTATATTCCTCTAACTTATGGTGGTTGAAATCGCAAAATGTTTTGTGTCTATGTGCAGGTCGATGTGAATCATTGCGGTTCACATGTTTCTGAAGACGTGTAGACTTTTTGCCTATACGTAACTTACACATTATTATGATTATCTTTATTTTACTTTGTTTTCTTGCCTATACGTGACTTACACATTATTATGATTATCTTTATTTTACTTTGTTTTCTTGTCTATACGTGACTTACACATTATTATGATTATCTTTATTTTACTTTGTTTTCTTGCCTATACGTGACTTACACATTATTATGATTATCCTTATTTTGCTTTGTTTTCTTGTCTATACGTGACTTACACATTATTATGATTATCTTTATTTTACTTTGTTTTCTTGCCTATACGTGACTTACACATTATTATGATTATCTTTATTTTACTTTGTTTTCTTGCCTATACGTGACTTACACATTATTATGATTATCTTTATTTTACTTTGTTTTCTTGTCTATACGTGACTTACACATTATTATGATTATCTTTATTTTACTTTGTTTTCTTGCCTATACGTGACTTACACATTATTATGATTATCTTTATTTTACTTTGTTTTCTTGTCTATACGTGACTTACACATTATTATGATTATCTTTATTTTACTTTGTTTTCTTGTCTATACGTGACTTACACATTATTATGATTATCTTTATTTTACTTTGTTTTCTTGTCTATACGTAACTTACACATTATTATGATTATCTTTATTTTACTTTGTTTTCTTGCCTATACGTGACTTACACATTATTATGATTATCTTTATTTTACTTTGTTTTCTTGCCTATACGTGACTTACACATTATTATGATTATCTTTATTTTACTTTGTTTTCTTGCCTATACGTGACTTACACATTATTATGATTATCTTTATTTTACTTTGTTTTCTTGCCTATACGTGACTTACACATTATTATGATTATCTTTATTTTACTTTGTTTTCTTGTCTATACGTGACTTACACATTATTATGATTATCTTTATTTTACTTTGTTTTCTTGTCTATACGTGACTTACACATTATTATGATTATCTTTATTTTACTTTGTTTTCTTGCCTATACGTGACTTACACATTATTATGATTATCTTTATTTTACTTTGTTTTCTTGCCTATACGTGACTTACACATTATTATGATTATCTTTATTTTACTTTGTTTTCTTGCCTATACGTGACTTACACATTATTATGATTATCTTTATTTTACTTTGTTTTCTTGCCTATACGTGACTTACACATTATTATGATTATCTTTATTTTACTTTGTTTTCTTGCCTATACGTGACTTACACATTATTATGATTATCTTTATTTTACTTTGTTTTCTTGCCTATACGTGACTTACACATTATTATGATTATCTTTATTTTACTTTGTTTTCTTGCCTATACGTGACTTACACATTATTATGATTATCTTTATTTTACTTTGTTTTCTTGCCTATACGTGACTTACACATTATTATGATTATCTTTATTTTACTTTGTTTTCTTGCCTATACGTGACTTACACATTATTATGATTATCTTTATTTTACTTTGTTTTCTTGCCTATACGTGACTTACACATTCTTATGATTATCTTTATTTTGCTTTGTTTTCTTGTCTTTTTTTAGTCATTTAATGTCAGTTTTGCTGTGTCCAGGGATGAGACATTTTTTTGATATTTCACAAGCTTACTTTTCAGTCCTGACAATTCAGCGGATTAACTGTCTACAAATTCTACTCTGTACAATCTTGTCTAATCACTTGCTTCCAAGTTTACCTTGGCCAGCCAAACTTTCTGCGATTCAAAACATCCATGCTTCTGCAATAGTTTATCCAGGAAGGAGTAACTGATTCGTCCTCTGATAACCTCTCTGCTGGGCAAACGTAGTGCTTTCAGCAAATTCTCTGACCTAATAGCAATCAATCAATCAGTAAATTTTATTGGCAAAAAAAAAAAAAGAAGCAAAATACAGCAAGCCGTGTAAAGGGACAGTTAGAAAATACTGCATCTATATACCATCTAAATTTTTATTTTCAAGGCAAATTTAAACATGGATAAGGTAGACATCATCACGACATTCTCTGGCAGGCTGTTTCAGGGAGCAGAAACATGGAGTGAGAATGCCGCCTTTCTTCTGTTGAAACGAAAGCGACGATGATACATCTTCTAGTGGTGTCCATGGAGACCACGACTAGACGTAGATTTAAATTCCTGTTGATGATGCTGTATGCCAGAATCACGTTCCCTTGCATTCTCCATTGTTCAAGTGAGAACCTATTTAGTATTTGAAGCCGTTCTTTGCAGGTAAGCATGGAGATTCCTGTCACCATCCTGGTTGCCAACCGTTGAACACACTCCAGGTGCACAATATCTTTTTGAAGATGGTGATTTGTTGCTTGGCTGGCATACTCAAAAATGGGCTGTACCAGGGTTAGAAAGGATCTCCAGATTAGGTAAAGAACCCGCTGCCTTTGTTCGCCATTTTGATACAATCTTTAAAAGAATTGTACACAACTAATGCTGAGTGGTTACGGTGAAAAACCGATGGTCAAGGGGTCAGTAGGCAGAAAGTCGATAGGAAGATGACTGCATTTGGCAGAGCTCAGATGTAAATTCCAGCTGGAAGACCAGGACCAGATTCTGTTGATCATAGTTGTTTGTAGCTGATACCAGTTTTACATTGTTTCTAGGTGATACCAGTTTTACATTGTTTCTAGGTGATACCAGTTTTACATTGTTTCTAGGTGATACCAGTTTTACATTGTTTCTAGGTGATACCAGTTTTACATTGTTTCTAGCTGATACCAGTTTTACATTGTTTCTAGCTGATACCAGTTTTACATTGTTTCTAGCTGATACCAGTTTTACATTGTTTCTAGCTGATACCAGTTTTACATTGTTTCTAGCTGATACCAGTTTTACATTGTTCGCAAAGAGTAGTACTTTTTCGGCCAATTAATCTGGCATATCATTGGCATACAGGAGAAATAGAAATGGACCAAAGACAGATCCTTGAGGCACTCGACTGCATTCACTTCTGTGGAAAGACAACACGAAAAAGTATGTTGGTGAAGGAATGACCCAATCCATTTAATAATGAATTTTGTATGAATAGAGCTTTCAAATGAGTAACCAGTGATTAACAGAGTCAAATGCTTTGGAAAAGTCCAAGAACAATCTGTCTGCACTGTCGTCCTCATCCCTGATTTGGTTTACCAGGATTTCATCTTCCTGGACATACAGTCTCTGGAGTAGAAACTGTCTTGTTATGTCCAATCAAATCTTCCTCTGAGGTCATCAGATCTAAGCCTGTCTTTAAGACTCACATTACACATCCATCGTATCATTCTCATATCATTTCTCTTCATGCAACAAATGTTCTCAACCTTCACTGGTCAGGTTTCACTTCCATACATCATCACACTGCGTTCACATGCCTGATAGACTCTTTATTTGGTCAACAGTAGTAAAATACAAATAATAAATATATACATGTATATGATGATAATTATGGAAATAATAATCTAATGTAATGGAAAATGAAAAAAAGAAAATCGAAAATTGTATATATATTCATTATCCTTTCGTCTTTATTCCAAGACTTTCTCAAGATGACTGATTTGAAGCAAAACATAGAAGTCAATATTTGAAGATACGTGATATGTCTATGACGTGAAAAAATGTTTTAATATGTGATGCTTTTCAATTGGAATGAAAATGTAATTAAAATGTATGAACAATGAATAGATAAATGGAGATTTACTGAGGAGTTTGTAATGTGTGAAACACCTGTTGAAATAATGGGCCCACACATCAGTGAAGGCGAGGGTGGGGGGTTGGAATACATGGAGAAATGTTAAGAGGAAGATCTCAAAACAGTGCACATTTTCTCCTGATTATTTGATGTCTAAAAGAAATATACTCGTCAAAAGCCACTCGATGTTTGCGCTTTTTATTTTATCAATTTGGCATATTTTCTCTTGAGATCTGCTCGCTTCATCGTAAGTTTCTGCTGCTGATGCAGTAATTTCATTTTATACAGGAACATATTAAGACATTTCTGAGGAAAGGGTAAACCATGAAACTGCAGTAAAGTGTTTAAATAAACCAAATTTATATATATATATATATATATACAAATTTATTTTAAATAAACTTGACCTGAAAACAAACAAATCTTTCAGAATGTAATGCAACACTCACAAATTTTTCTGTATTTTTTATTGCTTTTTTTTTTTCTTGGATTGTGAAGTGGGAGGGGGAGGGGGTTGAATTCTTATAAAATAAAAATACTGTCTATTGGATTCTATCACAATCCTCCCATGCCTTCTGAAGCCCACAACTTAAAAGTACGATCATATGATGATGAGGCCAAATATTTCAAGTCAGGCGAAATGTCCAAACCCATAATTTTTCCTTCATGTCCGGCTAAGGTTTTCATTGGAGACCAAGTCGGGTGTGCCCAGATCTAGTGAGAAAGGAGAAAAAAATTGCAGACTTAAAAGCAAGGGATAATCAGTGGCCGTAGCCACATTTAAGGTAAAATTATACAATACTGTACAGAACACATTGCGGGCAAAAGCAGACAATACAGTTCAACCAGGACTTGATCAAAAGCTCAATAGAAACAGAAAAATATGAAGAGTCATTTGTTTAACAGTAGATGAAGCACAGGAAACAATTAAGTATAGGATATGCTTGAAAAGTAACGGGACTGATATCACAAACAATTTACTTCAATTCCTCAACAACAATCTACTCATTCAAAGTATCACTCAGCCCCACCCTGAGTCTGATACACTTTTTGATCCTTCTTTAACATTGAAATCATTGTGTGCAGTGCTCAGATGAAAATTCAAGTCTTAGTATCAAAATTAGAAAAATCGCAAATTTGGGATATCTGGTACTTTAACAAAGACTTTTTTTTGAGCTTTAGTAAATTTTAAATAAATGATTTTAATATTTTAAAATATTCAAATTGTGGATTCTGAGAAATTAGAAGCCCAAAGGTGTAACATAAAAATGCTAAAAAGTGAGAAAATTCAGAATTTTCACAATTTCCCTTTAGCAATCGAGATGAAATTTTCTGGTCAAAAATTCAAGTGGGGGATGGGGGGTATCTTTTTTATTAAACTTATACAGAAAATTAAACCATCACTCAACCCCACTGCTAAAAGTTGAACAAGTAATTATTTAATAAATTGATATGTAAGCCATTAACAATGCGAGATTAATTTGTATTTTTTTTTCATTAATCTTATATTTCGGAATAAATTCCATCTTCAGAGGTGACCAGTTATTGAGTCATTTTTTTTTTTATCAAAAACAAGAATAACCAAACTTATTTCTTTGTTACTTGATAAAACGCCTCTCCGCACTGGTGGTGTTGGCGGCCATGATTCAAATTCCGGTGTCGAACGAAGAGCCAGGCTAGCTCATGTAGGTTAAGTAGTATTGGTTGGTCGTCCATTTAAAGCATTGTTGGATATGTTAATAAATTGATATGTAACATGCTTACATATCAATTTATTAACATATCCAACAATGCTTTAAATGGACGACCAACCAATACTATTAAGTAATTACTTTTTTAAAATAATTTGAAAATTTAGATGGTTAATGGATCTGAAATCTGCCATCAGCAAGTGTCTGGTTGGTGCAGATCACAACAGCCCAGGACTGTTCGTTATAGTTGCATATTGGTAGTTTTCAATGCCGTTAGGATTGGATTCTTACGTACACCACCTGATATTCCCAAATGGTTACCCATCTAAGTACTGACCAAGCTCAATGTTGCTTAACTTCGATGATCTTACAAAAACCGGTTGTCAACGTGATTATAGCTGCATGCTTAATAGATAATAATCAGAAAATAAAAAAATAAAAATTGAATAACAAAAAAATATGTGTGATGATATAAAATGCCGCCCGACAAAAGAGAGAGAATATCCCAGGAGGAGAGGGAGTAAAGCCACTCACCTTTGCTGTGTTGTCGTACGAAGACGTCACAAGATAATTCCCATGGTCAGCTGAAAAATTGAATTTGACAAGGAAAACAATTAAAAAACAATCAGTGGATGCACAAATGCAAACAAGATCCATAATTCTTGTCATCTTTCAAGAGCATTCGACCGTATCATATATAACGCAAAGACGATCCCCCCCCCTCTCCTATCTTTGTGATCGATAGCTTTATAAACAAAAGGTAGATAAAAAAATATGTTTCATTAGTCAGATAGGGCAAATATTGGTCTGTGTTGTTAAAAAGAAAAATTTAATTTCCAATTGTTTTCATCAAATTTCATATTTAATCTTGTCAAGAGTTTTTGTTTTGATTAACAATAACATAGGAGTTATGCCGATCTCTATTTATGACTAGGTACTCCTACCGAACTGGATGTTTGATTTTTGAACACCTTAGCCCTTGTCATGCCGACATCGTTAACGATTTGGCGCTCCTAACAAAAACCAGATGTTTAACTCTTGAACACTTTAGCCCATGTGAAAAAAATCAGTTTCTTTCTTTCTGCACATAACGTCACTCAAGGCGACTAATCAGATCTCATCAAAGCGTTGTATCAGGAGCACAGCCCGCTAAATAATATAAAATGGCTGAGTTTCTTCAGTCAGTTGTTCATTCATGGCCTTGCCTCTTGGCCTCCGTGACCTCTCCTCCATCTTTGCCGACTGCACATTTCTCCACAAATCTTTGTCAGAATGACATTTAGCAGCAGCAGCCTTCTCCCCTCGAATCTCTGTTGGACAGAAAGATATTTTCACTATCATGACGACAACAGCTGCAGCATCGCTCCTCCTTTCTACAGCCCGTCAACATCCATAGCTTGTTCTCCTGCACCTCTTGATCCTGTTCATGTCTTCCTGTTCTTGCATTTGGACTCATGGGTGTCCATATCAATCTCCGTGTGACGTCATCCTACCTTTTTCCTGCTATCCAGTTTCCAGTGACGTCATCCTACTCTTCTAGCCTTTCCAGTTTCCAGAGGCATCACCCAGCCTTTCCTGTTGACTCACTGAATCATGAACACTTTTCCTAATGGTCATATATTTATTTCGTTGAAATAAATGCCACCTTTATCTTTAGCTGCATACACGAGTTTGTTATTTCTTTTTTGCCATTGTTCTAGTTTTGTCTGTGTCTCTTTCTTAGTTGTAAGGCCGATCAACCAAGACCGGTTCCTTGCAACACGACTATCCAAATCAGCGAATACTATTTTTATAACAGAAATATTTGTATATGGTGAAAACTAGGGAAAGGAAGGATTCATCTGTCGTTTTTGTTTTCCTTCTCTTTCTCTCTTTCCTTTTGTTGTGTTTGGCTGACAGAGCCAAGGGAAGACAAAAAGAATCACTTTCTTTCTCAGGGGAAGGGAAGACGTTTTAAGAAAGATTCGATCGTGAAATGCAGGATTGATTCGGTAGCTCAAATGAATAGGATCGCATACTTAAAGGCAGAGGTTATAACTTCAAACCTCATCCGGGGAAAAGTATTTTGACTCTAATATTGTCCTAAAATGAACGTAGACATCTCAAAGTACAATATTAAACTGTTTGTTTATGGAAATTTGGACCCCGGGTAACGCCGGGAAGCCCTGTTAGTATATAATAACATTTTCAGACAAGATATCGTCTGTCTGTAGCAAGTCATGTTCAAACATAACTTTTCAACTTCCATAAGAAATTTATTTTATTTATGATTTGAAAATCATAAAAATAAAATAAAACTTGATAAGGCGTTCAGGGATGGGAGCAAGAATACACAGGGGTCCTCATTAATTGCTGGGAAATGTTGAGTATATCTCAAGGAAGTTAAAGACTTACTGAAATAAAAACTCCATATTCGCCATCTTTTTTCAGAGGGTGACAATATGGCGAATACAGAGTTTTGTGTTCACCACAAACTGAATATGATGATAATTAAATTGTCTTTTCAAAAACATTTACGTCATGTAGAAAATTGTTAGGTCAATTTTCACAGACATCGACTCCACAGATCTGGTCGCCTTTCTTACACTTTTCTCCCATTATTACCATAGAATGTGCTCGGATAAATTTTATCCCTTGGTTACAGATCTCCTTGTGTTATTTCGCTTGACTTGAAACTCAGAGCTCCTTCATACAAAAGCTATTGTGCTTCCATAAATAACGGTAACAACCTATTTCCACAGATGTAGTTTATTTTCCTCGAATCTGCTAAAATTTCTTTTTCCTCCTTCTTATAATCTGAATTCTTTCCAAATCTAAAGTAAAATGATACCTTCACTCTTAATTTCTCCTTCATAGTCCATTACATAAGTGGGTTCATGCCTTATTTTTTTTGTAGGGGGAGGAGGAGGGGATTTGCAATTGCAAAATACAACATGACTGTTGGTATCTTTTTTCCCAACTGCCTGCTAAAATGCAACCTCAACTCAAAATAAGTTTTTTTAAATGTGATTTCACAGTCTAAGGAAGATCACTCTTGTTTGCATTTTTCCTGAGTAAAGTTCAGACTTTGTCTCAAAACACTAACCAAGACATCTCAACTCTTTTCAAAACAGCTCAATCATCCACCATCTGCCTCCCAGCTCCCTCAGACAGACCAGGACTCTATGTTCTATTACATACAATTGCAATCATTCCCCACCACGACAATCATCTTCCTGTGGCAGAAATCACATCAGTTATTGAAAAACAATAAAACTGTGAGAGAAAACTATTTTACAGGGTAACCCCCCAAAAAGGTCAACCATAGAATCATTAACAAAATTCACAATGCTTTCTGCAATCCAACAATATTTGCTACAAATAAGCTCCACAGAGTTTCAGTCATAAATTTCCAACAATCTTTGATTTATTGCTGTTTAATGATAAACACACTTGGATACAACATGCAAAATTGACAATATCTCTGACACACTCCTCTCCTGGTACTGACTTCATTTTCTTTTAAGTTCAGGAATAGTCTGGAGATTGTTTTGATAAACATTAGCTTTGAGATAGCCCCTCAGATTTTTATCTGTGGAGTTATGGTCCGGTGAGTGTAAAGCCCATTCAGGATAACACCGCCTACTGATGAGACGATCACCAAGGTATCATCGCATATCATTGAACGGCGCTAAAACGAACATTGTTGGATATTCATGACTGAAACTTGAGAAGTCAGGTATAGACTGAAGTTTATTTGCACTAAATATGGTTGGATTGCAGAAAGGATTGTGAATTTTATTAACGATTCCATACGTAGCATTTTGGGGAGGGAATGGGCATTTTTTAATGGTCACCCTATATCTGAGGTTTCCAAGGTCTTTCCTGAGTTAGCTACACACTAGATACATCAAATAGGCGTCCTTACATAGAAAAACACAAGACAAGCGGGATGCTATCCTATTCCACATTTCACAAGAAAGGGTGACAAATAAGTTTGTAGCAACTGCAGAGGAATAAACCAAACTGATGCAGCTGCAAAAGTATTTTCCAACAGCGTTTTCAACTGAAACACGATCACCACACAGCCAAATCAGCGTGGTTTCCGTCCTCGCCAAATCTTCATATTGCGCACGATTTTGGAGCACAGCGCACAATCATTTGTTTCACAGATCTTATGTTACATTTTCACGTACCGAGGGTTGTATAAACACTTATACAGTCGTGTTGGCGTTGAACTCAGGTTGTTGATCGTCTGTGGATACAATCACTTGGACGCCAATGTTTTTTTTATAAAAAGGTTTATTTAAAAAGAAAAGAACAGTAACAGAAAACATCAGAGGGCTGGGTTACTTTCATAAGCATGAAGGAGGTAGACAAATTGTGTCTTGCTACACTCAGCCCCTGTTGAGGAGGGTGCTCTCGACGCGTCTTTCCTCCTTGAAATATCACGGTCAGAAATCACATCGACTTTCGCTTTGCAGTCACCTCTAACCCTTAGGTGTCCCTCAAACTTTTCCATTTAAACACAACCGTCATTAAATAACACAGCAACCTTGGACTCAGCAGATCAATATTCCCTGTGAGATCATATGTCTAAATGGCACATTGTGCCCAGATTGGCAAATATGGGAATAAAATTCATAACTGAGGTTTGGGTTAGGCTTCGTTAGAAGCAGAATTTTATTGTCAAAAATAATAAATTCTCACTCTGGGAATAATGTGTCCGTGTTATCAAGGGATATTAGTTTCTTAATATTTCTCCTCACTAGAGATATTTGTCACGGCATATTTGAAAGAACTAAATCTATTAACCAATTGGATTTTTTGAAAATAGAGTTATAGATCTTTTAAACAAGTTGTCTGATCTGCTTAAGAACAGCAATAGCTTGAAGGTGGAATTGTATAAATTCAGAAATAATGGTAAAAAATTTAAAAAAGGAATTCAGGTGAAATTTTTGGAAACTATCAGATGAAATATTTAAAAGAATTTGATGTATATATTTTTGTTGTATTAATAGTGTAAATGCTCTGTGCAGTATTTTTAAGGGTTAAATTAAGAAGATAGTGAAAAGGGGAGATGATCCCCAAAGAGGCGTAACAAACAAATAATAAAAATATTTGGTGTTAGTGTGTGTGTAAGTTTGAAGTTTAGAATGCTGTAACCATGTAATTTGAGGTCATGGGCAGCAGGTGAATTGAAAGAATGTATGGGTGAGAAACGAGATGATAATAGACATTAAAAAAAAACAATAATTTTCTTTTATTTCCTACTTACTTATTTTGATCAATCGTCTGTTATACGGTGTCAAAATGTTTCTATTTTGAGGTTGAACATTTATAAATACATCAATCTTCTATATATATATATATATATATATATATACATAAAACTCAATGTCTGTGTGCGCAATGTTCGTGTGTTCTCTATAGAAAGAAAGGTTAGAGAATATATCCTCTATTTTTATGAAATTCAAATTATATTTATAATATTTTCTGGGGAAGAAAATGGAAATGGTCCCGAATCTCCAAGTGTCCTCCCAACCTAAGGGGCTATGGGGGATGAACCTTCTTTACACTTTCAAATATATCCTATTTTGATGAAATTTATATCATATGTATACAATTCTCTAGGGAAGACAATGGAAGTGGTACCGAAATCTCTACATTACCCTCTGTGTTGAGAATATCTATGTGCCCACACATGGGGACAGAACTCCCTTAATACTTCAAATATGTATATCAGATTTCAATGGAATTTACACCATATGTATAATACACTAATCCAGAGAGTTTTCCAACATTTCAGCTTCCTCCGACTATATTAGAGGACGAAACGGGAAGGGAGGGGGGCACTAAAAAAAAGTAATATGATATTATGAGCATAGTGAAAAAGTACATAGTAGCGATCCTCATTCAATACCGAGCAACATCGAGTCTTTCTGCTACTAAATAATAAAATCAAAGGAATTCTTTGGTTAAAATAGTTCACAAATTCAGAAGATTTAAAGATTTACTTACATTGAAATTTGACATGTGACACAAGGTTTGTGTGGGCGGGGATTGTGTAGACACATTTACGTTGACGAATGTCCCAGATTCTGGCTGTATTGTCCTCGCTCCCCGTTGCAATGTGATAGCTGGAGAGAAAAGAAACATGTATTCTATGATTTATTAAAAAGTACACATACATTATTATGCATATCAAATTTTGTATAAAACACGTCAAAAATAGAAAACAAAATCAATTTTGGTGCTTATATAGATCAGAGCACATATGAAAAACGCAGTTACACAAGTGAAAATCGCAATTACAAATAAATTAACTGGAAAACTCTTTGATATAATTATGTATCAGGCAAAAAATATGTATCTACACCAAAACTTCAAAAATTATTGAGTAGAATTTAAATAAAAAATAAAAATCAGTTTTATCGTATTCTGCCGAACCACCATGGATACGAGCGGATTCAGGTGGGCATAAATCAGTCTGTCATATAAACAAGTAGTAAATTGAATACTGATTTACTCCTCTCCAGGAGTTAGGCACAAGGCCAGTTTTTATCTTACTCCCACAAGTAAGATGTGACCCAAGGTCGGGTAAGGAAAGTGGGGTTTGAAAAGCCAGTGCCCAAGAGGTGAGCACTCTGACCATTAAAAATTGCCTGGGCAGCCCCGTCGGCATTCCCCAGTAGGGGCGCCTCAGGCAGTAAGCAATAAACTTACTCCTCCCCAAAGAGGAGAGGCGAAGCCTGGGAGGGTGAACCTCCTAGAACTGCACAGGACAGACCCATAGACCGGCGTAAATCAAGCCCCGAAGACCAAGACAATACCAGTCTATGGGGTGCAGTATCCATCAGAACAGATACTACACTTTGATCTTAGCCAGCGGTCGAAAAAATTTTGATTTTTAATTAAAATTCTACTCGATAATTTTTCCTAATTTTTGATGAGGATACTTATTTTTGCCTGATACGTAAGTGTAACCAATAGTTTTTATTTGGAAATGCGTTTTTCATAGGTGCCCTGATCTATATAAGTTTTTTTAAGTAATTCGAAAAACTGTTCAGCATTTTCCGAACAAACTATTACATTTTGTTTGATCCTCGCTAGATGCACGATCACCATCACAAAATCAAACATTTATCACAGAAAAATGACATTATTTATTATGATAATACGTGTGATGCATATATTTATATTTTGTCTGTGTAAGACTGTTGCAATGTGCACGTAGATAAAAAAAAAGAATATGTATGCATAACGTATGTTATGCATATGCATATTAACGAATTGTGTACAGTGCTCAGGTGCACTACAGCTCATTAAAAGTGCATATACATGTGTATGGTGGAGGGTGACATCAGGTGTAGTTTTGTCGAATTTCGGTAAGGATGAATTTTAAAGGATGTAGTGTCTAGACAGGCAACAACTGATGTTTCTTAAAGTCATAGGAGCTGTGCTGTTTTCTGACTTTGTAGGCAGGTCTAGGTGCGTCAGACACATGGAGATCAAAAGAGTGTATCAAATTATTGTTGGCGAGATGGTTAATAATTTTGTGGGTGTTTACCAAGTCAGTTGTTAGACGCCAGAGTTCAGTAAATCCAAACTCAGGGAACGAAGGCGTTCAGAATATGGCAGGTGTCTGAGGGAGGGTATTTGCCTGGCTACACATCTCTGAACAGTTTTCAGATGGTCAATGTTCTAAGCAAGGTCAGAGTTTCCAGACTGATGATGTGAAGTGCGGTTGCACCATAATTGTATAGTTTTAAATAGATGGCTGGAGAGCAGCTAACAAAAGTCTTGCTAAGTGATGCCAAGACACTCTTGGCTTTCTTGACAATATTAGAGATGACAGTAAAGCCCAGGTCATGTTCACAAGACATTGTCTTGATATTAGTGTTATGCAGAGAGTATATGGATGCTGGATTTTTTCTACCCAAATGCATGGCGGTACACTTGTCCACAACATTTAAGTTCAGTTACCAGTCTGTGATCCATTGCTGCATTGTGTCCAGGTTTAAATTGCATTTCCCTGAATATAAGCTAATTCTCATAATTTCTCTAAAAACAAGCCAATTCCCTAATTTTCTTTGCATGCAATTAGTTCTTTCATTTTCCCGGATTTCCCTGATCAGTCCAAACTCTGATTGGAAGAATCTTTTTTTTTTATTGCAATTATCTTAAGAATGTACGTTTAATCAAAGAAACTTGTATGTTAAAAATAAAAAAATTTTTCAATGGATCAAGACTCACCCGTCAATGTTAAAATCAATATCTAATACAGATTTCAAATGACCTTCTAAAAACATTATACACCGGCCTGTGCGTAAGTCCCACACACGTCCAAAAGCATCCAGTCCACTAAAACGAAAGAGAAAAAAATTAAATTAACAAAGATAATTTTCTTCAAGCAAACTATATCATCATCTTATTAAATATAATTTTATAATGGCTGCTTGGAATGCAATAAAGTAAGAAAAAAATAACATCTAATGCAGCTAAAAAGAATTCCTAACAATTCTTTAGCTATCTGCTAAGTGAGATTATTTCGTGAATAAAGTTTGAAATCAATTAAACTATAAAAATTATAATTACTTTGGAAATTCCTCAAAGTGAGAATTTTTGAGGGACCTACTCTCTTTATCAATCAGTTACAAAATGGTAAAATAGAGTAGATATATGTCTCCGTTATTTTTAAACTAGTTTTAAAAAACAACAAAAACTGTTGAAACCAATTTTCTCAAGAAATCCAACTTGACCTTTTTAAGTTGTAATAACATTTTTTTTACTATAACTATCCGGTGTTGTCTGGGAGAGTATTTTTATTTTTGTCTCAGGATTTTAATCTAACTTTATTTCGAAACATCTGGGTATGAATGAGTACATTCTGGTGGATTTTGATAAAATTAAATTGTTTTTTTTTTATTTTGTTTTAGTTTATGCTAATGCATTTTTGATTTCAATAAATATTTGATTAATACTAAAAAAATACTAAATGTATACTTTACATAGATGTGAAACAGGTGCAATTTTATTAATATAAAGATTTTACACACAATTTTATTAATATAAAGATTAATAATCATATTTTGATTAATTTAAATATTTTAAATAATTTTAACTCATGTGCATTTAGAGATTGTCAATTTTTAAATATAAATGTTCATTGAAGTTAAGGAATTTTATTTCTAATTTGTTGAATTTGAAGTTGGGAAACTGATATTAGGCAAATTGAGATTGAACAATGAAGGGGGAGTAACTTGGGTAATCTTGCAACATGACAGACAGTCTGTTACTGTTTAGTTTGTTCATAAACAAATTGTATAATCAATCATATACCAAAGAAAATATTCGTTAACCGAGGGATGACTACATATATACATATATATATGTAATAAAAACACGAGCAACTAGTGAATTATCTAAGGCTTAATTTGTCTAACAAAGAAATACAAACAAAAGAAAGAAATATATCAGAGTGGAACATTGGAGTATGAAAGTTGCCCTTTGAAGTCTAAGCTAAGTCCTTTCTGAAGCCTAAATTCTTCCACCATCTTTAAAGCTGTATGCTTTAAAGATGGTGGAAGAATTTAGGCTTCAAACAAGCACACTCGGGACACTCTTTACATACTTTTCATATTTCTTTGATAGAATACCGCAAAGTCCTTATTTTGACAAAATGGCTAAACCTTGTAACACAAGGATAACAAAGGTGTAGCTTTCGTGACTCCAGGGTGAGCACGAGAGAGGACATCAGCACGAATGTTGCTTTTGTGGGGTCAGTATATGATGTAATAATCATAGCACCTCAGTTCCATTCGACTCTGTTAATTCTTGTTATTCCTTATTTTAACTTTTTGCCTTTTTCAATTGAACATTAATTTATAGCTTGCTGGTCAGTAAGAAGAGTAAAACGCCCCCTAGTTAAGAGATAAGACTTCGAAGATATCGCACACTTCTTTCTCAACAGCAGAATACTTACGTTCGATACAAGAGAGGCTCCTTGAAAAGAAGGCAACCTATCAGCAGCTACAAAAGTATTGGAAGCATCAGACTCAATGATTAAAGGAAGATTTTCATTAATAGAATGTAATAGGGCCTTTTTAATTTTCTCTTTAACGTATTTGAAAAGTTCCTCAGACTTAGAGTTGAGAGGGAAAGAAGTTGTAGTTATTTAGGGTTTTATCCTATCCCAGAATTTCGGTACCCATTGTGAATTGTAAGAAGAGAGACTAATTACTCGCCATAATACAGCCTTATCTCGAGGGATCGGAAGATTTTCAAGGGGGCATAGTCATTCTGGGTCGAGTCTAATTGATCCTTGGTTGATCAGATAACCAAGGTATTTTCATCTTTGTTTTGGAACAATGTTCAAGAATTTAATCAATTGATATTTTGTTTCTTCCTTTTTTTACCACAGATTTTTATGTTAACATGATGATGATAAAAGAATGAATAAAAGTGCTTAGGTTAGTAGATGAAGAACAGTTGAGATAGCAGAGTAAGTTAACAGAAAGTCAAGGAAAACATGGGAGGGAAGGAGGGATAAATAAAGACCTGGTCGGAGATGGGTTAATTTGGAAGTCAATTTCTAAAAACCGTCCAATACATACCAGTATGTTAAGCATATGATGATGAAAGAATTATGAGAGTGCCTGGGTTAGTAGATGGAGAACAGTTGAGGTAGCAAGGTTATTCTACCACTAATTAGACTGTAATTTTTTTTTTTTTAACTTTTATTTTTGTTTCAGGATCTTAATCTAACTTTATTTTGAAACATCTTTTTTCGAATGTTTGCTTTCCTTAAAAATTAAACAAACTTTGAATATGTGCGTTCCTGTATTTTTAAAGTTGTCTAAACTGTGTAGGGTTGTCAGATAAACGGGGGGATGAATTGTTATGAAATTGAATTGCTTTTTTTTTTAGGGGGGTGGGGGGAATATTTTTTTAAATTTCGTTTTGGTTTATGCTATTGAATTTTTGATTTCAATAAATATTCGATTAATAGTAAAAAAATAATAATAATTAAATGTGTACTTTACATAGATGCGAGAAACACGCATGAAAAGTGGTCACACAATTTTATTAATATGAAGATTAATCTTTTGAACTTTTGAACTACCTTGTGCTTAGTAATTGTCAGTTTGAAAATATAAATGTTCATTGAAGTTGGGGAATTTTATTTCTAATTTGTTGAATTTGGAGTTAGGAAACTGATATTCAGGAAAGAGAGATCGAACAGTTAAGGGGAGGTAACTTGGGTAATCTTGCAACATGACGGACAGTTTAGTTTGTTCTTAAATCAATTTCTTCACAAAGAAGAAATCGTTAACCGAGGAGTGAGATAAATATATAAATATACAACCAAATACTCTGATCAGTGATTCTCTGTTGTTGCATAAAGCTAGATCAAACTTTCACTTCAATATAATTGAGGCGATTGTTAGTCACATCTCTCGCCCCAGCTCATGTAGACAGACAGAATTAAATTAGAGATTTCCCATAATTTGTGAAATTCATCGAAGCATTTTTTTTTCTTTTACTCTCCCTATATCAAAAACTACATAATTCCATTCCTTGATTTGATTTTGGTTTTATAGGGAAGATTATATCAGGCATGTGTACGAAGTTTGAAGATGTATGCAAGTGAAACCTGGGTTGAGGACATGCATTACATAGAGAGAAATGATATGCAAATGATACAATGAATGTGTAATGTGAGTCTTAAAGACAGGCTTAAGTCTAATAACCTTAAAGGAAGATTAAATCTGGGCAGTATATTGGGATGTGTGTAAACAGGAGACTTTGTTGGTTCGGTTACATAAGAGGGGAAAAGGAAGGCAAAGCAGGAAGAAGCGGAGAGAAAAAACATGAAAAAAAATATAAAGCAAGAGATAATAATAATAAAATCCAGCCAAATAGTGACAAAAACATAAGGAGTCAAGGCTCTAGCAATTTGGCAAAAATCAGCTTTTTCTTATTTAAAAAAAAAAGCTGATAACTCACATCCATGGAAGGCTCTAGCAATTTAGGTGGAAATTCGCTTTTTCTGGATTTAAAAAAAAGCTGATAACTCACATCCATGGAAGGCTCTAGCAATTTAGGTGGAAATCCGCTTTTTCTGGATTAAAAAAAAAAGCGGAATTCCACTAAAAAGCAGAGAACCCTGCCTTATTCGTTATTAGGTAGTTTTGTTCCCAATCCAGAGTGACCCTTTTTGGGGAACTGGATTTTCCCCATTTGTCACACTTTACCGTCATGAGGAAACAAGTAAATTGGAACCAGTTGCCCTCCCACCAAGGTTTAATAGTCTAGTCTATCCTACAAACATAAAAAAAAATAAACATCAGGGAAAAACGAAATCAATACCTCTGCTTCTACCTTCCTCCATCTTTTGAGAAAAAAACTTACCCTGTTGCCGTTAAGGCACCATCCTTTTGAAATGATATGCAGTAAACCGGTTTACTATGGCCTTCTTGGTGAAGGATTTCTTCTTGGACTTCTAAATCCCAAAGACGCCAGGAGTTGTCAAAACTAGACAAAAGAAAAAGATATTACGTAATAAATGAATTAATCGTAAAATACATCTAATAGAAGCACAGGTTTTAAATCATCAGACCTGCTCCACTAGCAATACAAGCATATATATATATATATATATATATTAATCACAAAATACATGCTAAAATATTCCTCAGCTTTTAGAATTAAGTTATGCCTGAAAAAAGCTTCCATTTAACTGTCTTAATTGTTTCGGGTTTTAAATCATCAGACCTGCTCCACTAGCAATATAAGCATATATATATATTAATCACAAAATACATGGTAAAATATTCCTTTTAGAATTAAGTTATGCCTGAAAAAAGCTTCCATGTAATTGTCTTAATTAGTCGGAATTTTTAATTAACCAACAAATGACCCATTTATTAGTAAGTTTCTATCACTCTCACCCTCCCTCACTGAATGTCGTTTGACACTCTAATTTATATGGTATTCATCACTCTCTCCCTCATTCTGTTTATTAACAGTTAAAGATAATAAAGAAAGTAAAGAATAAAAAGATTGGAATAGTCCATTATAAACAAAAGGGAATATCACTAATAGCAGTAATATTATTTAACCCGTCGTAGTAGAAGGAAACAGAGAGAGGGCAGAAGAGACTAATTTTGGATAGTGTCTTTATATCAAACTGGCTTTGCATACTCACTCCCCCCCACCCCCACCCCGATTCAAAAATCTAACCAGAGCTCAATGGGTGATCCAACGGGTTAATTTTTTGTTTTCCTTAGATTGAAATGTTCTAATAAAATAGAAACAAAAGTTGCACCAATTTTTAAAAATTTTTTATTTTTTTATCATAGTTCACCCCAAACAAGGCAGGCCGCCACTGTAGACGTAAGGGACTACTGAGACAAAAGGGTGAGGGGGAGGGGAGGGGGTCAACCTAAATTAGGAGCTGCGCAGTGAGATGTCTGTTTACATTAGTTTTAAATTTCTGCATGTCAGTAACGTCAGGAAAGCAGGGAGGGAGCTCCAGAGTCCAGCAGCACGAGGAAAGAAGCTTTTTGGAAAAAAAGATTTTATGCATAACAGCTGGAACATAGTTACTAATTTCACAACAGAATTTCATCATTCGCAACCAGCCAAAAACAAACCAACCTTCAATCCTAGATGTTACTAAATCTTACATTCTATTTAATAAACTTGTTTTGCGCAATCTACTTGTTAAATATTGTCTATTTATAAAGTTAGGTACATGTACATATTTATATATATATATATATATATATATATCTATATAGAGGGTAATCTCCTAAACTAATGAATGGATTATTATAAATTTTCGAATATTCTAGGCAACACTGAGTAATGTGGGCACATTATTTTTTTTTTATAAATGTTAGCATGGGGGTGCATATATATAATTTTTTTTTATGAACCAATCATATATTAATTTTGGAATATATATTATTGCTAACCCGGTGAGTAACATAGGCACATTATTTTTTATATAACTATTTAAAGTGGTGCGTGCGCCCACTCAAACTTGGACCTGCCGCAAAAAAACTTTTCAAATAAGTTAGATACAAAACATTTAATAAAGATAAGAATTCCTCTACATCAAATTTTGAGTTATATTAATATATTTTTAAAAGAACTGGTGCACGTATGAACGTCAATAATATGTATGTGCTTGGTGAAATCCGAAACTATTGAATTTATTATGAATTATGGAATATGTATTCTAGGCTTCTTCTTCTCGTGTCCACATACAAAGCTATTCAGCTAATAAAACGTCCAGCCAGTGCTTAGTACATTGCTGTCCCTTGATGCTGTAGAGTGCTAGATCCTTTGCTGTGCATGATCCACCCAACAGAGGATATAGAAAGAGGTGGTCCATGGCTTAGGGTTCTGGGCCACTAAGATAGCCCCATCTGCTTAGGGCCTCCCTTGAACGGCCAACACCTAAACGGAGTCAAGCTGTGTGGGTGGTTGGACAGCTTTTCCTTCCACATTTTAAGGCAGGCTTCAGATGGTGTTGTCTCCAGTGGAGCAGTGCTGGTCAGGAAACTTCTCCGTGATTTCAGTGGACTGGGGGCAAGTACATGGCCATGTATGGGGTGCCTCTCATCTGTGGCTTGACTGTGCTGCTCTATCCTGCTGGCTACCGCTATGCAACAGGGTGAGTAACGTGGGTACATTAAATTTTTTTTGTTAAACTTTACCATTTAGGGGGTGCTACCAAAACCGTACCATACCCCCCCCCCCCCCCCCAAAAAAAAAGAGAAAGAAATATTAAAATTTAAAACTAATGCTATATTTATTGCTTATACTCATCCTGGGATGGGTATTCGACTAGTTACATATAAAGGAAAGTTGTAATTCTGCATGTGTGTCTGGTGTCTGACTAAAAGTCAAAAACTACACAAGATAAATTTACAAACTTTCCATCATCAGATTCAGTATGCCCTCGATGTGGTTATGGTCAAATTAATCCTGTAATATTCATTCTTTTGAGAACACCAAGGACCAAATTAGTGCATGGGGAATAAGAAAACAATTACAATTATCTCTGCTAATAAAGAGTTCTTTACTTCCAGTCCTCAAATCACTTCATACTTTATAAGAATGGATTCTTCTTCAATGCTGAAATTTTAAGACTAACCTTTTTACCTCCATTCCAATGCTCTACTTGTGATGAAACCTGAAACATTTTACTCACCATCATCCGTTTAATGGTGTAACCCCCACCCCTATGCTTAAAAAAAAAAAATATTAAAAAAAAAAAAAATAAATAAATAAAAAATCGATAGATATTTACCAACAAGTTCCAAGAAATCTTCCTGAGGGATGGTAGGCCAGACGGGAAACTCTGTAAGGTGCATGACCTTCGATGTCAGCAACGGGTTCATCACTGGAGAAAAGACAAACATTTAGTTTTCAATAAACTTTACAAATAAAAAATCAATGTCAAACTTTTAATGTGCGACATTGATCCATCTCCATAAGTTCATATTTATCAACATATATCTCAGTCCACCCCATAGTCGTCAACATATCCCAGTCCGCCCATTTTAGACTTTAACGTATTTCAGCCGTCCGTCATTGACATCATCGTATTTCAGTCCACTCAAAGATATCAACGTACTTCCGTCCGCCTGAAAAGCTTAATCCAATTCTGTACATTTTCCATGGGAATTAAAATATAATATTAAAATTAAACATACAAAGAAAATTGAAACAAAAAATAGCTTATAATCGTTAAGTTTAATTACTTTACTCAAGCGGGATTTAATTGAAAACTTAAAAATAATAAAATTTACAAATACGGAAACATTTTTTTTAATCTCTCTCCTCGCGCGGGGAATTTATTAACCAGACACATTTCAAGACCTAAATGCAACTTACAATTAGATTTTCTTTCCAATAGAGTAATATAATTTTGAAGTTAAAAAAAGAACTGGTGTAGAACATATTAAGAATAAACTGAATAAAAAAAATAATGATAAAAGAATTTACAGGAACATTTTTGTGGTCTATCTGATGAAATATTTAAGAGATAATAGTCTTTATATTCCAATTTATTTATTGTTTTTATTCTTGTTCAACCCAAACAAGGCATATTGCCACTAAAGTATGAGGCTACTGTGATAGGGGTCAAACTGGATGAGGAGTTAAGCAGCAAGATGTTTGTTCACATTACATTTAAATTTCTGTATGTTGATATACTCAGGGAAACAAGATACATAGAAGGAATTCTAGAGGTAAGGAAATAAGATATCCGAGTAGAAAACACCTGCCAACATCCTATATCTCTACAAAGCCACCATTCGCCCATGCATGGAGTATTATTGTCACATCTGGGCTGGTGCATCATCCACTAGTCTCTCCCTCTTAGACAAGGTCCAAAAAAGAGTCTCTAATCTGATAGGTCCCTCACTATCCACCAAGCTCCAGTCCCTGTCCCATCGTTGCATCCTTGTGCTTGTTTTACAAGTACTTCAATTGGATGTACTCTGATGAACTTGCTGCTTTGGTGCTCCCTCGACGGAAATACTCTCGATCAACCCGACAATCAGCTAAATCCCATCCATTCACTGTGGAGGTCCCCAGATGCCGGAGAGCCTTCTACTCCAATAGCTTCTTTCCTCAAACTGCCGGCCTTTGGAACTCCCTCCCTGCTCCGTTTCCCCAACTGTACCGACATGCAGAAATTTAAAACTAATGTGAACAAGCATCTCATTACACAGCTCCCAATTAAGGATGACCTCTCCCCCCAAAAATGTTTACCCTAATTCTCAGTAGCCCTTTACATCTACAGTGGCAACTTGCCTTGTTTGGGGTGAACTATGTTAAAAAAATAAATCAAAAAATAAATTTTTTTTCCAGCATCTACAAAGAAGTGGTTTGATTTTGCTGCTAGTCTGGCGAGTCAGAGGTATTTACGTTAAGGGGGTACAAGTGTAGGGAGTTCACTGAAGTTGATTGCATGGTAGTACTTGTAAAACAAACGCAGGTATGCAACACTGCGGTGATGTGACAGAGGTTGGAGCTTGGCAGCCAGTGCAGAACATATTAGGTTGGAGATTCTTTATTGCACCCTGTTCACAAACCCAGATGTAGTAACAATACTCCATGCACAGGAGAATGGTGGCTTTATAGAGATATAGAATACTGGCAGGTGTGATAAGTTTTCTAGCCTGGAAGAGGGAGCCTACCTTCTTTGTAGCAGACTTGACAGCATCTTCTATGTACTTATTTCACTCAGACCGAGGAGTTTAAACATCGGACTCTCGGGAAGGGTGCTATCGCCCATGACAATCGATGGTTGGAAAGGTTTCTTATAGTTGTTAAAGAAAGGGAGCTTTTTCTTGGTAGCATTAAATGTGACCATCCATTTTTGGACCCATTCTACTACAGACTGGAGGTAATTCTCCAAGAATTCAGCTATTGCCTTGCTTGTGTAAGCATTCGATTTGCCCTCATGCCGAGAATAGAGCTTGATATCATCAAATACACCCATCTCAGACACGATTGCATCAGGAAGGTCATTTATAAAGATCAGGAATAATATAGGTCCAAGTATCGATCCCAGGGGCACACCCGCATTGATGTGGTGTTGTTTGAATGTACAGCCATCACAAATTATCTGGATTTTTCTTTTATCTAAGAAAAAGATCTGATTAAATTCATACAGTAATACCATACAAGTTGCTTTTCCTGAGATCTTCATGCCAGACCTTGTCAATGGCCTTGAAGATATCTAATGCTACCACCCTAGTTTCACTTCACTTATCCACTGTGCAGTATATATGTTCAGAGATAACTGTTAGGATATCTGCAGTCGAATGGGATGGTCTCAATCCATACTGTTGGTCAGAGAGAAATTTAGGTTTTTCAAGTGATGAACTATCACTAGATTCATTAATTATTCAAAGAATTCAGTGAATAGCAGGAGGAGACTTATGGGGCGATAATTTTGCGAGTCAGTTTTTTGCCACAATTCTTTAAAACTGGTACCAGAGAGGCAAGAATTACTAACCGTATATAGTCGGCGTTGCCAGGAGAAAAATATATGAGAATGTATTTTAAGAAGGAATTTAAAAAAATTCATGATTGTACTAAACATTTAATTAAAATAAAAGTAAAAAGTCGATGTTTAGTTATCAAACGAAGTATAGACGAGAAACATGATTTTTTTTCAACTTATAAAGAAATAAAAGTAATTCACATTCCACCTGCCTCCAAAACTAATAAAAAAATGTCACATATAGGCTGAATAATCTTTGGCTATCTAAATATCCTAACAGTAGTTTATACATACCATCCTTCCTTCATTAACACAGGATGTGAGATGAGGGACAAGAAATGCAAATATGTTAGCAGAATCTATGAACTAAACGCTTTCACAATGTGAGTGTACAAAAAAAAAAAAGTATAATTTTAATCTGTGTGCCGAAGAGTAAACTGGAGTGTAATTAATGTTATTTTTTGAAATGAAAAAAGATACAATCTAAATTCTTGTTTTTAAATTACGTTTTTAGCTTCCTTTTTTAAAAAGGAAGCGATTTAAATATAGCTAAAAACGTAATTTTATCATATTTGGTCTGTATGTCAACAATTTTTTATGGTCAAATATGATCTGTTTGCTTATCACAGTGAATTAGCATTTTTGAGGTGTACGGCAATTCAATGGAAAAGGTTATAAATCACTGTTAATCGACGAAATAATAATGTAAGCAAAAATAATGCATATTTACACAAACAACAGATGTATGAAACTATAATTTTCATCTCTGTAACAAACACATCAATCTTGATCTACATAATACCGGTGTTGACTGATGTAGGTTGGGAAGTGTCTCTTACCAAAGGAAATAACGGGCTAAAACATGTACTCACAGAAATGATTGGGATTCCTTTTATTTGATCTGAATAACACAGACTGTAACTGTACATAAATAACAGCAATTTGTTCTATGTAATTCTATTTAGGTTTAACAGTGATAATCTGACTTATTTTTATATGTTAGATATATTCTGTGAGATTGTATTGTGTGTGTGTGTATATATATATATATATATATATATATATATTTAGCCTGACGATTCTCCCCGGGGATGAAACGACGGAACCTCTGTGTAGCTTACTTGCCACAAATATATTTTTAATAACTTACTATCTAGCTCTACTTACGTATCGAGCACTGTTGAAGTAAATACTGAAAATTGATACATAAAAACTTATATCTCCTTATAACATTTTATGTGGATACATGAAATAGTTTATATATATATATATATATATATATATATATATATATATATAGAGAGAGAGAGAGAGAGAGAGAGAGAGAGAGAGAGAGAGAGAGAGAGAGAGAGAGAGAGAGAGAGAGAGAGAGAGAGAGGGGGGTCAATAGAGAAAATATGCTAAAATGACTGGAAAATTTGTTTCTCACCTAATAAGGTTCCAAAGCTTTACAGAACCATCTTGCCCACAAGATGCCATACAACAGGCTGTGTTCTCCATACTCAGTGTGGCTTGTGGATGAAACACGATAGCACCAACATGGCAATCATGACCTACGTGATTCGAAAACAATAAAAGGAAATAAATACAAAAGTTAGAATTAAAAGATGGCATTTTTTTTCCTTCCACATTTGGTTTTAGAAAAAAGAAAATGAATTAATGTTGATGGAATCAGAGGCAGCAAGGTGTTGTACAAAAATGTAGGATGTGGTTCTGATAAAGTTTTTCACTCATCGAAATGTTTAACAAACTTAAAGTTATTTCGTTTACACTGACAATGCCAGACATTTAAACTTATCGATCTCCTCAACCTTAGTTCTGAGGAAATCAATCGGTTGAAACATTGACAGTATAATCCAAATAACTTATAATTATATTTGCTCTTCTAATAACAATTTTTGTATTGAGTACTATCAGATAAAATATATACGAACTTTATTATTGAGTAATAACTTTGAACTTATCTTAGATATACTAGCAAATATCTAGCCCGAGAGGATGGTATCATAACAAACGAACATATACTATACTGCTTCCTCAAAGGAGAAGATAATGCCTGGGAGGATGGTATCATGACAACAGAACAGATACTACACTACCCCCCCCCCATTGAAGCATTAAAAGATAGTACAATATTACAAGCAATAAAAGTAATAGTATAGTTTCGATTTCAGACAGACAGATACTAAATCTCCATAAGTAAGATATAAATGTCTTGAAAATGTCTACAATTTAAGGCTTAAGCTAAACGGGTCTTAAGAAATTGAAATTCAGAGAATCTTGTATAATTGGGGTCTAATGACTATGGATCAAATTCTATGCAAATCTGATATATTTGAATTTTCAAATGGGAGGTTGCACCCATATTATGTCCCCTAAAAACCGTTTGATTTCTGATACATATTGTTAAAATTTCACAAAAATCGGGGGTATCTGAATTTTCACAAAGGGCTTACACCTCTTTTTTACTTCCTTTGTATGAAATCAAATATATTCCATATTTGGATCTCTAACAGCTGTGTTCCAAAATTGATAATGATTGGTTGATTAGTTTAGAAGCAAATTCTGTACATACAAATATATAAACATACCTAACCTTATATAGAGATATACAGTTGGCATTTATTAGTATCTAATCCAATATTGCTCAATACAATTTTTGTAGAACTATATGGACTAATTTTTATTTATCTGGTTGCCTATATATAAATGACAAGTCTACTTTTGCAACCCATTTGCACTAGTCTAATGAATTCGGATGTGCCCTACTGAAGAGCCCAAAGGAGGGAAAAATTTAAGTGTTGGACTTCCTGTCTATGGCGGTCATAGTGTATGGGCTAAAATCTATTGGAAATTCACTTAGAAAATTTTCAAAATGAATTCGATTTTCACCATGTGAAGAAAAAATAGAAGCTCAATATTCCTTGTGCATTTAAATAGAGCTTAATATATATTTATGTCTTTTAAAGTAGCTGTTAAGCTAATTTCAAGAAAGAAAAGTACATATTGAATCAGTTTACGATTGTTTCAAAATTCTTTTAATTTGAATTAATAATATAAGAATTCACATGTCGTTTGTTTTTTTTTTTCGTTTCGACAGTTTCTGAATCAAAATAACTTCTCTTCAGAAAACAAACAGGAAAAATGTATACACACCTACACTGACAGACAAATGAACTGCCACATAATAGTTTCAAAGAAAATCATCATAAAATCTGGTCTTTTCTTCAAAGATTTAAGAAGTATCGTTCGGTATTGTTTACAACTTCAAAATGCAGTAAGAAATATATTCAAGGGAGGTAATTATATTAAAAAAGCTTACATATATGAATAAAATATTTTGCAGTTAATGGGAGGTAAATCTAGATTTACAGATTCTAGATAATTCTTATTTGAAAAAATATTTGAGTCATAATTAAATTTAAAAATAAATATTCTAGCATTAAAGGTATCAAAATTTCAATATATATATATATATATATATATATATATATATATATATATATATATATATATATATATTGTATAAGAGCAACAAGGAAGTTTTTAGTTTCTTTTCTGTAGATTTTTATGTGCTCTCATAAATACTAATGTGTTCTTACCAACTCAATGAATTATATATTAATAAAAATGTTTCTTCTGTTTTAGGAGATATCAACCCTTTTCAGAAAATGCCAAATACAGTCATTTTGGTAAAGTTTTTTAATGCTTCAAGTTCTTACAAATATTTATTCATGGTGTTTATTTTTATTCAGCGCATGGATGGATTTGCAATGCTAAAGCAGACAAAACCCAACCAACATAGAGGTTACCCGACATGTAGAAAAAAACAAACACATGCATATCCAAGGCAATGGCTGAATCTTTAGAAAATGACTTCCAGTCTGTAAAAGAATGAGGAAAAAAACGGATGGTAACATTTAATGTTACTGTAACAAAGCTCCTTTCCTTTAACAATTATAAGAAACCTTTTCAACCACCGATTGCTATGGTTAATAGCACCCTACCCGAGAGTTCATCATTCAAACTCTTCGACCTAACATTCACAGATAACATAACTTGGAACAAATACATAGAAGACATTACCAAGGCTGTTGCAAGGAAGGTGGTCTCCCTCTACCGAGCTAGAAAACTTCTCACAGTATCCTATATCGCTACAAAGCCACCATTTGCCTATGCATGGAGTATTCTGGGGTGGTGCCTCTCCCCTTTGGACAGTGTCAAAAAAATGAGCCTCTAATCTAATAAGTCCCACACTATCTACCAAGCTCCAGCCTCTGTCTCATCATCGCAATGTTGCATCCTTGTACTTGTTTCACAAGTATTTTAATGGAATGTTCAGCACTAGTTGCTTGGCCTTTTGGCTAAGATCAAAGTGTAGTATCTGTTCCGATGGATACTGCACGCCTGTCCTGTGCAGTTCTAGGAGGTCCACCCTCCCAGGCTTTGCCTCCCCTCTTTGGGGAGGAGTAAGTTTATTGCTTACTGTCTGAGGCGCCCCTACCGGGGAATGCCGACGGGGCTGCCCAGGCAATTTTTAAATGGCCAGAGTGATCACCTCTCGAGCACTGGCTTTTCAAACCCCACTTTCTCGACCCGATCTTGGGTCACATCTTACTTGTGGGAGTAAGATAAAACTGGCCTTGTGCCTAACTCCTGGGGAGGAGTAAATAAAACCCTCTCTACATAAATACCCCCGATCAACCCGTCAGTCAGCAAAATCTCACCTCTTCACTGTAGAGGTCCCCAGATGCCGGAGGGTTTTCTACTCTAATAGCTTCTTTCCTCAAACTGCTAACCTTTAAAATTCCTTCCTGCTTCCCTGACTGTAATGTGAACAAGCAATTCGCTGCACAACTCCCTGCTCAAGATGCCCCTAATTTACAGTGACTCCTTATATCTCAGTGGCATTGTGCGTTGTTTGGGATGAACTAAAGTAAAGGAGGAATCGTTTATGCTGGTACAGTAATGTGGGGTGTTCATCCTCCTGGATAAACCATTGCAGAAGCATGGATGTTTTGAAACACAAGAAGGTTAATTGGTTACGGAAAACTTGGAAGCAAGTGATTAGATGAGACCGTACAGAGTGAGATTTGGAGACAGTTGACCAGCTAAACTGTGAGGATTGAAGAATAAGCTTTCGAAATATCAAAAAACGTCTGACCCCTGGACAAGAGAAAAGTGACATTAAGTGAAGAAAGAGAAAGAGAGAGAGAGAGATGATATAAATTCAGAGAGGTACAGTTTCATGACATAATCCAAGAGCGGCTCAAGCCCCCTCACTTTTTGACTTGGGGCCCCCCCCACTTTACGGTCATCAATAATTAAGTTGATATGCATGTGTTTAATTTCATCTAATTAGCTTATCTATTAATTGATTGTTTTTTAATGTTTCTTTATCTATCACCAAGAGTATTCCATTCCGCTTCTAACGAGCCATCAACGACTACCAGACGATTATTTTAAACCAAAATATGCCCCAAACAGTGATTTTTCCCCAATATGCCCAAATAAGGTAATTTGAGCCCAGACGCCAAAAAATTGAAATATTTTGAATTTTTCTTTTTCTATCACCAAGAGAATTCCATTCCGCTTCTAACAAGCTCTCAACCACTATCGGACGAACATTTTTAGTCAAGATATTGAATTTATTCCCATATTTGGCATTCTGGGCGCAATGTGGGCCGGCCCCCCCCCACTTTTTAGGAGAGCCCTCCCCCCCACACACACACTTTTATAACTGTCCTGCCGGCCCTGTATGTTATGGGAGTGATCTTTCTAGAAATAAGCATGGTTTTCATGAGAACAGGAAACGAAAGCACTTAGACAGAAATGACGTCAGATGAATGTTTAAGAGGGTAACAAATAGAAATTTTCACTAACCTCGAAGGACACGTATTAAGTTACAATCAGGAACAGACCAAAGTTTACATAAACCAGACCTAAAATGAAAAAATAATTTGAGAATTTAAACAACTGTTATTTTTGGGGGGGGGTGGGGGGGGGGGGGCAGAAATTTTGCCGTTTGTTTAATTAATCTTTCTTTTCTTGTATGTCAGCAGATATATCTCACGGAATATGAGAGATAACTCCAGATTATTTCTTAAAATCTCATCAATTCTTCAAAGTCTATTAAAGAATATTTTTAAAAATTCATTTTAAGAATATTTTTTAATTATTCAAAACCCCACGCCATATCCATACACGAATGTTTTAATGAATTACTCATCATATTAACAGCTGTGAAATTGAGTCTATTTGAATTAAACAAGTACAAATATTAGATGCTGATTAAGCTATACAATTATATATCAGAAAATGTAAAGGATATATAACATTATAACATACAATGTATGATAATATTAAAAATGTTAAAAATTATTAAATATATTAATTTCAAACTCATTCAATTATAACGTTAAATTTCTTTTTCTCCTATCCTCTTCTTTTCCTCTCACTGCAATGCTACCAACATTGCAATCTCTTTGTTTTCATCTTCCCCATATCACTTTTCACAATGCATCACTTTTTCCCTTTCACCCAATCAATTTCTCCCTCCTTTCAGACTTTTGTTTCTCTGTTTCAACATGGGCAATCGTTAATGCATCTTTCCTTTTCACCACAAATTTAATAATAGATTGTAGTTTCACCTGGTTTGCTTGCATCGACAGCTTGTCAACCTTTATGGTTATATTATGGTTATATTAATCAGTTCGAGAATTATTCGTTCTGTCTGACATTGCAGGTACTCCAGAGTCTTCTACAAGTTGGTCGATATACGAACCAATCTTTTGCCGCATAATGGATTCCACAGGAGGACGTCATGCACAGGTTCTGACTTACTTCTCCAGGAATGACAAGCAAGCTGAAGCTTTATCTCTCTTAGCAAAACGGAGATAGAAGAAGGGTTTTCATATTTTGTGTATGCTATTCAATTTGAGAGTTAACGACCAGCCATTAGGCAATATTTAATTTGAGAATCAACGACCAGCCATTAGGCAATATTTTATAAACGAGAGAGGATATTCTTAAAATTCAGCAACAAAAATGCTATTTCAAACTCGAGCATGACAATAACAAAAATTCTCATTGAGATGTGAAGATGCCAGGGCTGTGGTATCAGAGCAATTCATGCTTTAGAAGTCAGAATTGGTGAAAATTGGTTGACTCAGACTTCCATAGAAAGTGCTCGACTGAGCTTCAATTTCTGGTTCAACCTTGTAAGACATTCACATCCAAGAAGAACTAATATGGAGGTAAAAAAATTACCATAATCAATTATTCAGCAAAAAGAAGAATTAGAATATTGTCACTGTTTTCATGAACACAAAACTGACAAAAGAAATTAAGAGTTGAAAATTGCAAACAAATATTGCATGCAGTAAATAACACAGAGAAAGGGTTGATATGCCATGTAAACAAAAAGAGCAAATCAAATCTTGGTAAAAATAAATAAACCTATGCATCCTGGTTATTTGTTTTGAAAGTGACAGAATTCTTACCAGGAAGCCACAGCCAACATACTTGAATCAGGACTGAACTGACAAAAAGACAATGGCCGATTATCACCAATTTGACTGCATTCGTTTGACACTGACTGGAAAGAATTAAAAAATAAAGAAGAAATTATTCAATTTCAAATTGGTCAAAAAAATAGTGCAACAAGCTACGCAAAAAAAGACATAAGATATCTACATCTATATACAGTCTGAATGTTTTTCTAAGAACACTTTGAACTTGGATATGGTAGGCATCGTCACAACAACTTCTGGCAGACTGTTCCACAGAGCAGAAACACGGACAGAGAATGTTAGCATTCTTCTGTTGAGATAAAAGTGAAGATTGTACATCTTCTGCAGGTGTCGGCAAAGATCAAGACTTGGCGCTGGATGAAAAACTTCTCAAAATGTAGATTAAGTTCTCATTGATGATGTTGTATGCCAGAATCAAGTCCCCTCACACTCTCCGCCACTCAAGTTAGAACAGATTTAGTCTTTGAAACTGCTCTTTATAGATAAGCATGAAGAGTCCAGTCAAGATCCTGGTTGGCTACCATTGAACATGCACCAGGTGTATAATGTCTTTTTGCAGATGAGGATTTGTTGCTTGGATAGCCATACCAGAGTCTAGAGGATAAAATGTCTTACATTAGGTTGAGAAACAATCTCAATCAGGTAGAGAACCCACCTGCTTTGTTCACCATTTTGATACAATGACACAGTGATCTGAAGAAGTTGTCCATAATCATACCAAGGTCATTCACATTTGCGATGATATCGAGCAGTTGAGGCTCGTCTGTCCATCCATCACACTTCAGTTTGAAATAACATTAAGGAAAAAAAACTTTTTTAAAGTATAAAAGAATTTGTAGAATTTGGTATATTCGGATATATATTTGCAGTGGATATAGTACTAAGTAAAATTCAGTTCTAAGTGACAGTCATCTGAAGGTTCAATCCTCAGTGCGGGCGATATGAAGAATTGCAAATTACTGAAGACTACTTCCCAGTCATGGCAGATGGAACGAGAGCATGCTAACCCCCCAGATTTAATAAAGGGTTCCATTCAAAATTCCGTCCAGATTCCCGAGCTCGATAAGGTACACCTGAAGAAGATCAGAGGTTACATCGGCCGAAACGTTGTGATAAAAACACCCAAGATAAGAACAGTATTCCGAATATACCAAATTCTACAAATTATCAACCCTCATCTAAAAAATTCTGAAATATAAAAGAATTGTTAAAAAAATAAGACTAATTTGAGAAGAAAAAAACTTTTTGAATGCAGATATCGCATTTCTATTACTGGCAACTTAGTCGATCCTATTTAATCTTGCCCTCAACTATGCATTTAGCCATGACTTGGAAAGTTGAGGAAATAGTTGCTGCTGCTTGTTTTTGTTTTCTTAAGTTATGAACAAGTATGACAGAATTTAGAAAAGATCGAATTATTTTGTTTTAGTTGTTGGAAAAAGATTTTTTTCACCAACCTTATATTTAAATAAAAAATAGTAACTATAAAGAAATAAACTTTTTTCACAATATGAAAATAAAAAAAAACAATGACGTGATTAAAATGAAATTTGTATGATAATACGTTTGCATTTTAGTTTCTATGTACATCATCACTTTCTACAGCTATTCAAAAAAATTAGATCGTCAAATCGTCAAAGATGAAATGCAAAAAAGTAATTGAGAAATATCTGGTGTTGCTGGTTATAAAAAAAATAAAGTTTTAACCATTTAAAAACGAATTGTTCCAAAACCAGACAAAACGTCATAAATAAAATTATGTCATTGTTGACTTAAAAGTGACCTTCATTTTATTTATTCTAAAAATATTTGGCTGATAATTATTTTCATGGTAAAAAAAAGACTATTTAAAAAGATTTATATTGTTACAATAAATAAATCAAAACATTAAAACGTTTGTTTTATTTATTTAAAAAATATTTAGCTGATAAGAAATCTTACAATAAGAAGAAAAGTAAAAATAAATTTAATAGTATTTTATGAATCTTGGAAATTTTAAGAGAATATTTTTTACGCACAGCATTTTTATCAAAATTAGGGCAGACAGACACGGTAATTATTCACTTTGTCGGATGAATTTTTTTTTTTACTTTCATTCACCTCAAACAAGGCATTTGCAACTGAAACGTAAGGGCTACTGTGATTTAGTGGCCATACCTACAGACGCAGTCTAAGTGGGGAATTGTGCAGCGAGATGCTTGTTCACATTACATTTAAACTTCTTCATGTCAGGGAAACAGAGGGCAGGGAGAGAATTCCAAAGGCTAGCAGTTTGAGGAAAAAAGCTATTATAGATAGCACTCCAGCATCTGAGTACCTCTACAGTGAAGTGGTGGAATTTTGCTGACTGGTTAGTCGGGGATATTTACGTCGAAGGGAACCAGTGCAACTAGTTCATCGGAGCACATTTCAATAAAGTACTTGTAAAACAAGCACAAAGATGTAACATTGTGGCGATGGGACAGGGGCTGGGGTTTGGTAGATAGTGTGGGACCTATTAGATTAGAGGCTCTTTTTTTTTTACCCTGTCTAAGAGTGAGAGACTGTGACAACAATGCTCCATGCATGGCAAATGGTTGCTTTGTAGATATAGGATACTGGCAAGTGTGAGAAGTTTTCTAGCTCGGTAGAGGGAGACCACCTTCCTTGCAACAGCCTTTGTAATGTCTTCTATGTATTTGTTCCAATTTATGTTATCTGTGAATGTTAGGCCGAGGAGTTTGAATGCTTGACTCTCGGGTAGGATGCTATTAACCATAGCAATCGGTGGTTGAAAAGGTTTCTTATAATTGTTAAAGGAAAGGAGCTTTGTTACAGTAGCATTAAATGTTACCATATATTTTTTTCCTCATTCTTTTACAGACTGGAAGTCATTTTCTAAAGATTTAGCCATTGCCTTGGATATGTGCATCAAGATTTTTATAATATCCTGAACTTGGGAAGGGGTGATGATCAGATTATCTTGTGTGTCTTCAGTCCGCAGTGGGAAGTTTGGGAGGAAGTGGTTGGTGGAGTTCAAGGCGAACTGCTGGGCAAGCTGTTCAGCCTTATCAGTTGCCACGCAGGGGACATCATGGTCGTTGGATAGCGGGGGAAATTGTTTATTGTCCATCATTCACCACACTATTATAGATTTTCCAGAAAGCGCGAATTTCTAATTTCTGCGACTCAATGCGTTTTCTGGTCATTTTGGTATACCTACTCTTAGCTGCAGTTATTACATTCTTACAATGATTTCTTAATGCTATAAATTTTTGTCTATTTGCAGAATGCTTGCTGCCTATGCGCAATAGCAGTTTCACAGATCGAAGTGAACCATTGTGGAAAGTGAGGCTTGATATAGACTTTCCGAACAGGGAATATGTGTTTCAATGCATGCCTTGACCCATTCTGTTACCTCATTTGCACACTGTTCAGCAAGGAGAGAAAAGGTTTTACTCCATGGGGCATTTTTGATGGATTCCCAATCAGCCTGTTTGTAGTATCTAGTTGTTTTGAGCAACGACTCTTCAGCTTGGGGTTGAAGGTTTAGGGTGATATCAACCCTTAACACAAGGTGATCAGCGTTCCCATGTGGATTATGAGCATCCGTCACACAAGCCTCAGGCAGTGTAGACAAGAATAGATATGGAAGTGAGGCTTGCTGATCTTTACGATCTGGGAGTGAGTCAGGAAAGTGGCAGTCTGTGAGAGGGAGTGCGCTATGGAGAAATTATGCGTGTTGTTACCAGCTGCATCTGTATAGCTCGTAAAACAAAACCAATTTCTGTGGTGAACATTAAAATCCCCAAATACATGTATTTGGGCGCTTGGATCTAAGCAGAGTGCTGCATCAATACTATCCAAAATATAGTCAAGCAGGGTACAGTCCTGGGTCGAACGAGAATAGTAGAGGAAGTATAAGTAACTAACGCTGTATTGCAAGGTTAATCTAAAGCACATGAAGGCTGATCATCTAATTCTAGATCATGTTCTCTACTCAAAGGGAGGATGTTACAAATATAGACTCCGAGACCATGTATATGTTTGTCAATCCTTACTGTAGAGTGGGAGGTATCCATCATGTCAAAGAGATATGAGGAAGTTTGAGGATTGTAGTTTGTGCTAGGATATCCAGGAAGTTCACTCATGAAAATGATTCTATATCATCGAGGTTAGTCTTTTGTGAAAGAGAGCCTCAAGGGAGGAGGCGATCTGATTGATTTTTTCGGGGCGTCTGGTCTGATCCTTTTTCTTTTTATCGTCATAGTCATTTATATTGTTAATAGATAGGGTGGGTTAGACAAAGTGGGTGCTTGTTGCGCGCCAGAAGACAAAGTTCACACAATTAGACTATTAGTCGAGTCTGTATCTACGGGGTTGTGGCCTCGGGAATGCTTAACCTAGTTAATAGACAACGGAGGAGTGCAAAGGCCGGGTGATAAGCAGAGCCTTTCTACTTCTTAAACAATTTAAATTTTCAAACCAGATATTTTGTTTGAGTCTCCAGCTCTAGGAAGGTTGTCGATCAGGACTAAGGAGGCCTCCCTCCCCCAGCGGTTCGAGGATTTTTTATTCTATGAATTGGAAATACCTTTATGACTTATGGCTCTATTACTAAGTATTCAGCTTAATTTAGTATTTTTTCTTTTACTTTTATTCATCCCAAACAAAGCATATTGACACTGATGTATAAGGGGCTACTGTGATAGGAGCCAGATTTATACGGGGCAACCTAGGTGGGGAGTTGGGCAACAGGATTATTGTTTTGACAGTGGGTTTTGGAAAATGGGGATGCTTGTTCGATGTCAAAAACACAGTACACACAAGTAGACTATTAGCAGAGTCTGTATATACAGGGATGTGGCCTCGAGAATGCTTACCAGGAATAAATGCCAAGTTCCTTTCAATGCACGACATGGCACTACAGTTACCCGCGATAACATACAACTGTTGATAGAGCAGCCTAGTGCTACATTGTAGTTAGAGCTCTTGTATTATTAGTCAAAACCAGCAGCCAGACAAACAATCAAACCTGTATCCTCAATCTGTCTGAACAAGAGCGGCTCAGACTAGTCATGTGAAACTGAGTAACAAACAAGTATCCCTATGCTGTCTAGATAAAGAGAAAGAGAGATAGAGGGTGAGACAGCATTCATTGCCCTAGTCAGGAAATAAGGCCAAGCACTAAGAGTCTTTGAAGTTTCCCTTCTACTAATAGACAAAGAAGCAGTGAAAACCAGTCAATAGACGGAGCCTTCCATTAACTTTTTTTTTTAACTCAGATTTTAAATTGAACTTTCTAACTTAATCAGTGTTATGGCTTTATTTCTAAGTATCAGGTTTAGTGTTATAAAGATTTTGTAAAATTTATGAAAAATTAAATTTTTATTATTAGTTAGTCTCTATATAGTGAATGTCTGTGTCACACCCTTCACAATTCTCAACCTGATCAATTGCTCGCTTCTTTGTCGATAAAAATTTGATTTTTTAAAGTTTTTTGTTTTTCTTATTTTGTAAAATAAAATTTAATATTAGTTTTTTGAAAATTCTACTCCCCACCCCCAATTTTTGCCTGTTCTTCTCTGGGCCAAAATCAACTAAAAGATAGAAATGGTTATTTATAAGTTTTCCCCAAAAAATATCCGGGGTTAAAAAGGAATTGTATTTTTTTTTTAAATGGATTTACCCGCATTCTTTTATGCAAATCATGCAGTTTGGCATCTCTTTGAGCTTTCGGCAACGTTTTCATTTCTTTCTGAAGTTTTATTCTGGCGTTGGCTCTTAAGAAAAAAAGAAAAATTAAAAACAATTACTAAATGTTAAATTGACAATTTTGGTATATAAGAACATGATATATCCATATAAATTCCACAAGATTAAGATCTCATAGCAAATAAAATAACATATGTAGGTAATGACAACTGTTTTAATATAGAAAACCTGTAGAAATTTCAGTTTATATATATATATATATAGAGAGAGAGAGAGAGAAATGGCAGTCTGATTAGAATTTTGTAATTCTATTATCGGGGGGGGGGGGGGATCCCTTGTGAGTGTTACTTGCATTCTGTTTGTTTTTTTTTTCTCCATTGTTTGATGTGATACTTCATATTTCTGTTTTTTTAACATAGTTCACCCAAAACAAGGCAAGCTGCCACTGTAGACGTTAGGGGCTACTGAGAATTAGGGTGAAAAATTTTTTTGGGGGGGGGGGGGGGGCATCCTAAATTGGAAGCTGTGCAGCTAGATGCTTGTTCACATTAGTTTTGAATTTCTACATGTTGGTACAGTTGGGGAAACAGGGAGCAGGGAGGGAGTTCCAAAGGCCAGCAGCAGAAGGAAAGAAGCTATTTGAATAAAAGACTCTCCGGCATCTGGGGACATCCACAGTGAATGGATGGGATTTAGCTGATTGCCAGGTTGGTCGAGTGTATTTACGTTGCGGGGGCACAATGGCAGCAAGTTCATCGGAGCACATTCCATTGAAGTACTTGTAAAACAAGCACAAAGATGCAACACTGCAGCGATGGGACAGGGGCTTGCGCTTAGATTAGCGACTCTTTTTTTTAACCTTGTCTAAAAGGGAGAGACTAGTGGATGGTGCACCAGCTGAGATGTGACAACAATACTCCATGCGTGGGCAGATGATGCCTTCGTAGAGATATAAGACACTGTCAGGTGTGAGAAGTTTTCTAGCACGGTAGGAGGAGCTACCGTCTTTGCAGCAGTCTTGGCAATGTCTTCTATGTATTTGTTCCAATTCATTTTACCTGTGAATGTTAGGCCGAAAAGTTTGAACGTTGGACTCTCAGGTAGTGAGTTATTTGCCATGGCAATCGGTGGTTGAAGAGTTGCATTCTCCCAAAGTGCATTTCAACTTATAGATAACACAGTGGAGGAGTTGTTTTTTGTTATTAGAGGATTTTGGGTCTCAAATTTCTTGTAGTAAATAATTAGTCTTACTTTATTATTGTTGTCAATAGAAGATACATATCAGTGTACAATATTTTTTAAGGCTTTTTCATCTAATCTAAATTTTGGTTGCATTTGATTGCAATAGTATAGGTTAATTGAGTTTGAGTTATAATGCTGGATATTATTATTAGTAGTAGCATTATTATTTTAAGTTTCGAATCATTAATTTGATTTGTTCATCATCAATACAATGAGGTAATTCATTATTAATACAGACTTGTTTTATACTTTTTAATCTGATAAATAGTGTTTTTTGGTAGAGAAGATCAGTTTTGCAGTTTAGTAGGATTTTAACAATGGCTATTTTGTAATGATGGGTCATTCGCTTTTGTAATTTAAGAGACTAGAGTTTATGCTAGTTGTTTTTTTTTTGTAAAGAGAAGTGTTAAACGTATTATTAGAGGTGTCAATGAAAACCTCAAGGAATGGAATTTTATTAGTTACGTTTCGTTCTGCGATGAATTTAAGAACAGTTTTTTTCAAAAAGGCTCAGTAGTTTGTGTATTTGGTCATTGTTATTGGTTAAAATAACAATATCACCGACATAGTTCACGTAAATAAAGGGTTTTATAGTGTTATTGAATATTTTCTTTTGTCTATCTTAGCCGTTTACTGCAGTTTCATGCTAGTTCTGATCATAAGAAGTGTATTTATACGTCTGTATACATTTGAATGTAAGCTCAAACTAGCTTGAATCGAATATTAATGTTCAACAACAATTTTTCAAATTAGTTTGGTTTGGCGTGAACTCAAAGTCATTTTTACGTTATCAGTTATGGAATAATCTTAAACTTTTGTGTTTTTTTGTTAATACTAAATTATACATAATATATGTTTTTGTTACGGACAAAGGACTAAACCTATTTGTGTTCCACATTATACTGCAATGAAGAGTTATTACAGGGTGATCTGTTTGCTCTATCAAAACTACTACTAGCATTACTTGTCTTTGTTTCCAATTTGAAACACCACACACAAAAAGCTGCACGTATTTGTGTGTGAAATTATGTTGTTTTCTCTATCAAAACCATCAATACTACTTGTCCCTGTTTTAATGTTACAATTCTACAAAATGTTGCCCCCACTTGTGTTTAAACTTATATGGCAATTTAGAGATTATTGCAACTAATATATTTATAATTATTTGTCTATTTATATTTATAATTTTTTTATATACTTATTTTGTTTAATTAATACTTAAATTACAAAGTATTTATTTACTCCTCTCCAGGAGTTAGGCACAAGGCCAGTTTTATCTTACTCTCACAAGTAAGATGTGACCCAAGGTCGGGTCGGGAAAGTGGGATTTGAAAAGCCAGCGCCCGAGAGGTGAGCACTCTGGCCATTAAAAATTACCTGGGCAGCCTCGTCGGCATTCCCCGGTAGGGGCGCCTCAGGCAGTAAGCAATAAACTTACTCCTCCCCAAAGAGGGGAGGTGAAGCCTGAGAGGGTGGACCTCCTAGAACTGCACAGGACAGACCCATAGACCGGCGTAAATCAAGCCCCGAAGGCCAAGACAATACCAGTCTATGGGGTGCAGTATCCATCGGAACAGATACTACACTTTGATCTTAGCCAAAAGGCCAATTAAATTACAAAGTAGATACTGATTGATTTTCATGTCTGCATTTGGCTACAAATTCTTTCTTAAGTTTATATTTTTCCTCTAAACATAATTTACAGTTTCTACTATTTATATTACAGGAAGATAACAATTTAAAATTTTTTCAATATTATTATTTTGTTTTTATTCTTTTTACATCTAATATATATTTAGATAATGTAGTACCATTTTTATATTTTTCATTTTACAAATATCATTACACAATCATTATATCTACCCGTAAATGGATTTTTTGTACCTCCTATATATACTTTCTCTTCATTATTATTAATATTATTGTTTACAGTGGTTTTGTATATTACATGAGATGTTAAACATTTATTCATCAATGGGCAATTGTTTTTAATTTTGCAATTACATAAATTGGTATTATTATTATCACCATTAATACTACTATCACTGTTATCACTACTGTTGCTATGTGCGTATGGTGCATGTTTATATGCATGTTAAAGTGTTGTATAATTGTATGGGATGGAGATGGTTTAGTTGAGAATGTTATAATTCTTTTTTATTATTTTAATCTAGTGTCATTTTAAGATTTAGGAGGGTTTTTTTTGTGTGTGTGTTTTGTTTTTGTTTTGATTATTTTTGTATGTGTATTTTTCATTTATGGTTTATACTATCCACACAAAAAAGTCTTCCATCTAAAAAAACTTAAAAGAACCCACCACTCACCCTCATTACAAATAAGGGACATTTTTGTGAACACAAACACATTTATTGGAAAGGAACGCTACAAAAATTTTCACAAGTTCTGTGAGAAAATAAAAAATGGCTATTAATGTAAAAAATGACTTACTTGGGAACAGAGTAGAGGGCTAGCCAGTAGCGGGCTTCTCTAAGTGTGTCTGCTCCTTCATGGTACCAAGTGATGTTTTCCTTAAATACAAAAACAGTTAAGAAGTCTTATCACAGCATGTGAAGCGGATTTTGTGCCACAAATTTCAGTAAAAATGTTGAGTCAGAGGTGTAGCAAGTTGGGAGCAACAAGAAACAATCACCCGCCCCCAGAAAAAGGAAAAAAGTTCTTCTAGCAATGTGCGCGGTGGATTAGGATTGTTTTTTTTTTGTATGGGGAGGGGAGGAATGTTGTATAATGATTGGACGTATGTAGTGGTGGACGTATGTGTGAAGGATCGGTCGGCTTGACTTGCGCGGTTTGGGACGAGGTTAACCTGTGCATTTAAGTGCAGTGTTGTTCTCACGAGGAAGTCAGGTGCTGTCAGAGCGAACGTTGACGAGCACCGGGTCAAGAGGTCAGAAAACAGGAGTGTAGGAAATGCTTGTGCATCAGTGTCGCACATGTGGATCTGTGACGTCACTCCTTCTTCGTGAGAAGCTAGGAGTTTTTAGGAGTCTGATTCGGAAGGCAAACCGAGCAGGACGTGCGATTCACGATGTAAAAAAAAGGACCAACCGGGAAATTAATTCCCTAAAAGAAGAAAAAGTACCGTGAAATGTTCTCCCCTCCCTCCCCGAAATAGCTAAAGTAAATAACCGAAGAACTATATGATTAGTTACGTTGCTTCTCTCTTCAACAATAAGCTATGTATTTAATACCGACAGAAACTAAAAGAATAAGCAAATAAAAACATGGTCTGAAATTTAAGAAAAAAAAAGAGTTCTCCCTTTCTTTCTTCATTGTGCGTTTTGTAAAGAGAATTTTGATTCCAGCGAATAGCAACCACCAATAGAAACGGCCGGCAACGATGGATGACGACGACGCGGTCAAGTGGAGAAAACTAAGGTAACTTTTTAATGATTCATGGGAAAGTTTTATGAGACTTCGCATTTTGACAAAACAGGTCGATCGGGCGACGGTTGTCGTCAGGACGGAAAAATAGATTAAGATTAATAATGGCTATTCAACATAAAGTGTCTGGTTTGTTTCAAGTCAAAAAGAGAGGACAGGATGTTACAGCAATATATGATCATTGTCTCGACCACCTTCCACCCCTCAATATACAACATAACATCATACCCGGGACCAATAGAATAAGATCACCTGATCTAAAAATCATCATTTTACATATAGCTCCACCCTAAAAAAAAACAATGGAATTACATGAGTTTTGTAACCGAGTTCTAATAGTATAGTTATCAGATTGAGAAATCTTATAATGGAAGTTTGTATTAAATTAGAATAAAGTATTAATTATACTGAAACCTCAAAAAGATGCACCAGGTTACAAACAAACCGAAATTTAACGGAACATTAGTTACTTTGCGAGATTAGCTAAGTTACCCCCCCCCCTTCACAGTCCACACTCTGATCCCTAATATAAGATATGTAAAATGCAGCTCATAAATAAAAATAAGATTACTGCGATAAACCAGTTTGCAATACCAGTAATCACGTACAGTTTTGGCATCATAGATTGGCCCCTCAAAAAAAATTAACAGGCTCGATGTAAAAACAAGAAAAAATTACCACTCCACCGAGTCATATACAGGAACCAATGTTTGCCAAGACTGTACTTACCTAGAGGAGAGGGAGAACTGGGACTTTCAGAAATCAACCACCAACATATTTGCCACTATTGTCAGTATTGGACAATATCTGACAAGCTCCATAAACCCGAACCTCACAATGGTACGGGAACATCAAGAAAAAAGAGCTAGCCAAACAACTTCCATAACATATCTAGCCAAGCATTTCGGACAGGGCTGTTTATCAGATGATGTTGAAACACCAACAAAACCCGCAACAGAGATAGCCCAAAAAAGTCGTAAAAAATACACTTAAACATTCAAAAAAAGAAGCCTTAAAGAGTGGGCAGAACAAAAACGTGCAACCCACTTTCTTGATGAGATATCGAAAGATTATATTGACAAAGAAGGTTCTTTGGACTGGCTTAAAAGAGGCGCCCTCCATTATGATCAGGAACGGCTTATAATGGCGGCCCAAGACCAAGGTCTTATGTCTAATGCATTTAAAAAGATGGCAGGACTTAGTAATGACAGCAAGTGCAGATTTTGCCACACAGAACTGGAGAGTGTGAATCACTTGATATCCAGCTGCAAAATTATGTTAGCAGATGGAAGCTACACAACGCGCCATGATGGTGTATGCAAATACATACACTGGAACATCTGTAAAAATCTAAACATCCAATGTAGCACTAGGTCCTGGGAACATCTACCCGAGAGGACTGTGGGAAACGATAAGTATACTATACATTATGATTATGTAATTCCTACATCCACCTACCTGGAAAATGCAGCAGTCAAACCGGACACAGTCATATTAAATAAGGCAGAAAGAGAGGCAACACTGATTGAGGTGAATGTTCCAAATGACAGTGGCTTAAACAGAGCAGAAAGGGAGAAGGTGACAAAATACCAAGGCCTAATGTATGATATGAAGAGAAACTGGAACCTAAAAAACATCAACATTATCCCAGTTATAATAGGAGCTAAAGGCCTCATGAAGAAAAATTAAAAAAAGTATTACCGGAAAACCAAGTGCAAAAGAAATCAAAATAATTGCACTTAAGGGAACGGCCAAAATCCTTCAAAGAGCACTTGGTTGGAGCCGCTAAATAGCAGGTGATAGTCAGGCATTTGGAAGAATGCCTCGTCCCTATGCTAACGAAAACAGAAATAAGTTTTGTAAACCTCGCATACTAATCAAATAACAAATCAGAAATCAAATTCCTTAACTTCAACGAACACTGACATTTTAGAACACACGCTAGTTCCAATGAATCAAAACACATCAAACAAATGATAAATGTTCATTCAAATTAATCAAATTGCAATCTAAATGCACGTAACTAATTTTTATTTAGAATTTTCACATCATCATATTTTGTTTTTTTGCCTTATTTACATTCTGGCATGTGTTGGAAACATTATCTGTTTATGATGCATACAGTAATTTCTGAACTAGGATGTTTGAACCAAAAAAGAATAGGTGAAAATAACAAAAAAGGTATACAAACCTTTGTATTAGTATTTTTAACTAAATTACATTCTAACAGGCTTGAATTTTAACGAAATTTTTCATCAAATGTTAAAACGTTACTGGAAAAATGGTTGGATAATTCTACTGATCCAGAAAGTAACTGACTTATTTTTAAATTGTTTCAGACAATTGAAAACTTTTAACCAATTTCAAACACAAATATCTAATCTGTTTACAAAACTAATAAACTTCTGAATAATTTGTGACAATTGTAAACTTTCCAACAATTTCTGGTAGTTGTAAAGCTTTAAACTGATTTAGATGGTCATAAATTCTCCAATTATTTCCAACAATAATAAACATTCAAATAAATAACAAAAAACTTTGAACAAGACTGAGTTGTTGCACTTTTTCCAACCAACACAAACATTCCAACTTAAAAATTTTTTTATTGTGTTTATGTTTTTTTTTTTATGAAGTTTATTCACCAAAACAAAGCTAGGTGGAAGAGTTAGAAAAAAAAAAAAAAACGAAAGGGAAAAATCGGGTGGGCAATAACAAATAAATACCCTTAAAATATCGAGATTTCACAAATTCGCAGATGTTCAGCATAAGTTTTGACTTAACATTTTCTTCATAAATTCGGTTAAACTTACAAATATGATAATCATTTAAGTCCAACTAAGGCCAATACGACAAAAAAAAAAAAAACGCAATTAAATCGCTAATGAGAAGCAAACTGTTTTCCAACAATCACAAACGTGCAAATCGTTTTATGACTTGAAAGCTTTTGAATTGTTCCTGACAATAGCATCTGCAGTTTTCAGACAATCCTAAACCATCTTCTGACAATCCAAACTGTTCTCCGATGATAGTAAAACGAATCATAAACTTTTAACTATTTTCCGACATTCGTAAACCTTGTTCTTCATATTTATCTGTCCTGTCCCATCTATGGCCTCCCACACACAGTGAATACTGAAGAGCAGAGGAATCTTTGTAAATGAGCCTGTTTATCAAAAAAAACTAGATCCTCTACATTCAAACGATTTCATATCAAATCCTGCGTGTGTGCGGAAGTTGATAAATACCAACCTCTGCAAACTTTAGAATTGTTTCAAAAAATTGTAAAATTTTTCAATCGTGCTCATCATTTCTAACTTTTTCAAAAGATCTATAATAACAATCAAGAAGAAGACAGAGAAAAAATCTAAACAGAGACAAGAACAAACCTCTTCTTTTTTCTTCTTTCGTTCGGCTTGTTCAATTTTCTTCTTTTTCACTGTATCTTCGCCTATCTGTGCCAAAAGTTGGCGTAGACGTTCTCGGCGATCAGCTGGGCCCTCACCAAACAGACCTAAATAAACAAAATTAGTAAAATAACACAGGGTTGGGTGGGGTAGAGAGCACTATAAGTAAAAATTGATAAAAAGGGAAGGGTGAAGATGAAAAAAAATAAAAATAATAATAGTAGCAAATGTTGTCTTAGAAAAATGGCGGACAGTGCGTAACTTCTTGTCAGAGAATGTGACAATGAAATTTGTTCTCAAAACCATGGCAACCAAACAAGTTTAAGAGGCGACTGTCAAATGCCATTTGCCTTTTTCTTTTATTGATGAGAAACTCGATGTGACAGATTTGACGAGACCATAGCTGAGAAGCTCAGATATGCCAGTTTCCTCTACTTGTTCCTATTTACTTGCCTCCCCACGAGAGAAAATTTAGACACACGGTTTTTAATGCGAGGAAAATTTTTGAACAAAAATTTAAATTGCCTCAGTCTAGAAGGACTTTTCCTTCACTGACCGAGGACAAAATAAGTGTAGCATCAAAACAGATACTACACTTTCCTCTACTCATTCATTTTCAAGATGCACAAAAATTCAAAGAGTTTATGAGTATTGGATTACCCACGAGAGAAATGTTTGTATTTAAATAATCAGACACTTTTCTTTAAAATTTCAAGTGTAATTGTAAAGAAATATAAAAGAAACCAACTTACAAATCGGTTCACCCAATTGCCGCATGGTGGCTTTCACCTCAACATCATCGGTTGACACTTGAATCTGACGAGCCTGAAAAGATTTTTTAAAAATTGAAGAAAAAAAAACATCTTTATTCATCTGTTTGAAAATAAGGGTAATTACATCCAACAAATAATTACAAATTATATTACATTTTTAAGTTGAGACACCCGTATATATATATATATATCTTTTTTATTTCAATTGACATTATGCATTAGTTTGATCTTCCATTAATACCTTCAGTTTCACAGAAATACTGGTAACTCAGCCCACAGGGCTAAAGATACCAAATGTAACTAATTTTTCAGTCAATATTTTGATAGTGTAACACAGTATCTAGTGTGTTACACTATCAAAACACTAAAGTTTCCAGTATTTCCATGAAACTGCAGGTATCGATGGAAGATCAAACTAATGTATACTGTCAATTGAGCACTCTGGTTATTTCTCCTATAACACTAAATTATACTATATATATACTGTTATTTTTTTTCTTATAACGTCCGGGGGGGGGGGGGGCATCCTTAGGGAGTCAGGCAGATATTCTATCTGTCCTAACTTGGCATGATAGAACCTGATAGTACCAATATCCTCTCCAGGCCATATACAGCACGTGGTGTTCCCAAATAGTCACTCATTTAGTACTGGCCAGGCTTAACGTTGCTTAACTATATATATATATAGAGAGATAGAGAGAGAGAGAGAGAGATATAACACATCACTCAATAAGTCTCGGGCCTAATAAAACATCTTTCAGGCAAGATTCGACTTTATTCATGAACATAGTCTCCTTCTAATACGATATATGGATTCCAACACTTCTTTCTTATTTGTAGATTGATTTACCTCAAAATACGCCATTTTGGGGCAATTTCTATTTTTAAACACACCAATTTTGAGGTCCGTAGTCGCTGGGGACCAGATCTGGAGAATAGGATGGATGCAGAAGTAATTTGTAGTACAATTCATGTAGTTTTGCCATCGTTGAGATCGACTTATAACAGTTTTCTTCTTTGTGGCCGTTTTTTGGCAATTTATTCCTTAAATAGTGTTATATAAGATATTTGCTGTCGATGGTTATTCCGGTCTCAAGGTAATTGATGAACAAAATACCTTGCACATAATAAAGTACGTAGGCCAAAACATTGCCTGATGATGTTTGTGTCTTTGCTTGCTTACACATGTTGCTGCCCGATCAGCCGATTTGACTCCGGAGTGACGTGGTGGATCCATGTTTCATCCATTGTCACATATTGATGCAAAATTCATTTTTGTTGTGTTGAAACAGTTGCAAACAAGACTCTGAATGAATTGTTGATGCGTTGTTGTTTTTGATCACGTGTAAACAAACGCAGCACACACTTTGAACACAGTTTTCTCATTGACAAATATATTCATGCAAAATGGTGGAATACACGGCCTTCTGATACTTTCAACTCCTCTACTATCTCATGCAACTTTAATTTATGATCAGCCAAAATGAGTTTGTGGACTTTTTTTTATATGTTCCAGATAACTGCCGAATTTGTATGACCCGAGCATTCAGCATCTGCGTTTAAAGTCAATATACCACCTTTTAACCTTTGTTTCGACATAACAGAGTCAAAATAACACTTATCAAGCCATTTATTTGCTTGAACAGTATTTTTCTGATCAGAAAACAATTTTTTATCAACACACAAAATTCAGATTTTTCCATTGTTTTGAAAATTTGCAACAGTAGTTTCACTTAAATAACTGTAATTTGTAAACTAATAATCGGATTGGGTTAAAATTTCGACACATATTATTTGAAATTTAGTACTTTATAAAAATAAAATAGATTTTTTATTAGTGGAGCTATTTATATGTAAGGCCCGAGACTTATTGAATGGTGTTATCCTGATATTGCTCTAGATTTTAAGACGGAAATAGAATTTGAGACGCCGTCGCATTTCAATAGATGAAAATGTAATTAGTCATGTTGAAAAGTTTAATTTTTTTAAATTCGTTTTTCACAAATTTGTTCTTGTTTTCCCTTATTTTATTTTTTATTGTAACAATAGTAAAAAAAAAGTGTATTTATATGCAAGAAACATGCAGACACATGATATGTTATGCGTATAATGTCAAATAACACCCTACCTGAGAGTCCAACGTTCAAACTCTTTGGCCTAATATTCACAGGTAACATGAATTGGAACAAATGCATTGAAAACATTGCCAAGGCTGCTGCAAAGAAAGTGGGCTCCCTCTACCATGCTAGAAAACTTATCACACCTGACAGTATCCTATATCTCTACAAAGCCACCATCCGCCCAGGCATGGAGTATTGTTGTCACATCTGGGCTTGTGCACCATCCACTAGTCTCTCCCTCTTAGACAAGGTCCCCAAAAAAGAGTATCTAATCTGATAGGTCCCTCACCATCCACCAAGCTCCAGCCCCATCGTCACAATGTTGCATCCTTGTGCTTGTTTTACAAGTACTTCAATGGAATGTACTCTGATGAACTTGTTGCTCTGGTGTCCCCTCAACGTAAATACACTCGACCAAGCCAACAATCAGCTAAATCCCATCCATTCACTGTGGAGGTCCCCAGATGCCAAAGAGCCTTCTACTCTAATAGCTTCCTTCCTCGAGCTGCCGGCCTTTGGAACTCTCTCCCTGCTACCTGTTTCCCCGACTGTACCGACATGCAGAAATTTCAAACTAATGTGAACAAACATCTCACTGCACAGCTCCCAATTTAGAATGACCCCCTAAACTTTCACCCTAATTCTCAGTATCCCCTAACGTCTACAGTGGCAACTTGCCTTGTTTGGGGTGAACTATGTTTAAAAAAAATTAAGAAACAAAGAAAACAGAGACAAACACAGAATGAAATGATGCAAAATACTTAGAATTGTTGTGCGGAGTTCAATAAAGGAGAGATGTTTTTTGCTGTGTTGCATGCGTGTTAGTATAAGGGTTTATATAAGATATTGAGTTCAATAGTAAAAAGTTTGCTGATAGAAACTTTTTTTTTACAAACTATTTACGCCTTATAATTAAAATATTAATTATTTAATGAAGGTATTACAATAAAGTACTAACGCTCATTTACTTTGCACTTTTATTTAATGCAAGAATTCTGGTGATCATTTTACAAACATTATCTTGAGAGATTTCTGACATGTCCTGATCGCTTCAAGCAAAGTAGCAATAAAGTCAATTTTTACGAGATTGATAGATTGTAGATAATTCATTGTAGAGAGTTGTCGCATTAGTATGTTCGTTCCCCCCCCCCTCATTTGATGTGTTTTGGACATTATTTTGCATATTATTCCTTCTCATTTCGGATGTAGAATCGTTGAAAATAAAAAATAAAAACAGAAGATCAATCTTCGGCCAAGCTGTAAGACTTTGACTATGAAAAAAAAAGGAAAATATTGTCTGTACCATGAATAAGGTTTTTAAAAAAAAATGATTAAATAAATATTTCATTTGTTTAACAAAATCTTGCGTCATGTTGGACTGATTCTAAAATTTGTAAGTTAAAAACATCTTCATTTGTCATTCAATTTAAGTGACAGGAATTTTTTTTAGATTTTAATGTTAAACTTTTTACTCAATAAACAACGGATATTTTGATATATCGACTTATGGGTGAAATCATATGGTAATTAAGCTTTTCTTTCTAGTTGCTAGAACCTACAGTGTCAAATGTCATTTAGCATATAAAATATCATGTAATTATATTTTTCTTTCTACTGATTTCCTCATGTCCGTACTCCTTATCGCAACAAAATGTTACCACATTCTTGCTCTGCCAAATGATATCTCTCCGAACAGTCTTTCATCCAGCGCACACACCAACGTAGTCACCAACTCATAGTCACTCACTTCCTTCAAAACATTCCCCTTTTATTGCCAGTGACATTGCACTCATGCAAATGAGCAGTGAGCTCTTCTGCCAGAGAGATCAGGAAGTAATGGGAGGTCTTTGCTATAACTAGCCATTTCACTCAGGTTCTGTTTCTTTATGAATCCATTCCTGGCTGGGGTAAGTCATACTTTGCTAACCACAATCAACCTGTTTGGCAGCACCCAATAGGCGGTCCTTTGACGAACTGTAGTGACAGTAGCTGGTTTCACCTTGCTATAAAGGGCTGCTGGCTAGTGTAAGCGCACCCTCAGTGGGGAACTCTCAACGACCTCTGCACAGATACCTGCCTCTGCCTTGATGAGATCCGTGACTCTTTGACTCAACAGTCATATGAGAACTCATTTGTAGCAAAGGATGCAGGACTCTGTCAGACGATCACAAAGGGAAGAAAAATGTTTCAATGACATGATATATGCAGATTAAATTATGCTTTTTATTCACCCATTTATGGATGGGTGGGGTGTCATAGTAAAATGTTATGTTGATGTGACATGTTCAAATTGACTGGAATTTTTTTATTTCATCTATGGAGTAGGAGTTTCAAATCAATGCAAAGAGCACCTAAAGTTATTTTAGTGAGGAAAAAAAATAAACATCCGAGTATCTTTGTTTTACTTACCCTTTTCCTACGTTCAAATTCCGCCAATAATTCCGCCTGACTTTCACTAGGTTCATCATCAATTTCAAAACCAGAACCTGAAAAAAAAAAAAAAAAAAAAAAAAATCACTGAGGGTTTGGGTTTATGTACAAAGACAAAAGTCAAGTTTCAACTTAAGGAAAATTTCACTTCAATTTTTAAACCAAAGAGAAACGTCCCTTTTTCCTCCTTAGACACAATTAACAAGGAACTGAAAAGATTAGAAAAAAAATGGGAGTTATATCTAAGGTAGACCCTGCAGACTGGGCGTCGCCCACCGTCTACATCAAAAAGAAAAACAAAAAAATAAGAGTGTGCGCCGATTTTTTCAACAGGTTTAAACGATTGCCTGAAGGATCATAATTATCCACTTGCTTCGCCAGAAGACATTTTCTCAAAGTAAAAATGGAGAGGAAATTTTTTCAAAATCGATCTATTTGACGCATACTTGCAGGTTAAAGTAAACGAGGAATGCTCAAAATATTTGTGCATAAATACACATAAGGGAATTTTCAAATTAAATAGGCTCCCTTTCGGTTTAAAGGCCGCCCCAGCTTTGTTCAAGCAGATAACGGACACTATGCTAGCGGGTTTTAAGTTTGCTATCGCCTATTTAGACGATATTCTAGTCAAAAGTAAGAACGTTCGCGAACACAAAAAAACACATCAGAGCTATGTTCAAACAACTAGAAGAATTTGGTTTCAAATTAGTTTTCGAGAAGTGTCAATTCTTCATGGAAAGAATTAAATACCTCGGACAAGTGATAAACAGAGAAGGCAGGAAACCGGACCCACAGAGGACTAATGCAATTAAAAATATGGCTGCACCCGACACATTTACAAAACTACACTCGTTTCTTGAGTTGGCCCAATATTATGCGATCTACATTCCAAAAATGTACGATTTAAGAGCCCACCTTAACAAATTATTAAAGAAAGACAAAAAATGGATATGGTCAAAAGATTGCGAGACGGCTTTCCAGAAAATAAAAAAAAGTCTACTCTTAGATCTAACCTTAGCTCATTATAATCTTGTGAAAGAAATCATCCTTGCGACTTATGTTAGTGAATACGGAGTGAGAAAGAGGCATTATCGATTGCATTCGGGGTTAAAAAATACCATTGCTTTTTACATGGTAGATCACTTATACTTCAAACAGACCATAAACCGTTAGTAACTATATTTGGATGAAAAAAAGGCATTCCTACCCACACTGCTAACCGTGTACAGCGATGGGGTGTAACCCTACTGAACTATCATTTTAGGATGGCATACATGACATCCAAAAAACATGGGCTTGCTGATAGACTGTCAAGATTAATCCCACCCCCACAAAAAATTTTTTTTTTAGAAAAGACGGTTATAGCAGCACTAAAAGAGGAAAAATAATCTCAGCTCTGTTGTTAAACTTTATCAGAAAATTACCTGTAACATTGGAACAAATAAAAAAGGAAGTCGAAAAAGATTATTTTATATCAAAAATAAAGAACTAGACGAGATTGAACGAAAGAAAGAAAACAGAAACCCAGACTTCACCTTTCTCAATATGCGACAACACTTTAATGGATGTAGATAGAATTGGCCAAAAACAGGTTTGCTGTGGGCATGTCTACATATAGACTATGCTGGACCGATTAATCTATATATTAATACGATAGCGTGTGTGTTCGTGTGTCACGCTTCCGGCAAAAGCTCTGCGCATGCAGGCCGCACCTAGATTTTGAAAAACATTCAAGTCGCCTAATTTTCAAGTATTTCCCTTTGGCGCAACGGTTAATGACGTAGTATTTTTGACTTCGGCCCGACTGGTTTATAGTTCGATCTCAACCAACCTCTAAGATTTTTTTTCTACATTTCGAGGGGAAGGGGAAGAGAGGTAGGGAGGGGACAACCGGGAAGACACATTAATATAATAGCGTCTGTGATTTTGTGTGTCATGCTTACATCAAAAGCAACGACCTTCCGAATCTTTTGCCGGTCCTGTGCAGTTCTAGGAGGTGCACCCTTCCAGGCTTTGCCTCCCCTCTTTGGGGAGGAGTAAGTTTATTGCTTACTGTCTGAGGCGCCCCTACCGGGGAATGCCGACGGGGTTGCCCAGGCAATTTTTAATGGCCAGAGTGCTCACCTTCTCGAGCGCTGGCTTTTCAAACCCCAATTTCCCGACCCGACCTTGGGTCACATCTTACTTGTAGGAGTAAGATAAAACTGGCCTTGTGCCTAACTCCTGGAGAGGAATAAATAAATATTCATGAATTGGAGCCAAATTTGATTTAATCGAAAACATTTACAAAGTAAGGTTTAGTCGTCGAAATATTACCTTCACTAGAAATATTGTATATAAAGAAGTTTTGTAAATTGCTTCATGTATTGTTCATTTTTTAAAAATAAATATACAAGTCCAAATCTTATCATATTTTATTCAAACATGTATAGGTTAGGAACAAGATAATTAGTATTAAAAACATCATTTCGTGTAATTTACACGGGTCTTGCTAGTGGATATTATTACTTAATCTTGGTGAATTCTTTCTCGAAATGGTCTGAGGTATTCAAGTGCAAGCATCCTACATCTAGGAACACCATCAGTGAATTAGATGAAATTTTCAGTCGTTTCGGGGTCCCCCGGACACTGGTACGACGTTCACAGGAAAGGAATTTAAGGATTTCTGTACTTCCTTGGACAATGAACACATTACTACACTTGTATATCATTCTAGATCGAACGGTCAAGCCAAAAAGTTTGTTGACACTTTTAAGCGTGCCTTACAAAAAAAATACATATATGGACACGGAAGAAAAAACTATCCAGAAATTTTTAGCAATTTATAGGCTGACTCCTAATGGAAACAACGATACGAAGTCGTCCCCTGCGGACTTATGTTCGCAAGGAAAATACGATTGATTTCTGATAGATTGATACCCTATCCAAAGAAAAAAGTTGCTATAAAGGAAAAAAATGTCAACATAATAAGATACTCCCCAGGAGATAAAGTATATTTAAAAAATATGAACCAGCCTTACGAGCTGAACAAAATTTATCTTCACCCCAAACTGGAAAGGATCCAATTCCATTAGTTTGGAATAAAAGAAAGAGCACACGTGAAAGAAAACCAGTGGAGCGCTTCAGCCCAGATCCTAAAAGGAAGAAATATTAGAAGCAGAAATTTCAAGGGGGGTTTTGAGCTTCGGGGGGGAGATGTTGTGATGGAATACCGGATTCCCCTCAGTCACTAAATAAGTGAACTAGTCTGGACAATAAATACGACTGGGGTATTCAATTGTATTCTGTTAAATCCTATTGGATTAGCTGTAGTTACTATTGTTTGTACAAGATATGTACGTTGGAATAAACTGTACTATTTTAAGACCTGTACACTGTGGGTTATTTTGTTATTTATAACTACTTACCAAATTATATCACTATATTTTTATTTGAAATATGAAACGCTACGAACAAACTTCAATATGGCTTTGTGTTTAGGATTATATTGAAATCAAGATTTATTATCTGTTTTTCTATCTAAATGTTAATATTTGAAATGCAATACATATAAGTCACACTTATTCGTGTTTAGAATTGTTATCTTTTTCTATTTAAATTATTAATAATATATATATTTTTTTGAATTTGAAATGTTGCAGACAAAGAGTTATATCCATTAGTGATTATATGAGTTAATTATGGTGTGATAATATATATAAATACAACTAATATTTTATATTATTCATTGTATTATTACAAACATAATATACAGTTTTTACTATATTATCAGGTGCTTATTTATTTTTTTATATCACAGAATTATTCAATCTTAATGAAATGTTTATTAATTAATAAATTAATGTTCATATAAAGTATTTATTTATTTTAAAAGGTAACTAGTACAGTTCTCAAGACATTGAATTTTTTTTTATTTAAATTTAAGATTTTTTTAGTAAAATTTATAAGAGCTGCCGCTAATTTTTTTAGAAAATTTTACTTAAAAATCTTAAATATTTGTGTGAAAAACACACAACCATTTAAGATTTTTAAGTAAAATTTTCTAAAAGCTGCCTTTAATATTTTTTTAAATTCGCACCTTCATGGTGTGATTTCTTTGGACAGGTGGTCAGTGAGTTTCGACTATGGGTATGAGAAATATTTCATCTTTGTAATGAATGAGAGGGGAGTAAAGTAATTTAAGTGACTTAAAAAACAAAAACTAGAAATCTTTTTTTAATAAAAATAAACACTTCATTAATTAATAAAAACTTAAATTTCATTTCGATCAGATAATTTTCTGATCTCTGGTGAACTTTATCCAATCAGGGGTAAAATTAACTTTTTTGGTTAAAAAACGAGTTTCACTTTCATTGCTCATCAATTATACAAAAGGAAGAACAAAAAAGGTACCGACCATCAGAAATGTTAATATTTCCTGCCGCAATGCCAGCTTCAATTGCGCTCGAGTTCTTACTGTTGTCAGAATTGTGATTATGTCGTTCTTTCTCTTCAAGGCTTCCATAGTGCAAGATCTTATCTCGCTTGAAATACGTCACTTCACTATCATCATCGGACATCGTGGACGCAACGTCGTCTTCTAAACGAGAAGAAAGAACACAAGTGTAAACAAATACTGTAAATAAACATTCATATTAACATCACATTAACCCATCCAGCTCTTATATACCGGGGTTTGTCCTTTATCTTTCGGGGGTTCCACATACCTTGTTTTATCATTGTTGTGTTGACTGCTGTTGCTCCCCTCATGGTGATGAGTGGGTCAAAAGTCGAACCACTGGGACGCTGCAATCAAATCATCAAGAAACTTGGTGGCATCCTGCTTAACGAAAGTACTCCTAACCCAACCAACTATTAGCAAAATCACACCCCTTCACTGTAAAGGTCCCTAGAAGCCAGAAAACTTTTTACTCTGATAGCTTCTTTCCTAGAAACACTTGCTTTGGAATTCCCTTCCTGCTCCCTTTAAATGTAATGTGAACAACTCCCCACCTAAGTCCTCCCTATAAATCTGGCCCTTACCACAGTAGCTATTTACATTCAGTATTATTATTATGCCTTGTTTGGGGTGAATATTTCTCTTCGATTAAAAAAAGAAAAACACAAACATGCTCATTTTTGTATTGAACAGATGTTTGGGTCTTGAAACACAGTCAGGCCATCGTGAGAGGACGGACGAAAGTGTCCTATTTCTATCCACTAGCCCATATTAAATGCATCCGTTTAGCGTCACCTTTCAATAGTAACACTTGCCTTATTTTTCAAATACCTTTCTCACTTTTTTCATGATGCAATTCTCCATATGGTTGTTTTTCTATCTTCTCTTCTCACGTTTTGACCTTTGACCCTTCCAGACAACTGCACCATAAATAGTCTGCACTACAGCCAAACTAAAAATTACCCGTTAATCAAAACTAGCTAACTCACCCATTTTGATATATTACATAGTAATTTGGTTTCCTTCTAGTGCAGAAAGGGCAATTAATCTTCCCAAAAGGTCAGATGAGAAACCGGGACAGTTATTGAAGTACAGTATGCCAGGTGGTGGGAAAAAAAACTTTAAATTTAATATCACCAAATATGGCTAAATGATGCATATTTAAAAACTAGGGGTTAGATGTGCAAAAATGCCACAATAATAAAAACTAGAACCAAAAGATTATAATAACATAAGTTGTAAAACTTTGGCAATCGTTTGAATTGCTGATTATTAATTCTTGGATGATTGAGTATCATAAAGATTAGGCTATTCCATTGCCAAATTGCATAAAGTCTGATTTTTTTACTAAAAAAAATGAGTTTTAGCTAAAAAAATTATGAAAAAAATAGGAACTATCCCGAGAATTTGAGTTTTTTTTAAACATTTTTGTTTCTTCAGTAAAAGCATGAAATTCTACTTTCAATTAGCCTCAAACAATTTTTTTAAGAGTTATCGTGAAAATAAGGTAATATGACGCCAGACCACTGAAATTTGACTTTTTTAGAATTGCTTTCCTTTCCTCAGTAAGAACATTCAATTCTGTTTTCAAAAAACCCTCAACCACTGTTAAGTGATAATTTGGGCTGAGATATGATTTTTCCCCATTTTCGGCAATAATGTGTCTGATATGTGGATTATGAGTTATCTCTCTTGGACCATTTCGGAGATAAGAGTGATCTTCCTTGATTCGGAGTTTGGTGAAAAGAGATTGTGTTGTTGTATTGATGATATAGATGAAAGTGGCAAGCTTTGACATGAGATACGAAAGATATATATCATTATTCTTTTTGAAAACAAAAATGCCACATTGAAATGATACAATGCAAATGTGGAAAGAAAAACATCATTATTCAATAATCATTAACAAAAATAATTCTGTGCTGTTTGAAATACTAGCTGATTACATTATTTATGGAAAAACGCATTAAATTCATCCCATTTTGTTTTTTTTAGCACGCATTTCTTTTCTTTTTCCTCGTTCTGTAAGAGGAATCTGTTTTAGACTTTAATGACCCCCTCCCATTAAAAAATGAGATTTTACGTTTTTTAAACAATTATGTGTGAACACCCTGAAAAACTTGAGTGGAGGGAAACAATTATTTTAGAATTTAGAGTAAGGGATCGGTTCCACATATAATTTTGATGCAAAATGATCACCCATTTTCGGACCATTGTCTAAACATATAGCATTTTAAGGGCATATAACCAGAATGTTTTTGTTTTGTTAAGAGAGATAAATTGTGTTTATTTTTGGGGGATCGCGCTGAAAAGTTATAAAGATAGTAATAAAAATAATTACTTTTCATCATTTAAAAAATTAGTTATTGACAAAAAACTCCCTTAAACCTAGATAACCACCGCCCCCCCCTCCACAAAACCCTCTCTTAATCCTACCACTAAATCGAGGTGGACGGAGGCCACCCCCCCCCACCAAAAAAAAAAACAAGAACATGGTTACATCTAAGATTTACCTAAAGCGGTTACATGTTGTTCAAATCCTATCTGATTGAAAAATGAGTGATTTCCCAATCTAAAATATCATTTGTTTTTTTATTTCAAGATTTTCAGTGTTTACACGTAATCGCCTAAAAAAAATGTAGAATCTCATTTTTCTTTTTTTGGGAGGGAGGGACAGGGCTAGTTTAAGGTCTACATCATATTTCTATTTTTTAGAAGTTTAAACTACTAATATCGAGACAAAGTCTCATTCTAACATTTAAACAACTTTATTGAGTCATCTTCGTTATGGTGTAAATAAAAGGGAATAAAGAGAGATTAGTGTTAGTAATTGAATAAATTCATGAAGACAAAAGGTTAGAGAGTCCATGAGTAAGATAAATGTCCTGTTTGTAAGGAACAAAGAAGAGTCCATATATAAAAAAGTTTGTATGAGAAAGTCTGTACATACACAGATGTCAAAGTCAGGTTGTGTCCATGTGCGTATGTAGGTATGTGCGTGCGTGTCACATTAAGTGCAGCTGTTGCCATGTTGGATCTTGGGGCTCGTTGTCGAACCGAGGGCTAAACGGTCTAGGGGGTTTTTGTTTGCATCTCAAGAGAGAAGTTTTGTGATCGGTCCGAGCAATGTGGGTAGGTTGTTAGCAGTGCCGTCTGGTGGCTAAGAAAGAGGAAGAAAGCAATACGCGATACCTTTTATAATTTCCTGTCAGATGCTCAGCTCGTCTGAGAGATGGCTTCTGATTTGGCAAGCCAGAAAGGAAGTTAACTACTTGCATCAATCAACGCCCAGCTTAGAAATTAAGCATAGATTCAAATTGACTCAAATTAACTAATCAATCGCAATTATTTAAAGAAAATTTTCTGCCTTAAATATTTTTAAAAAATAAAAAGCGGTGCTTATTTTTACGTTCCCTCTGAATATTGGCCGACTTTACAATATTTTTTTCTTTTCGGTTTATTTTTATTTTATTATTCAAAATAAAATATAGGTTAAGTGTAGTATTTGTCCTATATCTTTTCTCTCCTCAGTCAGTGAGGGAGAAATCTTTCTAGACCGTGGAAATTTTTATCCCCTTTTTTTTGGGGGGGGGGGGGTTAATTTTACCCACATTAAAAGACGAATATTGTAAAGTCGACCAATATTCAGAGGAGATGTAAAAATAAGCACCGATTTTTATTTATTTCCAAATATTCAAGGCAGACGATTTTTCTTTAATTATAAATCGTTGCGATTGATTGGTTAATTTGAATCACGTGAGACAAATTCTTGACTGTGATTGGTTCGGACTGTGTCGGGTAGAGGCAGACACTGGCGCCCATAAAATGTGATGCCGTCATTTGATTACACAACGTAATAATTTTTTTTACAAAAGTTTTGTTTATTGTAGTTTTTTTACTGCTATATGTTCTTCTACTAAATGTATATCTAATTTTCTCTTTCAGATCAATTACTAAGTTCTGTTCTTATTAAGATGGCTACTAGAGGATGTAAAAATTCTCCAGATACATTTTGCTATGTGTGTGGTTATTACATTGAAAAAAAAAAAGAAGCAGGTCCACATTGTGGATAACATACAGACTCTATTTTCGGTGACCAGGAAATAACTTGCTAACAGGTGACTGAGATGTCATGCTACAATTTCTATGATAACCGTCACTCGACTGAGTGTCACTCCATTGACTGGCACTCCACTAGGATTAGTAAAATAGTTTGTGAAGGCCTTAGATTTTGGAGGAGAAGCTTTTCAAGAAATTCGTCTCATGTTTCCAAAGCTATCAGATGCTAAGATAAAAGGTGGTATATTTGTTGGACCCTAAGTAAATGCAATGTTGAAGTCGGAGAAACTATAAAGAGCGATGACAAAAGTTGAAAAAGAAGCTTGGTGTGCATTTCTTGATGTAGTTCGTGGATTCTTAGGAAATCACAAGGATCCTAATTACAAACAACTGGTATCAAAGCTTATTGAGAACTTCAGGAAACTGAGTTGTCATATGAGAATGAGATGAGAATGCAAAAAATGAACCTTTAAGTTCATTTTTTGCATTCTCATCTAGATTTCTTCCCCGAAAACTTGGGTGATATCAGTGAAAAACATGGTAAGAGATTTCATCAGGACATCGCTACAATGGAAAGAAGATATCAAGGACGATGGGATACTGCGATGATGGGAGATTATATATGGTCTCTTGTCAGAAAAGATGAAAATGTGCACTTTAGAAAACTTCGATCGCCAAAGCACTTCTAAGTTTAAGAAAAGAGTTATCAAAGCATTTACATTGCAAAATTGTATGGTTTGTTTTGTTCTAACTAACATTGTATTTACTAAATACCATTCAATATATGAAAAAAGTACTAAATGCTGTGTAATTATTTTTACAACATACTGCCGTAGAGAAAGGTTGTGTATAAAACGCGAAAATATTAAATTAAGAAAAAATTAAACATATCGATTCAGTAGCAAAAAATACATATAAAAACATTTAAAAATACAAATAAACAAAACATGTGTTACATTGTGTTATCAGTTGAGTACACTAACAAAGCAAGCGTGACCGCCCCCTTTCTTTTTAAAATAATGAAACTATGATAACTATTTACTTTAGGGTCGTAAACTCCATATTGTTAAAAACCAAACGGAAAGCGGATATGGAATCAATAAATTGGTTTACTTTATTAACCCAACCACTAACCCTAAGTCCGGGTTGGCGTATTGCCACCTGGTACTTAGGCTTAGTGGTTGGGTTAATGAAGTAAACCAATTGTACTGGTTTCGCGGCGACATAATCGCCTGCTATCAAGTTCATCTTAACGTCACCATGTTGTCTTTTTGTTTGTTTTTTTAGCAATAAGGAGTTCAGGACCTTATAGTAAACAGTTACCGAAAATATAGCCCCCCCCCCCAAATTGTTTCAATCATGGACATTATGTGCAAGATAGGTTAATCTATATATAACATAAACATTAATAAGATCATACCTATGTCACTACTTACGTTAAAATGTATCAAATCTAAACTACGTGATGTGCGATTTCTACCGGCATTGATTGAATGCAAAATAAAGATACGAATTTTATTTTTCAAAAACTTTGCATTTTATGTTCACAATAAATAATAACATCATTTCAACTGAATTTTCCAATCCAAAAATGTCTTGCAACTTTACTATGTTGTAGTGTAAAATAAACACAATTTTTAAACCGAACCGCAAAAAAAATATCTTCACGCAAAAAAGTCATGATGTTCCAAGCATTTCTTTCACATTAACATGTCAGTACTTATAAGCTTATTATCTTCTTATCTTTAACCGTCATTAAAACATGTTTGTTTGCAAATAAATTATTTTACTTACCAAATAGAAGTTTAAATTCTTCAAAATGCGAGCGTAAATAGATCGTAAGCACGCTGTTTTGATGACTTTTGTGATTTTCCGGAGTGAAGAGTTACACAAACGCAAGACAGCTTTTTGGTCTCTTTTTCTTTCAACAACGAAGAGTTCGAAACTTTACACCAGCGATTTACTTTTAGAATAAAAATAAGTGCCAACGCCAGCTGGATATCCCCGCATTAAAAACACAACTTGTGTATAATTTTATTGAGGGGCAAATAAATATTTATTTACTCCTCGCGGAGTTAGGCACAAGGCCAGTTTTATCTTACTCCCACAAGTAAGATGTGACCCAAGATCGGGTCGAGCAAGTGGGGTTAAAAGCCAGCGCTCGAGAGGTGAGCACTCTGGCCATTTAAAAATTGCCTGGGCAGCCCCGTCGGCATTCCCCGGTAGGGGCGCCTCAGACAGTAAGCAATAAACTTACTCCTCCCCAAAGAGGGGAGGCGAAGCCTGGGAGGGTGGACCTCCTAGAACTGCACAGGACAGATCAGACCCATAGACCGGCAGAAATCAAGCCCCGAAGGCCAAGACAATACCGATCTATGAAGTGCAGTATCCATCGGAACAGATACTACACTTTGATCTTAGCCAAAAGGCGTTATTTAACCCCTACCCACAATAGGAATATGTGACACAAGGTCGGAAAGTGGGATTTGAAAAGCCAGCGCTCGAGAAGGTGAGCACTCTGGCCATTAAAAATTGCCTGGGCAGCCCCGTCGGCATTCCCCGGTAGGGGCGCCTCAGACAGTAAGCAATTAACTTACTCCTCCCCAAAGAGGGGAGGTAAAGCCTGGGAAGGTGGACCTCCTAGAACTGCACAGGACAGATCAGACCCATAGACCGGCGGAAATCAAGCCCCGAAGGCCAAGACAATACCGATCTATGAAGTGCAGTATCCATCGGAACAGATACTACACTTTGATCTTAGCCAAAAGGCGTTATTTAACCCCTACCCACAATAGGAATATGTGACACAAGGTCGGAAAGTGGGATTTGAAAAGCCAGTGCTCGAGAAGGTGAGCACTGTGGCCATTAAAAATTGCCTGGGCAGCCCCGTCGGCATTCCCCGGTAGGGGCGCCTCAGACAGTAAGCAATAAACTTACTCCTCCCCAAAGAGGGGAGGCGAAGCCTGGGAGGGTGGACCTCCTAGAACTGCACAGGACAGACCCATAGACCGGCGTAAATCATGCCCCGAAGGGCAAGACAATACCGATCTATGAAGTGCAGTATCCATCGGAACAGATACTACACTTTGATCTTAGCCAAAAGGCCGAGACCAACGTGAGGGAGGGGCAAATAAATAAGGACAGTTGCTTTTTAACATCGGGAAAACTCCAGACCCCCCCCCCCCCCATATACACACAAAAGGTGGCTCTCTGGAGAGGAACAAACATAGATAAAAAATTTGGGCCCCATGCTGTCAACGGAAAAATAAATTCTATTTTTAAATTAATTTTTTTAATGGCCGCGATTTTAGAAATACAAAAATAGTTACTCGTTCCGTCCTACGCGATGTGTTCATAGAACTGAGTGATTATTTCACATTATATTTATTTAGTAAAGCAACTTATTTTTTGCACTTGTGCAGTTTAGTAAACAGGGGCAGATAATCCACAGGAAGTAAAAACCAATAGATTAAAGCATTTTAATAAATTTATTTATTTAATAAAATATAGCTTCTGAAAGAAAAACACTGTAATAAAATAAAGTTTATTTTCAATAAAGTAACATTTTGGCCAAAACATTGTAATAAAATATAGTTTCTGAATTTTTTTATAATTTAAAATGCTATAAAACTATATTTTATTACAATGTTTTGGCCAATAAAGTAATATTGAAAATAAACTTCATTTTATTACAATATTTTTTATTTCAGAAACTATATTTTATTAAATAAATGTATTAAAAATGTTTTAATTTATTGGTCGTTACTTCCTGATGAGTGTAAGTGACAGTGGTTAAGTATACCGACACGGACTGACGACCTGTATACTTCCTGTGGATTATTTGCCCCTGTTTACTAAACTGCACAAGTGCCCTATTTTTTTTTTTAAAGATATTAACAGGGTGTTTAAGTGTAAGCGAACGAAAAAAAAATAGAATCTCATGGTGGCAAAGGGTAAACTTTTACCCCAAAACTAATCTGTATCGTTCCGTTGGCATGGTGAACCTGAGGACCCTTTTTGGGATTCTACTTTTAGAGATTGATCTTTTGGGAGGATCAATTTTAGGGAAACATGTTTAGGGAAACATGTTTAGGGAATCAGTTTTAAGGGATATACGTGTGTGAGAGAGCGTGTGGTAATTTTGCGGTCGTTAACAAAATCTGACTTTAGGGTAACAAAAAGGTAATAGAAACAGAATAAAGGAAAAAATGGGTGGTACTTTTTATACCCGTCGCCAGGCATTTGGCTCATGTGACTCAATTGCAGTCATTTAAAAATAGAGAATCGTCTTCATTATTAAAAATAAACATATAATTGTCATTTTATTGCCCCCCTCCCGAATACAAATTTTTTTTCGGTTTATTTTTATTTTGTTACTTTTCGAAATAGAATTAACGTTGATGGATTGTCCGCAAATTCCTAAGTCTGCTCTCGATTTAAATATATTGTACTTTTCAGTGTTTTACAATACAATACAATATTTAAAAGTGGAAAGACGAGGAGACGAATTTCAGCGGTGGAGGAAACAGGACGTTTTCAAGATTTGCTGCTCACAAAGCAGAAATCGAAATCAATATATCCCCGCACACAAAAAAGTGAGATTCCAGATTTATCGGCTGAGAAAAAATACAGCGACAATCTTACCACTGTCTATCAGACATCACAAGGAAAAACCCAGTCCGACAAAATTGACCACAATAGACAAAGTCAACATTTTCTTTTCTGGATACAAGATAACATATATCTCACCACACTAAATACTTACGGAAGACTTACATCAGAATCGAAAATTCTATGATAATATCTTTCACACAGCCATCAACTAACGATTGCTGTTCAGAAATCGAGGGTCGCCGCAAGCTTTCTTTACTCACTCAACATGTGAACTACCACACAAAAAACATTATAAAAGGTATGTGTCTTATGGACAAAAAGAATTCCATATTTAATTTGTCCCAACTCTGAACTTTTGTATTTTTTCAATCTTGTCTCATAGCCGATCTCATATTTGATCAACCACCACGGTTTTATCAAATCCAGTACCTCTATTAAGAACTCCCCATGAACAAAGGAGAATTTTTCATTGGTTCATAGAATTACGTGTTATATGAAAATAAAAGGAAATTCATATTTAGTCCGTCCAAACTATGAACCTTCATATTTGCTAATTTTTTACTGTGAGTTAATATCCTGACTGATCAACCATCTCGGTCTTAACAAATTCAGTCCCTTTATTAATAACTCCCCTAGAGCGGCGCAGAACTTTTTGTTGATCATTTGAAATAATAAACACTTGTTATATTTGCATAATATCGCCTTTGTTGATTCTTATAAGTGTCTTATTTTTATGTTTGTAAATTATGATTCTGATGTGTCTCATTTTTCTCTTGAACGAATTACTCGCTTGTCTCCTTTCGACTGTCTAAAAGTCGTTTTCACTAACAGTGAGTCTAACAAGTGACTCATAGGCCCCGGATAAAACACAAAGGATATGAGACATGTGGTGTGAGAGGGGTGAGGGAGATACCACTGGTGTCGGCGTATGGCATGACATAAGCTTTTTACAGTTTTCAGTTATAGCATTTCTGGATCTATGCATTGGTGCCACGGGTATTTCCAACCTTACACATTTATAAAATTCGTGTCAGAGTTTCACATTTATAACAACACTGAGAATATTCACAAACAACCTGGCTATAATTAATTCAACTAATGATTGCATCAGTCTCTTCCACAACAGGGCACATGAAATCAGACAGATCACCAAAAGGCACTATACCTTGAGCAATTCACAAAAATATTTTAAATATTTAGCTGTATGAGTCATAATAGATCTTTTGATAGACATATTTTGTCAATGGACACTATCCCTGTAGACAAAGCAGTAGTTCTTTGTTGAACTAGAATACTTCACCATTGACTTAAACTGGTGAGTCCATCTGCTGTGAGTACACATACACCAAGCTACTTCCCATGGCTTCATTGTTCATTCGCTTATTTCATTTTATTTTCGCACACATTTTGGATGAAATTTATTTATTAGTCTTCAATTGTATTTTTTATCTCGAAATTAAATTATTTTTTATTTTTTTAAGACTTAAAAATCAAACCTTAATGCAATGCCTCAGTTGCTGGCAGCCATGTTGTAATTCCTATAACTCGATTTAATCGGGTCTGTTATTCTATGTAGTATATTTTCATTTGTCATGATACATTCCTCCTAGGCAGAAGGGGCTGACGCAGCAGCTTAGCAAAAATATACGACCGTAGGGAAAATATTGCTAGGTCTATTATATAAAGGAGAGTTGTCTCTGTGTGTGTGTATGTGCTTATGTTTGTATGTCTGCAAAAGGCTGATGAGATACTCGACAGAAATATCGAAAATTGGAAAAAACGTTGATTCATTCGTGCTGAACCGACACAAAACTTTTTGGGAGAGGGGGGTACCAAATTTCTTCGTTTTCCAGTCATCTGTATGTTGTGGGGTTTTCCAAAAAAAAAACACAACGTTAAAGTAACCTATTTTCCTATAGATTCTGTTCTCTGCGTCGGTAGCTTTCTCTTTGTGAACTTATTCTCTATTACTAACAACTACTCTATTCCTTCATTATTACATGTTTAACGAAGATGACCAATAAAGTTGATATAAATGTTAGAATTAGACTCTTTAATTCTACAGACTGACGAGAGGTTTGTTTGTTTGTTTCCCGAAATATCAAACGTTTTCCGGTTATTTAATAACAAATTCAGTTATTTGGTAAAAGTTTTGTGCTTCAAGTTCTTAATATCTGTTGCCATGCCCTTGTTTACCGGTCCTATTTTTAGAAGCATGGCTATTAAGCCACGCCCCATAAACAAGTAGCCGCTGCTGATAATTCTCCTTTCAAGATGGCAGATATTTTTTCTGCCTATCGCAAAAAAAGCTTGTGTAAGACTCTTGAATCATTTTCTGAATCGTCACACAGAACTAAAAACCGGCGTATATTTATGTAAATACAATGGGCTACAACTTCAACCAAATAATACTGTATATCCATGAGTCAGTAATTAACTCTAGGGTGTAATGTCGTAGACGCGGCTTGCGAGACTAAAACAAAAAGTAAAAAGAAAAAACAAAGACAAAAAGATATGCGTGTATTTACATTTCACGTCAGAGTTAAACTAATTAGTTTTTTCCTGGATGCTCTTTATTTCCGGTATCTCTCAATTTACATGCTCGGTAGTGTCTAACTTCTGATATGCAAAGGAAGGCAAATCTTGACTTGACACTAAATAGGGTTTTTAATATTATTTGGGAGCACCAATCTTAACCTTTCTACAAGCTACAAAAATGCAACCAACTGCCCTTTTCAGGGCTACTTTTGCTGCAAACTACAATTTACACCTCCCGCTGACGTTCTCCTGCACCTGACGACGTCTTCCTGTATCTCTTGCTCCTACTGAAACCCACCTGCACCTGCGCCTGCGCCTGCACCTGCGCCTGCACCTGCTGACGTCCTCTTGCATCTCCAGCTCTTGAGACGTTCTCCTGCTTTCAGTTCAAGTCGACGTCTTGCTTTTCCAGTTCCCGTGGACGTCCTGCAACCGGCGACGTCCTCCTGCTGATCCAGCTCTTGGCCATGTCTACACAGCTCGAACCTACCTGAGGCACTTCCCTATATCTCAAGGACGTCCACATGAATCTCCATGTGACATCATCCAGCCTTGCCTGCTGTCGACTGATGTTATCCTGCCTGTGCCTGTTATCAAGTTCCAGTGACGTCATCCTGTTACCCAGATTCCAGGTACATCCTCTTGCTCTTCCAGCCTTTTCTACTTTCCAGTTCCCAGAGACGTCCTCCAGTATCTCCAGCCTTTCTTGTTATTTTTTAACCTTTTTAGTGCAATAAAACGATATTTATTTTTAAACTGTTCACCTGCGTTTGTCATTTCCTTTTTGCCATTGCTGTATTTTTGACTGTGTCTCATTCTTAATTGTAAGACCGATCACCAACGACCTGATGCTGCAACATATCGACAAATATTTATTCATAGAGTTTGGTTTGGTTGTTTGGTTTTACGGCATGTTAACGTTTTTTGAGTTAATTAATTACGAATAAAGAAATTTGGAAAAATCATGCATTCAATTTTTACGAATCGATTAATTAATGAAAATATAAGTAAAATATAAATGTGTAATCGGATAAATACTGAAGTTTTATGATTCATTTATAATTTTTGAAACAAGTTGTTATTTCTGAAAGAAAATTTCTATCATTCACCATGGAATTTCTGCAGCTCCCATATTTACTTTGTACACCTTCTTCTTCTTCTTCTTCTTCTTCTTCTTCTTCTTTTAACCTGTCTTCTCTACATCAGATGTGGGGTGCATGTTGACTATGGCAGTACAAAGTGATTTTCTCCATGAAATAGCTTGGTTTTAATATGCTCTTGCTTAAAGTAATCGTCGACTGTGCCTTTCCAAGTCTTTCGCGGCCTGCCTTTTCCTCATATACTCTCAGTAGAGTTGTGTGTACATCTGTTTATCCAACCAGAGCTTCGTTTAACATGTCTGTAGCAGATTACATTAATTAACTATTTTCTGTCGATCTACTGGAATTGTGGTTCGACTTAGCGAATCATTGTAATAATCGCTTCTTCAACAGGTACATGTCTGCACGTAATGATATTCACGCACGCACGATCGCTAAAGCCGGATCACGTGGTCGACAGAGCACCTCAGTTCCAGTCTGTATTTCGAACAGACAAGACTTACATTCCTGTGCTCTCTATCAGCCTTGCGGTAGGTGAGTCGACAAACTCCAGGATAAGATTATCTCGTTTTGTCTATCAACCCATTGTACAACCTTTGTTCTGTTCCTGTGTTACTCCCACATAAAACTGTTACCCGTCTGTGCACCGTGTTGTTCAATCGTATTACGTTCAAAAGAAAAGTTACTCAAACCAATGCACATATCCTTGTTCCTTTATTCCCGTCTTTATCTCATCTAAAATTGGCTTTCACAGCTGAATGTCCATTCAATGTAAGCGGTTGTAATGCAGGGCTGACTTCGATTTGAGCACCTTCAGCCTCAGCAGTGAGTCAGAACTAATTTTGCTGTCAAGGTTGTAGCAGCCATCATGCAGGTTCATGAGAAAAAAGAGTGAGGGTCGTGCTGTGTGTCGTCCATCGGGGATTGAACCCAGAGCGTTCCGCTTACAAGATAGAATCTTGTTATTTTTGTGCAATGACGAGGTTTCACTTATGCAAATGAGCATTGTTTTGCATAGGCGAATTCTCGTTGAGATAAAATGAGTAGGAATTTTCCTCTCTGATATCGAGTAAAAAGTTGATGTGATGAGGTTAGACCACATCGAGCATTTATTTTCTGAACTTTGTGATGTGAAGAGCAGAATAAAGAGAAGGAGACAAAATGTCTAGTGAGCTGTGAACCGCATTATTTTTAATTGAGGCAAAAAGTCGATTATTTTCATTTAATTCAGTGAAATTTATCTTTAACGATCCCAGAAGTCAGAGTGAAAATGCTATTCTGATAGAGTTTATAACCCTTTTTTACAAAGGCGCCTGCCATAAATTCACTGAACAAGTCATGTCATTCCTCTGCAAAAAGAATGAGCTGGTGAGAGCCCAACATTCACTCGCATATAACATGGTACTACGGACAGAGCTGTTGTAAACTCGACTCTGAGTAACAAGTGAGAATGAACAACAGGTTAAGACGAAACTTATGGCATGTGTCACGGTATCCGTTCACTGCTACCAATGTTTACAAACATTACAGACTCATACACCTCTTTCAAAGCCACGCTTCTAAAAATAACAAACAAACCCAGAACAATTTTTCCCTCATACTTTTCCACTGGGGTGTCATTGATAGCAGCCGTGCTAAATGTCCACTCTCCTCCTTTGGTCGTTTTTTTCTGTTTACCATCACCCACACAGTTCAACTTTAAACATCGCTATCCCACAATAATCCGAAATACCAGCATCTGAAAAGTGGCCTGTATTTATGTAAATATGATCAACAAACTTTCCAGTTAGTTTTGATCGTGATGAATTCGGCCAGGAATTAATTTCAGTTGTTTGTTTGCTTCATGAGATCGGCAGCTGTAATTCCGTTTTTTCTAAATACATACGGCATGTTTTCAACAAAAAAGGAGTTCAACCAGAGGTTCAAGGAGCCTCCCACCTCCGACTGGGTGGGCCAGTCATCGAGACAGGAAGCAGCGCTTGCCCCAGCTCACCCCTGCACCAGCCTCCTGCAGCGCCTGCCCCAGCTCACTCCTACACCAGCCTCCTGTAGTGCCTACTCCAGCTTATTCCTGCCCCAGCTTCCTGCAGATCCTACCCCAGCTCACTCTTGCACCAGCTTCCTGCCCCAGCTCACTCCTGCACCAGCTTACTGCAGCACCTATCCTAGCTCACTCCTGTACCAGCTTCCTGCAGCGCCTACCCCAGTTCACTCCTGCACCAGCTTACTGCAGCGCTTACCCCAGCTCACTCTTGCACCAGCTCCCTGCAGCGCCGGCTCCAGCATCTCCTACTCTGCACCAGCTTCCAGCGGCTCCTGCTATAGCTCTCACCAACAACCATTTCTCCAGTTCTCTCCAGTGGCTCTCACTCCAACTTCTTCCAGCACCAGCTTCTCTAGCTTCTTTTCCAGTGCCTGTCGACGCTCTGATTCCTGCTGATCCAGTCCTTGGCCACGTCCACATCGACCAGATCGACCTCAAGCACATCCTTACACCTCAGGGACGTCCACATCAAACCCTAACCCGACGACTTCCCAAGCTGCCTAGGTTCCAGATGTCTTTACTGTCGATCCAGCTCTTCCTGCTATCCAGTTCCAGACTTTTTCCTATCCATCCAAACTATCCTGCTGTCCAGGTTCCAGCTTTCTCATTCCACTCTCTCCTGCTTCCAGTGACGTCATTCCTTATTCCAGCCTTTCCTGCTTCCAGTGACGTCATCTCAGCTTTCCTTCACACGTTGTTACTTTTATGGTAAATAAACGATCCTTTTTAACTGTTCATCTGCATTTGTCTTATCTTCTTTGCCATTGCCGTAATTTGTGTGTGTCCACTTTCTTAGTTGTAAGACCGATCACCCCGGTGACCGGACCCTGCAACACATGCAATATAATGCTACAAAAGTAAGAAAATAATTTTAGTTAGAATCCCCCCCCCCCTTTTTTAAATCTATATTTTTGAGATTTTATTTTTCATTTTGATTTCATGTGCTTTAACACGAATATTTCTGAAAAAAAAAAATTTTCATCTTTACTTACGAGGCATGTTCTGTTCAGTATGTCAGCAAACATATACGATTTACATTGGCCAAAATGTTAAAATAATATTTTTTTCACAAAATAAAATAGTTTTGATTCATATAAAAAGTAAATAATCTTGAATTTAGAAATATTTATTATTATTTTGAGCTGTTTCTAGACATTGCAATCACCGTCATGATAGAACAAATCATGATTGACGATTCTCTGGAATCTACTTGACGATGATGAGGACGGAAACGTGCATTTCATTAACCCCTACATCCATCCTCAGTCCGTGGAGGTAGTCAAGAATTCATCATTCAGAGGTGTCGATCGAGATTTTAAATATGGCTTTGCGTCATGTACAGATTGTATGGTTGTCAAAATGGCTACCTTTATGAATTTTAGGGACCTCCCATTGGTTGTGAACTATTTATCCCCCCCCTATATGTAACACGATGTAACTTTAATTTAGATTAAGATTATCAACAAAACTTTTTTACCATTCAAAAGAGGATACATAAAATAAACTGCTGATGATTTTTTAGAATTTTTTCCAGCATACGAAACTCATGAAAATGTGAAGTTAAAATGTTGTTTACTTTTTTTACGTGATAAAATAACGTTCTTATGTATAAGCATTTCTGCACGCTCTGATAGGCATATTTTTAATAAATCTCGCATAAATCAAGTTATGGCCAGATCTTCACGAAATTTTCAATACTTATTCACTATAGGACTAAGTTATCTTTAAAATACTGTTTTCCTAAAATATATTAGGGAAAATATTTTTTCTACATGACCCCCCCCCCCCCCCCCTATTTCATTTTATGAAATATTGAACGAAATATATTCAGGTCCGGCGGTTTTTTTTTCTTATATAAAACTAAAGTCTTTTAAAAAACACATTGGATTAATTTTATTAAATTTTACGTCCACATATTTTAGTAAACTGGTCCGTGAATGCACAAATAAAAAGTGGAAATAAAAGCAATTTTATTATGTTTTGAATTTTTCTTTACCTTTTCTCAATAAAATATACTGTGATTTATGGAAATGCCAAAAAAAAAAAGTTTTACAAAATAATTTTTATTTTCAGAGACATTTATTCATTTGATCGAGTTTATCGGTCAGTCAAAATGTTTAAAAACATTTTTGAAAATATGTGTTCTAATTTTTTCAAAATATTTTAATATAATATAGCCCGAAGTATTAAGAATCGTAAAAGGCCAAAGTTGTATACGACCTGAGGTCGTATACAACTTAGTATACGTCGACCTCATATGTACTTGGAAAAAGTAAGAAAGCCTTTTTTGCCGTAGCTAGTTTCCCCGCAACTATGGAACGCAAATACTAGCCGTAATTAACGCAGTTCATTTTTAGAGTGAAATTGACGCACACTAATTAATTTGTAGAGCTAAGCTCATTCTAAAAAAAAAAAAACGTTGACAAAAGTAAGTATTAATTATATTTATTATTATTATTATTTTATTATTATTATATATTTATAATACTTTTTATCATTTTTCTATTTTCAAATTAAAATGTTTATCCATTCAGAATTTTCTTTCGAAATTTCGAAATAAAAACTTATTTTTACTTTGAATTTTTATTATTCAATGGACGAATATTTTCATCATAAACAAACCACAATACTTTCTCCATTTTCATTTTCAGTTTAATTTTTATTATATAAAATTTAACCCAAATTTAAGTCAAATGCTAACAAAACAAAATAGATCAAATCGTTACTTGCAGTAGTATTTTAAAATTAAACGTGACTGGGGAATCTTAAACTATTGTCAACAGAACGAGAGCGGGCTTAACAAATAAATGTGCAGCAAATAAATGTTACCAGAGAGCTAACTTGAGTTACTCAACTACCTACCTGGATAAGTTTATTTGTTTTTAACTTATTTTAAAGGGTTGTTTTTTGGTTCCAAAGATGCCGTATCCACTCTTCCGTTTCGGCGAGAAAAAGAAAGATGGCTGACATTTATATTTATGTATCAAAATTGTCGTCCGGTACCATTCGGCTCGTCAACACTCGGGCGTTTGCGTAGGACAGCCGAACACTTCCGAGTCGAACCTCACGAAAACTGGTTCAGGATCGATATCAGTACCTTACTAAATATAGTATTTGTAAAAATAAAATCCTAAAATTATCCATTTTAATATTCTTTCCTTAAACAAAAGTAAATACTAGTTTAAACAGGTAAGTTATTTAGGCAATTGCAATAAAAAAAGAAGTAATAAATCTGTCTAAAAAATGTGCAACTCAAGGAAAATGTAAAAAAAAATCGTTAATTTTGTCTACAACATAATGAAAGTGATTAATTCTATCACTTTTGGACATCCATAGGTACATAACATCTCGCAATGTCGCACATGATAATGCTAATTTTTTGTGTAAACAAGACATCCAGCCGTAGAAAAAGAAAATTTCGTACTTGTATCGCAAGATAAAGAAGGGTTTCTTTCCCAAATAGATAATTTAATCTTTAAATAAACTATTTTACTTTAAAACAACTTCCTATAAGTATAACTTTATTTTAGGGAGATTTTTAAAAACACTACATGGAACGCGAATGTATGAATTTCTTAAAGAAAGCAGAAACCGGTGACGTCAGCGATTCTGTGGCTGCGATTGGAGGTCCCTAATGAACTTGTATCCAAAAATTACGAGTGGAATTTTTTTTCGATAAACACAGTTCTCAATGTCCATTTTACAAGACATTTACATGGCAAACAGAATCTTCACTTTAAATACGAAAAATGTCTAATTTTTTTATAATCTTGTAATTTGTTATTTAATCTTTACCAATCAAAATAAATTTAAAAAATAAATCTGAAAAAGAAATCGATTTTAGATGTTTTATAATTTTATTTTTTTGGGGGTTAATTAGAAAAGAATTGTATGTTAACTAATACTAATAATTTTAAAAAATGTTTCTTTGGTACTTGTAATGAATGAGTATCCAGAGGATTTCAGTACCATTCCCGAGTATCGACGAAGAATCCCAAGTCAATACCGGAAATGGCCGAAGCAGTTTAGTATTTGAAAGCCACTTTCTTGTGACAATAAAGAGGAACACTTACCAACTGAAAAAAGAATGTGATGCTTCGCATGTCGTGACTGCCCATCTGCCGGAGTAAAAAAGGGCTTCTCTTCAAAATCTTAGACTTTTATAGTTGGGACTGATCTGCATATGTGAAAGAATTAATTAGAATATGTGGAGACCAACTGAGATTAATTAAATGACTGATGGAAAACAGTGGGTGGATTTTCATAGAACGGAGAGAAGAGCAGAGAGAAAGTGGTGGTGCTGGAAATCTGTTGGAAAGGTGGATTGCTTTGTAACCTTTTTTTCTTACGGTTAGAGTTTTCTTTTTTTAGGAAGTTTTTTCAATTTTATTTTCATTTTTGGGCGTCTAATTTTTTTTTTAACCCTAACCTAACACTTTGACCTTTGCATGCTTAGTGTCATCTGCCTTTTTATATTTTTGTGGCTTTCAAATCGTAAACTGCTTTGGCCATTTCCGGGACTAACTCGGGATTCTCCGTCAATACTCAGGACTGACTCTGTAAGTACCGACATCCTCTGGATAAGCATTAGTTTTTTTTAGTAATGTCTGTTTAAAATCCGAGTGGTTGCCGTGACAGGAAATTCTTTAATAAGGGAACTATTTACACGCAGCACCGGTAAGGGAAGTAACTCCATTGTCTGTCTTACTGTTTTGACCTAGTGCCGGTGAGTGTTGACGAATTCTATTAATTTTAGTATTATTAATTAACGGTCTTGTTATAATTGAACTTCATAAACTATTATATATCTATGAAAAAAAAGCTGTTCTTAATTTGATATAAAATATAATTCACTATGGATTCGATCTCAGAAAAAGAATTATTAAGACGCGAGATATACGTAAATTCCCTCCAGAAATACCATGTCAAATTTAAATCCAATCTGGCAAGCATTCTCCAAAGGTTAGAGTGGACTTCTCAGCACATCCTTGACCAACAATCACCCAAAGTTACTTGTTCTTATTGTCCCGATCACAAGATGCCGGCTGAATCACTAAAAAAACACGAAGAAATTTGCTATTTGGTACGAGAAAAAGGATACACTATTGAAGAGCTGGAAAAAGAAGCTCCTAGTTCAAGATTTTTTTACGAAAATTCAAAAATAATGTCAATTACACTTGAAAAAGATGTCATAAATGGGATTTTAGATAGACACCGTAAACGTGCTGGTAGATTCGAGTTAAAAAGTCCGACGACCGGCGACAGAGACGTTCCCCAAACATTGGCCGCTTCGAAGATTGATTTCTCTCCGTCTGAGAGACTTGTTCTTTATGACTCTGTTGTTAAACTCGCAAAAGAATCGAAACAGATGCCAGCAATGCCAGAAGACAAGTTGTTGACGGTGGATTTGGAAGCTTTGGTAAACAAATCGGGAAACTCCAACGAAGCGGACGAGCCTAGTTCCGAAGCAGAAAAATGGGCAGCCATGCGCGATTATAAACGCCGGCGACAATCCTATCGAGCCAAAAATGTTCACATTACGAAAAAAGCGTACACCGAGATTATCCGCGAGGTTATTCACAACCAGGTTGATCTCCTACAAGAAATGGAGCGTGATGAAAAACTCGAAACCGAAAAGAAAGCTCACAAAAGGAAATCTGATCCCAAAAATGAAACCGTGTCCAACTTAAAAAATAGAGATCGAGAAAGTCCAGAGCGCAAGAAACGAGACACGGATAAATCTGATTCCAAAACTGAAACTGTGTCCAACTTAAAAAATAGAGATCGAGAAAGTCCAGAGCGCAAGAAACGAGACACGGATAAATCTGATTCGCGAACCAGAGATCAGAAAAACCCGGACGATCGGCGGAGAGAACGAGACCGTAATAATAGTCCTGATTCTCGTAAGAGAGATCGTAGAAGTCCGGAATCAAAGGATCGAAGAAGCCGCCGAGAGAGTCCTCGAAGAAATCGCCGTGAGAGTCCTCGAAGGTCCCGCCGTGAGAGTCCTCGAAGAAGCCGCCGAGAAAGTCCTGATCAAAAGAGAAGTAGAAGTAGTCCTCATTCTCGGAAGAAAGATCATAAAAGTCCTGATGCAAGAAAGAGAGAAAAGGAGGAGGATGAAGTACGGAGGAGAAGTACAAAGTTATATTTTGATGAACCCTGGAAAAAATATGATGGAGAGAATCCCGAAGGAGTCGACGCAGTCTGGTATAGCAAAAGCCGGGATCATAAGAAGAGATCGGATTACACTGATCAGAAAAGGTCTCGCGGTGATAACCAGGAATTTAAAATGTTCCAGGCAAAAGTAGACAACATCGTTGATGCTTTGGTGAATTTTCATTGAAACTGTTGAGTTCCTGTGTAGATAATAACGAATCGTCTTCGCATTGTCACTGACATCAACATGAAAGGTATGACAAATGCTGTTCAGTAGAACAAAAGGAGTTTCTTTCTAAGAATCTGACCAGAACATTATCAGCAAAAATCATGAACATTTTACTAGTTTACGCCCTTTGGGCTAGGAGTAAACTGTAGTCTCTGTCAGAATGGGAGAAATCCTTCTAGACTGAGGCAATTAAACTTTTTGTTTCCAAGGCAGAATGCCTTTTTTTTTTTGAAGTTGGATTTTAGCAAAGAAATATGGCACTTTAGTTTCGCTCCGAGATGTTAGGCGTCTCTTAAAAAAAATATAGCTAAAGAAATGTATAAACTTTGTTATGTACTTACGTGGTAGCTGAAAAGAAGACTGTACAGTGTACACGAAAAATTACGCAAATTCATCATTTATTAAATAAAAAAAATTAAAAAAACATGATCAACACGATTTTATCTAAACCATTTCGACAATGAGAATAACTCAAGTTTGAGAAGTAGGACTTTTATAAATAATACTGAGAACCAAAAGATTTGAGTTATCTCCCTTGCGACCGATAGATAAAATCATGTTTTTTTCTTAAATTATTTAATAAATACTGGATGAATTTACGTAATTTTTGGTGTACAGTCTTTTCAGCTTGATAGCTGAAAAGACTAAGTAAGTACATATACAAGTTTATACATTTCTTTAGCTATTTTTTTAAAGAGATACCTAACATGTCGGAGCGAAACTAAAGAAGCACTAAAAATATTTTAATTTCTGACTATATATTATATCAATAATTATTTGTTTTAAAAAGGCGCTCTTGTAGTAGCAGTAACCGATCTGAGGGAAATAACTCTATTTTTCTTAGCCGCCGCTATTCCGAATTCGCTTATACTTTGTTTATCGCACATGAAAGAAAATAACTTTTCTTTTTATGTTTATATAAAGTGTATACAATTTGTGGCATGTAAATAAAAGTGCTTAAAAGTTATTTTGAACGGTTTAGGGTTAGGGGTTTTTAACGCATTTCAAAACCGTAACATGTTTTTTTTTTATTAATAAACAAAGTTATCTCCCTTGCCAAAGTATAAGCGAATTCGGAATAGCGGCGGCTAAGAAAAATAAAGTTATCTCCCTCAGATCGGTTACTGCTTATACAAGAGCGCCAAAAAAAATTGGTGCTCAAAGTAGACATCTAAAGAATTTCGGTACTCATGGACATTTTTGAGTCGTGGCGTCCGTATCTACCCACATACTCGACAGACAGAACAAACTTTTATAAACAATTTATAGTGTCTTTTTTCTTGATTGCCAGAATCTGGCAATGTAAGTTTATTTTGTTGTCTTTTTTTATTGTGGGGAAGGAAGACTGCAAATGATGGACAGAGGCTGATAAATTGTTTGTTTCATTTTTTAAATTCTTTCTGTCTTTATTTTGTGGATTGTGATGGCTCTGTTGACATCTGGACTTAGGGTTACTGGTAGGGTTCCAGTGCATTTTTTGTGAGTGAAGGAAGACTACGAATGGAGGAAGGATGTCGGTAATTAAAATAAAATATATTTACGAAATATTGGAAGTAGTAGGAAGCGATGTTGCTGAAGTAGATGGTGATGTTCTTTATTATTATTTGTTGTCGAAACTCGGGAATCTGTTAAATTCTTAGATGACTATTCTGCGTTTGTACAAACAAATATCTTCTCAAAGATGTTTTTTCCACATTTCGTGTCTTGTGTAATAAATGTTTATTTTTTTTATTTTATTCTCCGACAGTGTTCAAATTGTTCCACCATTTCACATATGATTCTGTTAATGACTCTAAATGCAATCTTTGTATTTTTCAATATGTATTTATTTTCATGTAGACATTTTGACACTAATCCATCTTTCTTGTTCTCTAGTTCATCTCTATCTGATTGGTTAAGAATTATTTCTTTCGTTTCTTTCATAATTCATTACAAGCAGTGTTGTAGGTCTGAGTTGGGTTGTCTGACATATAATTTGCTTTTTTTTTAATTCCCTCTTATCCTAAACCACGTGAAAGTGGTTTCGTCTGATGGCTTAAAAAGGTGCATCTTTTACCATCTCAGCATCTTTTACCATCTCAGCATCTTTTACCATCTCAGCAGATTTAATAATTTCAACAGATTATTTCGGATGATTCGTTTTAGAACTAATTAGTTTAGTTCTTGCTTTTGTCAGTTTGAGTGACTGTTTTTTCGTACTTCAACTTTTGGTGAAATTGCCAGGTGGAAAAGCCTACCCTTATGTATATAATTGGCACATGTTGAGACTAACACAAGGATTTTGACGGTCTTCTCATCCCCTACACGCACACACCAAAAAAAAACATCATACCTGACCCAGCTGCAAAGCCCACTAAATGTGCAACCATTGTCACCAGGTCGGACAGCTATCTACTTTTAGCTGCTATGCTCGCAGCTGGACCCTTTTCTCCAACAAAGACAACCTTTGTGTCTATTTTTATCACACATCCCATACACGACTGAGAGGTTGACAGATTTTTAATCCAAACTACCAGACCCAACGTAAGAGTTTGTCACGAAGATTCAGTGGACAGTTGCAAAGTCCACTAAATTGAACCCGATTGTCGACAAGCCAGACAGCTCTACCTTTGCCGCTACACTCGCTGCTGAACTTCTTCACTCCCCCCTCCCCTACATCAGATAGAAACTACACCAGTCCCCCCCCCCCCCCCCAACATTTTTCAAATTTATGGTGAGCCTCCATTTTTTGGGTTTCCTCCAATTTGCATTTTTCAAATTCAAGAATTTGCAAATTTAACCGTACTGGGAGAACTAAAAACTATTTTATCAATTTGACTTGCAAATTAAACGCGAATTGAGGGAATGAGAAAGAACTGAAACTATTCACTTCCTTCAATCTACGTTCACCTACACCCGTATCAAGGACAAGACAAAGTCCAGAGATGGCTGAAACTATAATTACAGATGTTAATGATGATAATGTGGACAAAACACCCGACTCTCAACCTCCCCCCTTCCCTCCTCTTTCCCCAGCCCCTCAAAATTCCATGCCACACCTCACCACGACAAAAACCTCAGCCCCCCCCCTCTCCTCTCTCCCACCCTAAGGCAAATTCACTTACACTCTCACCCCTCCCCTTTTTCACTGCTGCCTTAATGTACCCACTCAAAGCTTTCCATATTCATTTCACTCTTTGCTACTGACTGACTTCTCGCAGCCTGGACCCTCGTCCAGCGCTCTTAGTAGCCACGGCTACTACTTTTCCTTATCAACCCATCATGTCAACCCAATATTTCGATGTACTTGCATGACATTTTTCTTAAAATTATCATCCTGAGGAAATCTTACAATAAAGACGAAACGTTGATGAATATATAAAAAATATCTCTTGGTTTTTCATTTCCTCATTACGTCGGATTACTCTCATCCTTCCTTTCTCATTTATTTATATATATATATATATATATTATTAAAATTTGTAAACCAGAATATGATGCAATTTCAAAATTAGTAAAATCCTATATTTTCTTCTTATTAGTATCATTCTCAAACCAAGACTTTTATTTTCATTTTGTTGGTATTAACTCCAGTAGAGGTCGGGGCGAATCCACCGTAGAGTCAAAAAAATTTAGGTCAAGGTGTTAAGGCGACAGTTTAAATTAAAGTAAAGTCCGATCGATGTGCTGTGCTGGTTGGCACGTGTTTAAATAAGGAAATTGATCACATCTTATGAAGCATCCATGTGTGAATATTTTATATTAAAAATTGAAAACAAAAACATGAGGAATTTTAAAATGATGTATTTTTTTGTTTTTAGGCTAAGACTTTCGATAAATATATCATTCTCAGAGCGAGACTTTTTCCTTTTTTTTCCTTTATTTTGTTGGTATTAACCCTCACTGACCCATACATTATCGCACCATGCACACATGCCTGATAGACTCTTTCCTTGGTTAATAGCAGTAACGGTCTGCTGGTTAGTAATGGCAGAAGTTCCCTCAACTTAATCCATCCACTTCTAACTCTTTTATTACACCAGCACCAGCTCCACCCTGTGCTCCAATAATATCACCAAGGTAACAAAACTTCTGAATAACCTCATTAGCCTTGCCATCTAAATATATTTTCTCCACAACTGAGTTATCATTGATCTCCATTGTCTTACACTTCTTGCATATAAACTGGTTATCATCTCTCAACCTACCTGTAATTCCACTGCACTTCTTGTGTACCCAATTCTTACAAGTACCACAAAAATTGAGTTGCTCCCAACTCCTTTTCCACAAACTGAGCAGTTGGAACTCTCGTCTTTTTGAGAGCAACTGATCACCACCTTGGTCTTGGTAACATTCACTCTCAGACCTTTAGTTTCTATAGCATTCCTCCAAGTCTTTAACTTAATAAGTAGGTCTTCTATTGTTTCACAGGCAAGTACTAAATCATCAGCATACATCTTTTCTGGACAACCTATATGAAACTCCATGGACAAGACTTCTAAAACACAAATCAAAAGCAACAAACTCTGTACAAATCCCTGATATGTTCCAACTTAAACAAAGGGCAAAACCGACACGCACATATCTGGGGCAATGGCTGAATCTTTAGAAAATGACCTCCAGTCTGTAATGGATTGGGGGCAAAAATGGATGGTAACATTTAATGCCGCAAAGTCAAAGCTCCTTTCCTTCAATAACTACAAGAAACCTCTCCAACCACCGATTGTCATGGCAAATAACATTGTACCTGAGAGTTCATCATTCAAACTCCTCGGCCTAACTTTCACAGATAACATGAATAGGAATAAATACATTGAAGACATTGCCAGGGCTGCTGCAAAGAAGGTGGGCTCCCTCTACCATGCTAGTAAAATTCTCACACCTGACATCATCCTATATCTCTACAAAGCCACCATCCGCCAATGCATGAAGTATTGTTGCCACATCTGGGCTGGTGCATCATCCACTAGTCTCTCTCTCTCTCTTAGACAAGGTCCAAAAAAGAGTCGCCAACTTAATAGGTCCCTCACTATCCAACAACTCCAGCCCCTGTCCCATCGCCGCAATGTTGCTTCCTTGTACCTGTTTACAAGTACTTCAATGGATTGTGCTATGATGAACTTGCTGCTCTGGTGCCACCACGATGTAAATTCACTAAACTAACTCAACAATCTGCCAAATCCCATCCATTCACTGTGGAGGTCCCCAGATGCCGAAGAGCTTTCTACTCCAAAAGCTTCTTTACTTGTGCTGCTGGACTCTGAAACTCCCTCCCTGCTCCCTGCTTTTCTGACGGTACTGACATGCAAAAATGTTAAACTAATGTAAACAGACATCTCGCTGTACAGCTCCCAATTTAGGTTGACCCCCTCCCCAACTTTCACCCTTTTTCTCAGTGGCCCCTTACGTCTACAGTGGTGTCCTGCCTTGTTTGGGGTGAACTATATTGAAAAAAAAAACGTCTCTTGGCACTCTGTCAAAACCTTTCTCCAAAAGATGCTTCTCTTGCATTTGTCTAAGGATAAATATAGCATCAGTGGTACTTCGTCCAGGCATAAAACAAAACTGAATTTCTATCTTTATCTAACTTTTTATTTGCTGCTCAATTATTTTCTCAACCATTTTCAGGACCTGATTCATCAATTTTAAGTTTCTGTAATTCCCTTTATCTAGAGACCCTACTTTACCCTTGTAAACAGGTCACAATTGTACTAAGACCCCAGTCTTTCAGAACAACCACTTCCTTTATGATCTGATTTATCAAGTTTGTGATACTCTCAATGCCTATTTCACCTGCAACATTCACATTTCTGCAACAATGTCTGAAGGTCCTGCAGCCTTATCCTTCTTCATTTTACAGATTCCAGTACCATTTCTATTCTAATTCTTATGGCTAGATCAGATATTGCTTCCATGAAAACTCAGCATTCAACAATCTCTCATAATAGCATTTCCAAGCATCCCTCTTGTTCTGTTCATTTGTTGCTAACACCCCATTATCATTTCAAATGCACTTCTCTACAACAATATCCATATTTGTCTTTGCCATCTGTTTAGTTATCCTGAATACTTTATTCTTCTGGTCATCCCTTTGTAGTATATCTGGAAACCTAGCGGGCTCAACCTCCACCTTAGCTTTGTAGATTTCTTTTCTTGCTGTCCTCTTTGTTACCAGATACATATCCTTATTCACTAAGCCTGTTCTCCACTCACTCCATCGTTTCTGCTTTTCTTTGACACACTTCTCAGCTTCCTCATGTCACCACCACATCACCTCATGTCTTGGGTGGGTTTCATCCACCCACAAATCTGGTCTGTTATCTCCAACAACGTAACCTTCAACTTCTTCCACTGTTTTTTTTTTACACTTCCTGAAGTGGATCTTGTAACTGAACGTTCAATCACTTGGTCAATAAACTTGTATTTCACGTGTTCTTCATTTAACTTCCATACCTTTCTCCTGGGGATAAACTTTTTCTTTACCTCATGAGCTTTCTTCAATAACTGGTTCATGCTGTGTCACAATTTTTTTCACCTGGTTTTACTTTCACATCACTCAAGAACTTTCTGTCCTTTTTCCTTACCAACAAATCATCTACTTGAGTCTTTGCTGATTCAGATTCATACATAACGAGATAGATAATTCTACGATTTTTTTTCCTTCTGTATTCCTATCACCATATCCATTTCCTCTGTGAACATCTTAAAAAACACCAGAGGTCTTTCCAACATGACCATTCAAATCTTCTGCCACAGCAAGTATTTCCGTCTCACCAACTTATAAGTTACTGTAATAAGTCTGTCATAAAACTCATCTTTGGCATCTTCACCAAAACCACATTGTAGAGCATACACTGATATTGCTGTGAGAATTCCTCACCAATCATCAACAGCATAATTCGATCTCTTACATGATTAACATCAATCACATTATTTACCCATTTCTTTACACTAAAACACCAACACCACCTGTTTTCTTTTTCATTTCAAATTAAACTTATATCTTTCTTTCACACAATCAGTGTAAGATTTACCTTTCCCTTGTGTTTCTTGCACAGAACATAGGTCAATACGTCTTCTCTCAAGAAACTCGACAATCTCTCCTGACTTTCATTGCAAACTTCCAACATTCAAACTGCACAGCTTAAAGTTCAACAACTTTATGTTCTGAAGACATTTCATTAATCAGGGCAGAAACAGATATTGCTGTGAAAATTTTCTAACAATCTTCAACATCAACATTATGATTTGATCACTTACACAATTAACTTCAATCACTTTATTTACCCCTTTCTCTGCAATAAAAATACAAAAACCATCGGTTCCATTTTCATTTCCAATCCAAAATAGTTTACATCTTGCATTCTTTCCCACATTTACCTCTCCATAGTGTTGCTTGGACACAACACAGGTCAATATGTCTTTTCTCACAAAACTAAAAGATCCTTCCTGACCTTCTATGCAAGCTTCCAACATTCAAACTGTACGGCCTGAAGTTGGACAAATTTATTTTTTAAAACATTTCATGAATTGAGGCAAATTTTTTATAGGCCTGATGCCAACCTAGTGATGTGATGAAAACCAGTATTTTTAACGAGAAACCAATTTGGTGATTGCTCACAAGGGCTAAACAGTGCTTCGTCTACTCTTTTTGTTTTTTTTAGTTGTTTTCCATTAAAAAAAATCATTCACTGGTTCTGTGTTCCACCACTCACTGTGGAGTCCAACTTTTGTTGGGAATATACCAAGGGGGAATTCCAATCGCCTTGGTTAAGACAGAGATACACAACCAGTATAATCACACCAAGTACAATTTTGAGTTGCTGTTAATTTCAGAACTAGTACCCAAAAACTAATATTTAGTAACATGAAGCAGTGATCAAGCCATTCATTTCCTTGGCACAATTGCGTTTAAAAGATACAGAATGGATGAATGTTTGATCAAAAAAAGATCAGGTTGAATAGAATAATCAGGATTAACTTTTGTTTTGCTAGGCATATTGTAACCAGCTGTTTGGTCGGATTGAACCTCTCCGACTTCCTGTCTAGTCTAAGTGAGGACCGAATAGAAGTCTTGCAAATCACGTGATCATTTAGGTAACCAGGACACGGGCTGATCTGCTACCAGGATCCACTGCTTAGACATCACGAGTTATCACCCACAGTCAACACATGGAGCGAGGGGTCTTACTCCTTCACAGATATGCTGTCAGCATATTCTACAGCCCTAGCTGATGGTATGTACACAAGTAAGCAACAAGCAATCATACTGAAATATGGGAAAACACCACAATACATAAATCAACTTAAAAAAGTCCGACAAACTTATCATCCAAAATGTAATATAAATATAAACATTGATGTGGACAGAGATTCAAAGAAAATTTTAGTTGGAGGAACCAATTTTGTGTTTGCAGTTTAAATCTGAAAGAAAATCAGAATGACGAACTTACTTGGAAGAGTAATATGTCTGGCCGATTCTGACTGAAATAGAAATGTTACATAAGTAAAAAGGGATCACCATTCTTCCACGAAATAAATAATGGCTCCACAACTAAATAGATATAAACTTTTATTCACGGGAACACAGGAACAAAATGAAGATGGTACAATTGGCTGATTCATGTCGATTAGACAAAATAATATTAAACTGGAGTTTCTTGACTCTGCTACCGTGTTGGCCCAGGTTGAGAGCGCAGGATATACGTCTTGTCTGTTTGAGAGACAGGCTGTAACTGAAGATTCATGTCGGCTCGTGTTCGCACCAAAACGATACATTGTGTATGAATCTCGTTACACGTAGGAGTGTTATTCGCCCAAGCGGTGAAGAGGCGATGATTACATAATTGCTAAGCCAAATTATAACCTCACTGCCGGTCACGTAGAACAATAAAAAAAATAGTTTGTTCATGCAACTGTTACAAAATCAATATGAATAACGATAACTTTACTTCTACAGTCCTACCCAATAGAGCATACACAAATAAGCAATCATACCCAAATATGGTTGTTTTGTTTTACGGCATATCAACACTTTTCGAGTTATTTAATGCCGAATATGATCATTTTGGTAAAAGTTTTTATGCTTCAAGTTCTTCTTCAAATATTTATTCATGGTGTTTGGTTTGGTTTGGTTGTTTTTTTTCTGGCATATCAACCCTTTTCGGGTTATTTAATGCCGAATCTGGTTATTTTGGTAAAAGTTTTTATGCTTCAAGTTCTTTATGTCTTCAAATATTTATTCATGGTGTTTGTTTTTTTGAGGAAAATTTTTGTTTTGGGCTTTGCAAAACATGATTGAGTTTTGCAAAAGGAAAGGAAAAAAAACACTAACATCAATGTTTGGTGCATTTTAAGTCAGAAGCCAGTATCTTCAGACAGCCTGATCTGGTAGCACCAGCTCAAATATGGAAAAACACTACAATACATAAATGAACTTAAAGAAGGCCGACGAAGCCTATCATCGAAAATATAATATAAATATGAACATTGATGTGGACAACAGTCCAAAGAAAATCAATATAAATAATGAAAACTCTGCTTCTCAGAAAGATTGGAGATGAATTTCATTACCAAATTTAATTTAATTTAATGTTTAAATGACCTGGTCGAATCTTGTTATTTCATAGACATTTCTTTTTCAAAAAAGTAAATGAATATATAATTTCTAAAATGCATTTCAACATAGAAAATAAAAAAACAAAATACAAAAATCTGTAACTCACCGTTTTCTGGATTAATATAATATAGTTTAATATTATTTCACTATGAGAAGTATTAAGATATGGAAATATGTGAAAGAGGTCAGTAGACGAGTTAAAAGCAACGTACGTATAGAAGTCACAGAGTAACACGAATTTCTGTTCGTTTAAATTTTATTTTTATTTTTTATGTATATTTTGTAAATTATTTTTTATATCTCATTAAAAGTAGAAGTAAAAACTATCTCATTAAAATATCTCATTAATTTATATCTAATTAAATTGATATACTTTTATTAATTGCATAAACACAGTAAATTTTTTTTCGTATTTGATGAGAATTCAATTGTGTTCTGACAAGTTTTTGAATACTTCTTGTCTCATCCGGATTCATTACTTATCGCTTTTTTTCTCTTAACATTTTTGTATACTTCTTTATCTGATTCCAGCTTTCAGTTTTTTGGCTTGAAAGGATTTTTGATTCCATTGTCTTTTGGGGTATCTTTTAGAATGATCAGTACAGTCGCGGACGGGGTCCAAAAAACGAATGAGAACGGGGTTATAAAAATAAATATGCAACAAGTGAGTTTAACCTACGTCGAGAAGAGATATTTGTCTACTTACTCATGATATTTGTTTGTATTTTTACGTACTATAAATGGGTTTTTATTAGATGTAAAAAAAATTTCTTGTTCATTTTCTACTCGTATTCTTTCTAGACAAAATGGCGTCTTCTGCTCACTTCCTTACGAGCAAGCACCATTTTGTTTTTGCAATGTTCGTGTGACAAAACTATTGATTTCTAATAAATAGCAGTTGGAACGGTTTAAAAATACAAACAAATATCACAGGTCAGTTTTAAATTAACTTTTATCGACGACAGTTACTTTTATTTGTTGTATATTTGTTTTTTTGAGCGTTTTCAGCATACTGATCATTCTAAAAGATACCCGTCTTTTGTGTTTTTTTTACAAAACTACATTCATTTTGCATTGTCGTTCTGTCAGATTTCTTTCCATATATTTGAATATTTAATTTTATTTATATATCTATATATAAAGTGAGGTATCTGTGTGTGTATATATATATATATATATATATATAGGTAAACCGGAATTTTAACCGCCTCAAAACAGGAAGTCTTATGGAGCCAGGCGTGATTTCCAAAAAATAGTCACCTGTATATTTTAGGTAAAAAAATAATGAAATAAAGAAAATCAGGAAAGTTTTGTACTAATTTTTATTTTAAATAATTTCTGTTGCAAAATTAAGTTATCAAATAGATGGTTTGATTTTTTTTTTAGGAAAATATAATAAAATGTCTTTGTTTTTTATTTTAAATAATTTCTGTTGCAAAATTAAGTTATCAAATATGGGGTTTGATTTTTTTTTTAGGAAAATATAATAAAATGTCTTTGTTTTTTATTTTAAATAATTTCTGCTACCAAATTAAATTATCAAATAGGTGGTTTTATTTTTTTTTTAGGAAAATATAATAAAATGTCTTTGTTTTTTATTTTAAATAATTTCTGTTGCAAAATTTAGTTATCAAATATGGGGTTTGATTTTTTTTTTAGGAAAATATAATAAAATGTCTTTGTTTTTTATTTTAAATAATTTCTGTTGCAAAATTAAATTATCAAATATGGGGTTTGATTTTTTTTTTAGGAAAATATAATAAAATGTCTTTGTTTTTTATTTTAAATAATTTCTGTTGCAAAATTAAATTATCAAATATGGGGTTTGATTTTTTTTTTAGGAAAATATAATAAAATGTCTTTGTTTTTTATTTTAAATAATTTCTGTTGCAAAATTAAGTTATCAAATATGGGGTTTGATTTTTTATTTAGGAAAATATAATAAAATGTCTTTGTTTTTTATTTTAAATAATTTCTGTTGCAAAATTAAGTTATCAAATATGGGGTTTGATTTTTTTTTTAGGAAAATATAATAAAATGTCTTTGTTTTTTATTTTAAATAATTTCTGTTGCAAAATTAAGTTATCAAATATGGGGTTTGATTTTTTATTTAGGAAAATATAATAAAATGTCTTTGTTTTTAATTTTAAATAATTTCTGTTGCAAAATTAAGTTATCAAATAGATGGTTTGATTTTTTATTTAGGAAAATATAATAAAATGTCTTTGTTTTTTATTTTAAATAATTTCTGTTGCAAAATTAAGTTATCAAATATGGGGTTTGATTTTTTTTTTAGGAAAATATAATAAAATGTCTTTGTTTTTTATTTTAAATAATTTCTGTTGCAAAATTTAGTTATCAAATATGGGGTTTGATTTTTTTTTTAGGAAAATATAATAAAATGTCTTTGTTTTTATTTTAAATAATTTCTGATACAAAATTAAGTTATCAAATAGGTGGTTTGATTTTTTTTTTAGGAAAATATAATAAAATGTCTTTGTTTTTTTATTTTAAATAATAACAGATCGTGCTAAAATAATAACATTATTATTTAGAAAGCCATTCTTAACATGGGGAGGGGACTTTGTAAATTATTCTGTACTTTCACCTCACAGTTTAATAAATAAATTAATAAATTTGGGAAACTGAAACTCGACGGAAGTTATATTACGGGTACTACATTTGAGCTAACTGCTGACTTACTTCTAAACTAAGTTACTTAATATTCTGGTTAGCCACATATATGATTCACTCCTAAACTAATAAATCGATCATTATAAATTATGGAAGATATATTCTAGACAAAAAGGTGAGTAACATGGGCACATTATTTTTTGTAACTTTACCAAACTTGCACCCTACAAAAATATTTTTTTTTAAATAAGCAAGATAGAAAAAATCTAATAGAGAAAAGAATTGCTCGACATGGGATACCTATTCTAGGCAACACGGTGAGTAACGTGGGCCATTATTTATGTTTTTACATTTAACTGGCTTTGCAAACTTACCTTTTTCTGATTTAAACAATTTAACCCAAGCTCAATGAGTGACCAAATGGTCACATTTTTTCTAGTTCTTTATATGTAGATTTATTTCAAGATTTAATAAAATGACAGGTGTTTGTGTAATCTTTCATTTAAATATGTTTTTCAAATAATTTACCATCTTTTTAATTGTTCCTTATTTTTCTTTTCTTTTATTCCATGATAGAAGTAAGTAATTCATTAACATAAATACTCAGAGTAAAATCCACATTTTATGAGGAAGAAGAAAAAAATATAACAAGTGCAGAAGGTATTTGAAGACAGATTTATACTTAACTATGATTCATAGTGTAGCAGTTATCCCCTCCTTTCAAAACATTACTGCACTAACCGGCTGGTAGGTGTTGCTGTTCACCGTCAGGTAGCGCTGAAAGCGACCAGGAATTATCTGCCCTTAGGGGATATATAACCAAGGGACACCAGAAAAAGGCCTCTTTTCTATTCAATCGGCCTTGCTGAACGACGCTGAAACACCAGCGCTCCGTCAACACGTGTTCAACAACGGTAAGAGTTCTCAACTCATTTTCTTTGTATACGGTTTTCAAGGACTTTCCCATGCCGGACTCATTTCTTCACATACTCTTTTCAAGAACTGTTTTCTATCGACACACATACATACACCACACATGTCATCATCCCACATACACACACATTCAATAAACCTTATTTGAACTACCTCCTTTTGTTTGTGAATTATTACTCTGTTTTTGCATGCAACAATTGCTTGATTTTATGAACTCACTTATAGTCGGGAACACGACCCGGTTCTAACAATAGAAACAAATACTAATGCATTTTACAGAAGAACATTATAAGGATATGAATAAACGTCTAAAGTATATTTTAGTGTAAAAAACTCATAGCACTGTCAAAAATTTATATTTTTTGAACCATAAAAAAATTCTTTTTTTTTTTTGCAAAGGAAAAAGATTTTTGTAACAAAAAATATAATTTAGGAAAAAATCTTTTGAACAAATTTTATTTTTTCTAAGATTAGCACTTATATGAACAAGTAAACAATACATTTAATAACATATTACAGTTTTTACATCGGATATTCTCCCCAGATAGTTACTATCAATGCCGCAAATACGTCCGTACTACGCATACTCTATCGCCAGGCGTGCTTGTATAGATAGGTGTGGAAAAAGGCTTCACTCGTTCCGTACTGTCGTCTCAACTTTCGTTTACCCAATGTTATTAAATGTATTTTTTACTTCATATATGCTAAAAAGTGAAAAAAATATTATTGAAGAATTTTTTTTTCTAAATTATTTTTATTGAAAAAAAAAAAATTTTTTTTATGGAATATGATTCACTATGGTTCAAAATGTCCTCTCTTGAAAATTAAAAAAAAAAAATTAATTTTTGACAGTGTTATGAGTTTTTACCCTAAAATATACTTTAGCCGAATAAACATTGTTTTGTAAATTTATTCAACCATCCTTCAACTTCGATATGTGAGAGATCTGAATCGCTTACGTACTAGGATCAAATAACCTTTGTTGATATTGCACATTACTCTGACTATGGAGGCTTTTATCGATTATTTAGTGTAATTAGGGTTCCCATTTCAAAGTATATCTGTATGGCGAGGTTGTCGAGATGATTTGTTATCTTGATGATACCATTGGAGCACAGGGTGGAGCAGGTGCTAGTTTGATTGCAAGAATTACTGAGGGTTGAGGAGATGCGTTGCATGGAGAGAAATGATAGGAGTATGATATGATGGATGTGTAATGTAAGTTTTAAAGACAGGCTTAGTTGTAATTATCTCACAGGAAGATTAAATCTGGACAGTATAGGAAGATGCATGCAGAACAGAAGACTTCAATGTTAAGGTCATGTTGAAAGAATGGATGAGAGTTCTTGGGTTAGTTGATGTAGAGTAGTTAAGGTAGCAGATTTAGTTCACAGGGGAAGGTCAAAGAAAACATGGGAGGAAGGGATAAAAAACCTAGTCAGAGATAGATTAGTTTGAAAGTCAATTTGTTGAAGCCATTAAATGCATGCCAGCATCTAAAATAGAAGTTAAACCGAATATTATGATGATGATGAAGATCATTTACCTTTTTCTCATCTATACTCCTTAAATAGTAGTTCAATGGATGCAGATCTGGAGATCGAATGTTAGCGATTATGTAATCATAAAGATTTTCCACCATTCATTCCTGATGATGCCGAACCTTCTTGAAACGCGATCTATGTTGGCAGCATGGTTTACTCTATAACTTGCTGTACTTAGTTACACTTGAAACAGCATTCTCTGGGGTGAGTTGAGCCGGCTCCATCCATCCTCATATTATGTCCCTCATGAAGGCTGACCAAGCCTGACGATTTTTAGTCAACGATTGGGTGATCTCTCTAGCTATTTGGTGTTACAACGGCGAACTCCGTAGATACGGGGGCTCAGGTTGGATTCCAGATCAGCTTTAACCGTCATCCCTTTTTCCAAGCCTGTAAATGAGCTGGGGCAATTGCTTCATAGATGAACTCTCCATGTTGATGGCGATGGGCATGAAACCAGCCAGCAAAGACATCTCGTGAGGATGACTTGTCAGAGGTTAGGGTTAATTTTGTTGTCAGGGATAATTTTGCAGCAAAACAAACTGTTGTTTGAGATGAAGTGTTGCCATTGGACACTGAGGATGCAACGCAGTGGTGATCGAAAGTTTCTAATCATGTAACATCTTCCACTCTCATTGGCCAAGACTCGCTGCCATAACAGAAAATCCCTCGCACCAGCATGGGGTAGATCCTTATTTTGGAGCTCCGCCTTATCTCAGATCTTGAATTGATTCAGCATTTTGATCCTTGACCCATGGCTGTGATAATTATGCCAAGATATTTGAAACTCTCAACCTTTTCATTGCTGACAATCTCAAGAACCATGAGAGTTCTGGGAAATTCTATATAGATATTTCTTCAAACTTCTAAAATATCTTCACATAACTATTTGTCATTTTTTCTGTTTACTTTCTGATTTTTGTCAGTTTTCCTCGTTTGAAAATTACATCTTTTTTTGCTGGATTTCTGTGTTTTGGGGTTTATTAGTTCGGATTAAGTGATGTTCCTTTCCTTTTTCTGCTATAAAATGACCATTTCTCAGATAAGACATGTATCTGATGTCTTTGTGGACAATGTTTCGGATTGTTTCTTCTAACACATAGTATTCTTTGCAATTGACAATGTGGATCTTCTGTGATTGCCATCCACGGTGTGCAGGATAAACGAATTAAAGTTACAAATGTTATCAGTGCATCGAGAATGTTTCTTACATTTTTATACTGGTGCTATAATAGCTAAGGCTAGTAGTCGTAGCCTCACTATAAGTATAAGCACGGTAGACAGTAGTCATATGAGGAAAAACTCAACGCTTCTTTTAACATTAAACACATCTTTATTGGGTATCCTATACCATTGGGGTATAGCATAGAAAAAGGTAGGACTGGTGTCCGGTGGAAGGAAACGAAGTTCTGTTACTGCCCGGGAAGCGGTGCTCGAAAATCCAGTGAATGAGGGGGCAGGAGAAAGGTGAAGAACAGTTCCTTCTAGGTTGACGGACAGGGTATCTCTGACGATCCGTTCCACCGTTCAACAGGGGTGCAAATAGTCCGCAAGGGACTAGCTGAAATCAATACGCCCTGTGAGCCGATTGGTTAGTTTAAGACCAACTTGTCCACAGTGGACGCATAAGAAATAGGTCCTATTTCAGACTGCTACAGTGCTACATTACATTTTTGACCTATAATTTCTTGCAAACTTTGTACATAAAGTATTTAGCAATTAAAAAAATAAATCATGCAATTTCTAAATTACCATAATTGTTCAGTCTCTATAGCAAAAAAAAACAAACTATGTGCCACCTTATTTCTCACGTAAGCATAGGATCTGCCATTGAATTCTGAAATATAAAAAAAAATATTAAGTCAGAAAATATGCTGTTATTAGTAAAAATAACATATATCTTATGTATGAAACCAGTAACAACATTTTAAAATGCTTAACGTAATACAATTTATCCTGTGATGCTAATTCTGGTGTCCCGGAATCTAAATTGTTAACGTTGCACTGATTCGTTCTTTTGATGTCTAATTGACTTCACTTGCTTTTTGAAATTCACTTCTTCTCTCCAGCTTTTTTGTTCATTTGTTTTTGTTATCTGAAAATGATTCGACAAAGAATTGAAAACGTTCATGGTACATATGGAACATATATTAATTTTTTGATTTTGACACAAAAAAGATTATTAGAAAAAAAAAACAAAAAAAAAACGCATAATCAAGCAGAGGAATTCTGTTATGTTAAACAATGTTTACTTAAACGAAAGAATGCTGCCTAAATACACACAATATATATATATATATATATATATAACTCAATGTCTGTGTGTGTGATGTTTGTGTATATGAGGGAATAACCCCCTTAAAAAATATCCTATTTTGATGAGATTTATATCATATGTATAAGATTTTCCGGGGTAGACACTTGAACCGAATCTCTATGTTACCCTATGTGCAGAATTTCTACGTGCTCCCACCTAAGTGACCAATGGGAACAGAACCCTCTTACAACTTCAAATACATATATCCGATTTTTATTATGACTTATTTTAAAAGTCGACTTAAAAAATGTCTGGATTGTTTAGTTAGGAAATTTTCAGACTGAAAACATGAAGTATGCGGTTTCGATTCGACCTCCCAATTTAAAAAAATAAAATCATATGATATCAAAGAATATATTTTTCTTTTTCTTTAATATAATAAAATTTATCTTGTTATATTTAGTGTGTAACGCCTCCTTATCTGTCTGTCTGCCTCTCTCTCTCTCTCTCTTTATTGCTGTCTATATACCTCTCTCTCTCTCTCTCTCTCTTATATATATATATATATATATATATATATATATATATAATAAAAGAGGATACCCCTTTGTCTGTGTGCATCTCTGTCTCTAAAAACGAAGACATACTAGGGAGTGTACCTTAAATATAAGTGTATTCACATGTACAATTTGCATGTGAACATAATGGAAGTAGTTCTGCATCTCTTGCAGCCCCTTAAAGGAGCTAATGCCACTTTTCTAACATGTTACACAATGAAAGTAATCTCTTTATAAGCGTTAGTTTAAGAGTATTAACATATATCTGAATAGCTCAGTGGGTAAGCAAACAATATATATGTATTCAACATTAATAATACAATGCAAGCCAAAAATAAAACAAATTTATATCGTCCATCTACAAGAAACACATTCACGAAAACAGCCCTCCTGCTAACAATACAGAAACATTCCCCTCTTCCATATTCCTAGTGACAGTGGTACTATCATAACACTATATATACAGCCTCCAAATTGTTTAAATCCTTGAAACGCTAACCAAATCCGCATATTGTAGACTTATAACTTGTATAAGCCGATTTTCACCACTGGAAAATTCACAAAATACCAAAGAGGACTCATCTACATCAGTTGTGAAACATAAGCAGGGGAGTTAATCCTAAAATGTGAAATAGAAATTAATCGTTCACATGTTTCCCTAAAATGCCTAATCACATGCTCACATTCTGCAGTGCTGGTTCTATGGATATTAATGTGCTTATCTTTTTTATGTACTAGTGAGTCATCACTTGTCAAGGTTCAAAGGCCACTCAAGGATAAGGGTTAATGAGTTTGTGTGGAGGATTGATAACGATGGTTGGGACTGGGCAACGTTTGATTATTTAGGAGGACAGCTGAACAGGTATTTGTTAACATTGGACTTGAAAACGACCATGTTTTAGTCAGCATGGAAGCAGACCCATGGTATTGTGTTCCACAGATAGGTAGATCTAAGGAAGAAACCTTTCTCATAGATGTTCCGTTTAGTTTTGGGTACACAGAAAAAGAAAGGAAAATTATTTTCAGTGGTTGTGGCTAGACTAGTTCTTGCTGTGAATGTTTTGCAGAGGGAAACCACAGATTGGAGCTCTATCGAGCAGCTATCATGAAAATAACAACAGAGTAGATAGAGAAAGACTAGCAACCTCTCTTCTGTGAGAAAGAGACTGTAGGGAAGAGAAGAGGACCCCTCCCCCCCCCCTCTGCTTGATTTCGAAGTCGATTTTGTACTCTGTCAAGGCAAGAAAGGATGCTCTGAGCGGCACCTCCTCAGATGTGGTGACAGCACTCCATCTTTGGACGTATTTGACTCTTATACAGGTAGAGAATTGTGTCAGGAATGAGATACTTTCTGGAGCGGTAGAATGATCCAACCATTTTTATGGTGACCTTAGCAAAAGAATTTTATGTAAGTCTTCCATTTCAGGTCTGGAGTGAAGGTCAGTCTTAGAAACTTATCAAAGTTTATGGCCCCACTGAACGTTGGAGGATACCTAATGACGGCATGCTACTGAACGTTCAGGGGTACCAATTATGGTCTCCACATGGTTGGTTTTAGTTATTATAGAAGGGTTGTGAAAAACTAAAAGTTTTAATCCTTATGTTATTTAAATAAACGTTACTATTGGCGTCACAAATTATTTTCAAAGAAGTACAGTTGAGAAATTAGCTAAAAACAATATATTGGTTTACTTACTCATTTGTGACCTATTTGCATTAAAGGTTAATCTAAGATATAAGTAGAAGTGTGCCCATGTCAATCGACCACGTGGGTACCAATATGGCGAAGGATTAAACTTAACATGGGTAGTAAAATAAAACTGGAAATGAAATGAAATGGATATATTAGAGGTCAAATGTTTGGGTCACCAACGAGCAAATGTCCGCTTCACCTGTATGGCGTTTTGTGAATGAATGAACAAACGAAAACATTATTTATTAACAACACATTTTATAATTAAAAAAACAATTTATTTTAGATAAGACATTTGTAAAGTCCGTTTACATAGATTATAAGAGTTCGTTTTTAATGAGTGAAATGTTCCTTGTAAAGTTTAGTGCATGAGTCCTAGTGTGTGTGTGTGTGTGTGTGTGTGTGTGTGTATGAATAAGGGTTCATTGTGCATGCGAGGAAGGGAAAACTTGTACATACTTTGAAAGAATTTGTTCTTTTCGTCTCCCTCCCCTCGAGGCCGTACTCCTCATGTGTGTTATTCGTAGTCTGTCTGGATGAAAAAGAGAAAAATACGAGCCCACCTTGTTCTTTTTATAGAGGTTCGAAGTTTTGCGTTGGTCTACTGACGTGTCGGTTTCTGATTGGTTGGAGTCTTCAGTTAACACTTTCTAGGGGTCGCATTTTTGGTTCGTCACAATTTCTTCAAAGTGTTTTTTCCATTTCTTAATCCTCTTTTCTTGATCAATAGTCTTTAGCTTGACTTTGCTATAGATCTTTTCAGCTACTGATTTCATTGACTATTTTCCATGCAGTCGCTGATTGCTTATATACAAATGCATCAATTCTGCCTCATACGAATGCTCTTTGTTCCAAGTTATATGTTGGGAGCAACTTGAGCAGTTCAATGGAGATATCTGTTTCTCTCCTTGGGTTTGCATTTTCGTTTTGTGCAGCTTTTTTTCAACTTTGTTCCTTTCTTGAATACTTCTTCAGTTTTCCAAAGAGTTCGGTGCCAGGCTTTTGATGGCTCTGAGATTATTTCATCGGATGCCTGCGCACAGGCTTGTTAAAAGTTTTTATATTCTGCAGTTGCAGAGTTTTCAGTGTTCTTTTATTTCGTATTTTCTGCCTTTCATATGATTGGTCAATCTTTTATTTCGTATTTTCTGCCTTTCATATGATTGGTCAATCGTTACTTTCGTACAAGTGTTAATAAAAATTCATTTTATTAAAATCTGAACGACTTTTCCCGCCATGTTTTCTTTACTGAACAGTTTTGGTTTAAAAAGAAAATTTTGTTCGATTCCCGGTATAACATCGGCTGTATAACAAGTAAAACCGCCGACCTCTTTTTATTTACCTCCCCAGGAGGTTAGGCTCAAGGCCAGTTTTATCTTACTCCCACAAGGTAAGATGTGACCCAAGGTCGGGTCGGGAAAGTGGGACTTGAAAAGCCAGCGCCCGAGAGGTGAGCACTCTGGCCATTTAAAAATTGCCTGTGCAGCCCCGTCGGCATTCCCCGGTAGGGGCGTCTCAGGCAGTAAGCAATAAACTTACTCTTCCCCAAAGAGGGGAGGCAAAGCCTGGGAGGGTGGACCTCCTAGAACTGCACAGGACAGACCCATAGACCGGCGTAAATCAAGCCCCGAAGGCCAAGACGATACCAGAACCGCCGATCTCTTTTTATTTACCTCTCCAGGAGGTTAGGCACAAGGCCAGTTTTATCTTACTCCCACAAGGTAAGATGTGACCCAAGGTCGGGTCGGGAAAGTGGGACTTGAAAAGCCAGCGCCCAAGAGGTGAGCACTCTGGCCATTTAAAAATTGCCTGGGCAGCCCCGTCGGCATTCCCCGGTAGGGGCGCCTCAGGCAGTAAGCAATAAACTTACTCCTCCCCAAAGAGGGGAGGCAAAGCCTGGGAGGGTGGACCTCCTAGAACTGCGCAGGACAGACCCATAGACCGGCGTAAATCAAGCCCCGAAGGCCAAGACGATACCAGAACCGCCGATCTCTATTTACAAATAATCTCTTCAATATTTCTGTAGTGATACTATGTAGTGCCAATTGAGTATGCCTAATTAGCATAAGAGTAAGACTATATAATTCTATCTCTAAGAATAGTGGAGAAGGAAGCTTGTCTAGCCACTTCAAAACAATTTCTGTTTGCATTTATTTCTTCATTTGGATAATTTCAGAAAACTAGAAATTAAGTTGTTGTAGATAGTATATGTTTAATAGAATTATGAACCTTTTCTGCAGTTTAAACAAATGTGAATCGAATGTTGGTGCTTTATGATAATTCATCATTTGTTTAAAAATTAAGCTAGTGTTTTCATGAGAAAATTAAATATTCTTCTGGTTTGGAAGAAGAAGAAGAAGAAGAAAAAGAAGGAATGATAATAATAATGATAATAATAATAATAATAATAATATAATAATAATATTATATTTATTATTGAAAAAACTTCCTAAAACAATGAAATGCAAGAAATAAAGTTGATTCACATAATGATTTAAAGAAAATTAAATTATTAAAGACATTCTTAACACAGAGGGGATCTTAACCTAAAGCAGGGGCGGACAACCTTTTCAGAGTGAGGGCCAGATGAGACTTTTGGAAGGAGATCGCGGGCCGGAGTGAAAAACGAAATTTCAGAATTACTATATTTTGTTTACATGAATAAATTGTACAAAAATTGCATTGAACACTTGATAAATCTGATATCTTTTCTCAAGAGACTTCTGTATGTGATGTTATAAAAGGCGCCGACGAAGAGCCATTTTGGAATCATAAAAAATAATGACCAGGGAAGTAGCAAGTTGATCCAGCATTCTTTTTGACACACCTCACATAAGTTCTCTGTTTCATGTCCTCGTTTCTCGTTTCCTCTTTGCCTCTCTCTTTCTCTTTTTATCTCAGGTCAAGGATTTGAAATTAATAGTTAAAGAAAAATGAAATATACATGCATCATCGCTCGCTGATATTTATACATTTTTATCCCACTGTAAATCTTAATTGAAACCTACTTTTACGTCTATGTCATAAAGTGATTTGAGTTTTACTGGGAGGTCTGCGGGCTGGATTGCAATAATAAAGCATAGCAAGGTGGCGAGCCGGAAGCTAAGCCTTCGCGGGCTGGAGGTTGCCCGCCCCTGACCTAACGTTAGGGAAAAATGAAAAAGTCGTTTCATTTAATTTTGGTACTAACTGAGTATTCGGTGACGGCTCAGCCATTTCCGTTCTGTTCCTTAAATCACAACCAGAAACATTTGGGCCGATATAGGTCCTCTCCTATAGACGTACCCAAAATTGATAATTTCTTTTTATAATCTTTACTGCTTATTCTTTAATATTTTTTACAACTTATTTTCGTTGGGATAGGGGGTAAGTTGAGAGATGATAACCAGTTTGTGCACCAGAAGTGTAGGAAAATAGAGACAGATGAGAACTCAGATGTAGAGATAATATATTCAAATGGTGAGGCTATTGAGGTTGTCCAGAAATGTTATTACCTTGGTGATATCATTGGAGACAAGGAGGAGTTGGTGCTGGTGTGATTGTAAGTTAGTAGTGGATAGAGTAAGTTAAGGGAACTTCTGTCATTACTAACCAGCAGAGCGTATATACCCATGTCAACCAAGGGAAGAGTCTATCAGGAATATGTGTGCAGTGTGATGATGTATGGAAGTTAAACCTGGCCAGTGAGGATGAAGGATGTGTTGTATTGACAAAGAGTATATGAGAATAATATGCTGAATGTGTAATATGAGACGTAAAGATGGGCTTAGATCTGATTATCTCAGAAGAAGATTTGTAGCAGTCATAAATAATGACTTATTTTCTCTCTCGGAGAAATGTCCCTGTGATGCAATTTGGTCACACACTAACCAATCAGCTTGCAGAGCGTATTGATTTCATCTGTACCCCGAAGAACTACTTCAGTTCCTTTGGGAATCAGATAGATCCCAGAAGCAACGAGGAAAGACGTCCCTTTTCTTTCTCCTGTTTCTGTTCACTAGACGCTCAAGCATTGACTATGTTCGCCTGAAGATAACTGCTGACAGACTTTCGACAGCCCAAAGAACTTTCTACTTATTCATTCCTCATCCAGACACTGTCCGACTTTCTTTCACCAAACGGTATAAGTAAGTGAATAAATCCTTTCGTTGTTGTTATAAAAAAATTAAAAAGATTTTTTTTTATTATGAAAGTCGCTCGAGACAAGGCATGAAGCCACTTGGTGTAAAGAGGTAAAAAGAAATACTACTTCAAGGTCAAAAACTAGCCAAAGATTAATGTTAGATGGATATATTCCGACCCAGAAAACAGCAATTCTTCCCACTTTGTCAGAAACATCGCTCATAGAATATGAGGACTAAAGGACAAAATAAGGGGAGCGAGAGTTACGAGGCTGCCGAAAGTAAACCTAAGGTCCACTTCCTACTCTCCTTGCGTGTGACGGTTTTCGTTACTTACTAATAATATATAGGAGTTCATCCTAACACTTTCTATTAAGAACAGCTCTTATAGATTAAATTTGGACACTATAGGGCAATGTGAGCAGAACAGGAGATTTGGTTGGTTTAGTCACATTGAAAGAATGGGTGTGAGTTTTTAGTTTAGTAGATGTAGAAGAGTTGAGGTAGCAGGGTCAGTTGGCAGGGGAAGGTCAAGGAAAACATAAGAGGAAATGATAAGGATGGATTTAAGAGAAATAAAGACGACCAGAGATAGGTTAATTTGGAAGTCAATTTCTAAAAGCTGTCCAACACATGCCATCATGTTTTTTTACATGTTAAAACAAATATGATGCTGATGATGATACTATTTATTATTTTCAATCCTCTCATGATTTCTTCATCAGTCAACTGCCAATCTATCTATCTCATTTATCCTTATCCTCGACTGGCTTTTAGCCTTAATAATTGATGACTCAATCATAAAAAAGATTCCTTTAAATTTAATCTAAAACTAAAGAAATGGATGTGGAGCTGTGATTTAATCGTAAATATGTCCTACTCATAAACTAAAAAGTAGCCCATTCTTTTTTTTCTTTTCAGAATTGAAGTGTCCCCATTTTTGCAGACCAACTTTGTTAGATAAGATTAGATATCAATTTACTTAAAAAAACAAAAAAACAAAAAAACATGTACAAACGGCTAATCAAGGGAGATAATTCTTGCTCGAGTTGCCAATATGAGTTATTGGCCTTTGGTGGAATTGATTTGTCTTTGATTTTCTCATTGTCGAATTGACAAGTGGAAAGGACGTAACAGAATTTGAAAAACAAAAAAACAAAAAAGACGATATGGATCCAGCTGTTGAGACGTATGTTTTTGTTTTAATTTTCTTATGCCCATTTTCTTTTTTTTTCAAAAGCTTTACATATCTTTTTGATTTGTGCATGAGTGAGAATAATGACCTGCCTCGCCCCACAAAAATCAACCGTTTTACTTAGTGTCGTAATTTGATATGATTTATATACACATACGAACTTTATGTGACAACTTTACAAGTTTATAATTAAGTACATAAATTCGATACTTTGCTTATATTAAGCAGTTGTAAATAATTTACACACGAATGAATGGATTTGAACGTACGCTTCAATTGTAATATAGGGGCCGTTGTTCTTTTTTAGAATAGTGGCTCTATCGCGGAATTTTGGCTGGGGGCACAAATAACGAATCATAACATGAAACTTTTTTTTTAGTAAGTGAACTTTAATTCTAGCCAGAAATTATTTTCACCAATTTAAAGGCTTCAAAATAAAGATAAAATTCCAACACTTACGACCAAGAAAAACAAATCAGTGGTACCGCCATTTTTTATTATGCAAGGTGAGTCGGAAATAACAGGGCAGTTAAAAATGCGTATATATGTATAAAATGTGTGTGTATGTGTGTGTGTGTGTGTATATATATATATATATATATATATATATATATATATATATATATATACGCATTTTTAGACTCGCGGATTACTTCTGACTCTCCCTTTATACAAATCAAAACAAACATGTCGAATAGCTATGATGTTTATCGCGTCCGTGAGAAAATCGAATGTGAAGCCTTTAAAATGTCAATTCTACCCAGAAATTTCGCTCATTTTATAAAATCACTCCAATCGGATGTGATGTTTTTTTTTTTAAGCTAATTAGTCGAAAAACCCATAAAATCACCAAATAAATATTCTATAAAATTACCGTAATTTCTGGGTAGGATTGAATTTCATAGGCCTCAGCCGAAGTCCCTATTTACTTGAACCCTCACGAAGGCAGAGTTATACATATGTTCGGTTTTTAATGTAGGGAACTCTAGCTCCCTAAATATGGGCACTTTGGATTGGGACAAACATTTAAAAAAATTGCCTCAGTCTAGAAGGATTTCTCTTCTGATCGAAGACAGAAACGATGAAGTGCAGTATCAGAACAGATACTACATTTTGCTCCTAGCTAAAAAATCTATACTCCTACCCCATGCATGCGCGCACTGTTTCCTTCATTTTTTTCCATTTTTTTTTTTCTGAAAAATAGTCCGAGATGGCAATATGGAAAAAAAAGGTGCTTTTACAAAATTTGAACCGATTTTTGCCGAACTGAACCTAAAACTTTGGTCAAGGTTAAAAAAAAACAGTTCGGTTCAAATTCTGTAGAAGTACAAAAAAAAAACATAGTTGAAATGCACTTTTTAACTCATCAATCTTCCTTTTTAATATACGCGAGCCACTCTTTGAAAAGAAAAAAAAAATGAAGGAAACTGATTATAGATTTTTACCGTCAAGTATTATGGTCTATTTGTGCCCCAAAATTAAAAAAAAAAGAAAGTATTTTTTGGTGGCGCCACTGATCTAGAAAAGAACAACATTTATTTCTACAAGTAAAAATGCCAACTAGCGATTATTAAAACATTGAATTTAAGTTAATTTCTTAACAATTTAAAAAGTAAATTAGAATTTTATTTCAGGACTAAAAATACAATTTAAGACTAAAAACATTGTATTCTAAATGTGGTCGAAAACCAAGCAAAATGGGCGAGATATTTCAACTGGCTCTATAGTACAATTGAACCTTTTATTTACTCAATGTCATAATTTGACACCTACTAAATAAAATTAAATACCTACTATTTTGGGTCTCTTGCAATCTGTACATGAGTTTAGGGCATCGACCGCCATCTGAATTAAGAGGCGATGCCGAATATAGCAAAAAAATAAAAATAATAACTTGTCATAAAGTAAATATATCCGTTTACGGCGGGTTAAGAATTCGTTAGTTGTCGAGATACTTGTAAGGAATGGGCACCAGAAGATTTCAGTTCTTATGGCGTCAATTCTGAGTATTGACGGAGAATCCCAAGTCAGCCCCGGAAATGACTGAAGCAGTTTACGTGTAGAACAACACAAAAGCTCACTGCTCAATTATTTCGGATTTTAGTACGAGTCTTAACCTGATCTTTTCCCCTAAAAAAAAAACACAATTATTTTTTTTACCCATTTCGGTACTTGTAAGGAATAAGCACCCAGACGATTTCAGTATTTACAGTCAGTCCCAAGTATCGACGGAAAATCCCGAATCAGTCCCGGAAATAACTGCAGCAGTTTACAATTTGAAGCTGCGAAAATTTTCAGTATTAATTAATTTAATTAATAAATGAATGTTAATATGAAATATTTATTTTATTGAACCCCCCCCCCCCCAAAAAAAAATAACTTATTGATATTTTTATGTCACTTGACTTACCACTCCTCTCATTGCAAGGACGAAATATGTCTTTTACAAAGATATAAAACCCTGAAGGTGCGAATGAAAGAAAATGTTTTTAAAGGTAGCTAGTATTTAAAGCGCTCAGGACAGTTAATATTTTTACATTCACATTTTCGATTTTTGAGTATCATTTTCTGAATGTAGGAAAAAATGGCACAGGTGGATAAATAGGATAATTTTCGATATTATTTACCCGGGGTTATGCCGGTTAAAATAATACCTACTTTGTGAGTGTTGTGTATTTTTCAAGTTTTAGCGAGACATACATACAGTTTTTTTTTTTACTTATATATATAACAGGGGTTACCCGGCGTGCCCGGGGCAAAAGCTGCCTCTTCTCTGATCGCCCTTTCATTCTCGCCCCACCCCCCGGGGGTGAAGGGGACGGCCGGGGAAGACAGAGATAGTACTTTTAATAGAAATATGTTACACTTTTGAAACGGGGAGAGGGGGGCGGGTTGAGCGGGCGACCGAGGGAAGAGACAACTTTTGCCCCGGGGAAGAGAGAGATTGTTACACTTTTGCTCAGGGCGACGCCGGGTAGCCTTGCTAGTCTCCTATATAAAGGGGGGAAGTGTATGTTTGTATGTCCAGCTAAAACTTGAAAAATACGCGACAGAGATCCACAAAGTTGACATTTTCAAAATCGTGCATCTTTGGGTGATATAATATGCAAAAATTGGAAAACCACATCCATTCCTTCACATTCCTCGGTCGCCCCCTCAGTCGAACAGTCAGACTATAGACATTTTGACCCCTCTCTTCACAAAATTCAGGAAATCAACCAATTTTAATATAATTTTCAGTATTTATTAATTAACGATCACGGAATATATTTAACCATTATAAATTTGAGTGCAAATGTATTATTTCGTATAATTTGCATAGGCTAGACAGCAAATATTAAATTAATACTTAATAATAAAATGGTGTTGTCATAAATTTTTTAAAACATGAACATTTTTCTTTGAAAAATAATTCGTATGATTTGATATTCTTTAAGTAAATTTATACTTTTGGTCTACATCAAATGAAAAAACTAGTATCAGTTATACTGCATGGAAATATCTCTTGGTTTATAGACACAAGAAGAAGACAAACCCATATTCTTAGACAGTTTTATTCTTTATATGAACATTTCATTATCATTAGTTTTAGCTGAATAATTTTATAAGAGTTGCTCTCATTTTCGAAAAAAATAAATGTTTCTTGATTTTTTTTTAACTTAAAAGTAAATCAAACATGAAAGATTACGAATTCAGTAAAGTAACACAAAATCACTAATTCAAAATAATTAATAGAACATTTATTGAAATAAAATGTGTGTTGTGCAAAACGAACAGTTTATTTACAATATAGTAAAACTTTGTAATAAATTAAAACAGTCATGTTGTTTTGGGGGTGGTGGTGGAGGGCGTATTTTTTTCCAAACGGACAGTTTATTTACAATATGTTATTTGAATATCTCTTATTTTGTTGGATTTTCGCACACATTTTGGACTAAAATTGTATTTTTTTATCTCGAAATAAAATTATAATTTATTTTTTAAGACTTGAAATTCGAACTTTAATGCAATGTCTTAATCGTTGGCGGCCATCTTTTAATTTCCTTTTGTGTTTGACATCTATAAAAATATGTTCGAAAAAAGTAACAAGTTAAGAATGATTTCCAAGTGAATGAATAATCTATGGACCCGAGTCTGCTTGCTCTGATCACAGATGGACGCATGCACGTTAACACATGTAACACATGCACGTTGACGGGCTCCTTAACGATGACCGTGACCTCACCCTACCCCTCCCCTCCCGAAGATCCTAATTTTCCGTGACCAAATTATTCCTGCTTTGTGCCATTTTCCCCCTATTTATCCACTTGTGCCATTTTTATCGAGTATCATCATTTTCTACCGAGAACTGACTTCATTTTTTCTTTCACTCTTTCAAAGTATTATCTCTTTGTAAAGGGGGTCGTTGAGTTTCGACTATGGGTTTAATAACACATATTTCATCCTTGAAATGATTGGTTGAGTAAACTAATTTAAATGATCCGAAAAAATCCATAAGTGTTTTTGTATTTTTTTTTTAAATAAAATACTTTATATTAGCATTCATTTATTAATTGATAAATACTGAAAATTTCATTAAAATCGGATTATTCTCTGATTTTTGGATGTTTATCAATCAGATATTCATTTTTATTTTAATTAAAAAAAAAAAAGAAAACAAATTACTTTCACTTTTATTGCCCGTCACTAATTTATTCATTTTCTATTATTAAGTTTTATTTATGCTTTAAAATTGTATTCTGAAAAAAACAAACAAACTAAAAAGTAAATGTTTTTAAGAGTACACATCAATTATTAAACTTGTAAAATTGTGTTTAAAACCGTGCAAAATTAGCAGTCAAAAGTATGCCAAATTCAAATGTTTATGAATGCGATTGATCGCTTTGACTGACTCACGTGTCTCAGGATATGGGAGTGTCTGAGTCCAAAAAAAATAAGAATCGAAAGCAACTTTTTTTTAAAGCGAATCGACAAAATTGGCCACTATTTTCCAACGACCTTATAACGATTTTGACTTTAATCTCCTGATTTTATGAATTTTATTTTTAAAAATGCTATTATTTCTTTCTGTTTGAGTTCACCTCAGTATTATTTGTAATTTGTCAGTAAATTGTTTTTAAGTTTTAAGTTCAACGTGAATAGAACAACTTAATTCCGGAAATGAATTAGACAGCCACGGAGAGGGGGGGGGCGTGGCTAGATGCTATGTTACTGTCATAGAGCTATAACAGAACTCCACTTTCAATAAATGTAGGAAACAGCACTTCTGTCGAACATGCCTACCGTGTTTGCTGCTCTTATTAAAACTATTAATTATATTTCTAGTACAAGTTTTATAGTTTTCTACAAATTAAATTAACTTTTCACATTCTCTATTGACTTTCATAATCTGACATGCGTTTAAAAAAAAAAAAAAAGTTGAAAAATTGAATAGGGTGTTTAATATATTTTAAAATTTTCTTGGACATAATATAGGTCAATATATCTTCTTTCAAAAAACTCAGCAATCTCTCCTGACCTTTCACACAAGCTTCCAACATTCAAACTGCATAGCCTGAAGTTCGACCAATTTTCTGTGGAAGACATTTCGTTAATTGAGGTACAATTTTTATGGGTCGGATGTCCTTCCTGATGCCAAGCTAGTGAGGTGATGGAGACCAGTATTTTTATCGAGACACCATCTTTAAGTGATAGACCACCAAGGCTAAAGAGTGTTTCAAGTACTCTTTTTTTAACTTGTTTTTTTTTTCATTAAAAAAATAGAATTATTTGCCGGTTCTGTATTCCACTACCCAATGTGGAGTTCAACTTCTATTGAGAATATACCAAGGAAGGATTCCCAATCGCCTTTGATGAGACAGGGATACACATACTTGTACTAAGCACAATTTTGAGTCGCTACTAGTTTCAGATTTAGTAACATGAAACAATGATCAAGTCTTTCATTTCCTTGGCACAATTGACTCACAGCCACCATCTTCTAGTGTTTAAAAGTTACAAAGGGGATGGATGTCAGATCAAAGAAAAATCAAGTTCAATAGTACAATTGGGATCATATTTTTTTGCTAGTGCATGCCGTGACTAGCCGCTAGATCGGATCATGCCTCTCTGATTTCCTGTCTAGCCTAATTAAGTGTTGCAAATCAGGTGACTATTTAGGCAACCAGGACACGGACTGTTCAGTCACGGTCGCCACCCACGGCTAACAGATGGCTTCATTAGGGGATCGGGTCTTACTCCTCTGCAGAAGTGCAATTGGCATATTCTACAGCTCTAGCTGACAAGGCATACACAAATAATTAATAACAAACATGCCCAAACATGGAAAAACACGACAATACATAATAGGTAAAAATGATAATTGAGTACACGCATCGATCATACTCTCTCTCTTTTTCTTTCAGTGTCTTTCTTTCTTTCTGTGTCTCTCTTCAGTCACTCATACCGGAAGTGTAGCTTTGCTGTCAATTTTTATTTTTTGTTTTGAAACATGAAATCAAAGATGAAAACAAAAATAATGAAAGGAATTGTGTAACACGTATCCAAATTGGTTCATATTTAAATGTTTGACTTTATTTACTTGCCTTCCACTAAGCAGAATCATTTTGCAATCTCTGGAGAAAATTATTTTCTAGTCAGGAAATGTCTTCAGGACCAAAAAACTTGTCAAATAAAATAACATGTTAAAAATCATATCTAAACTGCCGAATCTTAATGCATTAAAGATTGAAAGTTTATGAAGCTTTTTACATGTAATATTTTTTTAAATATACATTAAAACAATGTTACCGTACCTAACTCTATATAGATATAGATTTATTATGTTTATGTTTATATATTTTTATGTAAAGAATTCAATGAATTTTGGAACACAGTTGTGAGGCATAAGGGTCCAAATGTGGATTATATTTAGTTTTATGCAAAAGGGTAAAAGGGGGTAGAAGCCTTTGATGTTTGAGAATACATATGAGACATCAATTAATAAATATTCCACAAATTTTAGTTACTTTAGAGTATTTTAAAGGGTTTTTAGGGAGCATAATATGGGCACACCATCCCATTTGAAAATTCAACTATATCAAGTTTGCATTGAATTTGATCCATAGTCATTAGACACTAATGAAGAAAGATTCCCTGAATTTCAATTTCTTCTGAAGATACTTTAAGCTTTAACTTTTAGACATTTTCTGGAATCAAAATCATTTAATGGATTTTGATCAAAATTAGAAGAAGAATTCTAGATATAAGATTTAGTATTATTGTATCTTGATTTTAATTTTCCTAAGGGGACATAAAAACTGTCTTGTTAGGGGTAAATTTACCCATCCTAGGGCAGGTATTCTTGTATATATATATTTGTAGCAGTTTCCTACAAGCCGCCATATTGTTTAAATATCAATAACTTCTTAGCTTCCTGCTGATTGGTTCAGGCAAACTACTTCCTCCTTGGCTTGACCAATCAGTGGCCTTCTTTTAGGTGAATCTCGAATGGCTAGCATAATTATATAAACACGTGACCACTATCCGCCCGTTCTCTTTTACTTCGGTGGCACAAGACGACACTTCTCTCTCTTTCCTACTTTGACACTGCCAAACACACGTCTCCCCTCTCTGGGGACGCAACAGACATTTTCCAGGGCCACAAGATGCCAAAATGGCTATTGCCACAACACGGGGACTTGATATTACAGACACATATACTTGCATACACATATGGACGCGTCCCGACACCATAGCTGGTGTACAAACATTCAATATCAGGAACAATTCTCTTTTCCAAACTGGGGAAATAAAATAGCGGGAAACTCCTTTACTATTGCCTTCGTTCATACTAATGGACATACTAACCTCTTTCCCTTTTGTTCATGTACTAACGAAGACGACCCAATAAAGTTGTTATGAAATGTTAGAATGAGAGCGTGTTACTTTTATTCTATATCTATATATATATATATATATATATATATATATATATATATATATATAAGTTAATCCAACAAAAGATATAAGAGGCAACTAATATCTTTAATTAGTGAACATCCGGATAAAACTAAAGCTCAATATACTGGATAGAGCATTAATAGCATAATATAAAATGAAGTAATAAAATAAGGTGCGAACAAATTTTATTAGAATTCAAAGTTCAGGCAAAGTACCTTAAAGTCTTTAACTCATGAGTTTCATTTTCTTTGAAAACTCATGAGTTAAGGACTTTAAGGTACTTTGCTTGAACATTGAATTCTAATAAAATTTGACTCGCACCTTATTTTATTACTTCATTTTATGTTATGCTCTCTCTCTCTTTCTTTCTCTCTCTATCTCTCTCTCTTTCTTTCTCTCTCTATCTCTCTCTCTTTCTTTCTCTCTCTATCTCTCTCTCTTTCTTTCTCTCTCTCTTTCTCTCTCTCTATCTATCTATCTATCTATATCTATATATCTATATATATATATATATATATATATATATATATATATATATATATATATATATATTAGTATTAATCTCCACTTATACAAACATTTCAATCACACATGTGCAAACATGCCTTAGTTTTCAGCCCCATCATGACCTTGCCTTGTCAAGCCCATTTGCTAAAACAAAAAAACAAAAGAAACGGATATTTCAAGAAGTAGCTTAAAAGAAATATGAAGAGCATGCACAAAAGAAATAGTAAAATTCTTATAATCTTGTTTGCTTTGTTCGCTGTTCGCAATATTGGATGTTTTAGATGGTGGGAGGAACAGAACATGAAACGAGAAGTGGTGAGAGATGGAGAATAGAGGGAATCGTAGTAGAAGAAGTACAATACCGATTTTCTCAAGGAAGAGGGTGATAGCAAGAGAAAGGTAGAGAGAGATGAATTTTAAAAAGAAACATGTTACACTTTTTAGCCTCTTTTATTGTGTTTACTGGCCTGACCAATGCCGGGTAGCCCTGCTAGTTCTAATAAGGGATTTCAGTTATATAACATTTTCTGTTTGTATCGTTATTTGCCTTATGACTAAGTATCGGGCTTAATTTTCTTTCAACTTACTGGATGTATTTTTACTGGTGTCATGGCCTTGTTAACGTGAAATGACAATAAAGAAATGCATGAATATTTTAATCATTAAAAAATGTTTGGTTATTTGATCTTTTATCTATATATTTTTATTTTTAAACTTTTTTATGGCAATGTCGATATTGAATTATTTTTCTATTGTTTTCACAATTGTGCAATACAATCGGAAATATGTGAATTTGAAAAGAGGTCAATTTCTGTCAACAATAAATTGGAATTTAAACTCAAACATGCAGCTTTCTTTTTTAAATACAACCTAAGTCAGATATGGTAAACATGCAACCACATTTATGGCCCACATAAAATAAATGGAACTTCCATGAACAAAGTTTCTTCTCAAGAACTATCCGCTTGTGGAACACAATACCACAGGGCTGCTTTCCAGCTGACTATAGCATGGTCGTTTTCAAGTCCAATGTTAACAAATTCTTGTTGAGCCGTCCTCTTAAATAATCTAATTTTGACCAGTCTCAACCATTGTTACTAATCCTGATCTTGTTGTTTCATTGTCCTCCTGACAAACACATGAACCCTTATCCTCGAGTGGCCTTTGGACCTTTATAAGTGGGGACTCGTTAGTACATAAAAAAGAGATATTGTAATTTTGTCATTTAATAGTAAAATTGCAGTTTTATAATTTAAACTTAATAAAGTTCTTCATTCACTGAAAAACGACGTGCTTTTCTTTATTCAAAACGATTTCTTACTCTTAAAAAATAACATATCCCATTGTATTGATTTCAAAAGTAGAAAAGAAACACGTTTTTTTAACTTCCATGAATTAACTTCAGGAAACTTAATAAATTTTAATACAACTTGGTGGAGTTTAAAATAGCAAGTTAAATTGCAGACAAAATAGAATTTTTACTATCTGGAATAGTGGATAAGCAGGGAAACAATCTAGTAAAAATAATAACACAGACAAATCTCTAAAACCAACTGATATTTCGGTCAATTCAAAAGACCACACTGAAGATTAAGGTCGTTTGAATCGACCGAAATATTGGTTGGTTTTAAAGATGTATCTCTGCTATTATTTTTACTAGTCTGTTCAATGCTTATACGCTATTCCATATACTAAACATGCCATGAAACTTCATGTAATTATTAGTATATTATCAAAAAGAATGATTGGGAGGGGGGGGGGAATAATTTGTGGCCATATTGTATGCTCGGCCCTGCCCATATTTTGCCTATTGGGTTCGTTTTGAACTCAGTTAAAAAGGATTTCAGTTCTTTCAATAGAGTCTTCAATTCTTTAATCAGGTTTGTTGTTTCAGTTTAAACCTTCAACTGGTTTGAAATAAATATATATATATAAACTAAAAGAACAGTTTTGCACCACTTTTGTATCGCCTTACAAAGATTGAAATCAAAGTATGATACTAGAATCCTTATTCTAATTTGGATCAAAATCCATTACCTGATTTTGATTTTAGAAAATGTTTAAACTTTAAAGCTTAAGGGGTCTTAAGAAGAAATTGAAATTCAGGAAATCTTGCTTAATTTGTGTCTAATGACTATGGAGCAAATTAAATGCAAGTCTGATATATTTGAATTTCCAAATGTGAGGTTATGCATTTATGATGCCCCCCTTTAAAATACTCTGAAGAAACTGAAATTTGGGGAATATTTATTAATTGATGTTGAATACCTATGTTTAAAATTGGACAAAAATCGAAGGTATTTGAATTTTTATGAAGAGCTTCCACACGCTTTTTACACCTTTGCATAAAAGTAAATATAGCACACATTTGGACCCCTTATGCCTAGCAACTGTATTCCTCAATTAATAATGATCGATTAATTAGTTTAGGAGTAAATCCTGGATATAAATATAAACATACCTAACTTTATAAATATGTATGTGTATATATATATATATATATATATATATATATATATATATATATATATATATATATGTCTCGGAAGTTCTTTTAACCTTCAAAACTGGAAAAAAAAAAAAATTTTTTTCGTTGAAAGATTTTGGTCTAGTAAGTCAATCAATCTACTGCAATCACTATTTTAGTTAACTTCCAAGAATTTGCTCTAATATAAATATATTTTTATATATGTTTTTTTATATAAGGGATCGTCAGTTGTTTACCATGAAAACTGTTTCGGGATTTAAAAAACAAAACAGTATTTCTTTATCATGGCATCCCAGCAGTGTTGATCAGACACCACTTCCCTATTTAATAATTATTTTTTAATTAAAAAGTTTACAAATATTTGATTTAGTTTTGCCTCCAGATTTGTTTTTCTAAAGTTATTAAATATAGTTTCTCCTTACCTGTGTTGTTCCTTTCAACATGTATATATATATATATATATATATATATATATATATAGCTCTTGACATATCAAAGGTATTTGATAGTGTTTGGCATAAAGGTTTGCTTCACAAGCTTGCAAGCTATGGAGTATCTAGAAGTGTCTTCTCAACCATCAAATCCTTTCTCTCTGATACGTTTATAAAAGTATTTGTTGATGAGCAGAAGTCTGGAGCACATAGTATCAATGCAGGTGTGCCTCAAGGATCGATTCTGGGTCTAACCCTATTTCTGATCTTTATCAATGATCTCTCAAACTGCATTCTAAGATTATTGGTCGGCATTTATGCAGATGACTCAACCATCTATGGCAGCACTTCGAGGAACATTAATGATCAAGATCTCTCTGTTTCCCATTCTTCTGACCTAGAGCACGTAGTGCAATGGGGAAAAAGTTTGCTGGTTACTTTTAATACATCTAAAACCAAGCTTCTCTCCTTTCACCACTAACGCTCTGATTCTCACTTTGCCCCAATAGAAATGAATGATTCTCATCTTGAGGAAGCCCCTTGATAAGCTTCTAGGACTGACCTTCAATCCAGACCTGAAATTGAAGACTTACAACAAATTTATTGCTAAGGTTGCCAGAAAAATGGTTAGATCATTCTACCGCACTGCAAAGTATCTCACTCCTGACGCAATTCTCTACGTGTATAAGAGTCAAATATGTCCCTAGATGGAGTACTATTGCCACATCTGGGGAGGTGCCACTCAGAGCACCTTTTCATGCCTTGACAGAATACAAAACCAACTTCGAAATCTAGTGGAGGATGTCCCTTCTCTTTCCTAAAGCCTCTTTCTGACAGAAGAGAGGTTGCTAGTCTTTCTCTACTCTATTGTTATTTTCATGGTAGCTGCTCGACAGAGCTCCAATCTATGGTCCTCTCCACTAAACATTTACAGCAAGAACTAGTCTAGCTATAACCACTTAAAATAATTTTCCTTTCTTCGTCTGTGTACCCAAGACTAAACTGAACTTCCATGAGATACGTTTCTTTCCCAAAACTGCTTGTCTGTGGAATACCATGGGGCTGCTATCCAACTGACTACAACATGGTCGTTTTCAAGTCCGATGTTAACAAATTCTTGTTAGCCATTCTCCTAAATAATCAAACTCTGCCCAGTCCTAACCAATTCTCCGGACAAACTTATTAACCCTTATCCTCAAGTGTCCTGTGGGCCTTGATTGCTTTGTTGGCTGTTTTTTAATATTGAATTTTTTAGATGGTGAGAGGAACAGAAAATGAGATAAGGAGTGATGAAAGATGGAGAATAGAGGGAATAGTAGTAGTAGTAGTAGTACAGTTGCAATAACAATTTTCCAGGAATACATTAAAACAAATATAGGTTTCATTATATTATTAAGGAGAAGGTACGATGAACGAGTCAATGCAACGGTTTGCCAAAATAATGCGGCACTTTCTTCTTCTGTTCTCTTCCTTGAACGAGTCAACACAATGTTTCACCAAAATAAATGCAGCAATTTCTTCTTCTGTTTGCGTCCACCTCGCAACACATCTCCAAAAATCACGTTTTTTTGTGCTTCTTATAGTAGCGACATCTCACACATGCTAATGAGCATGCCAAAGCCGCCCGCTGACGTTTCCTCTTTAAAAAAAATTAAATTAAACTTTTCACGAGTGGGCGTTTCCGGGTTCGCGCCCACATCTCTCCTCCGCACAAGCAGCAAACCAAACGTCTTCTCTTCGATCGCCGCGGACAAGTGTCCTGGTTCACAGCAGTCAGCTGCCTCTCCTGCTCTCCACCACATATAAAAATCAGAAACTCTGCATTACCTGGAATACATTGAAACAAATATAGGTTTCATTATATTATTAAGGAGAAGGGGTGAAGATCAGAAACTCTACATTGCCCAGAATAGATTGAAATATATATAGGTTTCATTATATTATTAAGGAGAAGGGGTGAAGATCAGAAACTCTACATTGCCCAGAATAGATTGAAACATATATAGGTTTCATTATATTATTAAGGTGGAGAAATATTTAGGAACTTGGTATTGCCTGTGAATACATTGACACAAATATAGGTTTCTTTGTGTAAATGTGTAAAAGAGGTGTAATGTGAGTTGTAAAGAAGTTGGATTTATTTAAATTCTTCTGTTTTGTTATCTTGGTGATACCATTGTAACATAAGGAGGAGCAGATGCTAATATGATTGCAAGTATTCGGAGTGGATGGAGTGTAGCAAAGTTGGTTTGCCAGTGGGGTACATCTTGGAACCGACACCAATGTAACAACGTTGGTTTGGGACGTTGGTTAATCTTAGTTGCAGAACCAATGTGATACCATCGTTTGTCTGGACAGCTGGGGACCGTAACCAATGTGGCAATATTATCTGCTTTGGGACGTTAGGGTGATTTGTTACAACATGTGCATGTATGTGCAATGTCTCGTCTTGTCATCGCCAGTGAGCAATCATCGTCAGACGATAGTCACTGTCGTCTACCTCTGTGGCTGGCTGGCTGGCTGACTGGCTGGGGACCATCGTGCTGCAAAAGAACCTTGTGTAAAAATAATGGAATAAACCATTATACTTTCAATATAAAAATATATTTATTTTCTTCTGGAGCACATTTTCATAACTTTACAGAGAGCGCAACAAAACGCGTCCATCTCTGTCAGAATTCAAAAAACCAGTCTCTATATGAGAGAGAGACAAAGAGAAGGGGGAAAGTGAGAGAGAGAAGGAGAGAGAGACAGAGGGAGGGAAAGAGAGAAAGCAGGAATACTGGTGTCATCAGTATACGCCTTGTCAAATGTTTTGTTTTGAGTTTCATAACTGATTTTCTCGAACAACAACAGTTTGATCTGTGACCCCATCAAATGCACCTGTCATTGAACTGTTTTGACACCGACCCTCAGTCCTCTAAATATGAATGAGACACAAGTGGACTCAGCGATCCCAAAACGCAGAGAGTCACTGTTCTTGAAACAAGTCTGGCATAAGGATTACGAATATTACGCATTGTGCCATAGGAGAAAGTTCAGGTAACTTCTGCCATGACGAACCAGGAGAGCGTGACCACTGTCGACCAAGGGAAGAGTCTATCAGGTATGTGTATGCAGTGTGATGATGTATGGAAGTGAAATCTGACCAGTTGAGTTAATTCGTTGCATATAGAGAAATGATATATGATAGATGTGAATCTTGATGACAGGCTTATATCTGATAACCTCGAAGGAAGACTAAATCTGAACAATATAGGGAGATGTGTGCAGAACAAGAGACTTGGTTGGTTTAGTAACATTGAAAGAATGAATTAGAGTTCTTAGGTTATTAGATGTAGAACAGTTGAGGTAGAAGGGTCAATTAGTAGGAGAAGGCCATTAAAAACATGGGAGACAGTGATAAAAATGAACTTGAAAGAAAGAGGGAGGGAAAACAAAGAGCTGGCCACTGATAGGTTAGTTTGGAAGTCAATTTCTAAAAGCTGTGAACACATGCCAGTATGTAAAACGCTGGGGTCGCTGGAAGCGGTCTAAAGTCATTAGTTTCACTGTTGTGAGCAGGTACTTATGGAGGAGGCCACGAAAAGGCTGACTTTATCTCTCCTGAAACGTTGCTGGACGGAGGAATGGCAGGCAGCAGATAAATCAAGGTTGCGCAGATTTGTGGAGGACCCAGATAACCTACCAGGCCTGGACCTCCTTCGCCGGCAGTGGACAATGCTCAACCGTCCCAGGACAGGTGTCGGCCGTTTCGCTGCGACCATGAAAGGATAGGGACTCAGGAACTCGGCTGTCTGCGACTGTGGTCACTCTGAATAGACAGTAAACCACATCATCGAGTCATGCCTTAAATATCGACCACCCAACGGCGAAGCCAGCATAGCTGCACTAGACAACAAAACATTAACATGGCTTTTCTCAACCGAGCTGGTGATCTAACAGTGAGATGCTGTGAAGCAAACGAAAGAAGAAAAAGCATGTAAAACGGACATCAAACCAAATATTATTTTGATGATGATGATTATAGGATTGATCTTAGTAGATTAAGAATCAGCACTTTGAGGAAACCGTGTGTTCACAGCGGCCATCTTGCACAATCTCCTACAATGTAATACAATGTCAGGAAGTGCAGCCGAGCAAGAGGCATAACTTTGCTTAAGGTCCACAAAATGTTGTGTCCCTTTTTCTGTTCGTTTTTACCTAACAGTAAATAAAACAAAAAGATTTGCATTTTTTACTCGCCCCCTTTAGGTTTAAGATATAAATAGATTTAAATAGATTTTAAAGCATATTCTCAATCTTTGCCTATTTCAAACATCCCGACGGGTAACTGGAATCCAAAAACAAAGGAGCATCCACATTTATTTGATTAATTTAAAATCTTGTTATTAATAAATTGTTAAAGTTGAAATGTAAGTCCAGAATGGCGGAATTCATAACTATTAGGTACGGCAGAAATGTTTTCTTTTTTTTTCTGTTTTGCGGCAAAATCAAAGTCAAAAACTGAATCTTTATTTTTATGTGACGGAACAGTCTTCAAAATGATTTGCGTTTAGGGTGGGGTGTATTCGGGACTGGAGTTATGTCTCAGAGAAAAACTGGTTTCTTTGTCGCAGTTATCTCCCTTGTGAAAAAAAAGCGATTATAGTCCAAATCTCGTGGTGTACACAAGATTTTGTTGGAAACTCTCGCACAACCATTTGGTCGAGAATTAAGACTGGATTTTGTTCTCATTAGCCCTTAGGACATTCCCCCCCAAGCACACTAGGCTAACAAAAAGGACACCACGGGAAAATGTAAGCCTTTGCTTCACAAATCCCTTTCTTTTTACCTTTCAAACAATAGCTTGTGTATTATTCTATTGTTATGGAAACAAATTTAATCTGAATGTTTAACATGTCTCATTTTTATTGCCTTTGTAGTTCATTGTAGACAATCTATTGATAAATGAAATGTCTTCTCCCCCACGTTTTCTTAATCGTCTTTTACTTTCTGACACACATGTTGTATTTGTTGCTAAAATGCTAACGGCACACATCTGTATTACCAACGATAATACACTGCGGATATTAGTAATCCCACATGGTTCGAGAATAAATCAATTTCTCTACCCTTGCATTGCAAAAGAGAATATCAAATTTCTAGTTCATATGTAAATATTCATTCATTAAGGAAGTATAAAAATAAAAATAAATTCTTATCTCATGCGTTTAACCCTCTCCACAAAGACACCCACTTTTAAGAGCTTGAAGATGGGAACTTTGATCTTTTAAAAGATGACATGTTCGAAATAAAAAAAATGAAAATAAATTCTGAATGCACAATTTTTTAAACCAAGAGGAAATCTCTGAAGACAAATTTGCATTTGTAGCATATTTTTATACAAAGATTTGATTATCTGTGATGTTGGTCACGTGACTTTTATTCTTCTTTTCCTAATGAGTCACTACTTATCAATGCTAAAAGCCACTCGAGGATAAGAGTTAATGAGATTGAAGGCTTGAGAGTTGAATGATTACGAGAGGATTGGAAATGATGAATAAAATTTATGAGGACGGTTTATGCAACACTTACACTGCAGTGTCCTCTGGGAGATTTCGACATTTCCCTAATGAACATGATTCAATATTTAACCAAATCCTAACCTAACCTTAACCTTCTCTCACACATCACGTACTAAATAATAAATATTATTACAGTTACCTACTCTTTTCGTTCATCATGCCGACTCACAAATATTTTCTCCTTCAGTGTTGCCCTTTCATTCGCATTTGCTTGAGTAGGCAATGGTGGTTTGTTTCTCTTTGGTCCATAGCCATGCACAGAAGATAGACCACCACCACCACTCATCTACAAACCGATCCAGCTTTTACCATTGTCAATCTAATGAATTGAATCTTTTAGAAAATGAAATTCACACTTTCACTTATAGGATTGACATGTATCCCAATCTTATAATATTAATTGACCAATGGCGTATGCGAAAAAACACAAATCACACCCAAAAATCACATCTAAAAAAGAAATTAGATTTTTCTTACAAAACTGGCTTCTATATCTTGTGTTCGTTAAACAATGTTTTCTTCCTTCATTGAACATTCATGTTTTACTCTGTTTTTAATATTTTATCACAATTTAAATGAAAAAAAACAAAACAAAATGGCGATCACACGATGTGCTCTCAGCTACGTCCGCCGCACCCCGTTTGCTTAAAATCATTTTTGCGCTCAAACTCAAAAAGTGCTTTCTGGAGCCGATGGCTTGATTATTTATTGGTCAGATTTTTGTTAAGAAAATCGGTTGGGAAAAATCAGCACACGGTCAACAAGAGCACAACGTTACAACCTACCAACCCCCTTGGGGCTTGGGAGGCTACTATTCATTTTAAAACTTACACATATATGCTTACGTACTCTGACAAAAAGTGACAAACTCACATACAAATGCCTACACTGTCCCAAAGTGGTCAAGAAATTCCTCATCAATTCTAAACTCACACACACACACACACACACATTCATACACTTATGCTCTCTAATGCAAAGAAATACACACTTACACAAATACCTACACTGTCGCACACATATACACACTTATGAATGTAAGGCACACACACACGTTCATTTTATTGTTCGTAACATTTCTAACTCAACTTTCTCTGAGAACTGAACATTTCAAACAAACAATTACTTGCACAAAATGTCTTTTGATTATGTACATAAAGACATATCTTGTGTTCGTTAAACAATGTTTTCTTCCTTCATTGAACATTCATGTTTTACTCTGTTTTTTCTGTTTTCAATATTTTATCACAATTTAAATGAAAGCATGGATCTCAGCATTTTCTCCTAGACACAACATCGTAACAAGCTATGGTCCATGCTGCTACACACTTTCTAAATATGAGATCTAGTAAAACCCAAAACGAAAAAAGTCACATTCCTTTATACATAATTTAGTCCGGGTGAATCTCTTAAGAGTTTAGTTATCAACATTGGGCAACTATTTGACCTTTAGAGATATTTCAAAGATCATGTTTAGTGTGACACATTGTTATCTACAATGACTTGGTAATTCAAATAAAGACACGAAATACAGAAACTGCATTTAGGCTTTATTCAGCATATATAAAGAAGTACAAACAGGATTAATTATAAGCAGGAGCAGTCCATTATCACACTGGAGGCAGGGGGGGGGGATAAGATTTTCACCATTTTGCTTTGTCACTTGATTTAGACTAAATTTTGCTGATTTCAAAACGGAACTCACGTTTCTTCTATTTCTTTCTGTTCAGCTTCTATTCCTTGTAATAGGACTATATATTAGCATTGTGCAGGAATAAATATCAATCCTCCTGTTTTCTTCTAATCCCAGTCATGAACTCCATATTTTCTTTTTATATATAAAGTAAAGACAAACCTTCAGCAACCACCCGATCTCATACATCAATCGTCCTGGGACGACATTCAATGTCAATCTGTGTTTGCCGAACTCGTCCGTAGCAGTAACCAGCATAGAGCTGCCTGCCTGAGAGCGTCGGCTTCACCTTACAGCGGTGCTTGGCTCAGTGCCATCCCTTCAGCTAAACTTGGAACCCTCTTGGACAATGACACTATCCGGATCACCATCTCACAACAGCTGGGACTCCGTTTGTGCCATCCACACCGATGTCACTGTGGTCAGGTCGTTGACGAGTTTGCCCTGCATCCTCTCTCTTGTCGATTTAGTGCCGGCGCCTGCCTCACCACTCTGCCCTTAACGACATAGTCAGGTGAGGTCTCGACTCGGTAGGTTTTGCATCAGTCCTTGAACCAGTCGGCCTCGACAGGGGCGACGGTCGCAGGCCTGACGGGATAACTGTGTTTGCTTTCCGAGCTGGAAAGCCGCTGATCTGGGACGCCACTTGTTCCAACTCCTTTTCTCCAGCAAGGATTGCGAAATCCGCGGTGAAGCCCGGCACGGCGGCTCTGCTCGCCAAAAACAAGGAAGCGCGGAAAATACAGCTCGCTCACTGACCGTTTCGTCTTCCAACCAATTTCAGTGGAAACGTCGGGTGTGCTTGGCCCCGAGACTGTAAAATTTTTTCAGGACATTGGACGGAGGATTTCAACGTCTAGGTACGAGCCTCGTGAGTCAGCCTGGTTGGTCGAATGGATCTCCCTGGCTATTATTCGTGGCAACGCTATGTCAGTAACGGCGGCGTCACTTCCGTTCTAATCGTCATCTGTTGACTCTCTCTTTCTTTCTCTCCCCCTCTCTATCTACCTATGTCTGTATCTGTCTCTTTTCTTTTACTTTCTCTCCCCCTCTCTTTCTTTCTCTCCCCCTCTCTACCTATGTCTGTATCTGTCTCTTTGCTTCTCTTTCTCTCACTAACTTGCCAGAGATTGTTGTCAACTTGAGTTAATAATAAAAAGCACCAAGTAAAGACAGTTTTTACCCATTTTATTGGCGCTAATAGCTTTCTTAAAAAAAAGTACATAATAAAATCTGTTTTGTCAGTCATATAAGGCAAATATTAGTTTGTGTTCTAAAAAAATAAAAATTGTATTTCTGATCGATTTTAATATTTCATCCTGATCGATATTTTATATTTGATTTGTCATAAATAAAAGAAAGGCAGAGGAAATTTTACCCCTGTACTTGCAAATCCCCCAACTGTGACCCACACTTACAGACAGCTTATGATTTTGAACCTCACCTAGGACATACCTATTTTTACTTTGATTTTGTACCAAAATGGACTTAAACATTTCATATTACAATATTAAAGAGATTGTATAGTTTTACTTTTATTTATTTATTTCTGTAATCTGTGTAATTTACAGAAATTAGGACTTTGACGATGCCGAGTAGGCTTGCTAGTTTTAGATAATGTAATGGAGCACAAGGATGAGTTGTCTGCTCTTGCCTAAACTGAGTCAGGGTGGGAGTGATGACATCAGAGCTGGAAGAGGGTGGGGTTACTTCTGCTTCTTGTTTTGCTCCCTTTCTCTTGGATGTTAGCATAGATGCCATAACTATATTTTTATACTACTACTAAGCTTTACTCATGTATTGAGCATTGTTGAAGTAAATGCTGAAACAAAAAAATATATACGTAATATCTATATAATATGTTAGGGCATTTCATGTTCGTACATATGCTATCACCTTTTACACAGATGTAAAAAAAAATGAGATCGTCTGATCATAAAAGATAGTGATTGGTGATTAATCTGATGTCGCTAAGGTAAAAAAAATCCGACTTTATCCATTTTAAAATGAATTGTTCCAAAATCAAAATATGTCATCCAATCGACTAAAACAGTATTATTATTTTAACTAAATACATTTCAAAATGTGACATTCGTTTTATTGATTCAAAGAAAATTGAGCTGACAATTATTTTTACAGTAAGAAAACAGAATATTGTTTTAAAAAGAATTAAATTGTTACAATTTTAAATAAATAAGGAAGAGATATATTCGTTTTATTTATTTAAATAATATTTTGCTGATAATGACAATTATTTTTACGGAAGAAAAAAAATGACTTTTTTTTCTTAATAGTATTGAGCTTGAGAGACACTTATAAAAGGAATATTATTATTAACAGTAAATTATGCAGATTGATATATAAAACCGTGGAATTTCCATTGTGTCCCGCTATTATTATTTTATAATATACGTATATATATATGAAATAGTAATATATGTTTGACACATTCCTCAAACGTTTTGTAAACAATAAACTAGTCTATAATACTATATTGTCACTACCCCACAACTGACAACTTTTTTGCTTAAAAGTTTGGCAAGGAAATGTTTTATATTTAAAGAATTTCTTTTTTATGCTGATATTTAAGATAACAAAATAGGTTTGTAATGCGCGCGTGGCAGGAAATTTTCAGCATTCATAATGTGTTAGTCGATCTGATCAACTTTCTTACTACCCCCCCCATCTCCGTCTGTCCTTTTAATCAACAAGAAATGACTTTCTGACGTGAATGTCATTGTAAGTACTTGTTATCGATATGCGTGCACTCTTGATCATCTATCAGTTGCCAAATGAAACTTGTCATGGACACAAACAAAAAAGCTCTTGACTACAAAATTTATCTTTCTGTTTATCGATTGGGAAATAGAAAAAGGAAATAAGCTGTTAGTAACACGAACGCTCAATTCAGAAAAGGCAGTCGTGTAAAATTTCTTGTATATCTGGTGGTGACAGGACATTTTCTTTTCATTAAAGTCGAATAAGTGTTTTTGTTTTTCAATATATTTTAATAACATTTGGTAAACATGCTTTATATATTATACAAAATAACGTTTGTATCAAAAAATTATTGAAAAATATATTGCACTATGGTGAACCTATTCTTTGATTCAAAACTGTCACAAAATCTCTTTTAGTCTTCTTTTTTTTTTTACATCTAAGTTGTTGCTCAGTGTATAGTGACGTCTCTCTCTTTCTTGTTGTTGCAGTCATCTCCTTAATAACAGCGGTTGCAAAGTTATTAAAAAATGCTAACAGCACAAAATCATTTGGGGTTTAACATGTTTTTTGGGATTTTTCCTTTTCTTCTCCAGCATAAAATACACATACATAATACCCCCCCCCCCCACGAGAATGTGAACAGCTATCCCAAAGCTGATGCTGTCTCCTGCAGCTCAGAAAAAAAGAGAAAGATTTGATAAGCTTATCCACTACATGTCATTAGCGACATCCTGACACGTAACCCTAATTCTAAACATTCCACTTCCAATGAAATTTTCCACAACGCTAACCTTATGCTTACTCTAATCTAATATCGAAAATACCGTTTTTAACTCTATTTTCACACATAATTAGAATTTGTTTTTTTCGAGAATCCAACTGAGTTTTAATGATATAAAATATTAGATGTCACATGATCAAGCTATGTCATTTATTTATTTACATCATCCCCATACTCTGCTTCATTTACACTGCTGTTACTACTACAACTTTAGTTTTTCTCTTTTTTTTATTTTCATCATTTATGTCATTCTCGTACTCTTCTTCCCATATGCTAAGTACTATTCTCTCATCTTATAGTCCCTTCTTCCTTCCACCATTTAAAACATTCAATGTGCAAACAAGCAAGATTATCAGAGTTTTAGTATTAGATGTATATCAAATTCTGTTAAAGATTTCACCAGATAGTTCTAAAAAATGCCTTTTTAATTCCTGTTTTTTTTTCACCATTATTTTTGAATTCATCTTATTCCATCTTGAGTAATAGAGTAAGATTTTATCCTTTTATGACTAAATGAGTACCGAGAACTGAACTGTTACATTTACTGGTTTAATGAAAATGTAATCGTAAGCTTGTAACTAAGTGAAATTATGCTAAATACAACTAAAATGAAAACCACTTACTTCTGCCTGGCAATTCTGAAGTGTTTAGGATGCAAATTTTACATGGGTAAATTTTTTTTTTTTTTTTTTTTAAACAAATTTTAGGCCGAAAATCATCTAGACACCATACATGTTTTTTTATGTTACTATCGATTCAGCAACAACTTTTAAGATTATAAAAACTTTTTAAATTATTTACTTGTTTAATTTTTAGAGAGGGTCATTGGGTGGGTTTAGTTCATTATGTAAGTTTAACATAAATTAACCACCCAAATGAGAAAATGGTACCTCATACCACCTGAGGGGGGGGGGGTCAATTTACATCAAACTTACATAGCGAACTGATGTCTCCTCCTCATCTAAATATTAAACAGGTAAGTTCTTCAATTTTTTTTATAATCTTAATATTTGTGCTGTCTAGAAAATTCTTTAATTTTGACAAGGTAGGATAATTCCGAATTTGGTAACTATGAAATAGTAGGATCACAATTGAATCACACAAAGGATTTACAATGAAACTGTAAATATAATTCTAATTTTATGTTATAAATTAATAAAGAAGTGCCTGTAAAATCGCAAAGTCACTCACTGAGAAGCTGTACTAATAATTACTTTGAAATTCTAATTGCAACAGAAAGGTGTTTGAGCATCATTCTCTCTAGAAATACAGTGTTTTTATAAGATAAAATACACCATAGATGTTCGAATATCTAACATTTTCTGTTGCAGAAACTGAACCACTTTACCCAAATCAACATTTAAAATATTCAAAATTCGAGTAAAATTTACCATCGAGGGCAGATGTTTAAAAGTTTTATTAACACTTTAAAAATGGAAGAATAGGTATGCAAAAGAATAGTAGTATGAACAAAATAGTTAACAATAGTTCACATCTTCATGTTGAGAATGAATTTCTAAATAATAATGTTATTCTTTAAAAACCTATTCTTAATACGAGGAGGAGGGCGGCGGATGCCTTTGCACAGTGGGCTCAGCGGTGGAAATAAAAAAAAAAACAACACTTTTTCATTTACATTCAGCAACTTGATATACTTAAATTAGATAACATTTGTGATTAAGCAAAAATAAAGTAAGCACGTATAGAAGTGAGTTTATGATAATTTAAGGTTATTGAAATGTGTAAAAACACAGTCACTTGACTTTTGGTCAATTTCACATGTTCATAAAATTGTCCTGGTCATAAAAACACCGAATTTGCACCAGAAATTATTGGAAGACTCTATTATTGCTATTTTTAAAGCTGAAATACCTTGAAAACACTTCATATAATAATTACGAACATTTGTTTGAAAATTTAACCACATTTTAAGAGTTAAACCTAAAAATTGTTAAATAATACATAATGTTTTGCTAAATTTTACTGGATTTTTCCTCATATTTGCATAAATAACGCAAAAAGGACATGGAGGCACATACTAAACCTATATATTTTTGGAAAGTACATTCTATCCTAAAACAGGTTTGGTTAAGTTTATGTGCCCTCTAGCTTTTCTAAAAAGAAATGAATCTAAACATTTTCAGTGTCAGCCGACATGAAGACAGGAAAATATTGTACCTCATAAAATAGGAACGTTGAAAGGCACAAAATGTTCTGATCAATAATTTATGCCAATTTAAATCGTCTCCTGGCAAAAACATAGATTGGTATTTATTAGAATGTAAATATTAATGTATCTGTACCGAATCTCGGACGCTTTTTTGAGTATTTATTAAAAAATTTGGGAAAGCATGGTTGAATTGCTATAAAAATGCAGTAACATAAAGATCTAACATTGAGCTTTGCCTCTAACTGAAAAAAGTCCATGCCGATCGATTTTAGATGATTTTATTCACTTTTATATGACTATAATTGGAGAATTGACTGATTGTATCCAATTTTGGACGTCTGAATTTGGGTACACTTGTTATATGTTAAATAAAACTCTAAAATTTCTCTATATTTCTTCAATGTTATCATACCTATGGATCTTTTTTGACAGATTCAATATGAAAGACATATTCTAACACAATTTTTAAAGACATCAGTCACTTTTCATAATTTTTGTTTGATTTAGAAAATTTTTACTATTGACGATAGCCGCATTCTATCAACTTTTTTCAAAAAAGTCCTCATTGTTCTTACATTTTCAGTAGAAATTATCTACAAAGTTTTCTTGAATCAATTTTTAGTGGTACAAAGTTTCAATTATCAATTGAATAGAAAATATAAAGTGAATTACAATGGATAATGCATGCGGTACCTAAATTCAGACGTCCGAAATTGGGTACACTTGTGATTTATAGGACCATTAATAAAGTACCATCAATCTATAGCACCATTAACAAAGAGGGGAAAGTAATTGTGATTTATAGGTGCATGTTCATAGTTATAAATTCATACTTCAACCCAAGATAGAAGTATCTGGTTCTGGCCGGTAATAACACTATAACATATCAACTCAATACAACATTTGAAGTAATTCAATTTTAACGTTGTAGGCACTACAGGCAAAGTAGTAATACACGTCTTCCAGCTTTTGAGACAGCCGAGGCTCTGGAAGTTTTTCCTTGATGCACGCAATACCAATTTCGTTTTCATCTTCACTGTTAAAGAGAAAGTATTTCTTCCCCTTGCATTTATAAAAAGTGACAGAGTACATATCACCTTCTTTGTTCACATCTATCACAACTACATCATAAAAAACTAGACCAGTTGACGAGAAATACTGGACTACAACAAAGTCCTCAATATTGTAGGTGGCATCCTCATCATCAATAGCCACATCATCACTGGGATTTCAGGCTACACCCCTTTTCCCCATTTTCTACAGCCTTTGAGTGGAGCTCCCCGATTAAAGCTTTCACTTGGGACTGGATCAGAGGCATCCTACGATCTTGCGGCCACAATAAGTACCGATCGATGGTATCCGCCTCCTCTTTCGTCAATAAAGTAGCATGTTAGGAACCAGGGGGTATGTCATCTGATCCACAGGCTTTTGCCTTTGACCTCACATCAGCAAGGGTAGATAGATGAATGACACTTCTTTTTGATGCTTCCATTCAACCATGTGAATAGCAGCTTGCAAGTCAGATTCGCTATATTTCTTGTAAGACGCTTTTCCCCTGTCTGACTTCTAGTTATTTTTGAGGATCTCCTCCCATCTTCCTTCGATCTAGTCATGCTTGCAATGATCAAAGTATCTGTAGATAGATAAGTATTAGTGTTAACAATGAAAAACATTAACCAAACACTAATAATCCATGTGTAAACATGTGCAAACAAACAGATAAAAAAAAAACAGTGTACCCAAATTCATACGTCCGAATTTGGGTACACACACAACAAGTGAAGCAGAAATGCAAAAATTTCCAAAATTATGAACTAATTGTGCTTTTTGAATTTTTTTTTATATACCTGACCTTCAATAAACCGTATAAAACCAATATTGTCATTCTAAATGAATTTTGGAAATTTTCAATAAAATTCAAAAAAGTCCTATTTTTCCGATGACCTGAATTTATCGCAAAAAATCGGCATCACTTCAAGTTTTATGGTCCTAAGTGATTGAAAAATAGTGATTTTCAGGGTAGTAAGGATATGTCTGTATTGTATGTTAAGTTTGAAATATTTGAATCATTAAAATTTTTGTACCGTCCAAAATTGGGTACAGATACGTTACATCAAATTTTCGTTTACTTCATGATTTTTATGGTTTATGTTGTATCCGTTGGCTGAAGTCATGCTATTAAATTTTCTCAGCATTTGTAAATTTTGACATTTTCAATAGAACCTACTGTAATTGTCAAGCAAGATATGAAAATAGATGCAGTGGCCAATTGTATTAATGAATTATGTCGGAATTTCACAATTAATTGAATGTTTTCCCCAGATCGCATAATATGAATTCTCAGATAATGTAATAACATCCTTTTCAGTGGAGGGGGATCCCGGGATGGTGGAATGTGTAATAGAAAAAGAGTAAAACTGACATTCCCAGAATGTTCCATTCATCATTATAAGATAATTCTTTTGTATTTCTTTGTAATTGATGATGCAATATTGATCTTATCAATCTAATCCTTCTTATTAACAGTGCAACCTATTACATTTTTAAACATGGAAGCAGCGCCAACTGAAGCCAAGGTACCTGTAACACAGTGTGAGGAGGTTTTCCAATCTATTGTTGGTAATGTTAAGGGTTCTCAATTACATGATAAAGCCACTAGTGAAGCTCAAGGGAAGATGCTTCTTCTCTGAGGAATTCATTGATTGTATTTGTGGTTTGACTCCTGAGAAACGCAGAAAGAAGTTGTTGCTGTTGCATCGTCAGATTTCAATCATTTTGTCTGTTGTCTTCATCGAGGAAAGTCAATCTTGATAAGATGAAGCAACTATACCAAAGTACAACTTTGAACTTATGTGAGAACTCATGTTGGGTGAAGATGTGTGGTCGATCAATAGATCGATGAGACGAACGGACATTGAAGGAAAGTGCTAGCCTGTTTAGCTACCCCTTTTCTTTTTAGGTTCGTTCGGCTTACTTTCTCCTCTTCTTTCCTCTTCTCCCTCTTCTTTTTATTTCCTTCTTTCTTCTTGAAGAAGGGGATCACAGTACCGGTCAGGATCGTAAAAATAAGTGATAACAGATGTGGCCGAAGTGTGAACTCAGAAAAGTGTTCACACATGTTTATCAAGTTGGTGCGAAATAAACTTTTAATAAAACCAGGGAATTATCGAAAAGAAATCAGTGTTCTTGGCGACAACGGATAGATCGCCTCGCCATCAATGAAGACAGCAACAACAACAAGAGCATCCACTTTTAAGCACGCCTGCTGTCTTCCCGGCAATAACAGCTTAACCAAGAACGCACACATACATGCACGCACAAACTTTAAAGACAACGTTAACTTTCGTGTCGTTTCAAACATTTTTATCCTGCACAAAGTTTATATTTTACATTTTTGTAAAATTGTTTACATATAAAAGTTTTATTCTTTTGCTTTACTTACAGTTTCTTCTTGTTATTAACAATATTATATTGTTAAAAGTTAGCACTCGCTAACTGGTGATCCTTGTTATCGAATCGGTCTCAATTTATCTACACAAAATTAATTGTTTAGTGTGGTGGCTTGGTAATCCCTAAAGACGCGACTGTCGTCTAAAATACCAGACCCCGAACAGGGAACCAAAGACATACACCACAGATGAACCACACTCTTCATCATTCAGTTGAGATAATAGGTTTGAGTGATGGCTGTAGTTTGGGGTGCTAGTCAGAGAAATGTTTGGATGTGAATAATGAAGACATTTGCAATTACGTACAATTTCCGTCACAGAAAACTTAGCCTATTGAACAGCTCACTGATGTCATGTGTAGATTGCTCGAATGTTCATTCCTTTGTGCTGTGAAACTGGTAAATCAGTGGCATCCTAAAAAGTACTGCACTGAATGTGATGCAAATGATCACACTATTAGGTATCAGGCAAGGCTTCTAAATCTGCCAAAGAAATGTTGTGCTAGCTTGGTAGAAGCTACCTTCGTTGATTAAATACAGTATGTAATTCATTGAACTTGGGTTCAGTTGTGAAATTCTGTTCTGTCTTATAAAATTAATGATATCAATCTCTTGTTTCAGTTCCAAGTACAAATACAAGATTCTTAGTCATTTGATTTTGCTTACAAGTCTCCAGTTTGTTTGTTTGTCTGCCTAACCACACTGCAAATTATGTTTTGGTGAAAATTTTCACTAAATTTGATGTTATATCATAGTAGGACCTCAAGGACAAAATTTTCAAAAATTATCAAAAATTTGGTAATTTTAGGCTTAAAACTAGTATTGTCCGAACACCTCTACAAATGACTGAAACCCTCCAGCAAGGTCCTATAACTTCAAATTAAGTATCTTTCATAATGAAATAATATTCCATATCACTAATTACCTTTTCCTCATAAGATTTCTGATTATAACTACCCTAGTACTCTTATTTCAACCAATCGCTAATCGAAGCCCACTGTGTTTTGTTAACTATTCTGTATCTTCATTCTATCAAAGAAGGTTTCCCTTTTTATTCCAATTAAAAAGATTTTCACAGGTTATTGCTACTGTCAATATAGCAGGTATGTATTTTTTTTACTGTTAAAAGAAAAACAATATATGAATAATGATATTATTTCGCATAACTTGAATGAAATATGTTCTGCTGTATCTTATTTGCAATTTTTGGCTCAGAAGTTATTATGCAGTAAAAGAATCTACTTAAGTTCGACAAAGAAAACAAGTTAAACTTTCACATTGCATTAAAATATAATTTTAAATATAAAACTAAAATTAATAAAAACATGTCAGTAATGAATTTTTAATTCTTCAAACACATTTTAAATTTCTTTAAAATAAATTTTTAGTTAACAAAAATAAAAGGTATATCACATTTATTTTGATGTCAAATTTTCACTGTCTTTAACTGTAGTCTGGAATGGATAAAGAATCTTTTTTATCATTACTTAGATTTTGTTACATTCTATCTTCCTCTCCATCCACCGTTTTATATCTTTCGAAATTTATTTTTGAAACCAGTTCACAGACATGGAAACTCAAAATCAAAGAAGGACTGATGCCAAAGTATGAAATTCTAACATATAGGTGTAAAAATCTTTAAATTCACTAATACATTTATACCTAATTTAAACCCACACCAAGCCTTTCAAAATGTTCAAAATTTTGTTCACACCTTTTGCTCACCTCTTGTAAGGGCTGCCAATGTTGGAGAACCGGACAAAAGCCCAGCTGCATAAAATAAATCAATATAAAAAAAATTAATATTTTTAAAAACGTTTGTGTGTGTGTGTAATGGTATTTTAGAACAGTAAAATAGTTTGGGTACAAAAAACAAATTAGCTAGAAAACAGTCTTGTCCGTCAGTGATGAAAAACATTAAATTAAAGTTACATTCTTAAACGTCATAAAAGTGAATTAGAATTTTATTTCAGGACAAGAAATACAATTTAGACCAAAAATACTATCTATAATTTAGGCGAGAAAATCTAGCAAGTAGACCCTTTAATGAATAAGCACACTATTTATAATGTAAAAAAAAGAAGCCAACTTTTCTCTATTTTCTTTCATCAACTTATGTCTACTTTAAAAAAAAAAATAACTCTCTACCGGATTACCTCAAAATCTTGGATTAAAATTCGTCGTTATATGTAGCAGTTGAAATTATTAACGATTATTACTGTTGTAATTTTATCGCAAAAAACATTCAATTTAATGATCAATTTAGTAGAAATGATAAGAAATCGTCATAACTTTTATCTTAAAAGATAGTGAAAAATCAGTTTTGAAATTGCTGTTTAGACATGTTTATAAAACTGAAACGTACATACTGTTAGTTGAAAAAAAAGGATATCTGATTTGATTTCTTTGAAAACTTATCTTTAATTATTTTAATAATCAGATTTCTTAACACAAGTTTTTTTTATATCATTGAATGAAAACTATTATTTTTTTCATAAGTTTGAGTTACACGAAAACATTTTTTTCTAACGCAAATTACTCTTCTATGTTTTACAGTAAATGAAATCCGACTAAATGATCTAATTGTCTGTAATATTTTCGTTCATTTATAAAATCAGGGGACTTATGTTTTGAGGCATGTCCGTCCGTCCGGATTTTTCTCCGCAACCATCCATTGAATTTCTCTGAAATTTTGCATGAAGTTGTAACTTTGGTCAGGTTAGAAAGTGACATTCTCCGATTTTTTAAAGAAAATCTGGTTAGCCCCCAGGGGGTCAAAAGGCCCCGAAATAGCAAAAAATGACATTTTTTGCCCCATAACTTTTCATCCATCCATTCAATTTCTCTGAAACTTGGCCAAAATGTGGAGACAATTGTTCCTAATAGAAAATAAATATCGCTGACCTTGGAAAAAATCTGGTTCGCGCCCCCAGGAGGTCAAAAGCCCTAAAATGACAAAAAATGACCCTTTTCTCCCATAACGTTTGATCCATCCATTCAATCTTTTTGAAACTTGGCCAAAATGTAGAGGCAATTGTTCTGGATATAAAATAAGCATCCTTGACCTCAGAAAAATTCTGGTTCGCGCCCCCAGGGGGTCAAAAATGCCCCAAATTGCCCAAATTTATTGCATTTTACACTCGCCACATCGAGTCACATACAGAGGGGGACCACGCACGCGCGGCTTGTTAATTTTTACTTTTAATGTTTTTTGTATTAAAAGCAGATATTTCTTTTATATTCAAAGAATAAAAATAACCGACAGAATAACAACTGATGATAATGAAAATAAATTATATAAATATTTGTCCTTCCGGGACCAGCAAAATTTTTATGACTTTTTTTGCCTGCAATTCTCATCTAAAAACGAAAATTTTTAAATTAATTTGTTAAGATGAGATCCTAAAAATCTCAAAAACTTCAAGAAACACATGTGTTTTAATGCAAGGCATATCTAGGGTTAGGTGTTTTGTTAGAGCATCTAATTACCACCTTACCAAATGCTTCAGAATGTTCTTTTCTCTAGAAATACAATGTGTTTCATGAGGAAAAAATACACCATAAAACTTTAATTTGTGCACCTACTAACATTCAAATTCTACGTTTTAAGTTGTTTTGAACTAATTGAAAATAATTACAAGTTTCATTTGAAAATAAATTGGGTTTCTAGTATTCATTTATTTTTACCTTTTCAATGAAGACAACACTTCTTTCTTTTACAAATCAAAAAAAAAAATTGTCTTTTAAAGAAGCTGACAGAACAAGTGTTAATTGATCTTTTTTATTCTAATTCTTATTAACTTGATAATTTCTGGTTTCATTAACAATATTTAAAAAGATATATAAATAAAAAAAATTACATAAAGATTGGTCGATCTGATTTTTTCTTCAAATAAAATGTCGGCTTTGTAAAATAAGGAATACCCCAAACCTTACCCCAAGTTTTGGCGTTCAACAAAAGGCAGTGAATGAAAAGGTTATTGAAGACCATTGTTGTGGACTGAAAAAAGAGACACACCATCAATTTATTTCACAAAGAAGGTGCCAAGAAAAGCAAGGAACAATGGCTTCACCAGTTACTTTTACTGAACTGAGCAAATTTGTGCAAAGTTTCATTTATTTTACAAAAGTAAAATAAATTTACATCGTATTTAGATGTTATTACCTTTTTATGAGGTTTTAGTTTTAGCGGTAGTTTAAAATCAATAAATATTTATCATACCAGCAATGGAAGTTTAAAAAAAAAATTTAAAAGAATCTTTTTTGGAATCGGAAATTAGGCTCACATTTTTCAAATTCCGATTTTGCAATATCCCAAAAAGTTTTGATAATTCTGATTCATGTTTTCAATTCCGATTTTGCAATATCCCAAAAAGTTTTGATAATTCTGATTCGTGTTTTCAATTCCGATTTTGCAATATCCCAAAAAGTTTTGATAATTCTGATTCATGTTTTCAATTCCGATTTTGCAATATCCCCAAAAGTTTTGATAATTCTGATTCATGTTTTCAATTCCGATTTGGCAATATCCCAAAAAGTTTCGATAATTCTGATTCATGTTTTCAATTCCGATTTTGCAATATCCCAAAAAGTTTCGATAATTCTGATTCATGTTTTCAATTCCGATTTTGCAATATCCCAAAAAGTTTTGATAATTCTGATTCATGTTTTCAATTCCGATTTTGCAATATCCCAAAAAGTTTTGATAATTCTGATTCATGTTTTCAATTCCGATTTTGCAATATCCCAAAAAGTTTCGATAATTCTGATTCATGTTTTCAATTCCGATTTTGCAATATCCCAAAAAGTTTTGATAATTCTGATTCATGTTTCAATTCCGATTTTACAATATCCCAAAAAGTTTTGATAATTCTGATTCATGTTTTCAATTCCGATTTTGCAATATCCCCAAAAGTTTTGATAATTCTGATTCATGTTTTCAATTCCGATTTTGCAATATCCCAAAAAGTTTTGATAATTCTGATTCATGTTTTCAATTCCGATTTTGCAACATCCCAAAAAGTTTCGATAATTCTGATTCATGTTTTCAATTCCGATTTTGCAATATCCCAAAAAGTTTTGATAATTCTGATTCATGTTTTTAATTCCGATTTTACAATATCCCAAAAAGTTTTGATAATTCTGATTCATGTTTTCAATTCCGATTTTACAATATCCCAAAAAGTTTCGATAATTCTGATTCATGTTTTCAATTCCGATTTTACAATATCCCAAAAAGTTTCGATAATTCTGATTCATGTTTTCAATTCCGATTTTACAATATCCCAAAAAGTTTCGATAATTCTGATTCATGTTTTCAATTCCGATTTTACAATATCCCAAAAAGTTTCGATAATTCTGATTCATGTTTTCAATTCCGATTTTGCAATAACCCAAAAAGTTTCGATAATTCTGATTCATGTTTTCAATTCCGATTTTGCAATATCCCAAAAAGTTTTGATAATTCTGATTCATGTTTTCAATTCCGATTTTGCAATATCCCAAAAAGTTTTGATAATTCTGATTCATGTTTTCAATTCCGATTTTGCAATATCCCAAAAAGTTTTGATAATTCTGATTCATGTTTTCAATTCCGATTTTGCAATATCCCAAAAAGTTTTGATAATTCTGATTCATGTTTTCAATTCCGATTTTACAATATCCCAAAAAGTTTTGATAATTCTGATTCATGTTTTCAATTCTGATTTTGCAATATCCCAAAAAGTTTTGATAATTCTGATTCATGTTTTCAATTCTGATTTTACAATATCCCAAAAAGTTTCGATAATTCTGATTCATGTTTTCAATTCCGATTTTACAATATCCCAAAAAGTTTTGATAATTCTGATTCATGTTTTTAATTCCGATTTTACAATATCCCAAAAAGTTTTGATAATTCTGATTCATGTTTTCAATTCCGATTTTACAATATCCCAAAAAGTTTCGATAATTCTGATTCATGTTTTCAATTCCGATTTTACAATATCCCAAAAAGTTTCGATAATTCTGATTCATGTTTTCAATTCCGATTTTACAATATCCCAAAAAGTTTCGATAATTCTGATTCATGTTTTCAATTCCGATTTTACAATATCCCAAAAAGTTTCGATAATTCTGATTCATGTTTTCAATTCCGATTTTGCAATATCCCCAAAAGTTTTGATAATTCTGACTCATGTTTTCAATTCTGATTAATCATCCTATCACTAGTATATAAGTCCAACTGTTTCTTTGCTATTATCATTTTCTCTTTCTTCCGACAATCGTGTGTGTTACCCATGATAACACAACGTATAAAATGGAAGTGACCCTCATAATTATCGCTCTATCAGTCTATTCTTGCTCTTTGCTAAACTCTTTGAATCTTTAATCAATCTAGTGATAGTCGGCCACCTCGTTAATGCTAAACTTCTTTCTGGCCATCATTATGGATTTAGACAAGCACGTTCTACTGTGGATATCCTAACGGTCATCTCTGAACGCATATACCATACACTGGACAAGGCATGTGAAGCTAATGCAGTAGCTCTTGATATATCTAAGGCCTATGATAAGGTCTGGCATGAAGGTCTTCTCATGAAAAATAATTCGTATGGTATTTCTGAACGTATACTTAATATAATTAGATCCTTCCTATCCAAAAGAAAGATTGAGGTTATCCTCGATGGCTGTTCATCTAAGCAACATGACATAAATGCGGGTGTATCCTAGGGATCGATCCTTGGACCTTTATTGTTCCTGATTTTTATAAACGACTTCCCTGATGAAATTGAGTCTGATATGGGTATATTTGCTTATGACACCACACTCTACTCTCGACATGTGGAAAAAACAGACGTGCACATATCCAAGGCAATGGCTGAATCCTTAGAAAATGACCCCCAGTCTGTAATTGAATGGGGACACAAATGGATTGTAACATTTAATGCCACTAAGACAAAGCTCCTTTCTTTTAACAACTACAATAAACCTTTACAATCATCGATTATCATAGCTACTAACACCCTACCCTTTTGGCTAACATCAAAGTGTAGTATCTGTTCCGATGGATACTGCACCCCATAGACTGGTATTGTCTTGGCCTTCGTGGCTTGATTTACGCCAGTGTATGGGTCTGTCCTGTGCAGTTCTAGGAGGTCCACCCTCCCAGGCTTCGCCTCCCCTCTTTGGGGAGGAGTAAGTTTATTGCTTACTGCCTGAGGCGCCCCTACCGGGGAATGCCGGCGAGGCTGCCCAGGTAATTTTTAAACCCCACTTTCCCGACCCGACCTTGGGTTATATCTTACTTGTGGGAGTAAGATAAAAACTGACATTGTGCCTAACTCCTGGAGAGGAGTAAATCAATACTAACACCCTACCTGAGAGTCCAACGTTCAAACTCCTCGGCCTTAAATTTACAGGTAACATGGCCTGCCAACCTTTGGAACTCTCTTCCTGTTCCCTTTTGCACTGACTGTACTGACATGCAGAAATTTAAATGTAACATAAACAAACATCTTGCTGCACAACTCCTCACGTAGGATGCTCCCTTTAATTTCTGGCCTCTAATCCACAGTAACCCCTTACGTCTCAGTGGCAGTATGCCTTGTCTGGGGTGAACTCAAGTTAAAAAAAAAAATGGTGACACCTTGTGTGCGGGAATGGTATACCTGAGTATGTGCTTACTAAAAAATTTAATTTATATAGAATATTCTTAGTTGTATGTTTTGATTTGTCAGTGAGGGTTCCATCTGTAATATGAGGCTTGCTACTAAGGAGTCAGTTTTCTTCCATGCTTTCTCGGTTTCTAGGTTGTAATAAAGTGCTCTGGTTCTTAAAATAGATTTTAATGATGGTTGCTATTTTAAGTTAGTGGACCAGAATTGCAATAAAAACAACTGATTTCTCCTCAGGTTATAGCAAAGTGATACAGTTCTTAAAATAGGAGTTTCTTAATGAAGCAAAGGACATGTTGATGGGGTGGACACGGGTGGATTCTTTTCTGCTAACCAGGCTCTCTTCTACCCAGCAAAATGTAAACGAATATGCTTTTGTACTAAAATCGCTTGGTGTAGTGATGTCAGGGTACCAGGATTGGAATTTCCAAAAAGTTATATTAAACATCACTTTCAGTACCACAGAAAAAGCTTATAATAATAATAATTATTATTAAGTGATAGACTATTAATCAAATTATTTATTGAAATCAAAAAATTCAATAGTGTAAAATAAAACAAAATTTAAAAAATCCTATTTAAAAGTAATTTAATTATAAATTCAATTCATCAACATTCATTTGCGTTTCTTCGTGAACAAGTCAGCTATTTTAATATTTTGTTAATAGTTGAAAAAAAAAAACAAAAGAATTAATTATTTAGTGACCCTTCGAAAATTGATAGGAATTTGGAACTAGAAAGTCATTTATGGCTATAACATTCTTAGCAAATCATCATGTATCTTTTAATACATTGAAAGTTTTGGAAGCTATTTATATCGAATAATTTTATAAACTGGAGATTAAAAATATTATTAGTTATAGTTTTATAACAGTTTTGTCCAATTAATCATGTAATGGCCAAATGATGCCGTAATAATTAAATTTGAATGTCAAAATCATATTAAAGACGGCATAAAAGTAAAGCACAAATCAAAGTAAAAGATGCCGAGTAGGTATAGCTAGTCTTCTCGTTATCCACCAGCACCACTTTCATGAAAATTCGGATACCTCCGATTTTTGTGAAATTTTAATAAGTACTAAAGTAAATCAATAAATATTCCCCAAATTTCAGTACTTTTGGAGTATTTTAAAGGGTAAAAAATTTCTTAAGACCAATTGTCTTTGAGGATTGGCCTTAACTTTTAGGCACTTCCTAGAATTAAAATAAAGTAATGATTTCGATCAAAATTGGAATCTTTGTAAGAGGACATAAAAGATTCATTGAGGAATGAATTTTACCTGTCCTGGGACGGTATTCTTCTAGTATATATATATATATATATATATATATATACACACAAATTATTTATTTAAAAACTATATGTTACATATTTCAGAGACCTACCACGGTTTCATCCACATGGATTGAACTTTATTGTTTAAAAGGCTGTTAATGGTAAAAGGTGAAACCATGGTCAGTCTCTGAAATATATAACATATAGTTTTTAAATGAATAATTTGTATTTTAGCTCTCACTTTTTGCGATCGAGCACTTTATTGATTTCTTTTCAACATACCCCGACGCACTATATATATATATATATATATGCTACCTAGCTCTACTCACATATTGAGCACTGTTGAAGTAAATACTGAAAATTAATACATAAAAAATTATATCTCCTTATAGCATATGTGGATACATGAAATAATAATATTATATATATATATATATATATTTATTACTGTCTATGTATGTATAAGATAAAACCAGACCCATTTCAGATTCAGGATTCCGCAATCCCGCCTGTGTATGTGTAAACTTGGTTCACCTACACATTTACATATTTTATGGTGACTTGACTACTGTATTGTTACATTCCTCATGCATGCAGATTAATTCTTTTTATTTTTTTAATTTTTTCCAGTGTTTCATATGATGAAGTTGCAGCAATTGCTGATTTGATGAAAAAGAAATTAGTGGACAAACCAATTCTGGGTATAATCTGCGGTTCTGGTCTTGGAGGATTGGCCGATATTGTCTCGGATCCAATTTGCTTCCCTTATTCGGAGCTTCCAGGATTTCCAGTCAGCACTGGTAAGTGGCATATAATCATTTCTCCACTTCAGTTACAACGGTCAAAATTAAATTTCTGACTTTACACACATCTCAATTGAGGGTAATTAAGGAAAAGGCAGGCCGAGAAAGACTTGGAATGACTCAGTCAAAGAATACCTCAAACAATGGCACGTCGAAACAAATAGAATTCATAGAATTTCATAGAGAAAGTCACTTCGTAGTACCATGGCCAATATGCCACCCACATCTGATGTGGAAAAAATACATGTTCCTATTTACTTGCCTCCCCACGAGGGCAAAGTTAGACACAAGGTCGGATTTTAATGTGAGAAAAATCCAGGTTCCTAAAAAGGTGAAACTCTGGATTAGAACAAAAACAAAAATTGCCTCGGTCTAGAAGGATTTCTCATCTACTGACACAGGACAGTAAAGATACTACACTCTGCTCTTAACTAAAGACTAGGGAATTGTGGAAAAGACATGTTAAATGAAGAAGAAAAATTATAAACATTGCGACTTTTCATGTAACGTTGTGACTTCCTATCTTCTTCAGGGGCACCAGATAGTCATATGTAACGTAGCTCTTATCTTAAGGGGGTAGAGTTTCCAAATATGAACGTCTGTAAAGTACTTCAAATGTTTATACATGATGTTGCTTCTTATGTTTATGTGTCACATAGCCATTATCTTTGTAAAGAAGATTCACTTATAACTCGTCCTCAAGATGCGACGTGTCATAAAACTAAAAATTGACGCTTAGTTGTTACTCTTCAGTAGTTGTAGCAGTTGATTGTCTGGTTTATTCAGGCAATATTTTTCTCCAGCAAGTGAGAATAAAATGAAGACTCGAACAATAAGGATTTTACGTTGCTTATTTTTTTTATTGATGTCTCTCACACTCCTTTTTCTATATACAGCAGGCTCCCCACTAGTGAAGCAAAGCACAGGATGTCCTTGCTTCTCAAAATCAATGTTTACTCTCCATCTTTTTCTAATCAGCTCATCTTATTAAAATCTGTTTAAATTCTTACACATTCCTTTCTAACCAACAAAACACAAATGTTTATTTTATTAATTACACACTGACTTCTTAAATCAAAACCTGTCAAAACAACATGGCCTTGAGTTTCAGATGCAACCCAAATCTTCATTCCATTCGCTACCCTATATTTGTCTAACCCACTTTCATCATAGCAATTACTAGTGATCTATATAATAATAAGCTAATACAATTTCATGTTTGTACGTACATTATCACTCTCCACCTTTTTTTTAAAAAATGGGATGGTCTGATGGGCGAAGATGCGATGCAAAAAAAAAAGTAATTTAAAAGATTTTTTATTTTATGTCGTTTTTGCGTGAAACTTGAACTAAAATTCACTTTCTTGGCCTTCAGGCTAGGATCAGTGTAAATTCTGTTCTGTTTAAAGATGGTGCAATAATATCATGGGGTCTGTGTTCACACCGGATGTCCGTTAAATATAAATATGTCACCAAATCCTACAAGGGTATTGAAGGTAGACTCCCATAACCAGATATATTCTGAAACCACATTAACCAGAGTACTTGGATAAGTGTGTTTCAGTTTGAACAAAGGTGGTACAATGATATCATGGGGTCTGCATTTGCGCCAGACGTCCATAGAATGCAGGGCAGCAATATCCAACAAATGAAGGATAGAACTGTCATTTACACGAGTCCTGCTAGTCACATTATTATTATTATTATTATTATCATCATCATCATCATTATCATTATCATACTACTACTACTACAACTACTACAACTACTACTACTACCCTTCTCTACCCCACAAATAGTTTTTGTTACATTCATAGCAATAACTAAACAAGTTAGTTTTTTTTGTCTGTTTATTTTTTGGCATGTCAACCCAGTTGCAAGTTTTTTTTTAAGGGTTGATTTGAGAGAATGGTTAAAAAGGGAGATCTCCAAAGGGAAATAACTGACTACAAAATTATACGTTACCACCTCCCCTTATTTTACCCAACCTTTTAATATTAAGTATTTAATTAAAAGAAAAATCGTTAACAAATTGAATTTTGAATTCTAACATTGCAATAAATTAATATAACAACTTAAAAAAAAAAATCTAACAAACTCCAATTAACTTAAAATAAATAAATATATCAATAAATAACTTAAAACTTCTAAATCTATTTGTTGCGGCATCAATGTCACATTTACTGCAGTAATGCAATGCAAAATAATATTACAAACGCTTAAGTCCACATGAGTTTCAGAGAGTTTTGAAACACCTACCATTTGATAAAGAGGTGTTACCTTGAAATATATTATGGAACATGGTTACACACATTAGTTCCTGTGTAGAAGTTGTGACTAAATAAAGTAAGATTTACTGGAAAAAAAAATTCATTTTGTTTTTGTCTTTTGTTCTCAGCACCGGCATATTTCCACTTCTTGCATTGTGATAGCCTTCTACGGCCTTTCTATATACATATTACACACAATGCTTTAAGCAAACTACATTACCGTATAAAATAATTTAATTATTTAAGCTACCCTCTATAATTGAGGGTCAACTAAAAGACTCCCAAGTAAAGCCGTATAGGGGCAGCTAGTATATATACACACACACACACACACACATATATATATATATATATATATATATATATATATATATATATATATATAATGAAAAAGGAAAGCCAAAAACTATTATTTATGTATTCATCAATGTTTCGTCTTTTGAAATATATCAAAGCCGAGCCTGGCCGACAGTGGATGTAGGCTTGACTTTGACATATTTTGACACAGACTCCCAGCTAAAAATAGATATGGAACTAATAAATCCAAGCTGTCACTCCTTTCACTCTCGCTTCCCTTGAACTGCACAGACTGCTGCTGATAACGGACTAGCCTAAATCACAGTTTTCATTTTTTGTTTGTTTCTCATCCACAGCCATGCCGAAACTTGGACAATTTCTAGTAAATCAAAATTAATAACTGTATGATTTTTTCTGCATTTTTCTTCATCCTGAGGAAGTCTACAATAAAGACGAAATGTTGATGAATACATAAATGATATAGTTTTTGGCTTTCCTTTTTCATTTTCCATTACGTCGGATCATTCTATCTTCATTATATATATATATATATATATATATATATATATATATATATATATATATATATATAATATCAATTTAAACAAGTGGGGCTACCAACATTTATTAATTTTAATATTATTATCAGTATTTTTCGTATTTATATTTTTTAAATTTATTGATTGATATATTTTTTTCTCTTACGTATTTTTTTCTCTTATGCAATTTCTTCTCGATTCATCCTATATGGTTAATGCTTTGAATGTTTTAAATGTTTGATTTGTTATTCAATTTGTGGTCTTACTATTTCTGAAGTCCTTTCACTGGTGTTGTCTTTTAGTACTGAAATCTGATGTTTTTTCTCAAGAGATTTCTGTATATGATGTTATAAAAGGTGCTGACGAAGACACGTTTTGGAATCATGAAAAATAATGAAAAATATTTCCAAAAAGTCTTGGAAACGATCGTACACCTAATAATAGTTGGTTTTGAATTCTTGGATCAATGTTCAAATTTTATTTATCTCAACTAACTTTATATATATATAGTCATTCACAGACTGTTTTGTTGCATCACATCTCTTCAGTGCAACTAGACTAGAACCCATCCCAAGTCAGGGATCGAACCATCAGCCATCTAGTTGATAGTCGGCAACTCTCATCACTGAGCTACCAAATAGGCGCTCGTAAATGATATCTACAGTGTCTTTATATTGTTTAGCTACAAAGAGCTGTGCATTACGCCAAGTAAGCAGCAGGTTATATCATTGAACCACAGTGCTCTATCCCAGACGGGGGGGGGGTGCTTATATAATCATCTACAGACAGACTGTTTCGCTGTATCACAGCTCTTCTATATATATATATATATATTTAAATAAATTTCTAGTGGTACAAAATTCTATTAACGCAAGGAATATAGACGTTTGTGACATTTTTTGGGTGGAATGAAATTGAAAAGTGTAAAAACGAGAGGGGAAAAAAATCAATATGTAAATCTACTAAAAAAGAAAAAAAAAATTGGGGGGGGGGGGTCACAAGTGGATCACATTGAGTCCTAGAAGCCACTCCTTTTGTTTACAAAGGGAGGGGTTTAATGACTTAATATATATTGCTTCCAGGACTTTAAGGTGGAATAACGAATGTAATCTACTTATGGCAGAATACATGTCACTAGTGTAAGTAGACACACATTCGGCGCTATTTATAAGATGGTGAGCAATAGCTGACCCGTATGTGTTGACTAAATTATTTAAATTATTTAAACGGTCCTGGAGTACTGCAATTGTTTTTTCCTAAACTTGTCACTGGTCTTCATTTCACTATTTTAAGTTTTTAATCGTAGTGCATGAATTATTTCCACATATTCACTCTGATGCGTATGGACGAAAACCGGCTTAGTAGATTTATGTATTGATTTTTTTTTCCTTTCGTTTTTACACTTTCAATTTCATTCCACCCAAATAATGTCACAAACGTCTATATTCCTTGCGTTTATATATATATATATATATATATATAAATTTGCTTGTTTTCTTGTAGTTGCTGGACATGCCGGTCAGTTTGTGGTGGGTATGTTAGGAAATAAATATGTTATTATCATGAAAGGCCGACTTCATGCGTATGAAGGATATTCCATGGCAAAGGTAAGTATTTAAAAAAAAAATTTTTATTTTATTTTTTTATCATAGTTCACCCCAAACAAGGCAGGACGCTACTGTAGATGTAAGGGGCTAATGAGAATTAGGGAGTAAGTTTAGGGTGTAATCCTAAGAGCTGTGCAGTGAGATGTCTGTTTACATTAGTTTTAAATTTCTGCATGTCAGTAGAGTCGGGAAAACAGAGAGCAGGGAGGGAATTCCAGACGCCGGCAGCACGAGGAAAGAAGCTATTGGAGTAGAAGGCTCTCTGGCATCTGGGGACCTCCACAGTGGATGGATGGGACTTAGCTGATTGTCAGATGCGTCTACTGTATTTACGTTGGCAGCAAGTTCATCGGAGCACAATCTATTGAAGTACTTGTAAAACAGGCACAAGGATGCAACATTGCGGCGATGGGCTAGAGCTTGGTGGATAGTGAGGAACCTATTTAGTTGGCGACTCTTTTTTAGACCTTGTCTAAGAGGGAGAGACGTTTCATTCTGGCGAATGAAGGCAAAACATAGACATTAGATTTAAGTATAAAAATGAATTGAAAGGAGTAGAAAAGAGGATTCTTCTTACTGACAGATAAGGGGAATCTTTTTTGGGTTCTCAGTGACCAATGAAAGCTGCTGTTGTTAGTCTGGTTGACCGGTCGAAGCTACTATCGTTGGTCTGGTCGAAGCTGCCATAATGGGAGGCAAGTAATCTAAACTTGACATGAGGCGCAAACAAATCTAAGTAGTTCATTTCTTGGGACAATAGATGAAATCATTCACCATTATCTATGCTTTGTGTGGTTTATTGGTAAATGTCAATTTAATTACAAAATAATAACTAGAAAATCACTGTCTCTCTCCTCTTCTATGGCAAATTCCCTCATGCTATGTAACGTGCTTAGAGAGAGTGAAAATCCCTGTTTCCTACACAATAAACATACAGAGGCTATTCCTCTATAATGAGGATTTGAATAGCTGTGTGCTATCAATAAGATATCTGATTCCAAATGTATTTATTACAATGAACACTCCATCACTTAGAGACCAAGTAATGGAGCGTTCAGTTACCAGATCCACTCCAGGAAGTGTGGAAGAAGTTGAAGGCGACACTGTTGGGCGTAATTGACCAGATTTGAGGGTTGAAGAAAGGGCCTCCTAAGCATAAGGTGACATAGTGGTGGAATGAGGAAGCTTAGAAGTGTATCAAAAGAAAAGGTTTCGTGATTACGGATATGCATCTGGTGGCAAAGAGGACAGTAAGAAGAACAATCTACAAAGGCTGACTCAAAATGTATTAATAATGATAAGCAACAAAATAATCCTATTTAGAAATAACTTTTATTCTTGTGTGTTTAAATCATTCATTTTCTTCTCTGCGAAGTTTGCGTGTAAGAGTTCGATAAGGAAAGTGTGTGCATATACATTGTCATCTGTCCATGAGAATATTTGTTCCCACATTTCTCTTGTTTTTTTTTGTTTTTTTTCAATTTTCTTTTCTCTTTGTTTTTGCTGGGGATGGGGCATGCCCCACATTCACCCACTATTTCAGAGACTCCAACCGAAAGATCTTTTTAGGATTCTAACTATCCCTTTAAGTGCAATTGTTTGTATCTCTCTTGCACTTGGTTCACCGGGTATATTTGCCAGGTAGTTTTTAAAGTTATCTTTCATGAGCCGAATGGCTCCTATGATTACGGGAATGATTGAAATCTTCCTAAGGTTCCAATGTCTTTTCATGTTGTATATGACCTTGGTATTTAGTTAATTTCTCCCTCTCAGCTTTTCTGGTGCTACCAAATCCGGCCGTCTGAAGATATCTGCCTCCTGACCCAAAATGCATCAAACATTGATGTTATATTGTTTTTTTTTCTCTTTGCAAAGCCCAAAACGAAAAACATTCGTTACATAGTCCTTTCTCTCCATTCGTTACATAGTCCTTTCTCTCCATTCGTTACATAGTCCTTTCTCTCCATTCGTTACATAGTATATTCTTTGTGTTACTCTCTATATGTCTCTGCTGGAGAAATACTGGTACAAAATAAAAAAATTTTTAAAGAATTTTTACACTTAAATTCAATCATTAAGATATCGTTTGATCATTTAAATTATTAATTGAAGAAAATTATTTAAAATTAAGACCGATGTAAAACAACTACGATCGAACAAGACAAAATGCGTTGTGATTAATTTTTTTAGCTCAATAAGTTGTGTTCAATACACTTTTCATATTGTGAAGAAATGGACCTACTATGCACATGCATGCGTGCACCCACTGCACAGGCCGTGTTCGTCCCGCTCGCTGTGCCAGTCCAAAGTTGTTCCGTCCAGTCAATGCTGCAACAAAGGAATTCTCCCTCCAAACAAAACCACAACTCAAGTTTAAAAACAATTAACAGGTTGTTTTTTTTAGGTTACAATAGACTGTGGGCCCAGACCCCAAAAGCCCTTTAGATTTTTGATTTTGTCGGCTTGATAAGAGCACTGAAATATAAAGGTGGCAAATGGAAGCCTATACACCCAAGAATACCATGCTATTTTTCACAAGCTTAAATGTGGTTCAGTTATGAGAACGGCGGCCATCTTTAAAGATGGCCACGGATTGTTAAATAAAATATGATAGCTTACTTAAACTTTCCTGGTACAAATATCAATAGGCATAGGAACATATAAATGAGCTCATTTTATTCCTAGTTAAATTCTGCATCTTATGGTATAAGCTATATTACACTTTTTATCTAAAATCTGCTTAATGATTTAGAAAGTGTGGTGGAAAAAGCACATTTTACGACCTTGTTTTTAAATATATATACAATAGTTTCTTACCAAAATAAATACACAGTTTTTTTTTTAGCATTTTTTACTATTTATCATGTAAATGGTATTCGTTTTCTTAGGTTGGATAGCAGACTTGCAAAATGCGATTTTTGCCAGATCAAGTAAAAACACAAGTCCCTTAGTTTAGAGCTTAAGAGCCCACTTCTCTCTTAGAGGCACATCTGCCCATGGGCTGGAATATATGTACTTTAGACCGGAAATCTTAAATTCCGGTCTTTCTCGGTCCTACCAGAGATAACGGTCAGCCAGTGTCCACTCAAAATGACTTATCTGCAGACAATCTCAAGTAGATTGCTCTCAGTATGAACTTTGTTTAATTAGGCACTTATTTTATTTCTAACAAAAAAACATTTCTTGGGTTGTTAAGTATTACTCACATGCCATGCAGCAAGTCTGCTCTTCTCATGCATGCAATCCACTAAACATGCAACCGTCTAGTGCATGTTTACATTACAAACGTCCAGCCACATTTCATCCAGAACTTGAACTCATTCTTCTTCAGTTGCTACTTTCATTTCAGCAATTGTTTCAGGTTTCCTGCTGTAAACATTGTCTTTAAGAAATCCCCACATAAAGAAATCTAAGGGTGTCAAATATCGTGTGGGAATTCAACTCTCCCCCTTCTCCAAGCCATCCGTCTTGCATATTTTCATCCAGATAAACTCTCGAAGTGGGGAGGTGCACCATTTATATACATTATTTTTGGACACCCTGCATACATGTCGACTCAACTTACGAGAAAATCGAAGACAATAGAAGTACCTATTTACTTGCCTCCCCATGAGTTAGACACAAGATCAATTTTTAATGTGGGAAAAATCCAACCTTCCAAAAAGGGGCACTCTGGAATGTGACGAAAATAAAAATTGACTCGGTCTAGAAGAATTTCTCTTTCACTGACCGAGGACAGGAAAAATGAAGTGCAGTATCAGAACCGATACATCACTTTGATCCTAGTCAAAAGGCCAAGGACAATAATAATAGTGAAGTAATTTTGTATGAATCGGCATGGTGCGACTTTTTTGACCAGAAATGAAAGTGATGCCATGGAACAAACTGGATTCGAATTTAGCACACCCAAGTTGTTGTTATCCACCACAACCTTGCTGAAACAATAGTATACACAAAACTTGTGACTCGCTGTTTTGTTCATTAGTCTCGATCCGGTCATTGGTTGGACATCTAGAAGCATGTATAAATTTTTTTTTTCTGGGGGAATTGAAAATTTTTGGTGATCTTCGTCAGTCAAGAATGAAATGAAAGGCATGTTGTAGCAAGCTCTTATCTTATTCTTTTTCTCATTTGTAATTTCTTGTAGAAACATGCATGTTAATTCTAAATGAGCATTTTTGTTCAAAACACGTTCATTTGTTGTAACTTATACATGCGCTTCAACCGTTTAACACAATTAAAGTTTGTTGACTAAAGGAAGGAAATAAATAACTGTTCAATCTATTTCCACTTGGACAACACCAGGAAAGGTGAAATAGTTATTAATGTTAAAACTATATTATGGATTCCAACCCACCATGTAATTTCTGTTTATGATCCATAAAATTGATTTGTTCATTTGCATAAAAACATTTTACAAAAGAAATATTCAATATATTTGATGAATTAATTCATATTATTAAAAAAAATTGATATTAATAAAAGAGGGAAAATGCAAAACTCATTCCACCATTATGTTTTGATTTGCTTCAGTTCGTATTTATCCGTTACACCTCTGCATTATATTGCCATCTATAAATTACCTTTATATACACACGAAACAATCCTTCAAGCAAACTAGATTAACTTATTAATTTAATTAAAATTTTATTTTGTTGTCCAGGCAACGCTGCCCGTTCGAGTGATGAAATTGCTTGGGGTAAAAGTCTTAATTGTCACGAATGCAGCTGGCGGGATTAATCAGGACTTCAATGTCGGAGATTTCATGATCATCAAGGATCAACTGAATATTCCAGGCTTTGTCGGAATCAATCCATTAAAAGGACCAAATGATGAACGGTAAGGAACGGAAAAAAGATTTAAAAATTAAAGTAAATCGGATTTAAAATTCATATAACAAATGAGCAGCATTAAAAAACTATTTTTTCAGTTACTAAAAACATTTTTTAAATGCTGCCACTTGCACGATCCAAGGGAAATAACTCTGGTTAACTTGTTATTTATCCGCTACAGACATCAAGAGATTAAATAGACACAAAACGTTAATCGTGTTTTAGGAAATCGAAATTGTCATCGGAACAGATGTCGTAAGGTCGGTCAGATTTACTTGCTTCCCACAGAAGCAGGATGTGTCACAAGGCCGGAAAGTTGGAAAAACCAATTTCACTGAAAGATCATATTGACTGGCTGCAAAAGTAGCCATGAACGAACTCATTGGCATACCCCGGTAGGGGTCTCTCATACGATCGACAATATCCCCTACCCCCTTCCATGGGAGGTGGTAATCCCTGGGAGGGTGTACCTTTCAGGACTGAGCCGAACAATACCTCATTGCAACAATAAAAAGGTCTGCTCTCCAGTGAAGCAGGAACACTTTGCCAGAATGATGCCAAGGACGTTTCATCGGCACAGGTATGAACCTAACACTTTGCCAGAATGATGCCAAGGACGTTTCATCGGCAGAGATATGAACCTAAAACTTTGTCAGAATGATGCCAAGGATGTTTCATCGGTAGAGGTATGAACCTAACACTTTGCCAGAATGATGCCAAGAGCGTTTCATCGGCAGAGATATGAACTTAACACTTTGCCAGAATGATGCCAAGGGCGTTTCATCGGCAGAGATATGAACCTAACTAGTGAATCAGACCATACAGTTTGGTGGGTCGTTTTTTTGTTAGAATTTTACGCCATGTCAATCATCATTGAGTTATTTTATGCTTAAACCGTACATATGTTTAATATATGATTTGTTTGTTTTGTAGGCGTATATTCTGTGAAGAAATAGACTGTAAACAATAGTTTTGATTTAACCCTAAGATAGGGACTTGACGGGCACTACCACACCTCCGGGAGTAGTAGTAACTAAGGGTTTACTCTACACTCTTCAGAACTCACAGATTTGGGGTCTTATCACAGGATGTAGTTTTGTGTCATATCCAGGACAGATGGGAGTTTCAGTTGATGATCGGGTTGAGAAATGAGGTAGGCAGAAAAAAAAGTAGAAAGGGCTGGGAAAAATAGATTTACGGGTGATAGGGCGAACACCTTGCCCAAGGGTGTTCGAGGCATTTGTGTGTCCATGCCCAGGACGTAAGATAAATAATTTTTTTCCAAAAGTCAAAAATAAAAAAAATATTTTTTTTCTCTTGAATGGAAAATAAAATTTCAATTGGAGAAGATTGTGTGTTATCATTCATTTCAAATCGCACATAGTTATGAAAAATTAACTGAAAACAAATGTTTTAAATTTGTATTATTTGGATTATTCAAACTACTGTACTCATCTTGAATGTTATTCTCACAACGTTTCGGGCGATGTAACCTCCGACTGCAAGGACCCGTGGCGTAACGGTTAGAGTGCTAAGTGATAATAAGTTCTAAGTGACAGTCTTTTGGAGGTTGAAGATTCAGTATACTTCAATATACATTCGATACTAAGAATACAATTACTAATTACTTAAGACTTCTAACCCTAACCCAGTCATAGCTGACTGAATTAGAGAAAGCTACCCCCATGGATTAAATAAAGGGTTCTGTTTGAAATTCCGTACAGATTTCAGAGTTCGACAAGATACACCTGAAGAAGGTCGGAGGTTACTGTAGCAGCCATCATGCAGGTTCAGAAAGAAAAAGAGTGAGGGTTGCACCGTGCATTGTCCATCTGGGATTGAACCCAGAGTGTTCTAGTCACCAAATAGAAACGTGTGCTTTTTGCCACACGACGAGACTTCACATATGCAAATGAGCCTTGTTTTGCATGGGCTAATTCTCGTCGTGATAAAAAGCTTAGACACTTTGCTCTGGGTGAAGAGTGAGAAAGGTTGACGTTGTGACTACGTCGAGTGCAAAGAGAAAAAGAAAGAAGAAAAAGAAAAGAAAAAAGGAATCAAATTCTGGACTAAAAGTTTGATAGTAAACGTCGCGTCGTTCTCGTGCATGTTTGGACTGTTAGTAGTGAAAAGACCCAAAAAGACAATTCGGCGTCCCGTTTGAACTCAGTCTTTATTTTATTAACTCTGTTACAGTTACATCGGCTGAAATGTGAGAATAACCTCCCAGGTGAGTCCAGTAGTTCAAATGATACAAATTATCAACCTCATCTCATAAAAATTCTGAAGCGTACATTTTTTTAAATAGAAGTTGTTTTAATTGAATGTGAATTGATTCCAAACTTTTCAGTCTTTTGATGCATAAAGATTTGCTAAGAATGTTTCGTATTGTTGATTAGAAGCTGTGCCAATGTTGTACCCTCCACTCTTTGTAATGAACCCTAATATTTTCGAACTGTGATCACATCGCATATAGGTGATTCGTACTGAATGATGTCATGTAATCTCCTCCAATTCAAAGCATTTTTCAGTTCAATGATAAAAAGATCTCTTTTCATCTGTTTCTTCTATATTTGATCAGATCATATGCATATGTTCTTCCTGATAATCACTAAATATCAGTCAAAAGCTTGGGGAAATAAAGTCTAAGATTGCAGGCGAAAATGTTATTCATTTTACATTTTTACAATTTGTGACTATTTGATCCATTGATCATCTGCATTAAAACTCTGTGCATCTTGTTTGTTATCTTGCTTGTTCGTCTCCATGCACATTTTGTGACGCCCATTAAAACAGAGAGATTGGGAATAACCGGGCACAGTGGATGACATCACAAAATGATGATGTTTCCATCAAACCAAATTGAGAGGAGGAAGGAAGAGATCCTTTTAAGCCGTTTTATCTAGACACCCCGTAACCTAAAAAGTGTGTCTAATAGACAAACCGTCTTGATGCCTGGGAGTCAAGTTCTTTCTAAAATTCTATCTCATTCAATGAAATATGCAGCTTAACTACATGATAGATATATAAACATAACCATAAATTGCCAGATGAAATTTGCAATGTATGAGATACCTATTTTCCAAGCTTAGAGACCTTTTCAAGTTATTGATGAACAGTTGTATAGTTTCAGGAAAGCTCCATTGCCGATTCTTCAACTAGTACTGCAGTGTTTTCTTTAAGTGGTTTCGCAAGGAGCTCTTCATCAAACGGTACATCCTGCTCTGTTTTCATCTTCAAGGCGAAATTTCTATTTCTGAATTTTGTAAACCATCTTCTGCACATTCTTTCATTCAAGCATTTTTCTGCTTAAACTGAATGAATATTTTGAGTCGCTTTGGGTGAAGAGTTATCTTTTTTTAAACTCATAAAGGATTATGTGCTTCAGATTCTGCTTGGATACTGTCACGTTTTAAAGGCTTTCAACAGTGAAATTAAAATTTTTCCTGTTAACTAAGATTTAATGCATTTAAATGTGTCCAAATACAAATGATATATAAATATTATTTAGTTCCATTAGACATTTCCACTTACTATTAAATTTTAGAGAATTCAAATCTGAACACACACATTAGTATTAAAATTACTATAAAATCTTGTGAAAAAGGTTTTATCTAATCTATATGAGCAAAGTTTCTTTCAAAGAACTACTCGTCTATGGAAAAAATTACCATGGGACTGCTTCACAGCTCACTACAACATGGTTGTTTTCAAGTCCAATGTTAACAAATTCTTAATAAGTTATCCTCTAAATCAAATTCTGCCCAGTTTCAACCATCGTTACTAATCCTTACCGGGTTGTCTCATCTGACCAACTTATTAACCCTCATCCTTTAGTGGCCTTTGGACCTCGATAACTCATTAGTATATAAAAAAATTACATTTTCATATACTATACACCTTCTTCAGATATGGAAAAGGCTTAAAGAAAAATGAATAAGGAAAGATAATTGATAGGAACAAAAAGGAAAAGGAAGAATTGATTATACATAAGAGCCCGTAGGTCTCCTCCCAAACCTATAACACAGAGGAGGCGGGAGCAGCTGTGGTTCAAAAGTAACAGAAAGATTTTATCAGCTTATTCGCTACGTGTCACTGGAGACTTCCTGACTGTGACACAACATCCTGAACACATCGTTATAATTCTAACCTTTAACTTCTGATGGAATTTTCCTATTCTTTGCTAAATCTAACCTTATGTGGAAAATACCGTTTTCAACAGACCCACGTCCAATATTGCTTGAGGGGCAAAAGAACATAGGATTCTTCATTCAATCCCGGGTAATGCCGGGTCTGCTTGCTCGTGATATAATACCATTTAAAATTTAGTGAAATTTATTACACCAAATTATATGGAAAAACTTTTGTAATAAACTTTGGGCTGAATATTTTTTTTTCTACTGCAGGTTTGGTCCAAGATTTCCCCCCATGTCAAATGCGTACGACAGAGAATACCGGAAATTAGCAAAACAAGTTGCGAAAGACCTTGATTACACGCAGTATTTGAGGGAAGGTGTTTACTGCTCTCTGGGAGGGCCATGTTACGAGACCGTTACGGAATGCCGGTTCCTGCGGACTGCAGGTGCCGATGCTGTTGGTAAGTTTGGAACAGATTCTCATCTATTACTAAAGGAGATTTGGTATCTGTCTGTCTGAACCCGAAACTATATTATTACTTCTATAGATGAAGCTGATATTATACTATCTTTCAATTCTTAATTTGGGTGGGGGGGGGGGGGATAGTTTGGTATCTGTTCTGTTGTCATGAGACCATCCTTCCAGGCATTACCTCTTCTTTTTTTAGAGGGGGTAGCACATGTTATCAAGAAATTGCCACACTCGGCTGTTCATTAGCAAATTCAAGACATATATTAGCAAAAATATGCGACCGACCGTGGTTATGCTTATAACTCCGATGTTCGCAGTACAAAACTCCATGCGAGTGAGACCTGACCTTTGGCTAAAGTAAACCTGCAATGATTGCAATGTAACGACAGGTCAATGATTAGACAGATTTGCAATGTTAAGCCCGAAGATGTGGCAACTGTATGGTCGCAAGATCTGCTGTAACAGTTTGGCCTCATAGACATTGATGTGATCAATTGAGAACAAAGGCTTCGTTCGTATAGACACGTGGAATGCTCGAGTGGTGGCATCCAGATAGTTTGAGATTTGAGAAGTCTCTGGTAGGCCGACCTAAGTTGTCTTGGAAAGAACTGCTGCAGAGAGATCGCATAGTGTGGAAGCGCTCTGAAGTTGCTCCTCATGATAGTCTTTTGGAGGTGCGGAGTGAGATCTGCCATGCATGCAGCTAGCCAACTACTAAGACTGGGGCCCCTTAGCCTAAACGTTAATACAATAAAAACGATGATAATGACGATATATATATATATATATATATATATATATCTATATATATATATATATATATCATGAGGATAAAATGCACGATATATCATGAAAATGAAATGCTGTGAAAAACAAGATGCGTGAAAAAACAAACGAAAAAACAAATTCAAATGATTTTTTCCTGTATTTGAATTTGTTTTTTCCGTTTGTCTTTTACACACACACACACACACACACACACACACACACACACACACACACATATATATTAAATAAATCTTATGATTTCAAGATATTTATTAATATTATAATTTGAAGATAACTTTAAACATTACAGGTTTTAGTTTTATGTAAATATTTAGATTAAATGTACTGTATAGTTCTTTTCTTCATATATATATATATATATACATATATATATATATATATATATATATATATATATATATACATATATATATATATACATATATATATATCATTCTACTTATCTGTTTATTTATTAGTTTTTTCTTTTTCTTTAACTTTTCCATTCCTGTTCTGTCTAGCCTATGTCAAAATGATAGTCACTCGGAGGGCGTTTGTTGGATATAGGAAGGAGCGAGGGGTTCATCAGTGTAGGTTTGAAGGGTCAACGGACTGTGACCTATATTTGGCTGACATGACCTTGAATCGGATTTTTTTCTCCTTTTCTTAACATCCGTTTTTTTACTGGTGACGTTTTCAATGCAGGTTTTTTCACTTTTTATTTTTATTTTGTCTGTGAAGAGATGTGAAAACATCAAAATACTGGTTGATTGGTGTAGACTATAATATTGTTTATGTAATTTTATAAATGTTCTACTTGTTATTGAGCACTTTTGAAAATATTGGTTTTATGTACAGAATGAACATAAAACCAATATTTGAACTTGATTACTATATATATATATATATATATATATATATATATATAGTAAATTATAAAAATATATTTATGGCAATTAAGCTACACAGAGACTTCCAGTTTTATCCTCATAGGAAATCGTCAGGCTAATATAATATATATATATATATATTATTAATGAAGACTTCTCTGATGTTAGCATAACTTGAATTTTGTGCTGTTTATGAGATCTTCTTTCGTGTGAATCAGATGATTCTGGTGTTGGCATTAGTTTCCCCGATGTTTTTCAACATCCCTAAGTGAAAGTGGTACTGTGGAACTGACTGGATTCGAACTTGGAACACCCAGGTCTTCAGTCCGTGTCGATATCCACTTAAACACCGTCACCTCCTGTTTATGAGATGATCAATGCATGCGAGTCTTTCAAAAAGCCTTCCTTCAGGTTACCCCCCTCACCTATGGAATCGTTAATAAGTCACAATCCTTTCTGCAATCCAATCGTATTTGGTACGTATAAGTTTCAGTCATGAATGTCTTTGTTTAATCACCATTCAATGATAGGCACACCTGAATACAATATGCACACTTGTTGATATTCTGGGGGATTGTTTTGATAGGCATTACATTTGAGATAATCTCAATGATAATCTCAATGATAAAAATCAGGGGAGTTAAGATCGATGAGGCTCATTCAGGATCACCCGTCCTACTGATGAGGCGATCACCAAAGTGTCCCCACATATTATTGAACAGTGATAAAATACTCTTAAACATTCATTATTGAAAATTGGCAGACAAGTCAGGCATAGACTGAAGTTTATTTATACCAAATATCGTTGGATTGCCGAAAGGATTGCGAATTTTATTAACAATTCTATCATGGCATTTATTTTTTTGTGGGGGTATAGCGCTGTATTTTAAATAATGGTAGACAACAATTTCCAGGATGGAATAGATTCGTCTGTTTTAGTTTAAGACAAATTGACATTTCTTTGCAGATTTAATTCATTTTATGCAAATTTCTTTTTATTTCTTTTTGCCTAGGGATGAGTACCTGTCCTGAGGTTATTGTGGCTTGTCATGCTTCCATGCGAGTCCTTGGACTTTCTTTGATCACCAACAAGTCTATTATGGAGTATGATTCTGACCTCTCTGCAAACCATGAAGAAGTCTTAGAGACTGGCAGGAAGCAGGCAGCTGTCATGCTAAAACTTGTATCTACCATCGCCGAACGAATGGTCATCTAATTTCTGCCAGTTGGATATTTTTGTAAAGAACATGAGAATTTTTTTGTTGCTTTTGAGATGAAGAATTGTTATTTACATCATTATATTTTGACTAGCGTTCTCTCTTTTTTTTCTTTTAATGTTCGAAAAGTTTGGGCCACTATACTCTCCTACCACCGTATGGGTCGTTTATACGCTTATATATATATATATATATATATATATATATATATATATATTAACAATAGAGTGATAAATTCCAATGACCATTTCAATATTCATTTTTCAAATGCAACTCTTCAGAAGTCCTAAGATCGAGTCCTGAAACATCAGCAAAAACAAAAGACAGAAGAACACTACTCGCATTGAAATAGCATACATAAAATACAGTTCCAATGAGGAACGTGAGGTTTTTCACTGTTGTTAGGCGCCATCTTTTATATGAGCAGAGTTGGGAAAAATAAATATAAGAGTTGCACGTATGGAAACTCCCAGACCTTTTGAAAGATAGGTCGTTAATTTTAAAGCATTGGTAGGTCAGAATCATTAAAATTGAAAATAGAAAGCCTTTATTAGTGCGAGATTATTTAAAAAAATTTTTTTAACATTAATCTTATTAAATTCTGACCTACCAATGCTTTAAAATGTACGATCTATCTTTCTAAAATATCAGCATGCCTTGCTTCTCTGTTCGCCAACCAGAATTTTAATTAATACCCGCCATGACACCAGCGTGGATAACACCCATTTCATAGACATTATATAAAAAAAAACACAAAAGTTTTGAAAAATGACACAATACTGGTCAACTTTAATGATGGAATTTTATTCCGAAATTAATAAGATTAATGTTAAAAGAATAACTAAATTAATCTTACATTGATAAAGACTTTCTATTTTCAATTTTAATAATATATATCTATATTTTGGTTGCTCATGTGTGTACGAAACTAACTTTAAAATTATATGGATTTTCTGAAAACTGAATAAAGAAATGGTCATTGTAATTTATCATCCTATTGTTTATTTATACATGCTCTGTTGTTAAAAATTTAAAGTTAAACTATTCATAAGATATATATATATATATGTATATATTTACTACATGTGGTACCATACAATAATATTTCGATTAGCCATCGATACCAGTGGTTTCATGAATTATAGGAAATTTTGTCTGTTTGGCAAAAATACCCCGGTTCACTTAGTGAGTAAATGGTTTAATGGGTCCTCCATTTGAAGTCAAGAAAATAAAACTGAAATTTAAAAAAGCTTGAATAGAACTATAAATAAAATAATTAAAGGAATAAATAAAAAAAATTAATAAGATAATAAAACTGATAATTAATAAATGGCTACTTTGGTGCCCTCTCGACGTAAATTCACTAGACTAACTCGACACTCAACTAAATCTCATTCATTCACTGTGGTAGTCCCCAGATATCAGAGAGCCTTCTACTCAAATAGCTTCTTTCCTCGTGCTGCTGGCCTCTGGAACTCCCTACCTACCCCTGTTTCCCCGACAGTACAGACATGCAGAAATTTAAAACTAATGTAAACAGACATCTCGCTGCGCAGATCCCAATTTAGGTTGACCCCCCCCCCCTCCCCAACCTTCTCCTCTTTTCTTTTTTCTCAGTAGCCCCTTGCGTCTACAGTGGCGGCCTGCCTTGTTTGGGGTGAACTATGTTAAAAATAAAAAAATAAAAAAAATAAATGACTAAGTATGTAAAGAAATACTTAAATATAAATAAACATACATATAAACGTGAATTGTAAATTAAGTAATTTGATTTCATTTCAATAAATAAAGTTTAAAAACAATAATAAAGTAAGGTTTAGTTATGGTGATGTAAGAAATGAATATAAATATATAGGGTCTGCCAGAAGTAACTGTATGATTTTCTTTCAACATGATAAATGTAACATGGAAGAGATATGCAACTAGCAAAGGGTAAAACACTTACATTTGTGCAACATAAAACATGATGTTCGATGCACTTAGCTAATCTTTAAGGATACTGAACAGCATACTTTAGCGCACATCTCCAACGGCACTTAAGCAATGGCAGTACGGATTTTTCCCTCAAATTCGACGATTTTATTTAAGCAAAAGTAAAAGTTACAGCAAATATTTAATACGAAAAATAAAAAACAATGCATGCAAGAGTTCCTGTTTGCCTTAGGCACAAGGCCCGAATCGTTATGGGAGGGGGCGTTCGTTGGGCTTACAATTGGTCAGCCTATGTGCACTTTACTCGTAGCTATACTCTCTCACCAAAATACCTCATTCTTTCTGTGGGTTGGACCTACTTAGGTGATCCCCAATTTATATAAAAAAAATTTATTTTCAAAATTCATCATGGGGAGTGGGACAATATTTACAAATTCGGCGATGCTACGGAGCTTTGCTGAGTAGGCTTTATCTTTGAGAATGACTCACAGTCAGGAGGGTGTCAAAGCTGGTGAATGGTCACTCAAGCTGTCCACTCAAGCCAATCCAGGTTGTTGTCTAGCCAGTCTCACACAAGAGCAGCATAATGAGTTGGTGCCCTGTCCTGCTAAAAGTACAGACCCTCTGCACTATCCTGCTATTTTAATAACAACAAAGCTGCTGTTGTCACATAGCCAGATAATTTTTTGCTGTCCAATATAGTTACTTATGGCAGACCCTGTATAGATGAAATTAAAATTACGTAATATATGACTATTACCATATTTTTTGCCTAACAACTTCTGAAGCACATATGAAATAAAAAGCTAGCTTGCATCGAACAGTGGTTATGTAATTAACATCAGGCCAACTTAACCATTAAGATAAACCATTTAGATAGTGCTGTCGAAAATGCGACTGGCTTAGTTGAAAGGTTTGATATGAATTTATGATCTAAGGGAGATAATCCATAGATATCAAGTGAGCCAAAATATTGTTATAAAGGTTTGCGATAGATATTGTATATATATCACATTAAGAAACAGGAAAAGGGTTGATATGCCGTAAAACAGACAAACCAAACCAAATAAAGCTGGACAATCTTTAAATCTGCAATTATTTACATCCGAAACATTATTACATTTGTTATAATAGTATCAGTAATATATACAGCTGCAACACCAATGTTCCGGCACCTCTTTTAATCCGTACAAAATCACAAGAAGGAATTTGATAATCCCACTGCTACCAGATTTGCCAACAAATGGCTCTCGGTGTAGTACGCCATCAGTTTGTTTACACTGCACCTGCTGGTGTATTTTCAGTGGCAGCCGTGGTGTTAAACTTGAACACTAATCTATTTTTGTTACAAAAAAAGTTGAATGTTTGCTTATGTTTCTAGCAATCTATGGTGGTTTAGGAACATGGTAAGTGTATAAATAGTTGGTTAGGAGTGTGTTGATGGATTATCGTTAAGGTAAAATCAGATGATCTGGTAAAGCGGTTAATCTGCCAAGGCTCTGGAACCAAGGGTGTCGGAAAATCTGTGTTGTACCAATATACGGATACATTAAAGTCTTTGCATTAATGTTTATTAAGCAATTTATACATTTTTCCGCGGTCAAGAGATCAGATTAATGTTTTTGAATTAGAATTTTTTTACAAGGGAGTTAACTCACTGTCTCACTTATAAACGCAAACATGAAGAATTGGCGGGTATTTTTTTTTACAATCATTTTATGGTTATTTTTACAATGATTACACACCATCTCCATTTCATATCAAAATGGATTTTTTTTTCTAATTTTTCCCCTTTTTATTGTTAAACCTTGTTAAAAATTATTTAAACACCTTCGTTTAATTTTTAGGTGAGGAGTACAGTTTGGGTCCTTTTTTTAATTTAAGGTTGCAACTTGTCACATCAAGGGAGATAACTTTGCTGACCTCAAATTACTAGAAATTTATCTCTCAAACAAAGAAACTACTTTAAATAGGAATGAATATATTGTGGACGATATATTCATTAGTGTTTCAAGGACGTTTTAAGGCAGACATTTTTATTTATTTATGAATTCCAAAATTCCAACAGCCCCCCCCCCCCAATTGTATTTTTAGTGTTTTTTTTTGTTTGTTTCTTTTAATGGAAAAGTTGTTCTCTTTTAGTATGTTTTCTTCATTTCTATTTGAAAACAAATTTAAAAAATCTTTGTTTTTGTAAATAAAATCAATTGTTAAAAAAAGGAAAAGTTTACAAGTTTACAAAAAAAGTAAACGTAGATGAAATAGGGAAAATCTTTGTTAAAATCAATTGTTGAACCAAAAAAGAAATCTCTGCTGGACGTAAGAAAAGTTATCTCCCTTGCCACCTTAAATTAAAAAAAAAGGTCCTTTTTATTGAGAGAAAACCAAATGTTTCCATCCAGTTATCATACCAGTCGAGGTCTGCCCTTGTCATCATTCTGGCAACCTAAAGAATGACTTGAACCATCAGACTCTTCTTTGTCGGAATGAGGTATAGGAGTTCCAGGAGATGCACCCTCCCAGGCATTACATCTTCCTTCAAGAGTGGGTGTTGGTTTATTGCTGATCGACTGGGCGCCCTTACTGTGAAATGCCGATTTGTTCGTTCTTGGCTATTTTTATACCAGATCAAAGTGCCCTCTTTGTGCGAGCTGGTTCTCCTACCTTCCGGCCTTGTGCGAGAAAATTAAACACTAACGATATCTTGTTCCCCCCTTAGTAAATGAAATTTCGAGATAATATTGTTCTTGCTAAAACTAAGAGAACACTTTAGAGACATAAGATAAATTTCAAATAAGGGTTAGGTCTTATTAATGTAGGGAGAAAGCTGCTGCTGTTATTGTTGTTATTATATGTAGTAGTAGTAGTAGTAGTAGTGGTAAAATATAAAAAGATAATTATAGATAATAATAATATCATTTACAATTCTGGGTACATTTTGAGATATAAATTGTAATATTTCAATTTTTAGTGAAAACGAACAAGTTTTTGTAAATTTAAGATTTTCATTAAGTTTTTGGAAAAGACTTCGTAAATGATTAACATTTTCATGGGTCAAAGTCATATTTAAATCATAATTTGAAAGAAAAGATGGTACTACTCCAGGATTTGCACCTAATTTCCGTGACTGCTCGGCAGCAGTGAGCCGACAGGTCGCTGAAGTGTCCGAGACCTGCTGAGTTGAAAACTAGGCTGTATAAACAAAACCGCAAAATGCGTGAAAAAGAAAAAAAATGGAAGGTTGGCAGACGATGAATATGGAAAGAAAGAAATGCATATATTTTTATAAAAAATGAAAGAAATGAAAAAACCCATAGCTGAAATGAATAAACTTTTTTATTTTTTTTATTTTTGAACCATTTTTTTTTTGTTTGTACTTTTTTTTTTAATTAGGCAAGTCTTTTTCTTTTTTTCAAATTAGGCAAGTCTTTTTGTACCGACGTTGAATAGAGTCTCGTCGATATCCACTGTATGCCCTGGGCCTCCCGAGTCGTCGAGGGTTGCGCGACAGATATTCAATGCAGACCTCCCGCAGAGAAGTCTTCCAATCCACTTGTGTGGTCGGAGATAGTACGCTGCATTCCTTTCGTAGATTCTTTCCTGTCGCCATATCCTGGAACCACAGGTAGATCATCTTCAGTATGGTCACTATCTCCAGATTTGACCGCGCAAAAAAATGTCCCCGATCGCAAAGACACCCCAAGCCCTGCATTCCTGGGTGGGGCATCTCCATGCATATTTGTCCGATATTGTTTGTCTTGCCGTCAACCGGCAAAGTCGTGCGCATCGCCTACACTGCATTCTCTAATTCAATTGCTGAAAATTCATTTTTTTTCAGTTTGGCTTAGCGTCTCCTTCCAATTTTTAATCGACTGCTTGATGTAAACTGGTTTGCAGCATTCTGATTGGTCAGTTTTTTTTCCCAGTTTTGTTTACAGCCTCGTTTTCGACTTGGCAGGTATCGGACGCTTCCGCAAGCTGTCGGCTCGCTGCTGCCGAGCAGTCGCAGAAATTAGGCGCAAATACTGGAGTAGTACGGAAAAGATAACTCGATTAGACAAAATCATTTTTAAGTATTTAAAAATGGCCGTCCATCCGCTTCTAGTTTGCAAGCTAAGAATATTTGAAAATCTAAAAAAAAATTGTTTGTATTCTCAAAAACTTGAAACAGGTGTTCATGACAAAGAATTAGAATCGTATTTACTGTAAGTGAAAATTTTAAGCAATACTAAATTACCTCGTCTTAATATTTAATTCAAGGGACGTAATTTAGTATTGCCTAATAATTTGATTTAATGTCTAAAATTTCTTTTCACATTTACTCAATAACATTTTATTCTTTTTGTCATTACTTCTGCTAAAACTTTCAAGTACAATAAAAAATTTTTTATTCTAAATGATGATACATATAAATATTGTTATATATTTTTGTAGACTTTAACTCCACAAAAATGAAGTTGAAATAAAAAAAAAATCCTTTTCCAATTTCTAGCAATTGTTATTCGTTGTTTTTTTTTCCCCACCACCTTTTAACATGAGGTAAAGTTGGCTCCGTTTTCCATTTCATATGTCTTGGGGGATTGAGTGCATACCTATCTTATTATAATGGATATTTGATATCCGTCTGTCACATTTCTCTGATGACATATTCTGAAATAACCCTTTGGAAATTTGAGATTTCTGACCAGGTTACTTCAAGGGTTGAGTTACACTATAGGAGCTAATTTTAACATAGACTGTAAGACCAACTCCTATGATATATTGTAACATGAGTCGCCAATGAATGGAAAAGAAAGCCCTTTTATAAACAATATATGTATTTATTTAAGTGATCGACACCATTGAGTGTAGCTTGCCGAAAGTTAAGACAGTGTTACAGTGAAGGAAGTAATAATAAAGTCAGAAAGTTCAGCTGCCGCTTTTCTTCAAGCTGTATATCTTCCAGTCTTTCAAAAGTTTAGTGAAAATTAATACGCCCTGGTGACTGATATTGTATGACCAAATCACCTTGCAGTGGCTGCTCTCCGCAAGAAGAAATAAATTTTGTTGTTTATGACTACTACATCACCCCCTGCTTAGGCAGAAATCCGACAGAGGAAAAAGGTAGTCTTTTGTTACATGTAGCAGTTGTAAAGAACAAAAAGACAAAATATGTGAACTCAGTTTACTGATATTTTTTTGTTTGTTGTTTGATGAAAAAATGTTTTTGTTTTTCAGTAAAAATAATTGTTTTTTTTTTTTTTAGTAGGAGCCGAAAAGGTTCAATGTGGATGCCTTTCATGTGAAAGTACAGTAACGTACAAGAACTCAGAAAGCTTATTCTATATATAGAGAGCCTTACATAGTATTTTTGGTAGGGTGGGGCAATATACTCGCCGACTACTACATCTGGTGGTGACATATGTATCATTTGGAGGGGTATGCAATTTTACAGGTGTAGTAAGAGTTGATTGATGTAAAGTGTATGTAGGAGGAATATGGAGCTTTTGTGTTATAACGTCTGAAAAAGCCTGTTTTATCCTATCAATAGATACAGTCTCTTTTCTATCACCAATGTCATGGGTGAACAGTTTGTCAGTATGTGCAAGCACGCGATAAGGACCCGTATAAGGTGGAGTGAGAGGGGCTTTTACAGCATCCTTTTGAAGAAAAAAAAATGAGTTCATGACGAAATGTCTTTTGGGACCAAAGATTTTGATGGTCTGTTGCTGAGGGTTCATCGCTAGGAGCTTATTAAAATCAGATCGCAGTCTGTTTAGTTTTATTTACTCCTCCCCAGGAGTTAGGCACAAGGCTAGTTTTATCTTACTCCCACAAGTAAGATGTGACCCAAGATCGGGTCGAGAAAGTGGGGTTTGAAAAGCCAGCGCTCGAGAGGTGAGCACTCTGGCCATTTAAAAATTGCCTGGGCAGCCCCGTCGGCATTCCCCGGTAGGGGCGCCTCAGACAGTAAGCAATAAACTTACTCCTCCCCAAAGAGGGGAGGCAAAGCCTGGGAGGGTGGACCTCCTAGAACTGCACAGGACAGGCGTGCAGTATCCATCGGAACAGATACTACACTTTGATCTTAGCCAGAGCTGGATCTGTTGCTGTTACATCTATCGGGGTAAGCATCTGACCCGGCAAAGATAGAGGTACTCAATAAACGAGTTCAGCCAGAGAGTATCCGATGTCCTCTTTGATAGCTGCGCGACAACCAAGAAGGATACCGTACTTGCTTCATCGCTGTTTGTAAGAGTAAGTACACAAAGCAGCTTTCAATTTGCAATGGAGTGTTCTATCATTTCGTTAGAAGCTGGGTGTGTAGCTAGTCGTATGGATACGCTTAATCCCTAAATTTTAAAGTTCCGGGAAAAGATGGGATTTGAACTGTCTACCATGGTCGGTAATAGTCATGGGAATTCCGTAGTGTGATATCCAGCCTGATAGGGCTCACACTACAGATTAAGTCGTTTAGAGCAGAGGTCTTCAAAGTGGGGGTCGCGACCCCCAGGGGAGTCGTGTAACCATAGAAAGGGGGTCGCCAAAATTATAACTATGGAAATTTTTCACTTCATTAACTTATTTTTTATTTATAAAAAATTTTGGTGGGTCACGAAAAAAATTTTTTTCCAAAAAGGGGTCGCGACAAAAAAAGTTTGAAGAGCATTGGTTTAGAGGAATGGTTTCAGGCCACCTTGTGAAACGGTCTATACAAGTCAGGCGATAAGTAAATCACTGACTGACCGGTCATGATCCAATGAAATCAATATGAACATAGCTGAACCGAGTGTCTCGAGTGCTGAATGTTCCAAGTTATGCGTGGATATGCTTGTGCACCTTTGACATTTAGCAGGATATGCAGGAATGTGTCCAGGAAGGGTAGCTGCGCCTCATATTCGACCAGGAAAATCTAGCCGAAATCCGCGTCACTGTAATTTCTAGGCTGGGGTGTGCCAGCTATGCGAATCATTTGATAAGGATTCTTTGACTATTTGTTTGCGTCCAAGTGGTTTTTGGAAAGTAACTATAATTTTACCACCGCAGACAAAACGCAAGTTATCCTATGTTGTTTGCGGCCACTGTTGTTTGTCCTCACATGCATGGTCATAAATGAGGCGTCCACATCTAATTGATTCAATATTAAATCAGGACAAGCCAAAAAAACAAAAAAACATGGCCATTCTTAAATGTTTCAAAAATGAATTAGAATTTTATTTTGGACAAGAATTACAATTTAAAGCCATCATAAAGGATGAATAGTAGTTGCCAAGAAGTTATGTATAAAAACAGCAGCCGTAACTGCTGGCTGCTTCTTTATCAACCAATGAAAATAAATTATGCATCTAATAATATACTAACAAAAAATGTGACCCATTGAGCTTTGATTAGATTGTTTAAATCAGGGTAAAGTTGTTGTGGGAGGGGTTCTAGTAAAGGAAGGGTACAAAAATTACTTTGAATGGATGTGTCGACACTCCCTAGTAGGGGTGCGTCAGCCAACCAGCAACAAACCAACTCCCTTTTCGAAGGAGGAGATAATGCCTAGGACCGAACAATACTTAATTCAGACAAAAGGGTTGGGCCTCTTGCAAACCAGACCCTAGAATCAGAATGTGCCAAGGATTCCTCGGTATGAAAGGAGCCGAAAAACAACAACTTTATTTACACGTCTCCCATGCCAGAATGATGTGACACAAGGTCAGTTTAATGCAAGGAAAAAAAGCTCTCCCGAATGAACACTCTGAAGAGTACAAAGATAGTCATGAACAGACCTGTCAGCATTCAGTTGGGGCGACTCAGGAAACGAGCAATAAAAGAAGAGGAGGTAATGCCTGGGAGGATGACCAAATGGAACCATGCTTCATTTCGATTAAGATGATCCCGACTAGTATGAAGAAAAAGTGAGTTTGCAAAGCCAGTTTGCTTGTTCCCTCTTTTTCTTGCTCCCTCACTCTCTCTATGGGTTCAGTAGTAGAAGTGGACTTTTTCATCATGCCTGTCTTCATATATAGAGAGGAGAGGACTAGCCAATGAAAGCAGCCACTCATAGAAATTACCATTAATAAAAAGAGTGAGAGAGACAGAAAGAGTTACAGAAGGGGGAGAATTAGGCGGTGTATGTAATAAGAGTGAGAGGGGAGGCTGTCAAACAACATATAATGAGAGAGGGTGATTGTGATAGAGTGAAATGCAACGCCACCATTCGTCCATGCATGGAATATTCTTGTCACATCTGGGTTGGTGCATCTACCACTAGTCCCTCCCTATTAGACAGGGTCCAAAAAAAAGAGTCTCCAATCTGTACCTGTACCTGTTATGGCATTCATCCTGGACGGGTTAAACCGGCTTCCTCCAAAGGAGGATGTTTCATGGGAGTATTAAATTCACAAGCGGTCCCCAGTCACATGTACATCCTGGTTAGGGGAGATGACGACGTTAGTATTTTTTTTGCAGTTCTTGTATGGAGGTGTCAACGTCCTCCTACATACAGCGTCTAGTATTTCCAAATGGTCACCCATCTGGTATTAACCAGGCGCAACATTGCTTAACTTCAGTGATCTAACGAGAACCATTGTGTGAACGTGATTATGCTGTATTAGATTAGATTATCCAATCTAATAGGCCCCGCCATGTGAACCAATCTCTAACCCCTGTCTCATTGCCGCAATGCTGTATCCTTCTTTTGTTTTACAAGTACTTCCACGGAATGTGCTCCAACGAACTCGTAGCACTTGTGCCCCCTTGATGTAAATACCCTTGACTAACCTGACAATCAGCAAAATTCTACCTCTTCACTGTAGAGATCTCCAGATGCCGAACTGCTAGACTTTAGAATTCTCTCCCTGTTTTCTGTTTCCCTGACTGTACTAACATGCAGAAATTTAAATGTAATGCGAACAGACATCTCGCTGCTCAACTCCCTACTTAGATTGTCCCTGTGGGCATGATCCCTAATAGTAGCTCCTTACATTTCAATGTAATTTTCACATTTCACATTTCATATGTAAATATGTATAGAGTCAAAGATAAATACAATTATTAGTCTTCATTTGGACCCCTTTTCTACTCTTTATTCTTTTCTTTTCTTTCCTGTTACTAATTTTTTTTTTGTATTTATCTTTGACTCTATACATATTTACATATCTTCATTCTCTACATGAACCCTACCACTATATATATTTCTCATAATTTATAGACTTTCTCGTCTTTTGTCATTTTTTGCATTTTTTCGTTCGCTCTTGACAAAGCCCATATAACATTTGGGCGAAACGTTAAGCTTTTTAGGTCTTCCGCTTATTCCATTTTAATTTCATACCGTCGGATTATTTTATCCTTTCATCTATTCATAGAGAAAATGGATACGGTGATAGGAATACAGAAGGAGAAGAATTATAAAATTTTGTCTTACCATGGATTGTTATATAATGGGACGCATGGGTGATGGACGTACAGTGAGATCGCTTAACTTGCGCGATTTGTAACGGAGTCATCTCGTGCAATGTTGGTGCGATGTGTTCTCATGATTCGCAGGGACAGTTGATGAGACCTCGGGGTCTGGGGGTTAGATCACACCTGTGCGTCGATCACGAGATTTCGTGACGTCACAGTTTTCCCGGTGAAAAAACGGCAGTGAGATTTTGAGTTTGGACTTGGAAGCCGACGAGTCAACATGCCTTGGCCATGTAGCGATTACATAAGCTAGGGGATTTCGGATCCCCAAAAATGAGAGCCAGACGAAGTCCCCCTCTTCCTTCCTTTACAAGTAATTAGGAAATTAACTAGCGTAAGCTTCTCTCTCTACTACGACGTAACTGCACCAGTATCGACAAGCTAATAAAAAATAAATGGCTCAAAGTAAAAAGAAAGGCTTGTTATAAATTATCGTGTGTAAAAGATTTGATTTCAGCTTGCGAGGAAACAGCCAGGGACAGTAGACGATGGAGATTGTGACCACGGACAATGTGGCCGAAAGAAGACAGATAGCAGCCCAACGCAAGCTGCAGGCGACAACGACGACGCACGGTTAGTACAAATAGTTCCCCCCCCCCCAGCTGGGATTCTCGAATAGAAACGACACATCGTCCCGTTCGCGGGATCAACGGGCGAGCTGTTCTACATCATGTTGTTATAAACCAGCAATTAAACAGGATATGTTGGTTGCAAATACTGTGTTTAAGAAAAGGGAAATCCATCTTCTTATGTATGAATCTGGAACAGAAAAGACTCAACTAGATTATCTGCTGGTTAGAAAACAGAACAGAAAGCTCTTGAGTGATGCGAAAGTAGTACCAGGTGAAGAAATTGTGACACAGCATAAACCAGTTATTTGTGATTAAGTTGAAGAAAACGCATGAGGTAAAGAGAAAGTTTATCTCCAGGAGAAAGATGTGGAGGTTGATTGAAGATTGAATATATCTCTATTTATAAAGTTCATCCGTTTACAATGACATTAAAACCTTTTTTTATATAAAGGTAAATTAAGTAATGTTTAGTTTTTATTTCGGTTTTTCTGTACATAAACTACAAAATAAAAGATTCCAAAGTGAGTAATTACTAGAAATTACTTCTTTTACAAGACAAGGGTATGCGATTTGCTAATTTTATACTTAGTTTTTTCTTTTCCAGTTGCTGTTTTGAGTATTATTTACCTCCTCTTCATGAGGTTAGGCACAAGGCCAGTTTTAACTTACTCCCACAAGGTATGATGTGACCCAAGGTCGGGTAGGGAAAGTGGGACTTTAAAAGCCAGCGCCCGAGAAGGTGAGCACTCTGGCCATTAAAAATTGCCTGGTCAGTTCCGTCGGCATTCCCCGGTAGGGGCACCTCAGGCAGTAAGCAATAAACTTACTCCTCCCCAAAGAGGGTGGACCTCCGAGGACTGCACAGGACAGATCGATAGACTGGCGTAAATCAAGACCCGAAGGCCAAGACGATACCGGTCTATAGGGTGTAGTATCCATCGGAACAGATACTACACTTTGATCTTGGCCAAAAGGCACCTTCTCGGGCGCTGGCTTTTCAAGTCCCACTTTCACGACCCGACCTTGGGTCACATCTTACCTTGTGGGAGTAAAAAAAAACTGGCCTTGTGCCTAACCTCCTGGGGAGGTAAATAAAATCGGCTTTTTAGACTCCCACGTTTTAGTTGGCACTTATATACATTGCTCGATGCCTTAGACAGAGTTTTATTTACTCCTCCCCAGGAGTTAGGCACAAGGCCAGTTTTATCTTACTTCCACAAGTAAGATGTGACCCAAGATCGGGTCGAGAAAGTGGGGTTTGAAAAGCCAGCGCTCGAGATGCCTTAGACAGAGTTTTATCGTACGTAAATTACATATTTTTATAGGCTATCATCAAGGTTTCACGCTCCTAGCCATCACCAGACAGTATAACACGTGCTGGATTGTTTGTTTTCCCCACATCCGTTTTAGCAACCTGTATATATATATATAATAATTCCGGTAAGGTTTTGTTCATAGAAGTGAATCCATACTGTGTTTTTTATAATAATGCTCAATAATAAGTAGAGCTATATATTTATTTATTATAATTTTTTTTATTTCTAAAAACATTTTTGTTACACATTTGTAGACATGTTTTAGCTCCATCTGGAGATCAGCTGAGCTTCTTCAGGCCAAGTTTTTAGTATGAAGGTAGAGATGCAAAAATATTTTTTCCGAAAAGTTACAAGTAGCATGGTCACATGGCATGGGTTTTAGTTGATTGTTTTAAAGTATAATCGTTGTCCCGAAAGTTTGCGCCAATATTTAGTAGTTCATGTTTTTACACATTAGAACATGTCAAATTATTGATTGTATATAGTATACTAACATTTCCAGTTCGAGCATACTTCAAGTTATCTCTTGAGAAAGAATGTTAAAATTTATTTAACTGGTGTTAATTTTCAAACCCTTTGAAAATGGAAGATTGTAAAACCCATTTTAGGCACTTGATGCTTTTCCATTTCTATATAAGTAAAACTGTCTCGCAAACAGAAAAAAAAAGTGCAATGTACAGTAAACATGCTTTAGCTGACAGAACTGTACGAGAGAGGTTCACAAAGTTTATAACTGGAGGTTTTAGTCTTAATGGCGACCAAATCAAGACATTAATTGGTACTGGTCCAGATTAGTAACCAAGCTAAAATCGACTTGGCATCGGTAGTTTCCGGATATTTATGTAGACGGCCGAAAAAAAAAAACGAATGAAAGTCTGTCACCTGCGTTCAACAAATCCAAAACGAGGCTGGATGTACAATGAAGCTAGATGTTTCCTTTTACACGTTTAATTTTTTTTGAAGAAAAATATCACTGAACAAGTGTTAAAACAGTGTTAGGGTTAGGGTTATCGGTTAGGGTTAGGAGGTACTTATCCAGATTAGGACCCAAGCTAAAATCGACTTGGTGTCGGTTAAGGTTAGGGTTAGCTTGGGTCCTAATCTGGATAAGTACCGTGTTAGGGTTATAAAATGTTTTTTTTCTGCATGGAAAAGTTTGTTTTTTCACTAATTTTTTTCTTTGACTATCAGATTTTTCCCTGACAAAATTGAATCACTCCTTCGGGAGATGTAATAAACTGTGCTAACTCGTGAAAATTCATTATTGCTTTGATCAATTTTTATTTCCAATTAGTGAATTTTGCGATTCAATCAATTAAAATATTAACTTGTCATCTGCTTATTTTCTCACATTCTGATTGGATAATCACGTCAGGATTTTCTGGCCGTCTACATAAACATCCAGAAACTACCGACACCAAGTCGATTTTAACTTGGGTCCTAATCTGGACCAGTACCCATTAATTGAGAATAACCCACATTACACAACATAGGAACTAGCATGAAGGCTTAACATATCAAATCCACCATTTATGAACGTTTAGTAAAACTTGGGTACACAAATCGATACGATGTTTGGGTGCCACATGATTTAAGTGAAAAAATCCGTGTACCGTTAGTTTCATCATGGAAGGAAGTACGTGGCAGAAAAGCGAGAAGGTTACTGCCTCTGAGAATTAGACATTGAAGTGATCAGATGCGAGTTTAGAGTCTTCCTTCCCCCTATGGGGGTGGAAGAGGGAGATGTACTTGCTGCAAATTACTATATGAAGTAAATCAAATCTCAGAGCACATAATGGAGTTATTTGTTGTTCGTTTTAATTTCTACTATTACTACAGCAACCAAGAGAAGGAAGAAGAAAAGATAAACATCTCTGCGACAGCTACTGTCACCATTCATGAGTACGTCACCATCTAATGAACCAACAAATACGTACCAGCTGCTTCCATCGCCGAAAGGGATGCCAAATAATCCATCGGGATCGAAGAACTCCACACATGTTATGTTATTCTTCATAATTCAACTGACAATTCATTCATCTCGTTAACATTTATCCTCAAGTGGCTTTTGCCCTTGATAGTTGGTGATTCATTAGTAGAACAATCCGTGGGTATCGAAGAAGCCACCCTTTACACGCTATGCTAGAATATTCTTCATCATTCAAATGACAATTTCTCCATCTTGTTAATTCTTATCCTCGAGTGATTTTGACCTTGATAAGTGATGAATCATTAGTACAAAAGAAGATTACAAACCCGATGTGGGTGGGGACCTCCCACATGTTTTGCCCATGGCTCACACACATCATTTTATGATACATTTCAGACCGATCTCGTTTGTATGTGTAATTAAAAAAAAAAATTAAAAGTTGAAATGCGTTTATTGATTAAAGTCAGAAATGACAAAAGATGGATAAGACATATATAATTGTGTTAATGTTTCGCTGCCGTCTAAATTGAATGCTGTCAGCGATACTCTTTCATAGAATTGGAAAAACGTCTAGACGATAGTTTTAAAATTATTCAATAGCAAATAATGTAAACAAAATGATGACGAGTTTCAGCGTGTATTTTTTGTCTCGCAGAAACAACGAAGAAACAATGACTTTTTTTGAAGGGTTTAAAAGTCTGATTCAAAGGACGAAAAACAAGAACGATGCGTTCATTCAATCTGCTTATCTAATATATAAAGTAAAGCCAGTGTCTTTATCGTTTCTTTCTCATCGATAGCTTTCTTAGTAGAACATCAATATTTGAATCTGATTCGTTAGTTTTTCTTGTGGATCATTACAGCATGTTATTAATCAGAATAACGTGCAATTCGATTTTTTCTTTCCAGAAAATACTTTATCTGGGTCGGAATTATTTTAAAATTACCACCGTCTTAAAAATAGATGTACGAACGAATATAAAAAGAAAAGCAAAACAAATTGCAAGTAAATCCACTACCGGGCAATGCCAGATCGGGACAGCTAGTTTAGAGATAAGAATTTTATTTCAAATCAAACGTGACTGCCCAAAGAAGTTCTAATTTAAAAAAAGTCAATCCAATACACGTGTTAGATATATCGGGACCAAAGTTATCTCTCTTAGAGAGAATTGATCTCCACGTCAAATCTTGCTGTGAATACGAGATTTTTGTACTCTCGTGCCCAAACGAAGGGACAAAAGGTATCTCTTTATGACCACTCCCGCCGGGGAAAATGTAAGTTTTTACTCCGTGTTACGCATGTGCCTTACTCTTTAAACATTAATAAAATATGCATTTTCTTCTTATTATGGGAACAATAATTCTCTTTGTTTAAAACTCATTTTCTAGTTATTTTCTTTGTGCAGTTTTTGTGTATTACATGCTTTTCTTATCGTCCTTTAATGTTTGTTCCCAGACAAACTGTTAATAAAATAAATGTCACTGTATCCATCAGTTTCTCAATCATCCTTTTCTCTCTAACGCACATGTTGTATATTTGTTATATATAAAGAATAACGACGTATAATGGTCGCCCACATGTGTAGAAAATAATTCTATATTTTACTCACGTGTGCAGCTAAAAAGACAAAAAAGAATATCAAATATTCAATATTTCAAATATATGACCAGTGTTATTGCTACAATCGGTACATAAGTCTTTGCGGCGTGGTCTGTAAAATATTAAGATTTAGCGAAGAAATAAATAAAAAAAAGACTCTCATAAAAAATAGAACTTACAGGATTTAAACTCCAATTGCAAAGAAAAGTGGGATATGACCTTTTTTCTCCGTTCCTTTCTTTTCTCTTTTTTCTTACTCTGATTAAGTCTTCCGATAAATAAAGATGAAATAAAAGCTACACACATAGATTTATTTTTGCGGTTAGTCACCTTTTCTACCGATGTCTCAACATTTTTCGGATTTTATCCAAATTATTTTCATATATATATATATATATATATATATATATATATATATATATATATATATATAATTACTATTTCATGTATATAAACATATGATACTATTAGGTGGTATAATATATTGTGTATAGATTTTCAGTATTTACTGCAACAGTTTTCGATACGTGAGTACAGCTTAGTAGTAGTAATATAAAAATATACATATGGCAAGTAAGCAACACAGAGGCGTTCCTGTTTCATTCCCGCAGGCTAAATGCGCGAATTGTTTGTTAGCGGTTGTTTCATATCGAATTGCTGTTTATTTTAGCTAAAAATTTAAAACCAGGTATAATAACCATTAAAGAAAATTCAATATGAAAAAAAACATTAATTAAAAACATAACTAGCGAACCCTTACTGGGAGTTCAAAGAAATGGACGCTTGCCAATAATCAAGTCGAAAATATTACCATGAGCCAGTACATTTAAACTACTCGTGTAGATTATGTTTGAATGAGAAGCTAGAATTTAACAAATTAAAAATTCTCCGAAACTTATTAAATTGTAGAAGCGAAATAACAACTAACTGTAGACATGGAATGAACTTCACGTTAGGATATATATATATATATATATAATGCATATATATATAATGTATATATATACACAATTATTTATAAATAAATATTATTTGCAAATTAACTAATATACACATCTATTTCATACCACCCTGCAGTCATCAGTATGGAAGGAAATAATTAATGCCGGTCATACTATTTGAACCCCAATACGAAAGTAATATTTGACTCAGTAGCCAGAGCCATCACGCATTGCCATGTAAATGGGAGAGTAAATTAACGTCTAATTACCAAAATCAGCGGGCATATATATATATATATATATATATATATATATATATATATATATATATATAACTAAACTAATATAATATATATATAAAACTAAACTAATTAAATATCAAAAATAGCAATGAATAACAAAATGAATAAAAAAGATCAATGATTTCAATCCTGCATGTGCTAAAATATTATTTTCACACACTTAAATACCATATGCTTGTCACATAAAGGTCAGCCTTTGTTTGAGAAGAGTCCGGCCATTCGCCAATGAAAACATTAGAGCGTGAGAGGGAAATACCAACGAATCTGATCGACAAAACACTACTTAGATGTAAAAACAATTTCTTACAAAGAATTAACGCATTTAGCCATATGATTTTCAACGGGAATTAATAATAGACGCCTGTGTGTCGCTTACTCTCAAAAGATATATTTGGATATTGCACTATTATATATATATATATATATATATATATATATATATATATATATATATATATATATATATATATATATTACTATTTCATGTATCCACATAACATTTTATAAGGAGATATAATTTTTTATATATCAGTTTTCAATATTTACTTCAAATATGATAAACTCCTTTGATTTAGCCATGGATGCTCTTGACTCTGCGGAGGCATCAGATCTTGTGGGGTTATTCATTTTATATACACTCACAAATATATTCGATAATACAGATATAGAGATGATGCTTTAGCGATAATAAAGGATTCCAACAAAGTCAAGGGAGAAAACTTCAAGAAAATTATGCATATGGGAATGAAAAAAACTAGGCCTAAAAGTAGAAGTACTGGCTAACATAAAAACAACTCACTTTCTAGAGGTCACGTTAAACTTAAATAAAAAATACTTACGAACCATACCTAAAAGATAACACCAATCCAATATACGTAAACCCAAAGTCCAATCACCCCCATCAATAATAAAACATATTCCGAATTCTATCGAACGTAGGCTTATCAATAATTCTAGCAACGAAAATGTTTTTAAAAGATCAAGCAACATTTACAATACAGCTCTAAAAAATAGTGGTCACCATAATACCGAAATTAAATATAAGAAACAGGACACTAATAATTACAACAAAATTAAAATTAAAAATAAAAGAAGAAGAAATATAATCTACTATACACCGCCCTATAACCAGATGCTAAAAACTTAACTGGGCAAAAAATTCCTAAATCTGATTGAAAAAAAAAGCCTTCCTCGTAACCAATCCCCCGCATAAAATATTCAATAAAAATAACCTAAAACTGTCCTACAGCTGCTGCGAAAACCTAGAAAGGATAATTAAGGCACACAATAACAAAATACTAAAAGAGAACAGCAGAAAGGAAGAAAAAATAACAAATTACATAAAAGTGACAAATATAGCAAAAATAACACTAAGAACAAAAATATAAACACTACAAATGGAAATAAACAAAACCCTAATAGTAATCACCAGAATAGAAATGAAAAAGTTAGCAATGAAGAGAAAATATGTAACTGCATAAATCGTATACTTTTTCCACTACAAAATAAATGCCTAACCAAAAGTATTGTTTACCAAGCCACAATATTTGCAAAGGAAAGACCGAATAACAAGAAGTACTACGTGGGTATGACCTCCCTAGATTTTAAAACCAGATATTATGACCACAAAAGCACATTTAAAAAACAGAGAACGTCGAATTAAAACAGCACTAGCAAACCACTATTAGGAGCTAAAATAAAATGGACGCCCACCAATAATTGAATGGAAAATAATACGACAGGCCAGTACATGTAGAAATTTAGACGACCCGTGTAGATTATGGCTGAATGAGAAATTTGAAATCCTAAACTTTAAAGACCCCCAAAATATATTAAACTGTAGAAGTGAGATAGCAAACGGCTGCCTGAACAGAATAAAATTTACCGTAGGTAAAAAAAACTCAACTAAACTAAAATCTAACAATTTAAAAACTAAAACCTAAAAAAGAAATACAAGGAACCACCTGTTAAAATAAGGTAAGCCATTATATTGACGCAACAAAGTAACATGATATAGGCCACTCTATAGAAAACAGAACAATAGAACAGGAAATAGGAAGAAAAACTAACCGGACCTTTGTTTGTGAGAAGCCCAACGGTTGGCTAAGAGAACAACAAAGAATCTGATTGGTTAACTAGCTAGCCATGTATATAAAAACACCCAGCAAAACTAACTCCATGCATTTTAGCCTGAAGATACCCCCCGGTAATGAAACGCGGTAGCCTCTGTGTAGCTTAATTGCCATAAATATATTTTCATAACTTACTATATATATATATATATATATATATATATATATATATATATATATATATATATATATATATATATATATATAGTAAGCTATGAAAATATATTTATGGCATATATTCATAGCTTACTACCTAGCTCTAATTACGTATCGAGCACTGTTGAAGTAAATACTGAAAATTGATACATAAAAAATTATATCTCCTTATAAAATTTTATGTGGATACATGAAATAATAATAATAATAATAATAATAATATATATATATATATATATATATATATATATATATATAGCAAGTTCCGCTCGAGCGTTGAACACTGTAGACAACAAGACACTTTCTCCGTCTCCCGAGTAAAAGTATCTTAATTTCAATTACTGTCTGTGTCGATTTCTCGCGGCCGTGTTGTCCTGAGCGTTTGTCTCGTGATTCTAGCCTGAATCTACGAACTGCGTTGGAGCCCATGCGATCGCCTGCAACCACCACTCCTACACTGATGAGGGTAAGAGAGCACTTTAATATATATATATATATATATATATATATATATATATATATATATATATATATATATATATATATATATATATATACTAGAAGTATACCCGTACTAAGACGGGTAAAATAAATTCCTCAAACAGAACTATTTTGCACTACTTACGAAAATTTAAATCAAGATATAATAATACTAAAACTTATGTTTAGAATCCCTATTCCAATTTTGATCAAAATCCGATACATGATTTTGGTTCTAAGAAAATGTTTAAATTTTAAGGGGTCTCAAAAAGAAATTAGAATTACATAAATATTGTTTACTTGGTGTCTACTAATTATGAATTCAATGTAATGCAAATCGGAAATATTTGAATTTTCAAATGAAAGCTTGTGCCCATATTACGTCCCTAAACACCCTTTATAATACTCCAAATAAATTGAAATTTGGAGAATATTTGTTAATAGATGTATGATGTTAATTGTTAAAATATCACAAACGATCGGAGATATCTGAATTTTCACGAAGGGTTTCCATCCTTCTTTTATCCCCTTTGCATGAAACCAAATAAACTCCACATTACGACCCCTTACGCCTAGCAGTTGTGTTCTAAAACTCATAATTACCGATGAATTACTTAATCCCGTCCATGCAAAAATATAAACATATGCACATACCTAACTTTATATAAATAAAGATATATGAGATAAAGATTTGTATTCTATGAAAATTCTGGGCATTTAACAATGTTTTGCATGTAGTATATATGCATGAAACATCGATGTCTGTCGGTAATATATAATTAATATCAATTTATAAAATATTATTATTATATATATCCCCCTTTACTAAGACTGGGCACTCTGAGAGAGTTTAATAACAAGCAGTACCACGGTTTGTTGTTGTTGATCACTCTTCGCTTCTTGTTATTACATTCCTCCTAACTTCCAAGCTAATTGTGGTGGCCAATGGGTAACCGCATTTGACTGCGAATCAGTGGCGATTTTGTGATCGGAGTTCGCGCCCGCCGGCCGTCGAGAATTAACTTCCTGCACTGAAGATTGCGTAAGCATGAAACATCGATATCTGTATAATAATTAATATTTATTTGTGTAAGGAAATCAACACCTTTGAAGCACGGATTAGAATGTATTTAAGTGAAATATTTTGAAAATCAAACAATCGTGCAATTTTAAATGAAAAATTCATTCATTAATTTAAATATATATATATATATATATATATATATATATATATATATTTGAAATAAATTTAGACAATCGTCGCATATTTATCACTCTTTTTTTTTCTTCTATCTATCTATCTATCTATCTATCTATCTATCTATCTATCTATCTATCTATCTCTCTCTCTCTCTCTCTCTCTCTCTCTCTCTCTATATATATATATATATATATATATATATATATATATATATATATATATATATATATAGTTTGAAAGGTCACACACTGATACGTTGCTGAAATGGCAATGATAAGGAGACTATATCCTGGATATTTAGATGACTATTTTCACAGAAAAACTTAGTAATTACAATTTGAATGATCTCTATACATAAATGACTGTTCATTGTATATTTGAAAAAACAAAATGTTTTGAAACAGTCGTAGATGAGGATATAAGTATATAAATTGTTTATTTTAGAATATGATTTAAATGTAATTTACATTACTAAATGATGACTAGTATAAAAATATAAATATTTAAATTAAGCCCTTTAGAGTCAGCTCCCCTTCAATAGGGCACATTTGTAACGATGGTGCACTGATAAAAAAAAAAAACAATCACAAACCGCCTAGGGAAACCAACTTGGTCGAAGAGCCAGTGTGCGTTTGAACATCCTTCCTTTTTTTCCTGGCCTTTATTAAGGCGAGACGGAACTTAGTAACGATCCCGACTGCTATAACAGACATTCAACACGTGTGGGAAAGTGCCGGATAGATGCAGTATCAGAAATATGGCTATCCCAAAGACATTTTCGTCTTACCCATATATATATATATATATATATATATATATATATATATATATATATATATATATATATATATATATATATATATATATATATCTCCCACAGCGGTAAGATGTGATATAAGGTTGGAAAGTGGGATTTGAAAAGCCAGCGCCCGAGAATTTGAGCACTTGGGCCTACAAAAATGCCTGGGAAACCCCGTCGACATTCCTCGGTAGGGGCGCCCCAGGCAGTAAGCAATAAACTTACTTTTCCCCAAAGAGAGGAGGCAAAGCCTGGGAGGGTGGACCTCCTACAACTGCACAGGACAGACCCATAGACCGGCGTAAATCAAGCCCTGAAGGGCAAGACAATACCGGTCTATGGTGTGCAGTATCCATCGGAACAGATACTACGCTTTCTTCTTAGCCAAAACACAATTATATTAAATAACTTTAGAACTGATATTTGGACAAAAATATTATCTCCACAGATAATTCCTGCAAATACTATTTATTTTCAAAACACCACACATGATCATCTCTCTCTCTCGCTCTCTTCTTTTCTCTCCAGCATATCTCATATAAAAGTGTTTCGATTTAAAGTTGTTTGTGTTATTTCCTCCTACTGTCGTCACGTTTATTGTTTCACCCCATATATTTCAAAAATTATATGCCTAACTGTGAAAAATTCCAAATAGTATCGTGTATCTGCATCACATAATCCTGTACATGTTGATATGCCGCAACGATAAACTAATGTAAGCATTGTATATTTTTCCTCCTTGTAATTTCTCTGGACACAAGCAACCTAACATATATAGAAATAGCGCACTTTGGACAAGTGAGTATCGGTGGATGTGGATTTATCAGGGGCCGGCGGTGTTTAAGTCACAGGCGATAACGAGGGAGTGTCATAAAGTGTGTGGGTTGGTTGTAGGTGACCCACGTGCCTGAAAATATGGCGCTCAATCCGGCCGCAGCAATCAGTGATCTGTCACCAATCAATGACACTAATTCCCTGCAGAGTGCACATTTAATTCGAACGTCTCACGACCCTGACATCTGCACATCCCACCCCGGGATATCGACAGAACGTGTCTCGATAAACGCACTGGATTGTTGTGATCTAAACATGGCAATCCACGGACTTGTTTGGTGAGTTGTTGGGTTTAGTGTCTTTCTTTTTTAAAAATTTTGTTTTGAAAAGTCGTTGCTGATCATGGCGCTTCATTTCGTTTTTCTTCTCTTCTTTTATTCATCGATTTTGTGAAATCTCGTATGTGATTATCTCAATCAGTCAACACATATAATGTGTAGAGTGTCAACCTGTCAGTCGCTCCTTCTTTCCCCTCTCTCCCTCTCTCTCTCTCTCTCTCTCTCTCTCTCTCTCTATATATATATATATATATATATATATATGATGAAAATATGCTGCCTAAAAACACAATATATATGGTGTATATATATATATATATATATATATATATATATATATATGGTGTGTGTATATATAATAAACACACATATAAATATACACACAATATATATATATATATATATATATATATATATATACATATATATTGTGTATTTATATTTAAAGTTTATATATTTAAAATACAAACTGTATAACATAAACAACTGTAATAGCTCAATAGTGTGAGGCTAGAGCTGTGATACAATAGTTTCGGCTTACCACCAAGATATCCATAAAATGCTCCTGTATCATATGCATTTATTTCCTGTTGGTGGCTATCTTCAATGCTCGCATATAAACAAAGAAAAACAAAGAAAAAAAATAGAAAATGAAAATAGAAAACAGGAAATTTTCGAGCAAGTAAAGCCAGTCCGTACTCATCATCATTTAAAAAAATATTATTGGAGCTGTTAACCCGATAGGTCCAAGTCGCGGCATCTACGCACCATATGCGTTTTGCTATTAGTTTTTTTTTAAAATCGTTCGTCATCGACTTCGATATTCATTCTAAATTACAGGACATAAATAAATGTTTTACTGACCGTTTTTTTGTTGTTCCGACCTATTTATTTTTTTAACCCATTTTTTTACATTGAATTATTATTTATTTTATATTCCTTTCCTACATTATACATTAGTATGCCCGTGGTCGACTTTCGTTTTTCCGCACAACATAAAAAAATAAATTTTGTTTTGAAGCCCAAACAACGCATATATGTTTTTAAAAATAAATATTTATTTATTTAAATACAACTAAGTTTCGACTGTAAAAAGTCATGTTTAGGAAATAGTAACTTTTTGGTTTTTCTTTTTTTTTGTGACATAATATCACTAGAAAGTCTTAGAAAATAGAAATTTCTTATCCATATTACCCAACGCTTTCAAAAGGAAGACCAACTTCTAATACATTTACGGGCGCCTCATGACAAAGACATTAAAACAAGAATCACCGTTGCAAGACCATACGGATTTTCTAGTAATATGTCACGAAAAAAAAATGTCACTATTTCCTGATTAAGACTTTTTACAGTCGAAAGTTAGTAGAATTTAAATAAATAAATATTTATAAAACAAAATATATGAGGTGTTTGGGCTTCAAAACAAAATTTCTTATCCATATGTAGAGGACCAACTTCTAATGCATTTACGTTCGCCCGCGTTCCCTCATGATGAAGACATTAAAAAAAAAGAATCACCGTTGCAACGCCATACAGATTTTCTAGTGATATGTCACGAAAAAAAAGTAAAAAGAAAAAATGTTTCTATTTCCCGAAGCATCTAAACATGCTTTTATTGGCTTTTCGCTTCATTTATTATTTATGTTTAAAAGAAACCAATTATGAACTCTCCTATTTTTATACAAATCTCGCGGGCATGCGCGTTTCCTCATATTTGAAAAGTGAATGAACCTTTATAAGAACAACACGTCTATTTTCCATCCTTACGGACTGCTACAAACATACGGAACTATTACTACTTATCATCACACTCTGAAGATGCTAAGTATCTAGCGAAATTATTCAAAGTAAAAAATGAAAAAGAACAAGAGAAAAGAAAATCTTTTCTGATTTTTATTTTATTAATAAATATCGCATCTAAACATGCTTTTATAGGCTTTTCGCCTCATTTATTATTAAATAAGTATTTATTTAAAAAAATATATGCGTAGTTTGGGTTTCAAAACAAAATTTCCTGTCCATATTACTCAACGCTTTAATAAGGAGGACCAACTTTTAATACATTTACGCGCGCCAGTGCTCCCTCATGACGAAGATATTTTAAAAAAAGAATCACTGTTGCAAGATCATATGGATTTTCTAGAGATGTTATGTCACGGAAAAATAGCAAAAGAAAAAGAATGTTGCTATTTATTGAAGATGGCGTTTTACAGTCGAAACTTAGTCACATTTAAATAAATAAGTATTTATTTAAAAACAATATATATGCGTTGTTTTGGCTTCAAAAGATTTTATTTTATCCTATTACCCAACGCTTTCGAAAAGAGAACCAACTTCTAATACATTTACGCGCGCCCCGTTCCCTCGTGACGAAGACATTTAAAAAAGAATCCCAGTTGCAAGAACATACGGATTTTCTAGTGATGTGATGTCACGAAAAAGGAAGAAAAAATGTTTCTATTTCCTGAATATGGCTTTTTACAATCAAAACTTAGTTGAATTTAAATAAATAAGTATTTATTTAAAAAAAAATATGCGTTGTTTGGGCTTCAAAAAAATTCCCATCTCTCTCTCTCTCCTTTTCTCTCCCCCTCTCTCCCCTCTCTCTCTCTCTCTCTCTCTCTCTATATATATATATATATATATCTATATATATATATACATATATATATATATATATATATATATATATATAAGCCTGACGATTCCTTACGGAGATGAAACGCGGAAGCATCTGTGTAGTTTAATTGCCATAAATATATATTTCATAACTTACTATATATATATATATATATATATATAAATTACATAAAAATACATTAAATATTTATGTGATAAAAATCGTGCATAATATCAGGAAAGGCGTCATAGCCTGGGTGTAAAACGCCAGACTATAGACATCAACATCGGAGGTTCGATCCTTGTCTAAGTTAGCAATGCTGTTGATGGCTAAACACGTGTCTATGGGTTATTTTTATGTACGAATAAAATTAATAATAATAATAATATATATATATATATATATATATATATATATATTGTGTAGCATATTTTCATTAAGACCAACGTTATTGAACAAAACAGAATGTTTCTGCTTGATAAGTCACTTTTTGACTTTTTCGATTTTTCGGATGGTTCATTGAGTATTTTTGTCAAAGTGCCGTATGTAGCATCCGTACGTTTTATGTTCCATTCTTCGCGAGTACTTTCGATTGATTAATTCAGTCGTCTACAGGCGGAGTATTAGTCTGGCTTGTTTATATCTGCTAAGTTCTTCAAACAGTGCGGCAATGGGCACTTCTGTAGTATATATGAAGCAGCTGCCGATTAAGAAATCGAAATTGAAGAGTTCCGTTTTTTTTTCTCCAAGTACCATTCATTCAGAATTCACCGGAAGTTGAATTTAGTATTTAGAAAATGGAGTTAAATGAGATTAATCTTCGAGACATTGGTAATTTAATGAACCAGCCGCAAAAAAACAATAGATTTTTTACAGGCACACCGCCTGATTTCTTAATGTTAGGGTTAGGGTTTAGGGTTAGGGTTGGGGTTTAGGGTTAGGGTTAGGGTTAGGGTTAGGGTTTAGGGTTAGGGTAAGGGTTTTTTATTTAATTTTTTTTTTATTTCATATAATAAAAAAAAGAAATTAATTGTTACCCAAAAACAAACCAGTCTTGCATTTTTTTTATGTTGTAAAAAAATCACTTCCGGTTGAATTACCTCCCTTTATTTTCAGTAGAAGGACATAAAATCTGCTGCTTCATATATACTACAGAAGTGTCCGGCAATGTATTGCTTTTTGAATGTACGCATGAGTGATAATATGCCATATGCGGGACGTGATCACGTACAAAGCGCGTGACTAATTAAAAATTACAAAATTTAAAAAGGTTAAAAGTACATTTTTTGTCTACGTAATATATCAGTTCCAATGCTCCTTGGGAGAATGTATCTCCAATAATACTAAAACTAACTGTTACGTTGGCTATGCGACTACTACACTTTCCCGAAGGCTCACATTACATCTCGCTGACTCCAGTTCAATCTGTCAACACTTCAAGAAACATAATTGCCCTAATTCACGATTTAAACACCTCTTAGTCAACGACACAAAAATTGTACATCACGACCTCAATGTAAAAAGCGTAAAAACTCTTGAAGCACTGTATATAAAGACGAAACACCCTTCAATCAACAATATCAATTACGAGTTTAGCCACAATATTTTAAAGTGCCTATGAAAACATTAACCCGGGGTAGAGAATAACAATGCATCTGATTGGTATTATAAGAAATAATGCAACGTGTATTTATAAAAACACTCGGTAACACGAATTCCATGCATTTTAGCTTGACGATTTCCTACAAGGATGAAACGCGAAAGCCTCTGTATAAGATGACCTTTTACCCCACCCGTGACGTCACCAGTTGGCCGCTCCTGGGCTGGTTAGTCACGTGATCCTGTTGGTACAAAAGTTGCTGCTCCGAAGAAGGCCGCGGTTGTCGAAGAGGCCTCTCGTAAGGTCACCCCCACCCCCACGTTGTGTTTGTTTAGATAAGTGGGTGACCGTTGAGGGGGAATCAGCGACTCGGGATCCCTGTGGAATGAAAGGTCATTCATGCAGAACTGTTGAAGGAAAGAAGTCAAGTCCGCTGTGGTTTTCTCAGAAAATAATTATTCTTAATAATGAATAATGAAATAAAATATACACTTGTTGAGTCACTAGGCCAGTGGCCAGATAATGTTGAGTTCACTCTGGTATGTAATTGGACCGATGGACAATTTATCCTTCTATCAGTGGCGTGCTGTTCTAAGCTCGGGCGAGGACACACGTATCCCGATAGGTGTGATATCTTTCACGAATAGAGAAGGGTTTTTATGTCCGTTTCTCTCATTGATTAATTCACGGTCTGCTTGGTGTAACTCTGGCTAGTCCCCGCCCAATGCTTATCACCGACTGGCTTGTCTTCTCCCAGTGCTTATCGCCGACTCTCTATCACCGACTGACTATCGTCGTCTGGCCAGTCCTCACTGACTGCTTATCGCCGACTGGCTTGTCTTCTCCCAGTGCTTATCGCCGACTGGCCAGTCCTCACTGACTGCTTATCGCCGACTGGCCAGTCCTCACCGACTGCTTATCGCCGACTCTCTATCACCGACTGACTAACTCTCTCAACTTCAACTCCTTTCTATGGAAATCGCTTGTGAATCTAACAACAAAGTTCAACTTCGATAATGTTATTTGAGACATAAGATGTTTATAGATCACTCTGACAATATAAATCAAACTTGAAAATTGTTTATCCTTATCCAAATTATAAGTATATTGCATTTCCACTGTTTTCCCATTCGAAACAACAAGGTTCAATTCTGATAATGCCATCTGAGATTGAAGATGTTTTGAGGTCACTGATCATATAAATTGATATATGAACTTGTTTATCTTCAGTGGAGAAATGTTATTTATCAAGCTAGTTCCCATTTGTTTATTTGAGGTCCAATGTTGGTTAATGTTTATGGATACAGAAGAGGTCTATAGGTTATTTTGACAATATAAATTGATACTCTTATTTCAAACCAGAAATTATATTATATTCTACTGGGCCAATTTATACTAGCCGTGTATGCTGGGCGCCGACCTTCGTAGGGCCATTTAATATTGTCACATGTATAGCTTAATTGCCACAAATATATTTTCATAACGTACTATTTATATATTTATATTAAAAATGTTAGTATTTAAAATATAAATTTTATAACATAAAACAATTGTAATAGCTCAATAGTGTGAGGCTAGAGCTATGTTAGAAGAATATTTTAATTTAATTTAAACCACATCAAATGTAGGGAAGCACAGATTCACACGATTTCACTGAAAATCTGGTTTTATTACTAACATACAATTGTTTCGACCTACCATAAAGATATTTATAAAACGTTCCTGTATCCAATTCATTTATTTCTTGGGGTGGCTATCTTCAGTGCTCGTATAAAAGAAGAAAATAAGGAAATTTACCAGGCAGGTAAAACCTGGATTACAACCCGTACTCATTTTTTAATGCAAATGGAGCAGTTGTCTACCGTAGGCCTGAGTCACAACATCCACACGACATGTTCGTTTCTCGGTGTAAGTTTTTTTTAAATCGTTCGTTATCGATTTAGATATTCATCCAAAATCACATAAAAATATGAATATATGTTTTCACTAATTGTTTTTTTGTTGGTCTGACCTATTTTTTGCTTTTCATCCAAGTTCTTAACTTAAATTTTCCTTATTTTTATATGCCTTTCCTTGGAAGTATATATATATATATATATATATATATATATATATATATATATATATATATATATATATATATATGTATAGTTTATTCGAGTTTAAATTCCCGAAACAGTTTTTCATGGTAAACAACTGATGATCCCTTAAATAATGTTAGAAGCAAACTAATTTAATAACTGAACAAGTTAAATTTACTTACATGAGTGATTTTCCACTGAACGACTTGGGACTTAAGTTTTTTAAATTTAAAAAAAAAATATAGTTTTAATGGTTGAGAAACTTCCAAGACTATATATATATATATATATATATAGTTAAAAGCCCCTTTAAAGATGTACTAATATTGAAAGAAGAGTACCGCTAAATTGAGAAAAAGTTTGTCATCATTTGTGACAAAGCGAGTTCCACGCGAGCGTTGAACACTCTAGACAACAATAACGCTTTCCCTGCCTCCTAAGGTAAGTGTATCTTAATTTCAATAAGTCTGTGCTGATTCCCTGTAGCCGTGTGGTCTCGTAATTCTAGCCTGAATCTAGGAACTGTGTTCGATCTCATGCAACTGCCTGCAACCACCACTCCTGCACTGATGAGGGCAAAAAGCTCGAAACGATATCGTCTGTAGGTAAAAAAACACTTTAATATTTAATAAAAAATATTTATAGTATATATATATATATATATATATATATATATATATATATATATATATATATAATCCGAGTATGGTATAGATCCACAGGGTATAAATCCAAGGGAGTTGAACCGAGTTTATGAGAGTGCTTAATAAAAATATAGAGCAGAAATATGAATATAAATGATAATTTATTTCATTTTGACTACAAAATTGATTTTGTTTCACGAGAGCAGTTTGAGGGGCTCACGATTTCAAGACCTGAGGATCGTGAGCCCCTCAAACTGCTCTCGTTAAACAAAATCAATTTTGTAGTCAAAATGAAATAAATTATCATTTATATATATATATATATATATATATATATATATATATATATATATATATATATATATATATATAATTATCGGATATTTTGTAGAATAACCTCGACAAAAATGAGCCCCCCCCCCCAAAAAAAAACCCAGATAAAAGACGTTTTATTATTTCCTCAAGAGGATTGAATCCATTCATATTATTGAGTATTTGCGTAAAAAGATAGTTTTCTTTAAATTAATGCCTCCACGTAATGCCCGCGATGCGTTCCACAGTGGCGTCTATTCTGCATTTTGAGCTCTAACCGTAACCGACGGATGTTTAAACAGGACCCACAAAAGTAGGTCAGTGGTGTGTGCGCGTAAGTATTCGTAGACCTTAAAAAGTGTATTTCAATAAATTTCATACCCATAAAATGTGCATAAAATATAGGTAATGGCCTGAGATTTATAAATCCTAAATAAAAGGTCCAAAAATATAATTAAGTAATATTAAAAAAAAAAAAATTGTGGTGTGGGTGGGGGGAGATAAGAAGAAAACAAATGTTTTATGGAATTACAGAGCAACCTCTAAAACATGCCACCCATGGAATCGTTCATAAAATTTAAAATCCTCTCTGCAATCCAACCATATTTGGTACAAATAACATTCAGTCTATGCCTGGCTTGCCCACCGACTTTCATCCAGGAATCTCCAACAGTCTTTGTTTTATCGTCTGTCAATAATATCATTGCATTATGTGTGTTGATCACTTATTCTTTCGTTTTGTGGCATCGACATTTTCTTTATCGGTCCCGCCGCAACACTATCAATAAGATAATGCTTCTAAACATAGAGAATACACTTACTCAAGAATCTCTGAGAAGCTTGAGAGGCAATACGAACTAACGCAACAAGTTACTAACTTGTATAAGCTATTCTCTTTCTTTCTCTGTTCATTTAGCTTACTCTTGCCTTTTAATTTCTTCTTTTCTGTATCGCATGGAAATGGAAATGGGGGACAGTCAAATCAATAGCTTTGTGATACGTTCGCCGTCCCCGAAATATATAAAAAAAGATTATTTCACATAAAGGTGGGCACTCGATATTTTCAACCAAGGAAAATGATTCCCGCTCGTTCGAAACGATTCTTTTAACGAGTCGATGGGAAATATCAATTTCTAATAAAAAACCCCCAGAAAACTCGACAAAAAAACCCAAAAAAAACTAGAAGCGAACGAAGAGTCCGGTTAACCAGAACAAGACACCCAGTGCGCACGACATAACGCTCACCTCTCTGCCTTTCGAGGCCAAGGCAGGTAAACAAATACTCATCTCACGCATACAGAAGTCCTCACATATTCCCACACTAACAAATGCCACACACGCAGAATGTTTTCTGAACTCACACACGTACATTCACACTGACACACTGGACTCACGAAGAAGAAGTTGAAAAAGTATTTGACGAATATACCCGGTGAACCAAGTGCAAGGGAAATCCAAACAACTGCACTCAAGGGAACAGCCAGAATCCTGAAAAGAGCTATCGGTTGGAATCTGTAAATAGCGGGTGATTGTATGGTATTTGGAAGAATGCCCCGTCCCCAGCAAATGAAAGAAAATGAAAAGAAAAATTTAAAAAACAAACAAACCCATAAAACATACGCACTTCTAACACACTGCGACCATTCTACAAACATGAGAACTTGAACTTTTCTAAACGAACAATTTACTCATTCATAAAGATCTTTCGCACCACTGTAACATTTCTATATGCATAAATATATTTATGCTTTTTGGTCTTTTTAAATTCAAAACACCATTTTGGTGAATTTAGCACTTGCTAAATGGTGACCCATTCTCAATGATTCATAACATGCATTTTTGTCCATTTTTCTCCTTCGTAATTTATAACGTTTTTTTTTTATTGTCAGCGTGGAGTCTTGGTACTTTACAAAGACGCGACTGTCCTCTCTGTATCCTATTGAAGTCAGGATTCACACCATCAAAAATCCTTTAAAAAAAAAGACGGAGAAGAAGAAAAAGAAGAGGGAGGAGAAAGAAAGGAAAAAGAAAGAATAGAAGTAGAAGAACAAGGAGAAAAAGAAGAAAAAAGTAAAAGAAAAGGTAGAAGCAGACGGAGTAGAAGGAGGAGGAGGAGAGGAGAGGTGAAGGAGAAGAAAAGGAAGAAGAAAGCCGTTCTTTCCTACAAAGCTATCGACGAATGCAGGTAATCGAGTTGTGTAGTTCGCTTCAAAAGTCCCCCTCACTTCTTGTTTCCGACAGCACAAAAAACAACGCAATTCTTTCTTAGACAGACGCACACACGCACACGCCGGCACAGTGAGAAATTCAGCAGAAGTTTATCAGATGAAACACGCAAAAAAAAAACAAAAAAAAAACGCAAATAATTAACAACAGTGCCATTTAAATAACGAAAAAACAAAAAACAAAAAAAATAATAAACAAACCTAAGAAAACAACAAACAAGTAAAACATGCCATTTTATACTAAAGCGTGGCAGACCAAACGGAACTATGACAGACCAAACTGAGGCGTGACCGACGGGTCAACTATCTCATAAAAGTGTGAAACCACGTTAAAAATAAGAAAGAAAAAAAAAGATTACAAATATCAATAACAGTCGCAATTTGATAAGGATCAAAGTATATTATCTATTCTGTACCCAGTCCGATGATGAGAATTCCTCCTAGACTGAGGCAATGTTTCTTTTTTTTTTTCAACTCAGAAAAACCGGCCTCGTGTCTAACTTTAATTACCTCTGCATAAAAAGCTAAGCGTCCCCAAATTAAGATTTTTTTTAAGCAGGTGCGTGCATTTAAATTTGGAGTTTTTTTTCCATATCGATGTCCACAGCATTTTACCGCATTTCACCGGGAAATATGGTTTAAAAACCGACAAATATTGACCCCCGCCTCCAAAACCGAAAAGCCTTTATATTTTTTGTATTACAGATCTTTCTCTCTGGATATTTTTGCTTTATTTCGGATGGATTTGTATAATACTTTCTCGCTTCCTTGGAAATTCCTTTACCATGTAATGAAAAAAGAAAAAAAGTTTGCGTTTAGAAACATCATTTATTTGTTTTCAAACGGACTTCGGGATTACGTCTCGACTTAAAAAAAAAACAACAACAAAAAGCAAAAAAAAGAAAGCAAATAAGAAATCTGCTGAACATGAACGCTTTGAATGTGATTATTAATTTCTTTATATATCTATATGGGTGAAATATATTGAGTGAGTGAGCATCCGACAGAATGTACAGTTGAAATAAAATAGTGGTAAAGGATGAAATAAATACAATCCAAGTGGCGCTCAATGAAGTCAATACAGACACATGTCTGGATCGATATTTCGCCTGCAACTTTATTATTAAGGCTTTTTGAAGATGCATTTGAAGTTTTAGACTTGTATTGTTTTTAAGAATCGCTCTCATAAATTAAATTCCCCAAGAAAAAATTAACACACACACACACACACACACACACACACACACACACACACACACACACACACACACACACGTGTAAAGGGGAGTGTGCTGTGCAGTTCAGGAGACTTGTCACCCGCACTCTAGTGACTACCGTCAATTGACTTTTATTTTTTTCTCACTTTGTCCCAATTTTCTTATCTTTTTGTTTATGCTGGGGATCGAGCATCCTACCGGAGGCCAAACATTCATGCGCTATTTCAGAGACCCCAACCGAGAGATCTTTTTTAAGATTCTAAAGTTCCTTTAAGCGTAATTGTTTGTATCACTCTTGCACTTGGTTCACTGGGTCTATTAGTGTGAAAGCTAAAATGATAATACAAAAATAAAAACACTTAAATCACCCCAATTTTCACGCATACACACACACTCAAATATCGTATACACACATACACAGTGAATGCATTCATACATACTCGCACATAACTAAATCCTAATTAACACACACGCATCAGAAGGGGTGTGTGCTGGAGCGTTGAGGAGACTTATAGTCACTGGTGCTGGTGTGAAAACAATAAAAATTATATGTATATATATATATATTATTATTATTATTTTATGTATCCACATATAATATTATAAGGAGATATTATATATTATGTATCGATTTTCAGTATTTACTTCAACAGTGCTCAATACGTGAGTAGAGCTAGATAGTAAGTTATGAAAATATATTTATGGCAATTAAGCTACACAGAGGCGTTCGCGTTTCATTTCTAATTTAATTTCTAATCTTTTTTTCTAATATAAAATGGAAGTAATTTCAAATACATAATATATAAAGTAAAGCCAGTCCTTTCTCCGTTTTATCTTGTGACTAATAGCTTCTTTAATAGCTTCTTTAATAGCTTCTTTAATAGCTTCTTTAATGCAAGTTGCATGCGAAATTCTGCTTTGGCAAGTATTTATGGCAAATATCAATCCGTGTTCTTTAAAAGAATTGAGAACGATTTTCGCAATAGTATCGAACTTTTACGACACAACACTGTTGCAGGCAACCAACATGAAATAATATATATCTTTTTGTTTACTGACTACCTCTCTTCCGCCTCGAGAAACAAGGCACACTCTCTGAAAGGATGACTACCTAACAAGAAGTTTATAGCGAAGAAAGAGTTGAGCAATCACATTTGACCCAGCGAGCAGGAGGAATGCGAGCGGAAGTAATGCCGGGATAAGCGGAGAAACGGCTGGTGTTATTTCGGATTTGTTCTCCTCCAAAACTAGTTAGTTGCTCTACCAAGTCTTGAGAGTCTTGTCTCGTGGGAGAGGAACGAGATGGATTTTGTGTTATCACCCAATAAAAGAGATCTCTTAAGAGATTGGAACATTTTTCCGTATTTCCTTTTTGGAGTTTGTGAACTTTCATCAAAATCGGAGGCATTCTGGGATATTTAAAGTCAAACTGGAACACATTGCTAAACATGATTGAATATCATATTGGGATACACACTTCGAAACGACACTGCCACGGCTAAACCGAAAGAATGTATGACCGATGGATGCTGTAATGATAAAAAAGAACATCCTATTGAATATAGATCTAAAATCTATAAACCGTTCAATCGATTCCTATGGATTTATTGACAATCGATTACCGACTTGTATCAATATTACGAGAAATCATGAAACATACAAAACAGATATGTCAAACCAATATTCATTTTATCTGTGACATTTATGATTTTGAACCGGCTTTTCTACAGAGCTACTTACGATAAAAAGAACCTTGCATTAAGACAACACGCAGTTAGAATATTATCGTTGTTCTTTTTAAACCTAGCGGTGCTAAGGTCTTATGAGATCTCATCCACAAAACAGAAAAGGGATTGTATGTGAAATTACACGTTCGTAACGAGAAAACTAACACTAATTTACATCAGTTTACTTTTTTCAATAATTATATATATATATATATATATATATATATATATATATATATATATATATATATATATATATATATTTAGATTTTTCACTTATAAAATAGATCATTCAGTGAAGACCGGGGTTGTTCCAATAAAAAACAAGCTCGATGATACTCGATTACAGAGTACAGAGCATTTATATCTGCCAAGCAAGTAACTGCTTGGTAGTGAAACACGTGTAGGAAAAACATTTAATTTGAATAAATAGTATTTGTAAGAAAAAATATCTTTAATGATGATCATTGGTGTACTGAAAGGAATGCTTTGGTAAGCCTTCATAAAATCACACACATATATATATATATATATATATATATATATATATATATAGTGTAATTTACTGAATTTACTGTTATAAGAGAAATAACTAGAGTGCTCAATATATATATATATATATATATATATATATATATATATATATATAATTTCAATTGACACTATACATTAGTTTGATCTTCCATCGATACCTTTGATTTCACAGAAACACAGGAAACTCAGCAGGGCTAAAGATACCAAATGTAACCGATTCTTCAGTCGATCTTGTGATAGTCTAACCTCATATAAACCTTACTGTGACTTTACAAAAGAAAAAATATATAAAATATAACAAAAATAAATAATTAAAAGGGGTTTAACTTAATACTTAACTGCAGCTTCAAGGTATACTGTATCCCATAAGTATATTATATGTCCTTATACATTTTAATGTAAATCTAAATAATATATATATATATATATATATATATATATATATATATATATATAATATATATATATAATGGTTTTCTTACTTGATTTTCCGAACGGTCTTTAAAACCCAAAATCCCGGTTACCGCATCTTCTACCACAAAATAAAGTTTCATCAGTTCAAAACAATTGGTATATTTTGTGGTTACATTATATACAAAAACAGTTTGCAAATTACAGATTATACATAACATTTTCTAGATTAAATTGCAAACAGATTTTGTAGATTACATTACATAAAAATGTTCTAGATTACATTGTATATAAGATTTTCTAGATTACATTATATGAAATATTTTCTAGATTACATTGTATGAAATATTTTGTAAATTACATTATATGAAATATATTCTAGATTACATTATATGAAATATTTTGTGGATTACATTATATGAATATTTTATGGAATACATTATATGAAATATTTTGCTGATTACATTATATGAAATATTTTGTAGATTACATTATATGAAATATTTTTTGGATTACATTATATGAAATATTTTGTGGGTTACATTATATGAAATATTTTGTAGATTACATTATATGAAATATTTTGTAGATTACATTATATGAAATATTTTGTGGATTACATTATATAAAATATTTTGTAGATTACATTATATGAAATATTTTGTAAATTACATTATGTAAAGAATCTTGCAGATTACATTATATGAAATATTTTGTGGATTACATTATAAGAAATATTTTGTGGATTACATTATATGAAATATTTTGTAGATTACATTATATGAAATATTTTGTAGATTACATTATATGAAATATTTTGTAGATTACATTATATGAAATATTTTGTAAATTACATTATGTAAAGAATCTTGCAGATTACATTATGTGAAATATTTTGTAGATTACATTATGTGAAATATTTTGTAAATTACATTATATAAAGAATCTTTCAGATTATACTTATAATACAATATTTCACAGATTACACATATACAATAATGTAAAAATTGCATTATATATAACAGAATTTTGCACATTATATATACGATTTTTTCAGATAACATAACTGACTTTTGAATTTAATTGATATAATTGATAAAATCTTTACATCTTTTTTCTTTCTCTTTTCCTCTCTCTTCTTTCTTTCTCTCTCTCCTTCTCTCTTTTTTTCTCTCTCTCCCTCCCTCTCTCTCTCTCTCTCTCTCTCCCTCTCTCTCTCTCTCTCTCTCTCTCTCTCTCTCTCTCTCTCTCTATATATATATATATATACATAACTGCCAATTAATAAACAAATACGTAGCAACTAATAGCATATATAAACAACAATAAATATTAATATTAAAAATATATATTAATACAAAGAAACAAACAAAACGCATGTAATGCAGAGTCACGTGATTAAGTATTCATTTTCCTTCCGGTCCCATCTATATAATTGATACCAGCTACACATACACTTCTGATGATCGTTGATACCGTGAAACTGCAGTAAAGTGTTAAAGCTTAGTGCATTTTGTTTTGTTTGTCATACAAACTATATTGTTTTCATTTGCTAGTACGTATATATATATATATATATATATATATATATATATATATATATATATATATATATATATATATATATATATATACTAGCGGATTAAAAAAAAATATATATTCGGATGATTCAGTGTAAAAAATGTGCTACCACCATTCACCATGAAAGAAACGCCAGACGAATTCCAATTTCCTCCGTTTTTATGATAAAAAAAATGCAACTCCGTGACAATTTTCACATTTATCAAGCAATAAAACTGTCATAATTCCGCTAATTAACGGACAACTCTTAATCGTGGTTTCAAACAAAGAATTCTTGTAGCGACTACGTGCATACCAGAACGTTTTTCTGGTTGAAAGTTTCGTATCAGCTCTAAATAGAAAATAAGAGATCCCCCTTAAATTATAATAGAAAAGAAGATACTTAATCATTGAAAAACCAGGCTAAAACATCCGCAAACACTTGCTGATCCCTAACATCCCATGCAGAGATTAATCATTAACAACTACTGCGTGGACAGACACACAAACATTTTTGATTTACATATAGACACTGAACAATAACTGAGACAATCAAAACATCAATATTGATTTTAATAAAACTAACTGCACAATACATATAAGTAGAATGAACACGTAATTAAAAATATTATAAAGCATTGTATATAACTAACATAGGCGGAAACTATGAAATCAATAATTTATTATAAAAAAAACAACATAAAATCGAATTATCTAAAAACCAAGCAGAAACAAAGCAACAAAAAAAAAACAATAATATTCTATTAAGAAAAAGTCAGTATTCGTGAGAGTTAATGTAAAGCTACCGAAAGAAAGAGTAAAGATTTTCCCTGTCGGTCTTATACAACGAAACATGTCTAAAGGAAGGTTTGCTGCCTGAATATACATTTGTCTTTTTTTACCGATAATTGAAACATACTTGTACAAGCGCACACGTTTCAAAACCCGTTCACGCGGATGAGGAATCATATTAGTATTACTCGGATTCACGACGAGGATTGAAATCCCAACATCGAATTATATCTATATTCTATTTCCGTGTAAAAAAAACAAACTTAGGAAGAATCCATTCAACTAACGCGATTAGCGATGAAAATGATGTTTCGAAATTAACGCGTGACGTACAGACAAAAATCGCATAAAAAATTTAAGCTTGACAGAACGACAGAAAATACTATTTCAAACTTAAGCTTAGCAGAAAATCGTATTAAAAATAACTTCGAAAGTCTTGAGTCAATCCAGTCGATTTTGTCACATATGATAAATCAATTTTCATGACTGTAGTTTTTACAATATTAAGATATTTTGAGAAACATTCATCGTCAATTCTGCCATTGTAAAAATAAATGATATGAGTAAAGACTGAATTTTGGTCATTGCAATTTGAAATAATCATATATATATATATATATATATATATATATATATATATATATATATATATATATATATATATATATATATATATATATAAAGGAATATTATTGTAAAAAAATCAAATAGAAAAATCAAACATTTTTGTAAGAGTCTTGCGCACGTTTCGCACTATTAAGTGCATGAATCTGAGGTTTAGATAAAAAGAACTTTTATTTGGCTAAATACAAGGAGTGACCTTTTAAAGGAACATTTTGGGTGGCCAAAGTCTATAAAAAACAATAAAATCAACGGAGAAAAGAAGGGAAAAGAAAAACACAGATTTGTGGACCGAGGATGAAAAGAAAAATGACATCGAAATATATCGATACGATCGGAAATGTTTATCTTTTTTTTTCTTGACAAGAAAATGTTTTGTCTGATTGAAAATCGTTGGAAAGTTTGGTAATTTTGGAATTATTCTTCATCTTTGAGGTGGAAAGGGTGCGTATTGGAATCGAACCTCTACCATGCCATTTTCTTTGTGGATGTTTTTCAGTTGGTATGGCTTCTTCAATGCCGTATTTTTCTCTCGTTTTGGACAATGCAAAAGAAGTAAGTGACGTTTTCTGCCTTTAAAAATATAAGCTAGAATTCAATGTATTGATTCGCTTGTTTATGTAAACCTATCTACATGGTCATTATTAATTGCTCATACTTCATTAATGAAATATAATTCTTATAAGAAATGTAAATAGTAAGATATTGCATTGCATAGGGTTTTACTTAAAATTCAATATGGGTGCTATCATTCGCCACTAGCTTCCAAGTCGCCTGGGAACCGCATCAACTGATTTCACAAAAAATCTTTTTTCTAATTAATCACTACTTATCAAGGCTGAAAGCAACTCGAGGATAATGGTTAATGTAATAGATAGACATATTGATAGTTAGATGATGATTAATACTATAAGAGGGTTGAAAATCTTCACTTACCACCTACTCCAATAAGAAAAACCCAGATCACCCGGAAAACAGCAATTCTTTTCCATTTGTCAGAAACATCACTCATCGAAATATGATGACTGAAGGAAAAATAGGACAAACTAGAATTCTCGCTTCCCCCATTTTAGTCCTTACATTCCATACGCGATGTTTCTGACGTTAACCCTTATCCTTCAGTGGCATTTAGCCTTGGTAAGTAGTGACTTATTAGCTGATGCACTTCCTAGGCGGCTTGAGAAGCTGGTGGATCCTTAATAACCCCCATGCTATACACCTTTTTTTGTCATACTCATTTCTTGTAAGAATTAAAAGCACTTAATAGCATAGAGTTAATTTTCAATCGTCTTAATAAAGACGGGAATTAAATCGAATTGAAAATTTAAAAGACTTAAACAAATGATTTTTGATTTTAGCATCCTAACGAAAACTGACCATGTGTTAATATTATAAACGGGTGAAACAAAAAAAAAACAAAAAAAAAAACGATGTGTATCTTGTGTTATTTTTATTACACATAAAATGTTGTGTTTCTATTTATGTAAAGGTTTATTTCGTCCCAGATGAAAGCATTTATTGTTGTGTTAATTAATTTTTCGTTTTGTTACGAGGTTATGATTACGAAACCCTCTTTTAGGATATTGTTTTATCGGGTGTAAATAGTTTCGAATTGAAATTTTAAAGACTGAAGAAATAGAGTAATGAGCAATGAAAATGATCTTTGTTATAAGCGAGTGAAATGAAAGGCTGCTTGTAACATTGTTTGAGACAACATTCTAAATAGGTGTTATAAGTCAAATGAGTTTATCTACGTTTATGACATTGAAGTAACTTTAAAAATAGATAGACGAATATTCATTCATTAAAAAAATATAATTGCGGAAACAGGAATGGCCATGTAGAAAGTTTTGTTTGTTAATTTCGTAAGCGGCGTGCGATTTTTTGACCATAAACGAAAAAAGCCTCTATTGTAAAAGTCTTCCTAGTCGGATTAAGTATTTAGAAAATTAACCCAAGCCGAGTATATTATTTTCTTGCAAATTTGCTAGGCAGAATTAACATATCAATTTTCCGGATGTAATACTATGTAGGTGTAATGTCGAAAATCCAATTGCTTTTTGATATTATATATTTTTTATTTCATACTTTTTTATATTATATATGTGTGCGTGTGTGTATTGCATTCATACAGTAAGACAGAGAGAATTCAACAATCAATAACAGAAAAGCTATTCAATAAACACATCGATATAAAATATAAAGAAGATACAAACGTAATTAAATATTACAGAAAACGGATATTGTTTAACAGACCCGATGGATGAGATATAAGTATAATTAGATGTGATGCTCTGACGGAGACAGTTTCAGATTACGAAGAGTCGATATAAAGCCATCTAATTTTATGTCTATTTTTATGCATTTTGTCTATCTAATTTTTTTATTATTATTTTCTATTATTATTCATGATCAATAATAATCACATTCATCCGTGCGGGTCGTCCGTATAGTCAGACTCTCACACGTCGAAAACGACGGGAGAGTACACTATATATATATATATATATATATATATATATATATAGTAAGTTATGAAAATATATTCATGGCAATTAAGCTCAATTGCCATAAATATATTTTCATAACTTACTATATATATATATATATATATATATATATATATATAGTAAGTTATGAAAATATATTTATGGCAATTAAGCTCAATTGCCATAAATATATTTTCATAACTTACTACCTATCTCTACTCACGTATTGAGCACTGTTGAAGGAAATACTGAAAATCGATACATAAAATACTATATCTCCTTATAACATTTTATGGGGACATATGAAATAATAATAATAATAATAATAATAATAATAATAATAATAATAATAATAATAATAATAATAATAATAATAATAATAATAATATATAGAAGTTGAGCACTCTGACCATTAAAAATTGCCTGGGCAGCCCCGTCGGCATTCCCCGGTAGGGGCGCCTCAGGCGATTAGCAATAAACTAAACCCTTCTCAAAGCGTGAGAAGGCAAAGCATGGGAGGGTGAACCTCCTAGAACTGCACAGGACAGACCCATAGACCGGCGAAAAGCAAGCCCCGAAGGCCAAGACAATACCAGTTTATGGGGTGTAGTATCCATCGGAACAGATACTACACTTTCATCCCGGCCAAAGGTTCAAGGAAAAAAATATATATTGTTTCATTTTACTTCAGTCGAAGTTCTCATAAATCAAGGCTAACACTTGATCTCTATATGAGATACATAGATATTCGAATATTCCATTAAAGTTTTCCTTTACCTGTCAAACGTTGAGTTAGTAAAGAAGTTCAGAACATTAAATTTCCTTCTCCTCAATCAACCAGTTAACTATGTTATAGTATATCTTTCTTGTGGTCTCGTGGTCGTACCGGATTTGAAGGCAAGAATTCACCTAGTCTGTTACTTTAGGTAACATTACTTGAAGTAGGTACAGCATTCCTCGTATGAGCCAGTGTATAGTCGTGTCGAGGGGATCTTATTTGGGCTTCGAATACTATGTTAGTTCGAATTTTTGGTCAGGGTTTACCTGTAGGGTGAAGTATCCTCATGTCAGGTTGTCCTGACAAACTCTTGTACAGAGAGACCGAAGACACTCGAAGATGGTGTCTAGTAAGTAATTATAACTCTCTCTATATGTGTGAATCGCTAAAAAACAATAACACAAAAATAACTTTATAAACGATAAATTATCACGTAATTTCAGACAGGCTCTCGTAGCGTAATAGTCAGTGCACGCGGTTACCGACCTAGTGACCGCAGATTCGAATCCTGTCATAGTCAGCCACGTTGATGAGCTGCAGTAACGGCATAACACGTGTCTGTGAATAACTATTTTATCTATAAGTACATTTGTTGTTTTTATACATACGTATTTATATATACGTAGATAAACAGTATAAATATATACATATACGTATGCACACACACACACACACACACAAACACACACACATACACACACACACATATATATATATATATATATATATATATATAGAGGAGAGGGACAACAACAAAGGAGGAGGAGGGGGAGGAGGAGGGACTAAAAGTATATATATATGTATATATATATATGTTGATATTTTTTATATTTATAATATAAAACTAAAAATAAGAATACATTAATCACCTAAATAATAGTGTAATGGATCCGTCCAAACACTTTTAAATGCAGCAACATTTTTGTAAGTAACGGATAAATTTTATTAGACAGACGAACAACACAGGTAAGGAAGACTTTTTAAATTTTTTTTATTTTAAACATTTTTTTTAATAATATAAGTTAGCAAAACATTTATATGGAACAAAACTTAGATTTAGTATACAGAACGTTTATGTTTTTGTCTTTTAAGGGAAGTGGGGTCTGATCAACTCTGCTGGGAAGCAATGAAATTAAATACTGTCTTGTTTTTAAATTCCCGAAACAGTTTTTCATGGTAAACAACTGATTATCCCTTAAATAATGTTAGAAGTAAACTAATATAATAACTGTAAAAAATAAATTGACTTACATAAGTGATTTTCCACTGAACGACTTGGGACAAAAAGTTGTTTGTTTTTATTTTATTTATTTTTGTTGTTGTTTTTTTTATATAGTTTTAATGGTTGAGAAACTTCCGAGACTATATATATATATATATATATATATATATATATATACATAATTGCATGATGGATGCAAACTCGTGTTTGAGCATTGCCATTGCTTAACTATCTGCTACGATGTCATGAAAACATAAGATCTTAAAGTCTTCAAGCAAAGCTTATGCGTGAAGCCTTTTACGTGCAGAAAAGATTTGTACAGAACCAATCTCACTCTCCAAGCGACTGTTCGTCTGACCTCATCCCCCCCAACAAAACTAGATAGTCGACATCATTGGAAGCAACAGTCGCTGCGCCGCAGATATTATGTCACAGTTTTTATCCACCTAGATACCTGTCTTTAAAGAAGGATGAAGAGGACATCTACCCATGGGATTCTACTTCACTCCCAGATACAAACAGAGCATTTCTATGTCTCAGAAATATATGCCCCCCCCCCACACATATATATATATATATATATATATGTGTGTATATATATATATATATATATATGGTGGCTGTCTATTCGATTTTGAGTATGACCACTTTTTTGCGTATCGAAGTGATATTAGAGTAAAACCTCCCAGTGAGTGGATCTTTAGGCCTGCTAGACTTTTACAGACCATATCACAGATGTTGCAGATGTTGTGAGGATCTGAAGGGATGCCATAATTGAAGTCATTTCTTTTCCGTGCTTGATTTTACAGCACATTTTACAGCACGTGACATAGTTATAAAATTGCAAGTTTGGCATGTTCGCTGTTCCATATTTCCTCCGTATCACGTCCCGTCTCTTCGTTGCTGTTCTCTTCAGCTGCTAGTGTTTCGTCCTATTCTTTTCAAAAAGCTTGCTGCATTCAAAAATCACTTTTCTCCACCTTGACCTCTCTACAGCTATCCCTTCCCATCTTTCAAGATCAATTCCACAACACTTCAAATCGTCTTTGAGATAATATTTGAATCGCTTACGTGGTTTGTGCTATGGGCGAGTATACCGAATTAGTTCCCTATAAATCACCTGCTTGGGTTGTCTGTCATCAGTAAGACGAAATAAGATGACCAACCCAACGAAGCCTGTGTTTTCTTATACGAGACTCAATGCTTGGAACAGCAGCTTGCTCCAACACTTCGGTGTCAAGGGTAAAGCTATCCCAAAGGATGTTAAGCAAGTGCCTAAGCCAATTCTGATGAGAACGGTCTAGCAGGCGAATATGAACTTTGTAAGTGGTCTATGTTACACAAGCATATAAAAAAAGTTGATACAACACAGGCCTCATACACAGAGATCTTAATTTCCAGCCTGATATCACGTGGTGCTCACACCCACTTTTCCAACTGACCAATACGTCCATTTATCTCAGCATCCAACAACCCGTTCCTCGAAATAACACTACCCAGATACATAAACAGATCCACCACAGACAGTCTGTGGCCTAAAACAAATATGTCCGGTTCTTGATACAAATTGCCAGGGGCCGGGACAAACATAGCCTTTGTCTTACTCAGGCTTATTGTGAGATCCATTATTCTACACGCCCATGCAAAACTATCCATGATATCCTGCATATCATTTTGCGAGTGAGCTATGAGACCCGCGTCGTCTGCATACAGCAAATCTAGAACAACAATGGAGAATGTTCTTGATAAAGTCTTAAAACGCTGTAAGTTATACAGCCGACCCGATGTACGAAATCGAAGATACACACCTTTGTCACAGTTATTGAAAGCCTATGACAGAGTTATAGCAAAATAGATGGAAAACAAAGTAGGTGCAGATATATCACCTTGTTTAACACCATTGTCAACCGCAACAGGTTTAAAGAGACAACCATTGCAGTTGATACGTGCTTTCATATTGTCGCGCAACTCACGAAGAAGTCTAACAAAGAGGAGGACATCCCAACTTTCCCACTTCCTTCCACTGCGCATCCCGATTAAGTGTATCGAACGCTTTCGTCAGATCAACAAAGACCTGATATAGATATAGACGATGTTCAATACACTTTTCCTGCATTTGGCGTGCCGTAAAGATCATATCAGTGGTACCCCTACTTGTTCTAAAGCCACACTGACTCCAGGAAGCACAAAAGAAAAAAATGTAGGAATTCAGGCTATTCAACAGGATTCTGGTAAATACCATTCCAAACCCATTCAATAGAGCGATGCCTCGGTAGTTGCCGCACTCATCTTTCCTCTCTTTTTCTTTGTACAAATAGACCATAATAGAGTCATGCCAATTTTGGTAAACGTGACCATCAAACCAGATGTTATTAATCAAACCCTTAATTTGCACTGCCATTGGTCTTCCACCACAGTGAAGGACTAATACATGTATACCATCTCCACCAGGTGCTAAGCATCTAATCTGTCATATCGTCCCCTCCACTTCCTTGAGGACAGGAACAGAATCAATTTCGGCAATGACGGTCGTCTGAGGCAAACTATCTATCACATCAGCACTGATTATCGACGGATTAGTGAACTGTTCAGTATAATGCTCTGTCCATCTATCAAGTAGCTTGCTTGGGTCCCTAATCCTTGGATTTTAATCGGGGTACACTAGAACGTCTAGGACCAAAGACTGTATTCATCAGGTCATACATTGCTTTATTGTCCTTAACATCAGCAGCATGCTGAGTATCACGAGGTTTCCGTCGCCACCATCCACCCTTTATCCGTATAAGTTCTCTCTTCAACTCTGATTTGGTGACAAACTGCTATCAATCCGCCTTTGATAAATTGCATGCTTTTTCTGCAGTAGTTGTGTAATGTGAGCATTATTGTCATCAAACCAGTCTTGATGCTTTCTCTTTGTTGGCCTAAGAACATCTACTGCCGTTTCATAAACACTCTTCTTAAATCCAGCCCTGAATATATTTGCAGTACACGCAACCCACTCTTATCCATACTTCCAACTCCATAACGTGCTAGTGGACACCATGTTTAATATTCTCTACCCACCCTCGCATCCCATGGCAAAACAATTTTATCATTTCGCTGGCAGTCAGGATAACTCTGTTAAGATTTTCATAAAAGGAAATCTGATATATTTGAATATTCAAATGAGAGATTGTGCCCATATTATTAGCCCCCAAATTTGATAAAATGGTTAAAAAACTCTTAAAATTTATAGAATATTTATTAATTGATGTCTAATACCTATTCTCAAATTAAAAAAAATCAGAGGTATGTGGATTTTGACGAAGGGCTTACGCCTTTCTTTTACTTTATTTGCATAAAACTTAATTAAACTAAATACAGCCACATTTTGACCCTTACGCCTAGCAGCTGTTTTAAAAAATTCGATATTGATCGGTTAATTAGTTTAGGAGTGAATCATGCACAGACAAATTTATAACCATTGATAACACAGTGGCTAAGTGGTTAACGACGCAGACTGAAGATCTGGATGTGCCGGGTTCGAATCCAGTTCGTTCCACAGAAACACTTTCATCAAAACCCACACCTGATCTTTTGTCTAACCCCATGGAGAAGAAGTAAATTATATATATATATATGTATCAAGGGAGGCGCGATAGCGCTCTATCCCTTAATAGACTTCAAAAATGACCTATGCTAGAAATCTCATTTCTTTGATCAGTCATAACTCAAAAACCAATAAACCAAACTATTTAAAACTTTGCACAACATTTTTATTTGATAGGTTCTATAAGTGTGTAAAATTTCAGCATCATTAGTCAAGGCAACCCAGAGATCCAGAAAGGTCAGGAGTGATTTTGTGTTATCCGTGTGTACATACGTACGTGTGTGCCACCCTGTATTTCATCAACTATTTGATGGATTCAGCTGATTTTTGGCAGAGATAGAGGTTCTAGGGTCTAGTTGATGGCATTTTAATTTCAATTTACCATATACCTTAGTTTTCCAGAAAATTAAAAAAAAACTTAAAAATTACCATTTTCTTGAGGCATAGCCTTTACAAAAGTAGTGACATTCCATGATAAATGCCATTATACTGAAATCATATGCCCTTAATAGGGTTAAGATGAAAATTCATATACACTAATTGTACAAAAGCAAGGAAATTCCCAAATTTTTTCAATTTTATTGTCATTAAGGGTATGCGAGCACAACAGGGCTATGTATTTTACTGGTAGGAATTTTTCTTCAGCGCACCTCACACACTTCATCCACTCATGCATAGAGATTTATACTGTAGTGATGTGATAATGAAATGGTTTTGTTGATATGTAGTCATACCCTTAATTAATGACAATAAAAGTGTAAAAAATTGGGAATTTTCTTGCTTTTGTACATTTAGTGTATATGAATTTTCATCTAAACCCTATTAAGGGCATATGATTTCAGTATAATGGCATTTATCATTGAATGTCACTACTTTTGTAAAAGCTATGCCTCAATACAATGGTCATTTTTAAGGTACGTACACAAAGATAACATGATTTCATGATTGAACTTTCTGGATCTCTGGGTTGTCTTGACTAATGATGCTGAAATTTTACACACTTATAGAACCTATCAAATAAAAATTTTGCGCAAAGTTTTAACTAATTTGGTTTATTGGTTTTTGCGTTATGATTGATCAAAGAAATGAGATTTCCAGCATAGGCCATTTGTGAAGTCTATTAAGGGATAGAGCGCTCTCGCGCCTCCCTTGATATTATTTTATGTATCCACATAAAATTTTATAAGGAGATATAACGTTTTGTGTATCAATTTTCAGTATTTACTTCAACAGTGCTTGATACGTGAGTAGAGCTAGGTAGTAAGTTATAACAATATATTTATGTCAATTAAGCTACGGGGGGATTTGCTCAATTACAGTAACTCTATCGGAGGGAATCGTCAGGCTAAAATGCATTTTAGCCTGACGATTCCCTCCGATAGAGTTACTGTAATTGAGCAAATCTCTGAAAAAACATTGACAAGATTCTGTCTGTTTACCCATCTACTAACATTCGTATTCTATTCCAACAAGACTAATAATAAAGGAAGCTTTTGTTATGACTTTTCTCTTACTTACGAACTGACTGAGATTGTTGACAAACCTACTGACGTACCTGATGCTAACGAACATTTAACACATTTTCTTGATCTCTTCTTGACAACTTGCCCTGAACAGTGCACATCTACTCTTCTATTTCCTCTAGTAGTACTTGGCCTTTTGGCTAATATCAAAGTGTAGTATCTGTTCCGATAGATACTGCACCCCATAGACTGGTATTGTCTTGGCCTTCGGGGCTTGATTTACGCCGGTCTATGGGTCTGTCCTGTGCAGTTCTAGGAGGTCCACCCTCTCAGGCTTCGCCTCCCCTCTTTGGAGAGGAGTAAGTTTATTGCTTACTGCCTGAGGCGCCCCTACCGGGGAATGCCGACGGGGCTGCCCAGGCAATTTTTAAACCCCACTTTCCCGACCCGACATTGGGTCACATCTTACGTGTTGGAGTAAGATAAAAACTGGCCTTGTGACTAATTCCTGGAGAGGTGTAAATCAATACTCTTCTATTTCCTCTTGCATCTTCCGACGACACAGGGAGACTTCCGATGCCTCTTTCCATCGCAGAGTGTATCGATACTCAAGGGGTTTATTGGGATAGCTTTAGGTTTCTCATATCTGAAATTCCTCTGCATTCTATTTCCAAACAGATTGTGTCCCGTGTCGCCTCTGATATATCTGATTAGTGAATCGCTGATATTGAGAGTTTTATATCCCCTAGAATTTCCAACAGAGATAAAAAAAAAAAAGAGCTAGCTACGGTATACCTTTGAGTGTGCCGCTGCCATTTTTCACAGACACCACTATCTCAATTGCTATTAAACGGAATAGATGCCATGAATTCAAAGCCTACTTAAGGACTTCCCGAAACCGCTACAGAAGCTTGGTTCTCGAGAGATTTGAAGAATACCAAACAGTATGCTGAACAGATGTAAGGCTTCTATTCCGACCATCGTTAATATGACAAAAGGGGATTTCCTCAGCATCTAACAAAGCAACTCTTTTTTGCAAATAACTTTGCTTCAAATTCCACCCTTTGTGATCAGAGCTACTTCCAGAATTTTCTCGTACAGCTGAAAATGCTGTAAGTGAGATGCACATATCTGCCCGGGATGTTGCCAAACTTATCAAGGCAACTGATCCTGACACCATTTCAGTCATTGTGATAAATAATCTGATATCAGAACTAGCTCATATCTTTACAAAACTAGTCAATCGTTGCTTAAAGGAGAAATGGAAAATCTCGTCAGTTTGTCAAATATTTAAAAATATTGGTGATATATCTTCTGCATCTCAATACAAATCAATCAATCTCCTGAGCGTGATGAGGAAGCTGTTTGAATCTGTGATAGTGCAAGCGTTGTGGCTCAACCAAACCCTGCTAGGTGGAGTGAAAATTTGCCTTTAATTCTTCTGGGATTGCAATCCAATTTCAAGGTACACATCCAGTCCACATCAGTCGAAATGGTATACGGCACGACACGACGATCTGTGCCGTTTTTCGTTTAGTACCTTGTTAAATCTTTTAGTTAGACTTGCAACTGCTGTTTTCAGTTCGGCAATTTCGACATTTCCTTTTACGTCAACCGTGCTGATATTTGGCGAGTGATAAGTATCCGCGATTTTGTCTGCTATTTCGGCTTGCTCTTGCAGTGTTTTCTCGTCTGAGAAAGTGATGAGGAGTTGTGCCATATTCAGTAGTAATTTATCCAGACAGAGTTGTCGTAAAATGCTCTCATCCATCTGCTTGTTTCTGTGGAGACTTTTCATGAAACGAAATAGTTGCGAGGGTTTTCTATCGCCTATCTCAATGTTATTTAAAGGTTAGTTTAGACGAGCATTTTCGGACTTAAGTCATCCACTTCCTCTGCAACTTCCGCGGGTAACGCTTCGACGACATACGCGAACATTCATTTCCGCGAAGTGGTTTTTCGCGTATTGAAAATGGCCTGTAGTCGGTGAAACCAAACTCGTGGCCTGTTTAAATTGAAAGCCGAAACTTTTATCTGGATGTAGTTTTCCGTTCCCTCAGTTTTAAAAACGTCGTCTGGGTTCATTATTTTTTCTGACAAATATAAAACTACTCCGTGGGTTTTATGTCCGCAAAAGCGTTCCCGAATAACGTAGCGATCGCTTGTATATTTTTTTCTTTTTTTCTTTTTCTTTTCTCTGGACAGAGAGAAAAAAATAATTATGGCGTCGTCTTCTCAGGTTTTCGTTTCTGTCTGCCTTTAGACGTCAGGGTGTTTCTTCCACGTCGGTGTCACCAACTTTGTAGAGAAAAAGTCTTATCAAGATAAATTGGCAAAGGCATTTCGTACAAATATAAGAAAAATCGAATTCTGTTCCCGAAACTCGGTTGACAAACCGAGTAAATTAGGCTGACAGAGAGACTAGTAAACGCATGCATGATTCACTTTTACACGTAGGAAAAAAAGAAGTTTTTATAGTAGCAGTCATCTCTGTGACGTCACGAGGGCTCGGGGATCTCGCATGTTGATGCTGCTACCACAACTCCTTATCTTCGAGTGGTTTTAGTAAACAGAACAAAACAACAAAAACACACTAGACATATCTAAAAGACGATAACCTCATTACCTTACAAAAGTGTAATCATAAACAACAAAAAACAAAACGAATATTGTAAACATTACATGACAGTTTCAAATTTATAATTCACAACAAACAAATATTAACATTTTGAAAAAGTGTATTAATACACTTTTACTTATAAAGTGAGATTTTCCCTATTTCATTGACGGTATAATTTCATAAACAGAAACTATATATAAAATTCCACTACGTATGTTATTCGGTCCATTTAAAAAATGTAATTCGGACTTTTCAAAAATAGTTTCCCTCGAATTTAACGAATTTGATATTTTATTCGATCAACCGTTTTCTCTTTGATTACTAATGCCATCGCGGGAATGGGAGTGATTACCCCCCCTCAGTAATAAATCCCCATTCTTCAATTCATACCATCATAAAAGAAATACGGTCAAAATCTAATTAAGGTCACTTTTTCATATTTCGCCGTCTGTCCGATCATTTTATAATAACCAATACGCCTATCAGAAATCACACGGCTATTAAAAACTAAAAATTATAAATAATACACAAACATCCACAATCTTCATTTCCCATGACGTTCTTAGAGTATACATAACGAAACGTCCCCTACAATCCTTTGTTTTAAACTCGTACTTAATAAACATCACATACTTTTTTCACTTCTGTTTGTAACTCATAGTTGTAGTGGTAGTAGTAATAGTAGTAGTAGTAGCAGTAGTAGTAGTCATAGTAGTAATAACATTTTGACTCCGCCATGGCGCATCCAGTGTCTCAAGTATGCTTCTATGCCAAATCTGGTACGATTCTGCAAGATACTTTTGGAGCCTATAAGTAGGCAACAGATAGTGAGAAAGAAAAATATGTGCAATTATAAGGTACACTAGGTTTCGTCTTGTCCGAACAGAAACAATGTCATATTTGAAACCTGCAGTTTTTGCGGATATTTTAGCCTAGTTTTAAGTCATTAAACTTTTTTCTATTATAATTTAAGGAAAACACTGTTAGTTTTTTTTTTACAGCGTTGTTAAAGGGTCGATGGTAGTGATCTGCCTTACGACTTGTTAGAGACACAAGACAACATACAGCAATGACAAATAAAGATGACAGACACAGTGGTTAAATGTGTAAATTGCAAATAACCGATTAGATCGTAAAAGTGCAGGAAATAAAATATGTTTCTTTTAGTTGTCGGCGTCACATGAAGGGTTGATGATGAGTGTCTGATCAGTTACTTTTTCAAACATCACACTAAGCTTGGATGAATGCTGTACAGACTAAAACAAAGTTGTCATGAAAAGGACGGTTAACGCATTGAAATTGTAATAGGTAAGTTGTCCTGAAAAGGACAGGTAGAATCGTACAATTGGTAGTTATAATGTTCTCGCTTGTCAATTGTTATGTGAATCTATTAATATTCGGCTAGCGACATAATAGATACTTATACATACAATGCGAAGCGAGAACGTAGAATGAATAAGAAAGAGAGACATGGTTTGATGTTTACGCTTCCGAGACCTTCTTCTAAAGAGAGCGATTATCGTCAGCTTTCGTTTATATATGCAAGAGAAATATACAAAGGGAGATAATTATACAATGTAAGTGAGGTAATTATGATACACGTCGTTGTCTCCAAATGCAAGACACTACAGTAGTGAGTGGTTTGTGTTGAAAAGGAGTGTTTGTCACGAAACAGACGAATAGAATGCCAGTGTCTGGTCATGAAAGACGTCAGTTGCTGTGATCGGCGACTGAACAGGTAAGAGAAAGTAGACAGTCGGACAAAGTGGCCAGTAACCAGCGGGAACAGGTTCGAAATAACCTGGATGTTAGCATAGACAGGCCACTAGTTGCAACCGGGCGCAGAAGCCGGAAACTTCAGCTGATCAAGTCGATGGACGAACAAAAAAGCGCTGGCCACAACCATACTTATGGGCTGGTAAAGCTTGCCCAAACTACAAACAGCATCCGCTTGTCTAACAGAAAAATTAATCGGGCCAGTATCTTAATACGAACTCGGCAAATCAGTTCCTATTTTACCCAGCACTAGTCATTGATTACATGTCAAATCAGACAAACGAGTGAAAGAGGCTAGCCGGAAATAAAAATGGTGGCTATTAATTGTCAGGCTACGGTAACGTAAGCTGAATCAGATGTTAAAATGGGATTTTATATACATGTCACCTCGGCTAATTTCTGTCTTCATTGTGTGTTAATTTGATATTGTAACAAGCAGTTTAATCAGAAACTAATCAGGAATGAATCGCCTATTCAGCAGCGGTTTTATTAGTAACGAGTTGTAACCTGACCAAGATAAGGGTTGGCGAGTCCGGGTCACGATAGCGTATAGAAAATCGAAACAAGCTCTGGCGTGCACGTAGTTGCTACGACGAATTTTTTGTTTGAGACAACGAATGCGAGTTGTTCACTAGTTAGCGCACACCCGGCTGTTATATTAAACATTGTTAGGAAATTGAATGTTTGTTGTCATAAAAATGGAGGAAATTGGAACTTTTCGAACTTTTCTGTCATAGCGAAGGATAAAAGCACATTTTGCGACTAAATCATCCGTATAAATTATTTATTCAAAAATTAATTGTCTATTGCTATTTTAGTGTCCGATGTATGTATCTTCTGAGAAAAGGCTGATACCTCCGCGAGTATAGCTTAAAAACCTTTCTTTTTGTACCTAGAGTGATTAAATTTAAGATAATGATGATAATTGTTCAATTGAATTTTAAACATTTACATATAAGTTTTTTTTTCATATGTTTTTTGATTGATCATCAATTTTATATTTGATAATTATAACTTTTGATACGAAGCAACTTCTTCTAAATATGTAAATAGTTAATGGAGTATTGGGTCCCTGACGGCAGAACGACACCCAGACAAACCCAGAGAGAGAGAGAGAGAGAGAGAGAGAGAGAGAGAGAGAGAGAGAGAGAGAGAGAGAGAGAGAGATGTATTTTCTATAACACGTCTAGTTCGATATTTTATTACAATTTTTACTTTTATTTTAATTTGTTTATTTTATTCATGTAAAACTACATTTAAGACCATTGTAAACAGAAAAAGAACAGATAAATCTAAATACGTTGTCATATTAGAAAGATACTTGAAAATTCATATTTAACATAGAATATATACATAATTTATTATTTCATGTATATACACACATGATTTCAGTATGTACTTCAACAGTGCTCGATACGTGAGTAGAGCTTAGTAGCCTGATGATTTGCTTCAGGAATAAAACATAGACGTTTCTGTGTAGTTTACTTGCCACAAATATATTCTTATGCTATATATATATATATATATATATATATATATACAAGTAAAGTGAGATATCCCCGTTTTGATTGACCGATATAGCTTCATTAACAAAAGCCACATAAAAAAATCTTAATATGTATTAAGATGGTTCACATATTGTTTAGGTTTCTGAGCAAGAAATATTTTTCATTTCCAATCGATTTCTTTCTTTTTTATATTTAACCAAGTTAAGAGTTTTCGTTCTGATAAGTAATATCATAGAGATAGACGAAGGAGATACCCCTCCGTCGGTTACAAGTCCTCAGACCGCTATTCAAATCAGCAGGTTCAAATATTTTGTAGAATAAATAAATAAAACACAGACTATCTATTGGTTGTACTTTCTTACCTTAATAAATACTAAATTCACACATCAAACACACGCTATATAACATATATTCATAATAATAATAATAATAATAATAATAATAATAATAATAATAATAATAATAATAATAATAATAATATTTGTCTTTCGCTTACGGGCCTCCATAAATTTTATTGTACTTTCAAATATTGAAACAGTGGGTATTTTCCGTGTCTGTTGTAAATAATTTTCACTTTTATTTAAACATTGACAGTTTAGTCTTTTACAAAGACACCCACTGGATTAGGCTAGTTAATTTAGCATACAATATTATAAAACTACAATCTTATATAAAAAAAAAAGAGATTTTGTCCGTCTGTCCGTCCACCAGTCACAATTTTTTAAAACATAATAAATACATTACAAAATCTGTCTCATTTATAAATATAAAAAACTTAACTACTTTTAGAAATGGAGAATATTACATTAATAGTAAATAATAAATTCACAGCAAATACATCGGATGCCATGACCGGAAATCGAAACTGAAACCTTGAGATCTTCAGTCTGAGGTTCTACCAACGAACGTATTCGAATTTTCTCATAACTCGACCTTAAAACATTACCGTAACAAAATAATTAGAGCTTTGGTGTGATAGATTTATGATTTACATTATGTTTCAAAACATGAATTCATAAACGATAATATATATATATATATATATATATATATATATATATATATATATATATATATATATATACACATGGAGAGAGAAAAAAGAATAGTATTTATTTGAATTTCCAACATAAACAAGATGAACGATTTTTCAGCAATTTTTGTAGGAGATTAGGTTTACCACGAGGACATGAAAAGTCGATACTTTTTACGGGTATTTTCATATCCCATATTAAACCATAGTGTAACACATTTCTTTAACTTTTTTTATAACCAATTTTTGAACAATCTAAAAACAAAAACTAACGAGCAACGCGAAATGTTGAACGAAGAAAAAAACAAGGATAGAGGCAACTTAGAAGATTGACATTTATAAATGGGAGGTAACTCACAATCGCTTTCTGAGAAATAAAAGAAAGACAAGATGAATTTTAGTGTTAAAACTAAGATTCATCTTGTCTTCCTTCGGAAATCAAAATAATGTCGATAAATTATATCTACAAGTATATCTATAAGCATCGCCATGGTAAATCCATAAATTATTTAGAGTGAAATGGGGTTCGGCATTGCCCCCAAACAACGTATCTTGATTCCCCAACAAACAAGACTGAAGTTTAGGGACCTCCAAAACATAATATAGAATCGCTGACGTCACCGCTTTTGCATTCTCTAAGAAATCCAACCATCCACGTTACTTTTATTGCGTTGTTAAATCTCCATAAAATAAAGTTATATTTACAGGAAGTTGTTTTCAAGTAAAATAGTTTATTTAAAGATTAGATGATCGAACTGGGAAAGAAACACATTCTTTATCTTGAGATATAAGTATGAAATGTGATTTTATCTACGATAGGGCTATTGTTTACACTAAAAATGAGATTATTATGTGAAATGTTAAATATGTATGGATGAGCAAAAGGGAAACAAATAACTTACATTATGTTGTTGTATTCCAAAATTAACGATTATTTTAAAGAATGCTTTCATCCATTTTTAAAAAATTTTATTCTTGAGACAAATTATTACTTATAGACTGAAAAAATTAATGGTTAAATATTTTTTAAAAGCGTTTCCATAGTAACTAATTAGTTCTTCAATACACTTTGAAAGTAATTAGTTGTTACAACATAATTATCAAGAATACTGGAATAATTCTCAACGAACTTGAATTACTTGAAAATAATTTCTGACACTAAAATTACATTTTAACAGTTTTGCTTGTAAAACACTCCTTCATACAATAATAAATAATTGTACTATTGAAAATTTAATACAACACTTGTAATAACTGAAAATATATAACTGAAGTGAACACTTTTACGTAAAGGAAAATGTTGTTAAATTTCATCAAAATAAATATAAAATATAGTTTGAAAGGACTAATGGAAGTAACGATTTTTGCTATTAATATGTTTTGCTTGCGGAATTTAGGTTGATTCTGTAGCAGGAGTTCGAACCTTGCGATCGTCGGAGATTAGCATTCACTACACTGATGAGAGCTAAAGCTTGAAACGTTGGCGTATGTAGGTAAAAATAATTTAATATTATTTACCTTATATATATATATATATATATATATATATATATATATATATATATATATATATATATATAGCCATAGGGAAATAAAGAATATATGCGACTCGTTTACTTTAGTTAAATTAATTAAGTCTTTATTTTATAGTCTATATGAGAGGCATAGTAAATATATCAGTCTGCCAAATAACATCTAGAGCATATGGAACTAAGAATACCCCCAAATGTATACCCCCTTTATCTTGCTAAAAACCTTATTTCTAAATATAAAGAAGACAAGTTATGAATCGTCAGAAACTGGCAAGGAAAAACTTTTCAATGATGTAACCACATATGACCAAAAAGGTTTTGCTTTTGTTATGTATGTAAAATATCCCACGGTTCTTAAATTTGAAATAATATTAAATTATAAAATCAAACTATCACTGTACTTAAGACATTTTAAAACTTACTAATATTATATATTAAGGCGTACGACCAATAGTTGGTATTTTAATGACCCTATAAGACTAAAATTAAAAAAATACCACATTAACCCCTGTGAAAAGAGCGAGACCCTCTCAATTTTGTGGAAGGGATTCCCACAGAATTCCTTGTCTTGTATTACAAATTAGCTCATCCACTTAATCATAAGGTTAAGGATAATGGAAAAAATCCGATGCCAACGTATCCCACCTCCTATTTCAATAAAACCCGCTGAATATATATATATATATATATATATATATATATATATATATATATATATATATATATATATATATATTAATTACACTCAATTTTCTATTACCCTCCCAGTAAAAACAATTTATACATACTGTTCATCGTAAATGATATTTTTCCTATAATTCTTAATTAACGATTATCTCTACCTATTCATCCTAACCATTTGCTAGTCCTAATACCGCGAGAATGGCAGACCAACTTACAACTCTCCCCTACCATCCTGCACATTTTCCATCAAGCCTATATCTTCACATGTAATTCATCCAATAAACCATTTCCATGGCCATACCCTAGATGACATCTTCCACACTTCAAAGTGTATTAACCCCAGATATTTAATATTCCTATCTAACCCCGAATGTGCATGTTTCCGCCTAGGCACCATCCTAATAATCCCATTGCAATAACATTAAAATCTCCGATCATAGCATATTTATACCTCAGAACATTTAATCTGGCCTCAGAAGAGAAAGTGCATATCTGGATCTGTGCAAGCAATATTGGACTACCTCCCGCCTCTTATTAAGTAAGTTATCGTTGGATACTAATATGTGATATTATTCCAGTGCAAATGTTGCGTCTCTTATTTGTATTTCCCTGCTTATATATATATATATATATATATATATATATATATATATATATATATATATATATATATATATATATATATATATATATATATATATAGAGAGAGAGAGAGAGAGAGAGAGAGAGAGAGCGAGAGTTTGAATTACTTACTGAAGAATTTAAATTACCTACTGGAGAGTTTGAATTACATACAAGACACCATCGTAGAGTCTCTTCGGTCTGTCTGTACAAGGGTTTGTCAGGATAACCTGACATGAATATACTTCATCCTACAAGTAAACCCTGACCAAATATTCAAATAAACATAGTATTCGAAGTCCAAAATAAGATCCCCTCGACACGGCTATACACTGGCTCATACGAGGAATGGTGCACTTTTTCCGAGTGATGTTACCTTAAGTAACAACATTTAGCTGGATACTCCACTAGACCAGATAAATTCTTGTCCTGGAATACGGTAAGACCAAGAGACCAAAATAAAGTTATACTATAACATAGTTAACTTGTCATTAAGGGAAAGGGAAATTAATATACTTCACTTCTTTACTAAATCAACATTTGAGAAGTAGAGAAGAATATTGATTGAACACTCGGATATCTATATATCTCATATGAAATTAAAAATGGAACAGTGGAAGACCCATAAGCTCAACGTTTCGCCCGATGTGATGTGGGCTTTTTCAAGAGCGGACGAAAAATTGCTAAAAATGACAACAGACGGGAAGGTCATATAATTGGGGAATATATATAGTGGTAGGGTTTAAATGGAGGGAAATATATGCAAATATGTAAAGTGTCAGAAATAAGTATACATTTTTAGCAATTTTTCGTCCGCTCTTGAAAAAGCCCACATCACATCGGGCGAAACGTTGAGCTTATGGGTCTTCCACTGTTCCATTTTTAATTTAATTCCGTCGGATTGTTTCATCCTTTCATCTACCCATATCTCATATAGAAATCAAGTGTTAGTCCCAGTAAGCGACCCCTTGATTTCTGAGAACTTACTTACAGAAGTTAAATGAAAACAATATATATATATATATATATATATATATATATATATATATATATATATATATATATATATATATATATATATATATATATATATATACCAGCAGGACCCATTGCCTGGCGCTGCCCGGGAGGAATATAAAAGAATGAATTAAACAGTCGACCGAACGCAAGTAGGTCACATAGGATATTTTTAATGTTTACACAAAAGGTCGGCTTTTAATAGTTGAAAATGTACCGACGAAAAAGAGCAATTGGTATTGGAACAAAAATAGAAATTGCCTCAGTTTCCTGACTATGTCTACTATATTTGTGTGGTGGAGTTTTTACTTCGGTATTTCACCTGTATGATGCAATTTGCTGTAAGTTGTGTGTTTTCTACTAACTAATTTGAACCGATTTTTTTGTATTACCCTAACCGTAAACTAAGCATAAGCTAAGGTTTATTTCGGCAAAAGTCGGTTATCTCACGGTGGTCGTGGTTAGATCCGGTAAGCGTTTAAAAAAAGTAGAATTTCATTGAAAAATAAGTTTGATTCAATTTTTATTATTGCAATATTAAAAAAAAATATGTCTAATAATAATGTTAATGCAACAATGGTAAATTTTGGAGGAAAGTCTAGTAATTTTCGTTGATGTTAAAAGTCCCCGGAAAAGAAAGAAAACAAAAGAAATGTTAGTGCTTAATTATTGGATAAATTATAAGAATGAGAAGTAACGTAAATAAGTGGGTGTTTAACAATATAAGTATAATGCGAAAAGAAAGAAGAATACTTATCTGCTGAATCGTTTGTTTTTTAAAGTTTTATTTTCTTGTAAAATCTAACGTTGTGTTTGGTGAACGATTTGATGAGTAATGTCTATGTAAGCGTAGCTCTGATTGGATGCTTTACAAATTCTGAAACGGTTGAACTTGAGCGCATTTCCTTGTGAAATAATTGCCAAACGGTGTTTGAGGAGAGTAAAAGTTATTAATTCATGGAGAGAAATTAGCTTGCTACCCTCTCTTTTGAGTATGCAGTTAGGAGAGTTAGTCGTATGGGATAAATAATAGAAATTAATGTTAGAGGTTAAAAATATGTGTAAGTTGCTAGAAACACGGTCGAGGTAAGGCTCTATAGGCAATGTTGATTTTCGATGTGTTTGATGCATTAGTTTTCTTGTCTAGTCTAATTGATTTGAAAGGGAGAAATCAAGTCTATTTTATATATATATATATATATATATATATATATATATATATATATATATATATATATATAGAGAGAGAGAGAGAGAGAGAGAGAGAGAGAAGCAACAGATGGGAATAAAGATTGTAAAAAAGGCAATATTTATTACGTCATTAGTTGCTAAAAAAGGTGGTTCAAATTAAAAAAATAGTTTTCCTTCCTTAAGCCATGGCTTTTCAAAGAATGTAATCTTATCAATGGGGGTGAAGGTATAAGACTAATATCAATGAATTAATGTTAGGATTGGAAATGGATTTATGCTGAGTTCAGACGTTAGGGAAAGGAAACTAAAACTTAAAGGCCAAATAAGAATGAGAATATAATTAAAGTGTAAGGAATTAAAGTTAAAAATAGAAAGGAAAAATAAAATTATTATTGAATGTTTAAATAAATGAAGAAGAATAAAGGAAATAAAATCTCAATAGGAAAGTAACCGTCTGAGAAAAGGGCAGATAAGAGTATTTAAAAAATATTACTAATATTTAGGGAGAAGTTATTGGTCTTACGATGCTAGGGAGATCAATATACAGTGGTCAGGCTGGCCACAACCATACTTATGGGCTGGTAAAGCTTACCGAAACTACAAACAGCATCCACTTGTCTAACAGAAAAAATAATCAGGCCAGTATCTTAATACAAACTCGGCAAATCAGTTACTATTTTTCCCAGCACTAGTCGTTGATTACATGTCAAATCAGACAAACGAGTGAAAGAGGCCAGCCGGAAATAAAAATGGTGGCTATTAATTGTCAGGCTACGGTAACGTAAGCTGAATCAGATATTAAAATGGGATTTTATATACATGTCACCTCGACTAATTTCTGTCTTCATTGTGTGTTAATTTGATATTGTAACAAGCAGTTTAATCAGAAACTAATCAGGAATGAATCGCCTATTCAGCAGCGGTTTTGTTAGTAGCGAGTTGTAACCTGACCAAGATAAGGGTTGGCGAGTCCGGGTCACGATAGCGTATAGAAAATCGAAACAAGCTCTGGCGTGCACGTAGTTGCTACGACGAATTTTTTGTTTGAAACAACGAATGCGAGTTGTCCACTAATTAGCGCACACCCGGCTGTTATATTAAACATTGTTAGGAAATTGAATATATATATATATATATATATATATATATATATATATATATATATATATATATATATATATATATATACATATATTATGCGTCCTGGGTCTATATGTATAAGTTCTCATTAGAGGTTAAGTTTGGATTGTTTGATAGGGAAGCTAAATGGGGTGGTAAAGTTTGAGCAAGATTGTTGTTAAAGGGGAAAGTCCCACTGAAACCCTCTTGGCTGAGTTTTGTAAAGAGCCACGTGTTGATACATTTATATCGACTACCGTTTAGGAATGGAGACCTCAAATTCAACTAAAGCTTATAGGCAAAATTTTAGAAAAGAAAATAGCTAAGTTCTTAATTTCTTATTTCTGAACTGTCTTTATCTTAAATAATTGCATATATTTACGTTGCTATGACTAGTTAAACAATATTTTTTCCGCATAATGCAACCACAAAATTACCTTTCATACTGTAACGTCATAGCTAAAGTGCCTCATCGTTGGACCTATTCAATAGTAGATTAAACCCTCCCACACACCTTCATGATTGGTGAAACGTCCCTACAACAAATTTTACTGATAATAGTGTGAGGGAAATTTATGGTTAGTCCTTCATTATATTTAGAAGCCGGTGACTACACTTATTCTATCTATCTATCTATCTATCTATCTATCTATCTATCTATCTATCTATCTATCTATCTATCTATCTATCTATCTATCTATCTATCTATCTATCTATCTATCTATCTGTGTGTGTGTGTGTGTGTGTGTGTGTGTGTGCATATGTGATTGGAAAAAAGAAACAAATAAAATAAACTTCTTTTTTTACCTGCGGGGGATCGGAAATACCCGACTAGTCGACGGGCGCAGGCTATCCTCTCTCGGAGTGTTGGACTCGTAGAGCTTGTCAGGTCATCCATCTAAGAGAATGAAAACTCTGACAATAAAATCTTGCTACCAACCATTTACGTCTTGGCAGCAAACCGTTGTGGAGGGAGGCCTCCTTAGTCTTGATCGACAACCTAGTATCCAGTTTGCAAACCTATAATTGCTTAAGGAATAGATGGGCTCCGCCTATCGCCCGACCTTCGCACTTCTTCTTTGTCTATTAGCCAGGCGTAGAGGTACCAGCACTGGGACGCCTTTAAAGACGTCTGGTACTTGGCCTTGTTTCCTGACTAGGGCAATGAACGCCGTCTCTCTTTCTCTCTATCCAGACAACTCAGGGAAAGTTTTTTTGTCACAAAGTCTTACATGACTAGTCTGGTTCGCTTTTGTTCCGACAGGTGTATGATACAGGTTAGACAGCTTGTCTGGCTGCTGTTTCCGACTGGTAGTTAGGAGCCCAAACTCTTATGTAGCGCGAAGAACGGCTGCGCCGTCAACAGTTGCATAATATCGTGGGTAACTGTACGTGCCATGTCGCGCATGGAAAGGAACCCTACAGTTATCCCGGTGGGTTTTCCCCAAAGACCAAGTCACGATTAATGGACTGGTTGTGTGAGCTCATTGGCACCAAACAAGCACCCACTTTGCCCTCCCCACTCTAACTAAAAACAAACATGAATTTACAAAAAAAACAACAACTCATAAACCAGACACCCAACAAAAAACATCTTCGCCTCTGCCCCTGAGGCTCGCATTCACAAATATCCGGGGACTTAGAACCAACATTAACGACGTAGACACTTTTCTGTTGACAAACTCCCCGGATATCCCAGCTCTAAGTGAAATGAACCTTCAATACTCAATTCCCTCTCACCACTTTGACATGACTGATTACCTTCCACTCTACCGTAAGGACTCTGACAAACATATGCATGGGCTAGGAGTTTATGTTCTAAACACCCCCCCCCTGACTAGAGAACATAAGTTAGAATCAGATGACCAAGCCTACATATGCTTTAGATTGACCTTACATCACAGAGTTAGTAACTTACATTTCTTATATCGTTTTCCTTCGACCCAGGACGGTTCACTACTTTACTCGGTCTCTGAAAGCTTATATAGAGCACTCTCACTCAAGTCGAATGCCCAAATACATGTATTTAGGAAGTTTAATGTCCATCACCGTGACTGGTTGGGATTCTCTAGCGTTACTGATGAAGCTGGGAACTCTACGTTTAATTTCTCCTCAGCTCACGACCTCTCACGGACCAGCAAGCCTCACTTCTCGACCTGTTCTTGACCTCACTACCTGAAGCCTGATCACATTGTGGTAATGATACATATCACCTTTAAAACTCGTTCAAAAGCTGAGGAGCCGTTGCTTAAAACGATACGAAACTATGAGCAGGCTGATTTTGAATCCTTCAGGGATCACATCAGCGACGCCCCATGGGGTGTAACCTTCTCACTCCCTGCTGATCAGTGTACAAATGAGCTAACTGAATGGGTAAAAGTAGGCATTGATGCTTATGTCCCCAAGCGAAAATTCTTCAGCAAATCCCACTCTCCTCAATGATTCACCTCAGAATGTGCAGCTGCTATTGCTGAGAGGCAGAAAGCATTCCGAAAATTCGGCCGCCATAAGTCAACTGCGAACAGACAAAAATTTGTAGAGGCAAGAAATGATTGCAAAGTAGTGATAGATGAAGCAAAGAGAAAGTATACAGAGATAACCAAAAACGCATTCAGTCACAGAAACTAGGTACTCGTTATTTCTGGAAAATTTATAATAGTGTGATGAACAATGAACAATCGACACTGCCCCCGATATCTAATCACAACGATGTTGTTTGCACGGCAACTGATAAGGCTGAACTACTTGCCCAGCGGTTCGCCTTAAACTCCACTCTGGACTCGGAAAACCACCCCTCCATAAATTCCCATTGCGGACTGAAGCCACACTTGAGAACTTGGTCATCACTCCGTCTCAAGTGAGAGACATCATAAAAAACCTTGACACCTCCAAAGCCTGTGGGCCTGATGTTATACCATTAATAGTAATAAAGAAATGCTCTGCTGAGCTGGCCCCTGTCCTCTCCAAACTATACAACAACTGCCTTACTGAATCTTGCCTCCATGATAGTTGGAAAATTGCCTCTGTGGTAACAGTCTTCAAGAATTCTGGAGATAGAACTGATCCTCTAAACTATCGCCCAATCAGTCTACTCTCGATCTTTGCAAAAAACTTAGAATCATTAATCAATCTAGCGATAGTCAGGCAACTAGTTAATGCTAAACTTCTTTCTGACCATCAATACGGATTCAGACAATCACGATCTACTGCAGATATCCTAACGGTCATCTCTGAACGCATATACCATACACTAGACAAGGCAGGTGAAGTTAGGGCGGTAGCGCTTGATATATCCAAGGGCTTTGGAAAGGTCTGGCATGAAGAGCTTCTCATAAAACTGCACTCATATCGTATTACTGGACAACTATTTAATATAATTAAATCCTTCCTAACAAAATGAAAGATCCAGGTTGTACTCAATGGCCGTTCTTCTAAGCAACATGGCATAAATGCTGATGTACCCCAGGGATCTATTCTTGGACCTCTACTGTTCCTGATTTTCATAAATGATCTCCCTGATGCCATTGCGACTGAGATAGGAATATTCGCTGACGACACTACGCTCTACTCTCGTCATGTGGGCAAAACCGACGCGCACATATCCTTAGAAAATTACCTCTAGTCTGTAGTGGAATGGGGTCAAACATGGATGGTAACTTAATTCCGCAAAGACAAAGCTACTTTTCTTCAATAACTACAAGAAACCTCTTCAACCACCGATTGTCATGGCAAATAGCACCCTGCCTGAGAGTTCATCATTCAAACTCCTCGGACTAACTTTCACAGATAACATGAATTGGAATAAATACATTGAAACATTGCCAGGGCTGCTGCAAAGAAGGTGGGCTCTCTCTACCGTGCTAGTAAACTTTTCACACCTGACATTATCCTATATCTCTACAAAACCACCATCCACCCATACATGAAGTATTGTTGCCACATCTGGGCTGGTGCATCATCCACTAGTCTCTCCCTCTTAGACAAGGTCCAAAAAGAGTCGCCAACCTAATAGGTCCCTCACTGTCAACCAAGCTCCAGCCCCTGTCCTATCGCCGCAATGTTGCTTCCTTGTGCCTGTTTTACAAGTACTTCAATGGATTGTGCTCTGATGAACATTCTGCTCTGGTGCCCACACGACGTAAATTCACTAGACCAACCCGACAATCTGCCAAATCCCATCCATACACTGTGGAGGTTTCCAGATGTCGAAGAGCTTTCTACTCCAAAAGCTTTTTTCCTCGTGCTGGAACTCCCTGCTTTCCTGACGGTACTGACATGCAGACATTTAAAACTAATATAAACAGACATCTCGCTGCGCAGCTCCCAAATAAGGTTACATCCCCTCAAAACCTTCACCCTTTTTTTCTCAGTAGCCCTTTACGTCTACAGTGGCGGCCTGCCTTGTTTAGGACGAACTATGTTGAAAAAATGGTAAAGAAAGGTGATTGGTGTTTAGAGTAATATTGTGTAGGGTTATCGGGTAAGGGTTAGGGTTAGGTGTACTAATGTTACTATGCAGATTAGCGTTGCGAGGGAATTGCCTCTACAGTGCATGCGTATATAACGTCTCTATGTATGCAATCATTGTTTAGCGGACATTCTCTAGATTTTTGACAGTTACAATTATTTGAAGGGGCTACTGGGTGTATAGGTGACTGTGCAGATTTAATTTTCTTATTGTTAGAAGTAATAATTGTTTGCGATATGTTAAGCATAGTAGAATAGGAATATATATATATATATATATATATATATATATATATATATATATATATATAGGTCGAAGGATGAAAAGGAATTAGAAAAGCGAAAGGCAGATCTTTTTTCAATTCAGTTGCTCAATGCAAGGTATATTCCGCAAAAAGGCAATTTATTCAATTAATTGTTTTAATTAATTTTTTCCTTAAGCCAGGCTTTTCAAAGATCAAAATCTGATCATTGCTGGGATAGATAAGTTGGCAAAGACCAAGATTTAAAATTTGAAAAAGTAAAATAAAGATTATGCGGAACTTATTTCTCGTGCCTTCTAACGACCTACAAATTACTTTCTCCGCTGAACTATTTGACACCGGATTTTCTTGCAATCGGACATTTGCTTACATTCGGGCAGCGTTTTGCCTTGTGTTTTTCTCCCCACAATCTTTATTTTACTTTTTCAAATTTTAAATCTTGGCCTTTGCCTAAATGCAGTATTCTTAAAGAATACACTGTGTAGTTTCTTTCCAAATAATTTTAACTCTCTCTCTCTCTCTCTTGTAACCTTTGATTCTTTTTCACCCCAGTTCTTAGTATTTCCTCTCTTTTTTCACTCCACGAAAAAGAATCTCATTACTTTCAGAAATATATTTATATAGACAACTTCAACACATTATTATTATTATTATTATTATTATTATTATTATTATTATTATTATTATTATTATTATTATTATTATTATTATTATTATTATTATTATTATTTGCTTTACATTTAGCGTTTCTTTCTTTTCAGATGAAACGCATCCGGCCTTTTCGCAGCCTTTCTTTACGGAGCGCACCTATGTATATTACAAGCTGCCCATCACCGTCATCCTGGTGATAATCGTAACCGGCTCATCCATCTTCATCTCGAGACTAGTAAACAGAGTGTACAACACCTACAAGGATAACTGGGCAGTCCGTGCTGACGTTACCGACGTCAGTGACCAGACGAAGGATCTCATTCGGAACCAGATGCGACTCGCAGCGAGCCTCGGTTTCAAAGATTCAGCAGCCACAAACGCTTGGCTCCAGAGGTACATTGACATCTGGATCCAGAGAGTTGCCAATAACCGCACGTCCAGAGTGAGCACGGCCGATGCAGCATCGCGCAGGTCGAGTAGCATCCGGATAGAGAGCGTGTCGGACAGTGGGAATGATGTTACAGCCCATGTCGTCGTGATTGAAGTGGACTCTAGCCAAGGGCCGGCCGTTGAGGACATCGCAAGATCAGAATATATTTAATAATCTTTGCAATTAATTACTCCTGCAAAAGAAAAAAATCTAACAAAATACAATATACATTATAAAGTTGTAAGAAGTCGAATTGTTGAAGGCGGTTAAAATGGAAATTTTGTTTTATACGAGACAAAGTAGACAGATAAAATGACGATATTGAAGAATTCGATAATTTGCAATTAAATATTTATATACTAGCGCAATGTGTCGAATCAAGATGGTGACATACTCTTAATTTATATATTTTTTTAATTTTCGAGGTATTTTTCACAAAGAAATTTCCATTCAATCTGGCGTGATTTTGCTTGGAAGTGGGGAAAAAATGGTATGTCAATTTGTAGCTGTCTCGCAGTAATTGACAATTTAATTATTTCTTGTAAATGTTTATTGATATTTTTCATTTGTTTATTATTTAATTATTAAATATCTATTATTATTATAATGTTGTTATATAATTATTATTGTTATATATTATATGTATATTTTTATTTAAATATATTATGTTGTTTTAAACATTTGCAAGAAATAATTAAATGATAAATGGTTAACTTCTGCGAAACTGCTACAAAAGGACATCCCATAATTTTTTCCCGACTTCCGGACGAAAACATACTCCGGATTAAGTTGAAATTTCGTTTTGAAAAGTAGGTATACATCGAAAATTAAAAATAAAACGACACCAGATTCGACGCATTACGTTGGTAAATAAATATTAAATTGAAAATTATTAAATTCTTCAATATTGTCATTTGATCTGTTTATCTTGTTTCCTATACATATTTTTTCTACAAAATTGCATTATAACCGCCTTCAAAAATTTCGACTCCTTTCACACGACGCACAATGCTTCAAGCAAACTATAACATCCTTCTAATTATAAAGTTGATTTTTCACTTCCAATAACGGGAACGGATGTATTGTTTTCTATTCTTTATGTTTATTAGTATATTATGCATTACGTTGTTGTTTTTTAATGATGCTAATGTGATATCATTAAATAAACAATTAATTTTGTCTACGGGGCTGAGAATAAAAGAAAGAATACCACAAAGTGAAAAATGAAACTCGTACAGTGTACGAACCTATGTTTCAGAAGAGGTACAGCTTAACGCAGATCTTTCTTAAACCGCTTGCCCAACGAGCCGAACGGTTTGAGAAAGCCGAATTGTACAAATAACTCATCCTGAAAAATCCGCAAAAATCTTTGTTTACGTTTTTACTAGTGGGTAACCATATTTTCTTGCTGCACCAAGCAGACAAATACGGGGAACTTTGTTATATTTTATATGAAAAATAAATTCTTTTATAATTTAAAAGTGTGCCGAGAGCAATAATAGAGATTTTATTGTCAGAAAAATCAATCAAAGGAAAGAGATATATCTATATTTCGACCAAGACACACTGACCAATAATCGAACATCCCAAGTAAGTAACGACAATAACGCATCGCACCGGTCGAGTAACATCCGAGTAGAGTCGGGCAGTGGTAATGATGTTATCGGCCATGTCGTCGTGATGGAGGTGAACTTCAGCAAATGATCGGCCGCCGTGAAAACATCGCAAGACCAGAATTTATTTAATCATTTCACCTCAATGACGACGAATCCTAACATGATAAACACAACAAAATAAATTTAATCTGGACGAATCTATTTATATCTAAATGAATAATACTAAATATATTTGTTCATTATATATATATATATATATATATATATATATATATATATATATATATATGCAATAGTTTCGTCGATATTAACGGTAATTAATTAAAGTGGTTTGATAAAAAAAGGATAACTTACGAAAACCTTTCTTAAAATATACTCATTAATTATCAAGGGAGATAATTTAAATTAAACTAATATATCTTAGCTAGCGAGAAAGATATAACAATGAAGGGAAGGTAACTTCTCTCTCTTTCTCTCTGTGAGGGAAGGGGCTCTTTTAAAAGCAATAAAAAAGACAATTTGGCGTCGCTCTCACCCCCACCCTTCAATCTAGCTCACTCGCTCTCCTTCCCTCTCTCTCACCCTTGTTTTTATCATAGCGACGCAAAATTGCCCCTTTCATTGTTTAAAAAAATGCCCCACCCACCCAGACACACACATCTCTTAGGCGATTTGTTTTGGTCTTTCTTTTCATTCCTTTGGTTTTTATTCGAAGATAAATAAATCTGTATACAAATTACGATAATGTTAATATTTATCTATTTATATGAATAAATGTGAAAGATTTTTGTCTCATGTTTACAAGAAACTTATGAATGAGATGTTTATTATTTATACTTTTAGTTTCAAGTAGCTAACTTTGCGAAACAATAGCGAGCTGGGAAAGCCAGCTAGTATAATACTAAACTCCAATAATATTGCATTGAAGGGAATAAGGGGGGTGGGAAAAGTTGTGGGAGGAGAGAGATAACGGGAATAGTAATAGCATTAGCGTAAGAGAAGAGTAAGAGGGTGACGTAAATATATAAATGACGTAAATAAAGAAGGAAATGAAAAAGGCTAAAATAGTAGTAGTAACAACATCAGCGTCGATAAATAAATAACGTAAACAAAGAAAAAGAGAAATATTTTTAATTTCTAACTATTTAATGTCTACACTAATGCGCAATGTACCAACGTTGACCCAACAGATCACGGGTTGTCTTTATTATGTCCTATCATAACATTTCATTTGGATATGATGATATAATACAAACATATAACTGGTTCGTACTGAATATTTATTTCTATATTTATTTTTTATAATTGTTAAATTTTTGTTAATTTTTATTTTATTTATTTTTTGTTAATTTTTATAATTGTTAAATTTTGTTAATTTTTGTTTTATTATTGAATAGAATTTTTTATATTATTTATTAAACATAAATAAAATAATGTATTTTTTACAATTTACAAAATTAGTTTTTTTATTTTGGATTTAATTTTTCACATTTCTATTAGTATTTCAATTTACTACAGAGATTAAACATGGCGTTCATAAAAAAAACCGTCTTGTTTAAGAAAAGCAGTGGAAGTACGCCCTTGCGTAAGGGAATAATACATCCTACTTCATATTTATATCAATAGATAAAAAGTGCAATATAGAGCAAGATTAAATATGCTTTCAATAAAATTAATTTTAAATACATTTTTGTTGAGTAAGAACATTGTCCGATGTAAGCCAGATGTTTATGGCGAAACAAAAATGTCAATTTTGACTTCGTTGTATATTTTAACATTATTTACAGATCAGCACTTCGCTGTGTTTATTTTATATATAAGATGTCAATTAATTAAGCGCAAGTGAAACAATAAACTTATTTATTTTGATTTTATGCACAAAGAGATAAAATATTTCTGATCTTGAGGAATTCACGTATTAATGACAGCAAAGTCAGTTAAAAGGATACACTGATACAAAACAAGATTAAAAAAAAGCGATTAATATTCTTTATTTGAATCCAATAAGACGAATACTAAAAAGATGAAAACAACAAAACGATGTTCCTGATGTAAGGGACGTAATCAAATTTACACTTTACACAAGCAATTGTGATTCTTTATTTCACCAGTGCCAAAACGAAATTAGAATAACCTTAAAAAAATGTTGTCTCAATGTCAATTATGAAAATTCGTCTTGCAAGGTCTAAAACAACTCGAGGATAAGGTTTAATGAGATCCCAGTTGAATGATGAACAATACTTTTGGTATATTTTCCTGATTCGTTTTGTTGGAACTAAACTATTTATTTTTATTCGCAAGTACACTTGTAATACAGGGTGATTCCCCCCCCCCCCCAAAAAAAAAGTCATATATGGAATCGTTAATAAAATTTACAATTTTTTCTGCAATCTAACCATATTTGGTACACTTAAACCTGTCTATGCCTGAATTGTTCACCAAGTTTCAATTATGAATGTCCAACAGTCTTTGTTTTATCGCAGTTCAATGCTATGAAGGGAGAAATTGGTGACCATCTCATTAGTAGTGAAGTGATTTAACATGCGGACATAGTTGAAAGCATTTGATTAATTTCGTCCATTTCTGTTTTGAGCCGATTTTTGTGGAAAATATATTAGTTTCTTTTAGGTATAATTTTAAGGCTGGTTTGTGTCTTTGCACTTGTCACGTTATTGATTAATAATTACACGATTGAACATTTTCTTAATCCTATTGTTGCATTACGGCACCAAAACACATTTGTTACATTATCAATGAAATTATCGCCACGACAAGTCTCTTAAACGCTTCTCGAAATACGAAAGTTAGAAGCGTTTTCAAACTCCTTCGTTAAGGCATTTTTAAGCCTTTAAACTGACAGTCCATTTTTATAGTATTTTTACTCACTAATTTTACCATTACTTATTTTTTATTATTTTCTTCTTTCTTTCTTATCTTAGTAAACCTCGGTTCGTTTCAAATGTTCATGCTTAAACAACTGATCATTTTTAACACCAAAAAAGGATATATTGCATAGTCTTTAATTTCTCCTACCTTCTCTTCTTCGTCGTGGAGGTGCGCCGTCTTGATGTCGTCTAGTGGTTGAGTTTCTTTCTTCGTTTCTGTACTGCCGTGAACATCGCCATCCGCTGTGTCTGCAACAAACACTTTCATAATTCGATTCACGAGACAAACAATCTTTTAAATGTTGATTCTTTTATTCAGGCGTCAGTTTCTGTCGGCCATGTAGATGTTTTAGTAAACGTTGAGGGAGAGATCAAAATACTACTTTATCGTAGTTAATTCCTAGCTTAAGTCCTTAGCCATTCGAGGAGGAGGGGGGAAGAAGGAATCTCATGCCTGTATTCACTTAGGGAAATAAATTCCCATTTTTCATTTGAAGACTACATAGAGAAATAGTCTGTTGGACACGCTTCCCAAAACCAGACTCGCAAAACTCCGTTTCCCACACAAAAGCCCGTGACGTCACAGAACCCCCATGCACAGGTGCACCCTGACCCTTGACCTGAGGTCTCGTCAACGTGGTGGCCCTGTCAACGCCTGTGAGCTCCGACTGTGAGAACAGCTTTATTCTGCACTCGGATGTACGGATTCACCCGCACTAAATCACGCAAGCGAAACTAAACGATCTCTTACACATACGTCCGGCCCCACAGAGCCACTATTTAACACTTTAACACGTCATATATTGGAGAACTATTTTTTTTCATCGTCTTATCTTAGCAAAGCCAACTTAAATCTGGAAACATTTTGAACATTACTGCTTCGTTTATTATTTCTTTCGTGCTGGGACAGTCAATAATAATAATAATAATAATAATAATAATAATAATAATAATAATGATAATAATGATGATGCTGCTGCTGCTGCTGCTGCTGCTGATGATGATGATGATGATGATGATGATGATGATGATACCAAAAAAGAATACAAACGACACAACTACGTGGGAAATGCAATACACTGGGAACTATGCAAACCACTGCATTTTGAACATACAGACAAATGGTACAGACATAAACCGGGGACATTACGGAAAACGAAAATCACAAATCCCTTGGGACATAGAAGTACATATATATAAACTCACTCAAGCAAGTAGACCAGACGCCATAATAGTCAACAAGAAGGAAAAACTGCCAAATCGTAGATTTGTAGTCCCGGCAAATTACAGGGTAAATAGGTCGAGGATGAAGAAAATCGAAAATATTCGAAACTTGCCAGAGAACGGAAAAGAATATAGGACATGAAGAAAGTCAATATAATACCAATAATTGTAGGAGCACTAGGAACAGTCCCGAGAACCTGGAAAAAAGTCTGGGAGAAATTGGAATCAAAGGGAAGAGTGAGATCATACAACGGACGGCAATAATGAAAACAGCTGAAATCATAAGGAAACTCCTAGAATGCGGAAACCAACCCACATAAACTACGAACGCTAAGCAGACACATAGAAATTGCGATAGAAAGAAAGGAAAAACATGAAAAGAAAATCACCACATGAACAAAGAGAATTAAAACTGCAAGAAACTTCATAAACTACCCCCCTCTCCCGCAAAATAACAATGTGATCGTACCAGCCTCATCTGATACCACACAAAATAGTAGTGAAGGGTCAAGGAGGATGTAAAGACCAAAGAGAGAGAACACTAACCACCATTAAACAAATACATTTATGCGCTTTTTTTAGTACCTTGTGATATAACTTTAGTAAAGGTGTTTTTTCTTAAAAACAAATAAAGAAACATCATCTATTTTTTGCGGAAATGAGAGCAACTCATATTATTCAACTAAAACTAATTATAATTAAATGTTCATATGAAGAATAAAACTCTATTATAAAAAAGGATTTGTATTCTTGTGTTTATAAACCAAGAGATATTCTCATACTAGTATTTTCATTCGATGTAGTCCAGGTTGTCATAACAATCATCTCAAACATTAAAAATAATCCGGAAAGAATTAAAGAATGAATATTAAATCAGACAAATTATTTTTCAAAGAAAGATTTTCATGTTTTAAAAATTAAAACATTTAGGACAGCACCATTTTATTATTAAGTATTAATTTAATGTTTGCTGTCTAGCCTACTGGAAGAGTGTGGGAGGTTTATTGCCACCTAAATTCGAGAGAAAACTAATGATCGTTACGAGCGAGAAATTAATGGTGAGCAGATGTTGCGATAACGCACAATCATTTGCAATGGATATCGAAAGAGGTGGAGAGTACTGGGGATACGTGTTGACACTCAGAAACCAGGGAACACCACCGGTTATTGTCACTGAACAATTACTGATGACCAGTGTGAGAACTCGTAGTGAGTAAATACAAAAATAATATTAAAAATAATTTAAAAAATATTAATACACACAGCCATTTGACGGTAGAATCTAGAGACTTATTCAGTTCGAAACGTAAACATAAATACCAGAAGAGAATCCAAGATGGCCGGCCAACAAAAGGCTAATGTGGGTTTCCTGTAAAAATGATTTAAGACACGACAAACATAAAAAAGGACAATAATCAGCAATTGACATAACGCACAATATTTATTTCCGAGAAAGAAAGTGTTGGGAAATGTTGTGTTTACATGTGTATGCGTAGTGGTATGTATTTGCAGCGAAAGTTCAATTAAAGGCGAATGCTTCAGTAGGCAATTAAGAAAAGTATTATCCACCTTGGTAGGAGGTTTTGTTGAGTGTTATACGTTATACGTTATAAGTATTGCTGTAGCGTTGTTAATGTTGTTAAAAGGAAAGAGTGAACGAAACTGGTTGTTTTCATATTTAGCAGTACATCTTTTTGGTGGATAGGAGAAAAGGTTGGTTATGAGTTGGGCGTTTTTGAGGGTGCGAAAATACCAGTCAAGAGTGACATAGCTTCGTGTGGCAGTGTAGACCTCTTGGGTCGAACTGATTTCTTTTCATTCCAAACCAGTGACTTTATAGACAACTTCGTATAAAGTTCTAGATTCGACCTTTTTTTTGGCGCGCATGCATTTAGTCGGTCAATCTGTGCATGAGTTGTTAAGTCGCGCATGCATACTTTATTCGACTTTCCATCGTCTAAGTGAGAACAACTCAGCTAGCTAGAAAATAAGTTAATACCGACAGTGTTGTAACTTAGTATTACGAAATTACTATCGCGATGCCTTTTTCCGTTTCTATTTTTCATTTATCATTTATTTCTTTACTGTTAGGAAGGGTGTAACAAAGTGGAGACGTGATGAGACTAAATGTCTAAAACGTAGTATTTACTAGTTTCAATTTGAGTCCAGGGCGACGAGTGTTTATGCGCACTTGGAGTCACTAAGTCGGGGGTGTTTCGTCTACGCTGTAAGAGAACCCACCTAGAAACCCTTCCTCGGGTATAGTTAAAACGGTATGGTTGTGTTTTTTCTTTGTCGTAATTTGTTGTCACTGCTCACACTGATAGAGGTTTCTTAGATAGCAAGTTTGGTATCATCATACTCGGATGACACTAAATACCGTTCACAACTATTTTTTATCATGGAGATATGCGATGTTACAGACCTTCACTTCTGTACATGGTCTTTGTGAGCGATTACGATCCTTAGATCGTCCGTTGTGATCATGGTTAGTAGTGCGTTGGTGCTGATGTTGTCTATTAAGTCCATATCATCAAAGTGTATGCGCTCGTTTGTGAACTAGTTTTGTTGATACAGGATTTTCTCTGGGGGAGAGCTGAGTGATCTAACCCTACTGTTCAGTATGTATCAAGGTTATCCCCATTTCTTGGCTGGTGGCCATGTTATATAAAACGAATCAGGAAAAGACTAACTTATTTTTTCGTTTGAGAACTCACCTCACATTTCTTATGGCATTTCCCCTCGCACGTTGGCCTACCATTGAAGACTCGAAAAACACAAACGGAAGTTTTATCGCTCACTTTATTTTGAGATTACAAAGTTTTCTCACACTCTTCCATGTACGTGAGGGGTTCCGCCGCCCGTAGTGAGAACTAGAGTCTTCTTTATTCAATTACAAAACCAGCTTTGATGTTTTATTTATTTTCTAGCGATTCAATTGTTTTTGTTTTGTATCCATTCAATTGTTTATCAGTATAGAAATAACTTTTTTCAAATCTAACAATATTTTTTTCACATTTCTACAACGAATTCTCTCCAAATTTCATAACTTGACCTCGCACAATTTTTGTCACAATAAATAACACCCATGTAAACCTGTATGCGTGCGTTCACTGCACTGGTCGCGATCATGCCCACTTATCATGCCGGTCCAAAGATGATGTGCGATTTAGTCAGTGCTGCAACAAAGAATTCTCAGCCCAAGTAAAACCATGAGTTCAGTTTATAACAATCAACAGGTTTATTTGATGGAGGTTACAAAAGATACTCGGGTTGAATGGCAGACTTGAAAAAATGAGATGTTTTACCCCGGCGAAATAAAGTGTAAATCCGATGAACACAATCGTTAGCTAAGAGACCCAAAATGAAAACTCCTTGCATGGAGAGACACCCAGCTTCAACTGATTGCCAGTTCTCTCGGAAAACCCAACTCTCTGTCATGGTCACGCATCCCCTGGATCTTTCCATCTAACCGGAAATAGTGAATTCCAGTCTTTCTGGTGGTCGAATAGTGACCAGTGGGTCACTATTCGACCACCCAAAGACTGTCCACTAAAGATATCCTACTGGAGACAGTCTACTCAAGGTGGATTATCATGGAGACAATTTAAGAACATTACTTGCTGGGGTCAGCATGATTCTCTGTTTTTAAGAGGCACTTATTTTGGTACTACTCCAGATGAAGCGCCTAATTTCCGTGACTGCTCGGCGGAAACAATCGGGCAGGTCGCGGAAGCGCCCGAGACGAAAACGAGGCTGAAGCAGAGATGACCGATCAGGTTGCTGTCAAATCATCTGCGCTTAGCACAACAAAACAAGCGCAAGCCGCAAACGTATCCGTAAACCCTGACCGTCGACGAGAAAATATATGAAATTCCCCCCCCCCCCAAAAAAAATATACAAAAATTTTTTTGCCTAAATATCCTAAGAAAAATAACATACTTCTTTGTTTTATGTAAAAAAAGACAAAAAAAAGTTGCCTAAATATCGTAAAAGAAATAGCATTTACTTCTTTGATTTATGTAAAAAAATAGACAAAAACAAAATTAAAATGGTTCATTTGGCCCACGAAAAAAAAAAGTTTATTTATAGTTCTTCAGCTATGCTTTGTTCATTTTTTTTTATTATTATTTAAAATATATGTATTTTTTTCTTTTGTATTCTTCGTCTTATATTGTCGTCTGCCACTCTTCCATTTTTACGACTTTCAGTTTTGCTTCAGTCTCGTATTCGTCTCGGCAGCTCTCGGGCGCTTCTGCGACCTGCCCGATCGTTGCCGCCGAGCAGTCACGGAAATTAGGTGCTTCATCTGGAGTAGTACCCTTATTTTATT